>CM056051.1:518091108-518806347 GCA_029574335.1 Rana kukunoris | reverse complement strand
TTGCTCATCAAAACACAAAGCCCTGTAAAAGCCAGAAGGAAACCAGCTTGGGACCTTGCAGGTTTTAATTGCTTCATGATTTGAGGCATGGAGAGCCACCACCCAATGCTGTAAAAAACCCCACCCACCGCTGGGTCTTCTTCCAGGGCTACGTTGTTTTGGGTTTGGCGCTTCAACCAGCCTTCTGAGGCCAATGCTAGAGGTCGAGTGGACCCTGTGTCGGTGGGAGCCCCCAGTTGTATGATGGGTGGTGGTAGCGCTGGACGAACCTGGGTGCCTATGAAAACCAACGTGACCCCGACGTGATTTGAACACGCAACCTTCTGATCTGGAGTCAGACGCGCTACCGTTGCGCCACGAGGTCTCTTGTGTTGGCTGGCGCAAGCTTTTGGCAACTCCTGTGTCAATTCCTTGGGGCTTTCCCACAGTAGGACTTGGTTGCACCGGCGACAGCCCTGTGCCAGCTTGGGGCGGCTACACCTGTGCGGGATTGGGCCGGTTAGCTCAGTTGGTTAGAGCGTGGTGCTAATAACGCCAAGGTCGCGGGTTCGATCCCCGTACGGGCCATTAGCCTTTTATTCCAACAGCGATGGATTTCTGCGGCCCTCGGCGCAGCACCCCTATCTTTTTTTTTTAGGTCTTCAGCCAGCGCCCAGGCCTTTGAGCCAGCAGCAGGCTCCCAAAGCACAGAGAGAGCAGGAGGGATGGCATATGTTAAGAACCCTGGGTAAAACATGTAAACGGTCCAGGATTCTGCCAGCCAGTGCCCCACATAGCCTTCCCCTGCGCTCAGAACTTAGGGAGGGAGCTTGTTTTTCCAACATACAGTGGACGCGGGACAGTCCATCAGCATTCCCTTGCTAGGTCCCCGGACTGTGTTGCTCATCAAAACACAAAGCCCTGTAAAAGCCAGAAACCAGCTTGGGACCCTTGCAGGTTTTAATTGCTTCATGCTTCTTAATTTGAGGCATGGAGAGCCACCACCCAATGCTGTAAAAACCCCACCCACCGCTGGGTCTTCTTCCAGGGCTACGTTGTTTTGGGTTTGGCGCTTCAACCAGCCTTCTGAGGCCAATGCTAGAGGTCGAGTGGACCCTGTGTCGGTGGGAGCCCCCAGTTGTATGATGGGTGGTGGTAGCGCTGGACGAACCTGGGTGCCTATGAAAACCAACGTGACCCCGACGTGATTTGAACACGCAACCTTCTGATCTGGAGTCAGACGCGCTACCGTTGCGCCACGAGGTCTCTTGTGTTGGCTGGCGCAAGCTTTTGGCAACTCCTGTGTCAATTCCTTGGGGCTTTCCCACAGTAGGACTTGGTTTGCACCGGCGACAGCCCTGTGCCAGCTTGGGGCGGCTACACCTGTGCGGGATTGGGCCGGTTAGCTCAGTTGGTTAGAGCGTGGTGCTAATAACGCCAAGGTCGCGGGTTCGATCCCCGTACGGGCCATTAGCCTTTTATTCCAACAGCGATGGATTTCTGCGGCCCTCGGCGCAGCACCCCTATCTTTTTTTTTTAGGTCTTCAGCCAGCGCCCAGGCCTTTGAGCCAGCAGCAGGCTCCCAAAGCACAGAGAGAGCAGGAGGGATGGCATATGTTAAGAACCCTGGGTAAAACATGTAAACGGTCCAGGATTCTGCCAGCCAGTGCCCCACATAGCCTTCCCCTGCGCTCAGAACTTAGGGAGGGAGCTTGTTTTTCCAACATACAGTGGACGCGGGACAGTCCATCAGCATTCCCTTGCTAGGTCCCCGGACTGTGTTGCTCATCAAAACACAAAGCCCTGTAAAAGCCAGAAACCAGCTTGGGACCCTTGCAGGTTTTAATTGCTTCATGCTTCTTAATTTGAGGCATGGAGAGCCACCACCCAATGCTGTAAAAACCCCACCCACCGCTGGGTCTTCTTCCAGGGCTACGTTGTTTTGGGTTTGGCGCTTCAACCAGCCTTCTGAGGCCAATGCTAGAGGTCGAGTGGACCCTGTGTCGGTGGGAGCCCCCAGTTGTATGATGGGTGGTGGTGGTAGCGCTGGACGAACCTGGGTGCCTATGAAAACCAACGTGACCCCGACGTGATTTGAACACGCAACCTTCTGATCTGGAGTCAGACGCGCTACCGTTGCGCCACGAGGTCTCTTGTGTTGGCTGGCGCAAGCTTTTGGCAACTCCTGTGTCAATTCCTTGGGGCTTTCCCACAGTAGGACTTGGTTGCACCGGCGACAGCCCTGTGCCAGCTTGGGGCGGCTACACCTGTGCGGGATTGGGCCGGTTAGCTCAGTTGGTTAGAGCGTGGTGCTAATAACGCCAAGGTCGCGGGTTCGATCCCCGTACGGGCCATTAGCCTTTTATTCCAACAGCGATGGATTTCTGCGGCCCTCGGCGCAGCACCCCTATCTTTTTTTTTTAGGTCTTCAGCCAGCGCCCAGGCCTTTGAGCCAGCAGCAGGCTCCCAAAGCACAGAGAGAGCAGGAGGGATGGCATATGTTAAGAACCCTGGGTAAAACATGTAAACGGTCCAGGATTCTGCCAGCCAGTGCCCCACATAGCCTTCCCCTGCGCTCAGAACTTAGGGAGGGAGCTTGTTTTTCCAACATACAGTGGACGCGGGACAGTCCATCAGCATTCCCTTGCTAGGTCCCCGGACTGTGTTGCTCATCAAAACACAAAGCCCTGTAAAAGCCAGAAACCAGCTTGGGACCCTTGCAGGTTTTAATTGCTTCATGCTTCTTAATTTGAGGCATGGAGAGCCACCACCCAATGCTGTAAAAACCCCACCCACCGCTGGGTCTTCTTCCAGGGCTACGTTGTTTTGGGTTTGGCGCTTCAACCAGCCTTCTGAGGCCAATGCTAGAGGTCGAGTGGACCCTGTGTCGGTGGGAGCCCCCAGTTGTATGATGGGTGGTGGTAGCGCTGGACGAACCTGGGTGCCTATGAAAACCAACGTGACCCCGACGTGATTTGAACACGCAACCTTCTGATCTGGAGTCAGACGCGCTACCGTTGCGCCACGAGGTCTCTTGTGTTGGCTGGCGCAAGCTTTTGGCAACTCCTGTGTCAATTCCTTGGGGCTTTCCCACAGTAGGACTTGGTTGCACCGGCGACAGCCCTGTGCCAGCTTGGGGCGGCTACACCTGTGCGGGATTGGGCCGGTTAGCTCAGTTGGTTAGAGCGTGGTGCTAATAACGCCAAGGTCGCGGGTTCGATCCCCGTACGGGCCATTAGCCTTTTATTCCAACAGCGATGGATTTCTGCGGCCCTCGGCGCAGCACCCCTATCTTTTTTTTTTAGGTCTTCAGCCAGCGCCCAGGCCTTTGAGCCAGCAGCAGGCTCCCAAAGCACAGAGAGAGCAGGAGGGATGGCATATGTTAAGAACCCTGGGTAAAACATGTAAAACGGTCCAGGATTCTGCCAGCCAGTGCCCCACATAGCCTTCCCCTGCGCTCAGAACTTAGGGAGGGAGCTTGTTTTTCCAACATACAGTGGACGCGGGACAGTCCATCAGCATTCCCTTGCTAGGTCCCCGGACTGTGTTGCTCATCAAAACACAAAGCCCTGTAAAAGCCAGAAACCAGCTTGGGACCCTTGCAGGTTTTAATTGCTTCATGCTTCTTAATTTGAGGCATGGAGAGCCACCACCCAATGCTGTAAAAACCCCACCCACCGCTGGGTCTTCTTCCAGGGCTACGTTGTTTTGGGTTTGGCGCTTCAACCAGCCTTCTGAGGCCAATGCTAGAGGTCGAGTGGACCCTGTGTCGGTGGGAGCCCCCAGTTGTATGATGGGTGGTGGTAGCGCTGGACGAACCTGGGTGCCTATGAAAACCAACGTGACCCCGACGTGATTTGAACACGCAACCTTCTGATCTGGAGTCAGACGCGCTACCGTTGCGCCACGAGGTCTCTTGTGTTGGCTGGCGCAAGCTTTTGGCAACTCCTGTGTCAATTCCTTGGGGCTTTCCCACAGTAGGACTTGGTTGCACCGGCGACAGCCCTGTGCCAGCTTGGGGCGGCTACACCTGTGCGGGATTGGGCCGGTTAGCTCAGTTGGTTAGAGCGTGGTGCTAATAACGCCAAGGTCGCGGGTTCGATCCCCGTACGGGCCATTAGCCTTTTATTCCAACAGCGATGGATTTCTGCGGCCCTCGGCGCAGCACCCCTATCTTTTTTTTTTAGGTCTTCAGCCAGCGCCCAGGCCTTTGAGCCAGCAGCAGGCTCCCAAAGCACAGAGAGAGCAGGAGGGATGGCATATGTTAAGAACCCTGGGTAAAACATGTAAACGGTCCAGGATTCTGCCAGCCAGTGCCCCACATAGCCTTCCCCTGCGCTCAGAACTTAGGGAGGGAGCTTGTTTTTCCAACATACAGTGGACGCGGGACAGTCCATCAGCATTCCCTTGCTAGGTCCCCGGACTGTGTTGCTCATCAAAACACAAAGCCCTGTAAAAGCCAGAAACCAGCTTGGGACCCTTGCAGGTTTTAATTGCTTCATGCTTCTTAATTTGAGGCATGGAGAGCCACCACCCAATGCTGTAAAAACCCCACCCACCGCTGGGTCTTCTTCCAGGGCTACGTTGTTTTGGGTTTGGCGCTTCAACCAGCCTTCTGAGGCCAATGCTAGAGGTCGAGTGGACCCTGTGTCGGTGGGAGCCCCCAGTTGTATGATGGGTGGTGGTAGCGCTGGACGAACCTGGGTGCCTATGAAAACCAACGTGACCCCGACGTGATTTGAACACGCAACCTTCTGATCTGGAGTCAGACGCGCTACCGTTGCGCCACGAGGTCTCTTGTGTTGGCTGGCGCAAGCTTTTGGCAACTCCTGTGTCAATTCCTTGGGGCTTTCCCACAGTAGGACTTGGTTGCACCGGCGACAGCCCTGTGCCAGCTTGGGGCGGCTACACCTGTGCGGGATTGGGCCGGTTAGCTCAGTTGGTTAGAGCGTGGTGCTAATAACGCCAAGGTCGCGGGTTCGATCCCCGTACGGGCCATTAGCCTTTTATTCCAACAGCGATGGATTTCTGCGGCCCTCGGCGCAGCACCCCTATCTTTTTTTTTTAGGTCTTCAGCCAGCGCCCAGGCCTTTGAGCCAGCAGCAGGCTCCCAAAGCACAGAGAGAGCAGGAGGGATGGCATATGTTAAGAACCCTGGGTAAAACATGTAAACGGTCCAGGATTCTGCCAGCCAGTGCCCCACATAGCCTTCCCCTGCGCTCAGAACTTAGGGAGGGAGCTTGTTTTTCCAACATACAGTGGACGCGGGACAGTCCATCAGCATTCCCTTGCTAGGTCCCCGGACTGTGTTGCTCATCAAAACACAAAGCCCTGTAAAAGCCAGAAACCAGCTTGGGACCCTTGCAGGTTTTAATTGCTTCATGCTTCTTAATTTGAGGCATGGAGAGCCACCACCCAATGCTGTAAAAACCCCACCCACCGCTGGGTCTTCTTCCAGGGCTACGTTGTTTTGGGTTTGGCGCTTCAACCAGCCTTCTGAGGCCAATGCTAGAGGTCGAGTGGACCCTGTGTCGGTGGGAGCCCCCAGTTGTATGATGGGTGGTGGTAGCGCTGGACGAACCTGGGTGCCTATGAAAACCAACGTGACCCCGACGTGATTTGAACACGCAACCTTCTGATCTGGAGTCAGACGCGCTACCGTTGCGCCACGAGGTCTCTTGTGTTGGCTGGCGCAAGCTTTTGGCAACTCCTGTGTCAATTCCTTGGGGCTTTCCCACAGTAGGACTTGGTTGCACCGGCGACAGCCCTGTGCCAGCTTGGGGCGGCTACACCTGTGCGGGATTGGGCCGGTTAGCTCAGTTGGTTAGAGCGTGGTGCTAATAACGCCAAGGTCGCGGGTTCGATCCCCGTACGGGCCATTAGCCTTTTATTCCAACAGCGATGGATTTCTGCGGCCCTCGGCGCAGCACCCCTATCTTTTTTTTTTAGGTCTTCAGCCAGCGCCCAGGCCTTTGAGCCAGCAGCAGGCTCCCAAAGCACAGAGAGAGCAGGAGGGATGGCATATGTTAAGAACCCTGGGTAAAACATGTAAACGGTCCAGGATTCTGCCAGCCAGTGCCCCACATAGCCTTCCCCTGCGCTCAGAACTTAGGGAGGGAGCTTGTTTTTCCAACATACAGTGGACGCGGGACAGTCCATCAGCATTCCCTTGCTAGGTCCCCGGACTGTGTTGCTCATCAAAACACAAAGCCCTGTAAAAGCCAGAAACCAGCTTGGGACCCTTGCAGGTTTTAATTGCTTCATGCTTCTTAATTTGAGGCATGGAGAGCCACCACCCAATGCTGTAAAAACCCCACCCACCGCTGGGTCTTCTTCCAGGGCTACGTTGTTTTGGGTTTGGCGCTTCAACCAGCCTTCTGAGGCCAATGCTAGAGGTCGAGTGGACCCTGTGTCGGTGGGAGCCCCCAGTTGTATGATGGGTGGTGGTAGCGCTGGACGAACCTGGGTGCCTATGAAAACCAACGTGACCCCGACGTGATTTGAACACGCAACCTTCTGATCTGGAGTCAGACGCGCTACCGTTGCGCCACGAGGTCTCTTGTGTTGGCTGGCGCAAGCTTTTGGCAACTCCTGTGTCAATTCCTTGGGGCTTTCCCACAGTAGGACTTGGTTGCACCGGCGACAGCCCTGTGCCAGCTTGGGGCGGCTACACCTGTGCGGGATTGGGCCGGTTAGCTCAGTTGGTTAGAGCGTGGTGCTAATAACGCCAAGGTCGCGGGTTCGATCCCCGTACGGGCCATTAGCCTTTTATTCCAACAGCGATGGATTTCTGCGGCCCTCGGCGCAGCACCCCTATCTTTTTTTTTTAGGTCTTCAGCCAGCGCCCAGGCCTTTGAGCCAGCAGCAGGCTCCCAAAGCACAGAGAGAGCAGGAGGGATGGCATATGTTAAGAACCCTGGGTAAAACATGTAAACGGTCCAGGATTCTGCCAGCCAGTGCCCCACATAGCCTTCCCCTGCGCTCAGAACTTAGGGAGGGAGCTTGTTTTTCCAACATACAGTGGACGCGGGACAGTCCATCAGCATTCCCTTGCTAGGTCCCCGGACTGTGTTGCTCATCAAAACACAAAGCCCTGTAAAAGCCAGAAACCAGCTTGGGACCCTTGCAGGTTTTAATTGCTTCATGCTTCTTAATTTGAGGCATGGAGAGCCACCACCCAATGCTGTAAAAACCCCACCCACCGCTGGGTCTTCTTCCAGGGCTACGTTGTTTTGGGTTTGGCGCTTCAACCAGCCTTCTGAGGCCAATGCTAGAGGTCGAGTGGACCCTGTGTCGGTGGGAGCCCCCAGTTGTATGATGGGTGGTGGTAGCGCTGGACGAACCTGGGTGCCTATGAAAACCAACGTGACCCCGACGTGATTTGAACACGCAACCTTCTGATCTGGAGTCAGACGCGCTACCGTTGCGCCACGAGGTCTCTTGTGTTGGCTGGCGCAAGCTTTTGGCAACTCCTGTGTCAATTCCTTGGGGCTTTCCCACAGTAGGACTTGGTTGCACCGGCGACAGCCCTGTGCCAGCTTGGGGCGGCTACACCTGTGCGGGATTGGGCCGGTTAGCTCAGTTGGTTAGAGCGTGGTGCTAATAACGCCAAGGTCGCGGGTTCGATCCCCGTACGGGCCATTAGCCTTTTATTCCAACAGCGATGGATTTCTGCGGCCCTCGGCGCAGCACCCCTATCTTTTTTTTTTAGGTCTTCAGCCAGCGCCCAGGCCTTTGAGCCAGCAGCAGGCTCCCAAAGCACAGAGAGAGCAGGAGGGATGGCATATGTTAAGAACCCTGGGTAAAACATGTAAACGGTCCAGGATTCTGCCAGCCAGTGCCCCACATAGCCTTCCCCTGCGCTCAGAACTTAGGGAGGGAGCTTGTTTTTCCAACATACAGTGGACGCGGGACAGTCCATCAGCATTCCCTTGCTAGGTCCCCGGACTGTGTTGCTCATCAAAACACAAAGCCCTGTAAAAGCCAGAAACCAGCTTGGGACCCTTGCAGGTTTTAATTGCTTCATGATTTGAGGCATGGAGAGCCACCACCCAATGCTGTAAAAACCCCACCCACCGCTGGGTCTTCTTCCAGGGCTACGTTGTTTTGGGTTTGGCGCTTCAACCAGCCTTCTGAGGCCAATGCTAGAGGTCGAGTGGACCCTGTGTCGGTGGGAGCCCCCAGTTGTATGATGGGTGGTGGTAGCGCTGGACGAACCTGGGTGCCTATGAAAACCAACGTGACCCCGACGTGATTTGAACACGCAACCTTCTGATCTGGAGTCAGACGCGCTACCGTTGCGCCACGAGGTCTCTTGTGTTGGCTGGCGCAAGCTTTTGGCAACTCCTGTGTCAATTCCTTGGGGCTTTCCCACAGTAGGACTTGGTTGCACCGGCGACAGCCCTGTGCCAGCTTGGGGCGGCTACACCTGTGCGGGATTGGGCCGGTTAGCTCAGTTGGTTAGAGCGTGGTGCTAATAACGCCAAGGTCGCGGGTTCGATCCCCGTACGGGCCATTAGCCTTTTATTCCAACAGCGATGGATTTCTGCGGCCCTCGGCGCAGCACCCCTATCTTTTTTTTTTAGGTCTTCAGCCAGCGCCCAGGCCTTTGAGCCAGCAGCAGGCTCCCAAAGCACAGAGAGAGCAGGAGGGATGGCATATGTTAAGAACCCTGGGTAAAACATGTAAACGGTCCAGGATTCTGCCAGCCAGTGCCCCACATAGCCTTCCCCTGCGCTCAGAACTTAGGGAGGGAGCTTGTTTTTCCAACATACAGTGGACGCGGGACAGTCCATCAGCATTCCCTTGCTAGGTCCCCGGACTGTGTTGCTCATCAAAACACAAAGCCCTGTAAAAGCCAGAAACCAGCTTGGGACCCTTGCAGGTTTTAATTGCTTCATGCTTCTTAATTTGAGGCATGGAGAGCCACCACCCAATGCTGTAAAAACTCCACCCACCGCTGGGTCTTCTTCCAGGGCTACGTTGTTTTGGGTTTGGCGCTTCAACCAGCCTTCTGAGGCCAATGCTAGAGGTCGAGTGGACCCTGTGTCGGTGGGAGCCCCCAGTTGTATGATGGGTGGTGGTAGCGCTGGACGAACCTGGGTGCCTATGAAAACCAACGTGACCCCGACGTGATTTGAACACGCAACCTTCTGATCTGGAGTCAGACGCGCTACCGTTGCGCCACGAGGTCTCTTGTGTTGGCTGGCGCAAGCTTTTGGCAACTCCTGTGTCAATTCCTTGGGGCTTTCCCACAGTAGGACTTGGTTGCACCGGCGACAGCCCTGTGCCAGCTTGGGGCGGCTACACCTGTGCGGGATTGGGCCGGTTAGCTCAGTTGGTTAGAGCGTGGTGCTAATAACGCCAAGGTCGCGGGTTCGATCCCCGTACGGGCCATTAGCCTTTTATTCCAACAGCGATGGATTTCTGCGGCCCTCGGCGCAGCACCCCTATCTTTTTTTTTTAGGTCTTCAGCCAGCGCCCAGGCCTTTGAGCCAGCAGCAGGCTCCCAAAGCACAGAGAGAGCAGGAGGGATGGCATATGTTAAGAACCCTGGGTAAAACATGTAAACGGTCCAGGATTCTGCCAGCCAGTGCCCCACATAGCCTTCCCCTGCGCTCAGAACTTAGGGAGGGAGCTTGTTTTTCCAACATACAGTGGACGCGGGACAGTCCATCAGCATTCCCTTGCTAGGTCCCCGGACTGTGTTGCTCATCAAAACACAAAGCCCTGTAAAAGCCAGAAACCAGCTTGGGACCCTTGCAGGTTTTAATTGCTTCATGCTTCTTAATTTGAGGCATGGAGAGCCACCACCCAATGCTGTAAAAACCCCACCCACCGCTGGGTCTTCTTCCAGGGCTACGTTGTTTTGGGTTTGGCGCTTCAACCAGCCTTCTGAGGCCAATGCTAGAGGTCGAGTGGACCCTGTGTCGGTGGGAGCCCCCAGTTGTATGATGGGTGGTGGTAGCGCTGGACGAACCTGGGTGCCTATGAAAACCAACGTGACCCCGACGTGATTTGAACACGCAACCTTCTGATCTGGAGTCAGACGCGCTACCGTTGCGCCACGAGGTCTCTTGTGTTGGCTGGCGCAAGCTTTTGGCAACTCCTGTGTCAATTCCTTGGGGCTTTCCCACAGTAGGACTTGGTTGCACCGGCGACAGCCCTGTGCCAGCTTGGGGCGGCTACACCTGTGCGGGATTGGGCCGGTTAGCTCAGTTGGTTAGAGCGTGGTGCTAATAACGCCAAGGTCGCGGGTTCGATCCCCGTACGGGCCATTAGCCTTTTATTCCAACAGCGATGGATTTCTGCGGCCCTCGGCGCAGCACCCCTATCTTTTTTTTTTAGGTCTTCAGCCAGCGCCCAGGCCTTTGAGCCAGCAGCAGGCTCCCAAAGCACAGAGAGAGCAGGAGGGATGGCATATGTTAAGAACCCTGGGTAAAACATGTAAACGGTCCAGGATTCTGCCAGCCAGTGCCCCACATAGCCTTCCCCTGCGCTCAGAACTTAGGGAGGGAGCTTGTTTTTCCAACATACAGTGGACGCGGGACAGTCCATCAGCATTCCCTTGCTAGGTCCCCGGACTGTGTTGCTCATCAAAACACAAAGCCCTGTAAAAGCCAGAAACCAGCTTGGGACCCTTGCAGGTTTTAATTGCTTCATGCTTCTTAATTTGAGGCATGGAGAGCCACCACCCAATGCTGTAAAAACCCCACCCACCGCTGGGTCTTCTTCCAGGGCTACGTTGTTTTGGGTTTGGCGCTTCAACCAGCCTTCTGAGGCCAATGCTAGAGGTCGAGTGGACCCTGTGTCGGTGGGAGCCCCCAGTTGTATGATGGGTGGTGGTAGCGCTGGACGAACCTGGGTGCCTATGAAAACCAACGTGACCCCGACGTGATTTGAACACGCAACCTTCTGATCTGGAGTCAGACGCGCTACCGTTGCGCCACGAGGTCTCTTGTGTTGGCTGGCGCAAGCTTTTGGCAACTCCTGTGTCAATTCCTTGGGGCTTTCCCACAGTAGGACTTGGTTGCACCGGCGACAGCCCTGTGCCAGCTTGGGGCGGCTACACCTGTGCGGGATTGGGCCGGTTAGCTCAGTTGGTTAGAGCGTGGTGCTAATAACGCCAAGGTCGCGGGTTCGATCCCCGTACGGGCCATTAGCCTTTTATTCCAACAGCGATGGATTTCTGCGGCCCTCGGCGCAGCACCCCTATCTTTTTTTTTTAGGTCTTCAGCCAGCGCCCAGGCCTTTGAGCCAGCAGCAGGCTCCCAAAGCACAGAGAGAGCAGGAGGGATGGCATATGTTAAGAACCCTGGGTAAAACATGTAAACGGTCCAGGATTCTGCCAGCCAGTGCCCCACATAGCCTTCCCCTGCGCTCAGAACTTAGGGAGGGAGCTTGTTTTTCCAACATACAGTGGACGCGGGACAGTCCATCAGCATTCCCTTGCTAGGTCCCCGGACTGTGTTGCTCATCAAAACACAAAGCCCTGTAAAAGCCAGAAACCAGCTTGGGACCCTTGCAGGTTTTAATTGCTTCATGCTTCTTAATTTGAGGCATGGAGAGCCACCACCCAATGCTGTAAAAACCCCACCCACCGCTGGGTCTTCTTCCAGGGCTACGTTGTTTTGGGTTTGGCGCTTCAACCAGCCTTCTGAGGCCAATGCTAGAGGTCGAGTGGACCCTGTGTCGGTGGGAGCCCCCAGTTGTATGATGGGTGGTGGTAGCGCTGGACGAACCTGGGTGCCTATGAAAACCAACGTGACCCCGACGTGATTTGAACACGCAACCTTCTGATCTGGAGTCAGACGCGCTACCGTTGCGCCACGAGGTCTCTTGTGTTGGCTGGCGCAAGCTTTTGGCAACTCCTGTGTCAAATCCTTGGGGCTTTCCCACAGTAGGACTTGGTTGCACCGGCGACAGCCCTGTGCCAGCTTGGGGCGGCTACACCTGTGCGGGATTGGGCCGGTTAGCTCAGTTGGTTAGAGCGTGGTGCTAATAACGCCAAGGTCGCGGGTTCGATCCCCGTACGGGCCATTAGCCTTTTATTCCAACAGCGATGGATTTCTGCGGCCCTCGGCGCAGCACCCCTATCTTTTTTTTTTAGGTCTTCAGCCAGCGCCCAGGCCTTTGAGCCAGCAGCAGGCTCCCAAAGCACAGAGAGAGCAGGAGGGATGGCATATGTTAAGAACCCTGGGTAAAACATGTAAACGGTCCAGGATTCTGCCAGCCAGTGCCCCACATAGCCTTCCCCTGCGCTCAGAACTTAGGGAGGGAGCTTGTTTTTCCAACATACAGTGGACGCGGGACAGTCCATCAGCATTCCCTTGCTAGGTCCCCGGACTGTGTTGCTCATCAAAACACAAAGCCCTGTAAAAGCCAGAAACCAGCTTGGGACCCTTGCAGGTTTTAATTGCTTCATGCTTCTTAATTTGAGGCATGGAGAGCCACCACCCAATGCTGTAAAAACCCCACCCACCGCTGGGTCTTCTTCCAGGGCTACGTTGTTTTGGGTTTGGCGCTTCAACCAGCCTTCTGAGGCCAATGCTAGAGGTCGAGTGGACCCTGTGTCGGTGGGAGCCCCCAGTTGTATGATGGGTGGTGGTAGCGCTGGACGAACCTGGGTGCCTATGAAAACCAACGTGACCCCGACGTGATTTGAACACGCAACCTTCTGATCTGGAGTCAGACGCGCTACCGTTGCGCCAGGAGGTGATGGATTTTGTCAGCTGTCGGTGCAGCCCTCCTATCTTTTTTCAGGTGTTCTGCCCTGTTTAGGTGACAGTCTGTGGGCTGTCCAGGTGACAGTCCATCAGTATTTGCTTTTCTTTTTCCTGGCAGGGGTGCCTCCAGCTCTAAGTTCTGTGGGTTGTTGCGGATGAATTGATAGAGAAAAAAGTAATGCGGCGCGCAGAGCGCGCCGCAAAATTTGTATCTGTGGGCGTGGCCAAATGTGGGTGTGGCTAAAATGGGTGTGGTCAAAAGTTTGTGATTATTCCAGATCTATAGCTTGTAGTGTGCCACCTTTCCCTCTTTGTAACATCTAAAAAGAGCCTGGAAGTACACTCGAAAGATTGTGTAAGTAAAAACATAGATCCTGCATTATTTTCATCCAGTCAGAGAGTCTAGCGGAGGTAGAGAGGTGATCTACCTGCACAACACTGGTGGAGTCAAAGCCCACCGGACACAGTGACAGATTTTCTAAACCTAGTGCACCCAGAGTCTGATGCAGCTGTGCATAAAATCTAATCAATTTCCAGGTTTGAGCCCCCGTTTACATTGGCGCGATTTGACAGGTCAAATCACATGTCATATCAGAGCCTATTGTTGGCAAAAGGAGTTTCCTAATCTGTGCGGCGCCGTACCGATATCCAGAAGTAGTTCCTGCACTACTTTTGGCAATTTCATGGGCGATTGCGATAGTCATCTGTGCAGGAACCCGCGCAGATGTCCTTCATATCACCCCTAAAGTCGTTCTAAAATGTGGCTTTGAAATCATGCGAGTTCAGATTAACTTGCACTATTTCAAAGCTATGATTTCAAAGCTATGAACAATGGCTAATTATCAGTAAATTTAACAAGCTGAAGTTCTAAACTGACTGGTCACTCTGTACAGATGAACTTGATTAAAGGTTTAGTATATCTCCCGCAAAGTGTCCTGTTAGTGTCAGTTCACTACAGAACGCGATGCCAGAAATGCATGTTCCGTGTGCATTTTCTGTACCATTCTCAAAAAGCAATACATTTGCAAATTCCTGCGGATGCCAGTACATTTTTAACCCCAAGCATAGATCACAAGTGCAGTGTGTTTTGGGGCATTAGATTACATGGTAGTGCAGTATCATGTGATCTGGAACAGTGCATTTTTGAAAAGTAGTGCATGCACTATTTTTTAATTCAATCTTATTTTATTCAGAGAAAAGGGAGACGTACGACAAACAATGTATCAAGCATTGCAAACATTAACATGAATTACATCAACAGTAAGCATCAAGTTTGACCTGATAAAAGCATGTCTAGGTTACGTGAAAAACAGGAATGAGAACATGTGTACGTGGACCATCATAAGGCCGATCGATTAGGCAATCCCCAGATATATAAAATAAACAGTAATTGTATCTACCTACCTCACATTTGTGAGGGGTTCAGTGTTGCACTGCACGCGGCACATTATGAGAGATCATACATGGATCTGCAAGTAAAATAAGACCTATGGGGTCACAGGACAAATCAATAACAATAAGCGGGTTGAGGCCAGGATACGTTAGCACAATGTATTCCTAAGGAAGTATTTACAGAACGAGAAAAGGAGAAGAAGAAGCCGGGGCAGACAAAAGGGGGCAGAGAGACAGGGGACAAGAATCAAGGGACAAGAGTCACTCCATCATGGCATCAGGGTCACATCATCCAGGCCACGCTTGGCCCAAGAGATAAAGAAGAGTATCGGAACATGGACCACAAAGTCCAGGTGAGAGAAAACTGCTAGTTTTTATCACCCTCCTCTGCCAACAGACGCTCAAGGTTCCTAATGCGGTCCACTTCAACAGCCCAATCCCCCAGGGAAGGCATGATTGCAGATCTCCAATGACGGGGGATCACCACTCTGGCCGCTGCCAGGAAGTGTCGTAGTACATCATTCTTGATGGATTTGAACGTGCCAGGAAGTATAAATAAGAGAGCCATCTCAGGGGAAGGGTGAATAGAGGTTGCCATCAGTTTGCAGTACAGTTTGAAAATCCGCTGCCAGAATCCTTGTACAGGAGGGCATTCCCACCAAATGTGGAGCATGGTTCCCCGGGATTTAAGACACCGCCAGCAAGCATCCGGCACTGCCAGATTGAAATGATGGATAGTCGTTGGGCATCTATACCATCTCGTTAGCAACTTGAACCCCTTCTCTTGGGTCTTAGTGGCCAAGGATAATTTGTGTGTCAGGACAAAGCACTTCTTCCAGTCAATAAGGGAGATAGAGTGACGTAGGACTGCCTCCCAGGCCACCGTACATGGTGGGGGGCCAGGGGAGAAGATACTGAGCAACAAGGAGTAGAGCTGAGATACCACATGTGTTGGAGGTTCCGCCTGCAGAAGTAGCGCCTCAAACTCTGTCGGTTCAGCAAGAATGTCCGTAATGAATGGGAAAGTTTGAATGTAAGAAGTAATCTGTTGCCTCTGAAGTCACCGCATGGGGTTTCTGGAGGTCGGATCGGTCGGGGTATCAGTCCTCAAGGTGGGGTCCGCAAGAAGGACCTGGGCAAGTCTCCCATGATCCTCCTTTCGCCACGGTCCGAATCTTGTTACGGACATGGCCGGCGGAAAGGCCGGGGTCCCGAAGAAGGGAGTCATAGGCTCCACGTGGTTCGACAGGCCCCTTCTAGATCGCAAGCAATCCCACACCTGAATCGTTTGAAGGGTAAGGTCGCTGAAAGGGCCCGAACCCCCCCGAACCGTGGTTGAGGTCCACGGGAGAGCGGAGAGTTCAACAGGGTTGCATGCACTATTTTTTGTGCAGTCTGATTCAAATGAATTGGCTGCAACATCGCACCACACTGAATTTCACAGGAACTTGGAGCAGGCTCCTTTGAAAAAACAAAGCGTGCATTCCAAAGGGCACAGGAGATGGGGGCTGGTTTTGAAAAGAAGAGGGTTTTGGCTGCTGCCAGAGAGTGAAGGGGGATTGGGCAAAGACATATGACGAAGGGCTAGGGTTTGGGGATAAGTCACCAGAGGGTAGGAGAAGCAGGAGGGTAAAGGAGGTAATGTGGGATTGTGAGTTATATGAAGGGGCATGCCTCAGAGTACTGGAGGTTTTATCAGTATATGAATGTAGAATGAGCAAGTGTTGGTAAGAGCAGTAATAGGGAGAGGGCAGATGGCAGGGTGATATGTATAAGCAATGGGATGGAGAAGAGTGTTGAAGGTAAGAGGGTTTGAGGAGAGAGCACACAAGTGTCAGAAGGAGTGGTATGTTACACAGTGGAAGAAGAGCTCAAATGGGTTGTAAAGGATTTTTTTTCATAATAAGCATCATTTACCTGCAGACATTCCTCTTTTCACTTCCTCATTGTTCGTTTTTGCTCAGAAGTTGCTCTATTTCTTCTCTGTTCTGTTCACTTCCTGCTTGTCTGATTTTACTGACCACCGTGAAGGGAGACTTTACTGCGGTGGTCAGTAACGTGCTTGCCCCCTCCTGGGAACTACATCTGTGTGGCAGGACGCTCTCTACGTGTTAGAGACTTCAAGGAGGTGTGAATTACTGGGTGTGCCGCAATGCATACTGGGAAATGTAGTTCTTACATGAATAAATGATGCAAACCAGG
The DNA here is from genome assembly GCA_029574335.1 of Rana kukunoris. Classification (NCBI taxonomy): domain Eukaryota; kingdom Metazoa; phylum Chordata; class Amphibia; order Anura; family Ranidae; genus Rana; species Rana kukunoris. Next base: position 518,790,049 of record CM056051.1, on the reverse strand, counting down.
AAGTGAATGAGAGAACAGAAACTAGAACGAAGGAGGTGATATAGATGAAGGAATTTAATAGGTATTTACTCGTTTTTTTAACAGAATCAATACACTATTCTGTCTCTCTACCTTGCAGACATTAATTTTAGACAAACATTTTTTTCCTTTACAACTTAACTGGCGTTGCTGTCAATCACATCCAATGACATGGCTGGGGGGCGGGGCCGAGTGATACAGTGAGTGGCTAAAGCTATAGTCGGTCGCTGTATCATGGGAGCACGCCCGCAAGGACTCCACACTATGCAAGCTCATTTGCATGAATGTGTGGAGTTATTGCGGGGAGGACTGCTGTTAGCGAAATCTGGCTGTTTTCAGAGCACACAGACAGATATCTTGTCTCTAATAGTAACACATTTAGTCTTAGTGAAATAATCCATCTAAACTAAATAAGTTCACTCACCATCCATTCCCTGCCATTTATTTTGTAACAGACATCCCAGCCATCACCCCCTTTGCCGACGCCCTCACAGGCTGTTTTATTAAAAACCCAGCAGGAAGTTATGTCACAACATGTGACCTCCTCCATAGGAAGTGAGCTCACAGGGTATGAGCTCCACCCAGTAGATGCCCATATATGGATTTGACAACACAGGATGTGATAATACACGATAGCCCTTCTGACAGGGATTCAATACAGTAATAATTCAATAACAATACAGTATAATAACTATAACAATACAGTAATAATACTATAACCAATGAACACAGTTCCTGATGAGGGGAGCTTATCTGCAGGTGTATGCTCATGCCACCATATTTATGTTGCTCAGACACAGAGACGACAAAAGCACACATCCACTAAACCGACAATGTGCCTGCAGAGCGGACACACCCGGCAGGCTAATATCTGTGCATGACACAGGGGCCCTTTCGCCGGCCGACACCCCCACTCCACAAACACCCTTCTCCAAATCAGGAAGTGTATCTAAGCCAGTCTCAGACTGCCCCAGTCATTTCTTTTCAGGTTGCGGAAGTACCAAGACTGGGTGCCATTATGACAATACATATTCAAATTTCCACAACAGGACCAAAGACAGCCAGCGAGGGACCCCAGAAGTTGTGGATCGGGCCCACTCTGTAAAAAACGGGCTGCACAGTGGAGGTACGTATTACATGTTTGTTATTTAAAAAAAAAAATTCTTTACAACCCCTTTAATAGAGAGACAGGATTAACAGAATTGCTGAAGTGCAGAGATTGAAGTGCATATCACTTGTAGAAAAAATCACTTAGAGAAAGAAGTCTTAAGGATAGAAGCCCCTGTAATGTGCTCCACAGCATAAGGGGTGTATGGGAAATGCATGGAGTGTGCTGCAAGTATAGGGGAATGCATGTAGTGTGCTGCAAGTATAGGGGAATGCATGTAGTGTGCTGCAAGTATAGGTTGTGTATAGGAAATGCATGGAATGTGCTGTGAGTATAGGGGGTGTGTGGGAAATGCATGGAGTGTGTTTAAATTAGATCATTTTCTGCTGTTTTTAAAAATGTTATTTTAGGGCTCATTTCCATTTTTTACAGCCACTTTTCTGGGCGTTTTTTGCAGCTTAAAAACGCCTGTCCATGTTAGTCTATGGCCTCATGCCCACCATGATGTTTTTGAGCTGTAGATGGCTGAGACGTTTTTAAGCTGCAAAAAAAAAACGCGGGACCAGTGCGTTCTGAACCACCAGCAATAGAGCTGTAAAAACGCCAGACATTAAAAAACGCTCAAAAACGTGCAAAAACACGCAAAAACGCTCTTTTTCTAAAATAAACATGGACAGGCATTTTTAAGCTGTAAAAAACGCTCAGAAAAGTGGCTGTAAAAACGCCTTAATGTAAATGTAATGAATTTACATTAATGTAAATGAAGCCTTAATGTTATTGGTAGTGGGGGTGCAAGTAGCTGGTCTTGCCTCGGGCACAAAATAGTCTAGCACTGGCCCTGTTTGGGTACTGTAAAGCAGGCACTGCTGATCTGGGGGATGTCTAATGATTGCAGTCAAATTGAATCAGTGGACTCAAAATGGACTTTATAGGCACCACAACACACAAAGTCATCTAAACATATATATATTTATTTATACAAATGTAGCGCCCCTTTACTTTCAGAAAGGGCGCTACATTAAAGTTAGTATGGTGAGAGACTTACTTGCTCTCATCCAGTTTGATTTGTTTAGGTTTGGCAGCTGTCAATTCTGAATTCTCCTGTGGGTCATTCTGCGCTGCAGGGATGCAATCCCATCTCTGGGTTTCAGGTGGTGCCAGAGGGGTTCAGACAGAGCCACTTTTCCCCAGCAGCCAATTGGAGGAGCGTTTCTCTCGCGGGGAGGGGTATATCTGTGGCAGACGCCATTTTTTGGGGTTATTCCTGGTTCAAGGTGCAGCACCCACCATGGCCTACCTGGCCGGGGCCTGTGCCATGCAGAGTTCCCGACTCTGGGCCCTCATGGTTCAGAGACACTGAAGGGACTGGGAACCTCAGTGACTTACTGGGGTTCCATATTTCAAGAGGTCAGAATTGAGAGGATACGCTCTATTGCTCCTAAGTACCGGACCTGTGGCAGAGGCCTCTACTAAACTTCTAGAGCCAAGTCGGTGGCAGTGACTGGTTCCTTCTCAGCTTTCTCGGTGACACTCTGGTTGCCAGGTCTGTGTGAGAGGCCTGTCCGGGTGCACTGCACCCACTCCGGCTGAAGTGGCGATGTGAATTGATCTTTGACTACAGAAGGCAGGACTGCTTTCTCTATCCAAGACTCTGCAAAGTTATTCTATTTTCCTCAGCCTTTTCCTATCTACCTCGAGTTGATATGTTGGTCGTCTTGGACCAGGAAAATAAAGCATTCAGAAAACTTCAGCTACAGGTTGGACATTCGTTTTTTTGCTCTGCTCACCGCATCTACCCCTAGACACCACACAGAGGTAACTTAATTCGCCGATCCCATTATAACCAGCGGCTCCTGATGGGGTAGCGCTACACAAAAGAAAAAAAGATTAAAAGAACAAATAAGGTGAAGCTAAAAAATCCTAGCATCAAAGGCTAGTACAACTACCACATACAGTTGATACTGTGGTGGAAATTTGAAGATGTATTTATTATGTATTGTCATAATTGGCACCCAGTCTTGACACTTCCCCAGCCAGCTCTAAATAGAGCTGACTATGGCAGTCCTGAGGCTGGTTGACTCTCATCTTGAGGTTGGAGTGTGATGATTGCGGCATGGGCGTATGCCCACCAGCGAGGGGCCCCTCTGTGCATTTAGCACAGACGATCGTTGAGGGGGATGCATTCATTTCGCAAGCACGCTAGTGGCTATGGACAGATGTACGCTCTTATCTGGGTCATGTCTGATCAGCAGGATTTGGGATTCATGGGGTACATCTGTAAATAGCCTCAATAAGGGTATAATCTTTATATGCATTATTCTATGGAATGGCGCAGATTAAAGGTTCTATCAGGGTATATTTTGAGGGCTTGTGAGCGTTTCTGGGGTCAGGGGGGGGCACATGCACACCCTGACCGGACACACCCATAAGACATTGTTTGTATTTCTATTCATTGTATTCATTGTATTATAGTCTATTCATCTATTCAATTTGACTTCCTGTCAGAAGGAATGTTTTGGTGCTGTGTATAGGAGACATCTGGTAATGTCGCCTCCCATGTGGGGAGGCGACTTACTGGTGATGGCTTCCTGTTTTGTGTAAATAAAAGCGCCATGGTCAGCCCTGGGAGGGGAGATGATTTGCAAGGATGGTAACATGAGAAGAAGCGGTTGTAATGTCTCTTGACTTGTATGGATGGGTAGAGAATGATGGTGAGTGAACTTATTTTAGCTTAAACATGGCATCATTTCATTTAAGATGGCAAATGTGCTCTAGAAGCACATGGCAAGGTGGTGGTGTGCTTTGCACACCCCATGTTTCCATGACAGTTAAAATGGCGAGCCAGGTAGGAGTGGACAGAGCCCCTTTTTGGGCATCGGTACAGATGGGGGACGGTAGTCTTATGTTCCGATGCGTGGGGGGGCTCTGCTCTACAAAAAGAAACAAATTTGCCATCTTTTTGAAATAATGCTTGAGTAAGATTGTGTGTGTGTGTGTGTGCCTGATTGTATGTCTGCTGTGTGATAGATGTATGATTGTGTGTGTGTGTGTGCACATGTGGAATCCTGATTGTATGTCTGAATTTGATAGATGTATGATTGTGTGTGTGATCCTGATTGTATGACTGTTGTGTGATAGAGTTGTGTATGACTGTGTGTTTGTGTGTGACCGTGTGTGTGATTGCGTGCATTTGTGAAAAGCGATTGGATGCATGTGTGTGATTGCCTGAGTTTGTGAAATCGAGTGGATTTTGATCGTGTGTATGCCTGAATGCTGTTTGAGAGTAACAATGGAGGTAAGCTGGCTCCTCTGGCCATGCGGCTTGGGGGGGGAAGGGCGATTTGTTTGTTTGTAACAGTTTGTAAGGAAGTGACTTGATTAACCAGATTTAAACTGCTATAGAAGACAGCCTTTTGTGTAACATCGCTCCTCTAGCCATGTGGCTTGCGGGGGAAAGGCGAACAGTGTTTTGATTTCTGTGTCAACTGACTTTGCAACTTTCAGAACATAGTTAGATGTAACATTTTTATGATGTATATGGAAGCTGTATATTGTAGATGTTTCCCCAGTATAGGTGGGGTTATTCAGCCTGTGATGTGTGGCTGAAGCCTTTTTGAATTTTGTGCATTAATGTGGTAGAGCTGATTGAATTGTTTGGCTGATGAAACATGTGCTTCTTGACTGCACAATTTTTAGAGCAAAGTCATGTGTAATATGTTCATGATCTTTATGAGGAATAGAAATTGATAAATTATGCATTTTTAAGTGGCCAGACAATAGCAGCTGCTGTTAAACATGAAAAAAAAAAAGTTTTATATTGGAAGGTTTTAAAATGTGACCTGATGTGTGTATTTTTTTAAATGGTTTGTTACATGGGCTTTGAGAAAAGTGTTTTTGTTTTATGTTGCTTCATATAACCAACATTGTTTGAATGTGCTGTTTTAGTTGGCAAAAGGTCCGATTTGAAGCAGCCTAAAGTGTGTGCTTTTTAGGTTGGTTGTTTTTAGAAAATGTTTTTTTATTGTTTGTTTTTGATGATCAATGTTTTGTCTTTGTGGAAGAAAGGTTCTAGGCAAGTTTTTAAAAAAAAAAAAAAAAAAAAAAACTGCATATGGCGGCCATTTTGGTCATCAGTGGCCATTTTGGGGGCGTAGTCTGTTTGCACTGTGGGTCACCCTAGGGGGGAGGTGCAGCCACCTCTCCTTTGGGTGTGGTATTTCTCTGGCTATTTTGCTGGTGGATTTTAGCAGCCTTTGGGGCAGATTTCGATGTTTAGTGCGAATTGATTAGCGCGCTCTTTTCTGTGTTTGGATCGGGTGGAGAACATTTTTGTTTTCCTTTATGTGTGTGTAGTACGGTATGTCCTGTGGTAAACAGGTGACTTGGAAGCGCAGTTAAATTGTTTTACTACAAGCGTAAATGGCGCCATTGTTGCTTGGTTTGTTGTCGGCCATTTTGTGACTCAGTGTAAAGTGCTATCTTTTGAGTAGCGTTTGCGGACGCTAGGGCCAGTATATACAGGATCTGACTAACCTGTTGGCTGACTTTGCAGTGTAAAAGTGGAAACTTTTTGTGTAACATTTCATTTTTGAATGTTACTGGCGCTGACTGCATTTTTGTGCATAGCGATGTGCGTTTGTTTATGTTTAAATGTTTGGGAGTTGTTCATTGTTTTTGAATAATGGTTGGGTCAGGGGGGATCAACTCCCATTCTGCAGATGGGAGGAGATGGTTTTATTTTCCCTGAACCAAAGGTGTTTTGTTTTTAAGAGGAAAAAAAAACGCAGGAGATTTGAGTTTTGGCTTTGTTTACTACTTTTTAATACTTCCAGGGGATATATGTGGTCCATGGAGTTTTTTGATGTGTTGAGACGAGGCAGTGAAGACAGACTTCCCTCTCTCTCCATCTTTCTGTCATTATGTAAATAAATCAGATTTGGGTTTTAAAGAGCTGAGCATACAACAGGAAGTCCTTTCTCAGCATTTATATATATGCAGGAAGTCAGTGGGAGGAGTTTTGAAGTCTTCTGAAAGATGAGCAATGAGATTTGTGTCCTGAAAGGACAACAGAAATATTTGAAAGAGTGTTTTAAAGTTTAATTTCAGTTGTTTTTGTGAAGTTTTATACGGTAAATACAGTTTGGGTATGAGAGGAAACAGAGGGGCGTCACCATTATTGTTGTATCATATAGACGCAGGTAGAAAGAAGCCATAATATTGTTTTGAAAAGTGGAGGATTTCATGGTGCTTTGTATGTTGTCTGACGACCACATTTTAGGAGGCTTTATATCGTGATACAGATCTGGCCGTGTATGATAGTCGGAGATCTTATTAGCGATTATATTAGCATAAATGTGTAGGAGTAGTACGCTAGTGGTCCTGCTCAGGCTGTGTAGAATAATCAGAATGCAGGCATCGGTTTTGACTTTAAAGGTCGCAAGTCAGAACCGCTCCGAAAACAAAGCGCGGTGTGTTCTGGACGCAGAGCTCACTAAAAAAAAGCGATTCGAATCGTCATGGGATGTGCCGCCCATGCAGTGCATCAGTCAGACAGCTGCACCGCACATGAGGTCTGGGTTCTGGGCTCCGGACATGAGACCCTTTAAAGAATGTCATAGGTGGTCAGAGGGTACAGTAAGGTGTACTCCTTTGGAAGGTACTCTGACTGGAGGTATGAGACCTCAGAATAAAGATACCTTGGATGTAGATCTGATGTGGTTTCAGAAATCTGTAATGAGTGTGGATGGAGGTGTGGTACGCGCCTCAGGAGAACTTTGTAAAGCTGGTCTATGCAAGTTTCTCGCGCTGTTCTCGTATTTTTCCATTGTATTTTCTTGTATTGCGGAAAGAGTGAAGGCAGAATTCCGGCTGGTTTTTGTTTTTTTCATTTTTGTTTTGAAAGCTATGAATATCTCCCCCACATTTGTATTTGAATGTTTGTATGTAGTAACGTGAATGTTTTTTTTATTCAAACTTACCGCGGCGATCTTCTGACGCGTCGCGGCTTTTGTATTTTTTTAGGAACGGGAAAAGTAAGGGTTACAAAGGGTTTTTGTTTGAATCGGTTTTGTGAAGAATGTCACTGACAATGTACAGGAATGTCATTTTTGTTTGCCATTCTCTGCAGGATAAATATGAAGGATGGAGTAATGATTTCTGCTTATAAGTATTTTTCAGGTCCAAAGAGTTTCCGGAAGTGTTTGTACATAGAGAGCAGGTGTATGTAGATAGCTGTACACATGGATAATTACGGGTCTAAGGAGGTGAAAGTATCATAGGCTATTTCATTGTTTCTTTTTATCATTTCTTCCTCCAGTCTGTATTGAGGAAGAAAAGGGGGGAGGAAGTGGTAGATAAAATGTAAAGGTGACAGTTCTCCGAACTAATAACACAAATCTTTCTAATTTTAATCAAGTTTTGTGCCAAGATTGTCTTTCTTTGATAGAATTTGAATCGGCAAGCAGCAGTCTGGTGAAGTAGGTTCCCATTTTAGTTGCTAAGAAACTGTCAATGGTTCCGGGTATTACAGGCGCTGGTAAGCGATTACAGGCGCTGGTAAGCGATTACAGGCGCTGGTAAGCGATTACAGGCGCTGGTAAGCGATTACAGGAGATGGTAAGCGATTACAGGAGACGGTGAGCCACGCACAGGTTAAGCAGCGACCACAGTTACGAGGTCTGGGTTGTTGTCATTGAAGGCCAACCAAAACCAGGGTCGTACTCCCTCAACTGTCACTCTCATTCTTGGGTGATGGGGTGGGTACGATCCCTGTAATATGAACTTCACAGGGTTCAGGAGTCTCTCCTGGACCCCGACACGGTAATTGGTTTTCATTTTTCCCCAACCAGGTGACTGGTTCATTTGTAAAGAAGCTTGATGGACGAGACCACGCCAGCCACTGCAAGAAGCGGCTCAACCACATCAAAGAAATGAGGAGTATCTTTGTTTATTTTGTATTTGTTTAGTAAATTTTAGCAAGGGTAACGATGGAAAGCATCCCAAGTTATTATTTAAAGTGTATTCCATGACTAATTAAGAAGACGAACGGGACCGATTGCTGGGTCTGTTCTGAGTCTCCGTTGAGCTTTAGTCCCCAGCGATGACAGCGGTACATGCTAATTATGAGGATTATTGACAACCGAGTGGAGACTCCAAACAGACACCTGCCAATGGAATTTATTAATATGTTTTTAGAGGGTAAAATTGATTATTGTTTTTATGGCTCCGCCTCTTGTCGGTCGGGTATCAGGACTGGGTAGCCCACAAGTGTGTAACTTTAGTTTGGTGTTTATGCAGATCTACAGCTTATAAGGTAATTCCCCCAATGCAAGAGGTTCATGAGTGGTGGTGAAGCTGTCCCTGTCCTATGTCGCGGCCAATTGCGAGGATCTGATGGCGCGAGAGAAATTGGGAATGGCGGGGACAGCTAGAAGGGAATTGTTCACCAACCCGGACTAGGTCTGGGCACGGTTTCCTGCATGTACAAGGTGGGGGGGTTTGAGCTTATGATACGTTTGAACAATTCACACCTATTGAGGATGGAATGTTTCATGTAACTGTTGAAGCTACAAGGAAGTTCTGACAGCCCAAGGGGGGGGGTTTCTGGGAATTTACAAGTAAATATTGTTATATCTGGTTCAGGGGATACTGGGAATAGGAGTTCAGGCCCATATGGATAAGGTTTGGGTCCCTACAAGGCAAAGCCAGAGCTGTAACTGAGTGAAGGTTGGGAGTCCTTTGAAGGGTCTGGGAATCTGAGGGGATTTAATTCTTATTTTTCAGCGGATCGTGGTTGATTGAAATGGGAATATATATACTCATGTCGTTTTTATTTCTATTCTTTCTATGTCGTGATGAGCGCTCCTGTTGCCTGATTGGACGCGTGACCAGAGCCGGAGCAGATGACCACGTACCAGATGAGACGCCCCGGAGCAGATGACCACGTACCAGATGAGACGTCCCGAAACCCAACCCTCGTACCAGATGAGACGCCCCCGGAGCCGGACTAACGGACAAGACACAGAGGATCCCTACCCAATCTGCGATTACCACAGCTCACCAAGTTGTGTCCTCCTTATGTCATTTCTCCTGAAGAACAGAGTCTACATGTCAAGCCGTGTTTTCCTTTTTATGGACTGTAAGGACTGATTAGTTTCTAGGTGTAAGAAGACTATCAAGATTTGAAGGACAAGTGGGAGCAATATGACAAAAAGGGAGGACTGTGGTGGAAATTTGAAGATGTATTTATTATGTATTGTCATAATTGGCACCCAGTCTTGACACTTCCCCAGCCAGCTCTAAATAGAGCTGACTATGGCAGTCCTGAGGCTGGTTGACTCTCATCTTGAGGTTGGAGTGTGATGATTGCGGCATGGGCGTATGCCCACCAGCGAGGGGCCCCTCTGTGCATTTAGCACAGACGATCGTTGAGGGGGATGCATTCATTTCGCAAGCACGCTAGTGGCTATGGACAGATGTACGCTCTTATCTGGGTCATGTCTGATCAGCAGGATTTGGGATTCATGGGGTACATCTGTAAATAGCCTCAATAAGGGTATAATCTTTATATGCATTATTCTATGGAATGGCGCAGATTAAAGGTTCTATCAGGGTATATTTTGAGGGCTTGTGAGCGTTTCTGGGGTCAGGGGGGGGCACATGCACACCCTGACCGGACACACCCATAAGACATTGTTTGTATTTCTATTCATTGTATTCATTGTATTATAGTCTATTCATCTATTCAATTTGACTTCCTGTCAGAAGGAATGTTTTGGTGCTGTGTATAGGAGACATCTGGTAATGTCGCCTCCCATGTGGGGAGGCGACTTACTGGTGATGGCTTCCTGTTTTGTGTAAATAAAAGCGCCATGGTCAGCCCTGGGAGGGGAGATGATTTGCAAGGATGGTAACATGAGAAGAAGCGGTTGTAATGTCTCTTGACTTGTATGGATGGGTAGAGAATGATGGTGAGTGAACTTATTTTAGCTTAAACATGGCATCATTTCATTTAAGATGGCAAATGTGCTCTAGAAGCACATGGCAAGGTGGTGGTGTGCTTTGCACACCCCATGTTTCCATGACAATACTCATTTATTTCTCTAATGCAACTTAAAAGGTAAAACTAATATATGAGATAGACTTATTACATGCAAAGCAAGATAGTTCAAGCTGTGATTTGTCATAATTGTGATAATTATGGCTTACAGCTCATGAAAACCCCAAATCCACAATCTCAGAAAATCAGAATATTACATGCAATCAATAAAACAAGGATTGTACATAGAACAATATCGGACATCTGAAAAGTATAAGCATGCATATGTATTCAGTACTTGGTTTGGGCCCCTCAATGCGGCGTGCCATGGAAGCCATCAGCCTGTGGCACGGCTGAGGTGTTATGGAAGGACCAGGATGCTTCAATAGCGGCCTTCAGCTCTTCTGCATTGTTCGGTCTCATGTCTCTCATCTTTCTCTTGGCAATGCCCCATAGATTCTCTATGGGGTTCAGGTCAGGCGAGTTTGCTGGTCAATCAAGCATAGTAATCCCATGGTCATTGAACCATGTTTTGGTGCTTTTGGCAGTGTGGGCAGGTGTCAAGACCTGCTGGAAAATGAAGTCAGCGTCCCCATAGAGCTTGTATGTGGAAGGAAGCATGAAGTGCTCCAAAATCTCCTGGTAGATGCTGTGTTGACCCTGGACCTAATGAAGCACAGTGGACCAACACCAGCAGATGACACAGCTCCCCAAATCAACACAGACTGTGGAAACTTCACACTGGACTTTAAGCATCTTGCAGTGTGTGCCTCTCCATTCTTCCTCTATACTCCGGCTTCTTGGTTTCCAAATGAGATACAAAATTAAATTAGCTCTCATCAGAAAAGGACTTTAAACCACTGAGCACCAGACCAGGTGTGTTTTTCTTTAGCCCAGGTAAGACGCTTCTGATGTTGTTTGTTGGTCAAGAGCAGTGGCGGCTGGTGATAAAATATTTTGGGGGGGCGCAAACCCCTCAAGGTCCTTACCTGCCCATCCTCTGCTGTCACCGCTCCCAATACCCGAACACACTATACACAGAGCACACACAATACACAGTGCATACACAGAACATACACAGAACACACAGTGCAAATACACAGAACACATTGTGCATACACAGAACATACCGTCCATACACATAACATACCGTCCATATACAGAACATACCGTGCAGACACAGAACATACCATGCAGACACAGAACATACCGTCCATACACAGAACATACCGTCCATACACAGAACATACCGTCCATACACAGAACATACCGTCCATACACAGAACATACCATGCAGACACAGAACATACCGTCCATACACAGAACATACCGTCCATACACCGAACATACTGTGCAGACACAGAACATACCGTGCAGACACAGAACATACCATGCAGACACAGAACATACCGTGCAGACACAGAACATACTGTACAGAACATACACAGAACACACAGTACATACACAGAACATACCGTGCAGACACAGAACATACACAGAACACACCGTACATACACAGAACATACACAGAACATACACAGAACACACTGTACATACACAGAACATACTGTGCAGACACAGAACATACCATGCAGACACAGAACATACACAGAACACACTGTACAGTACATACACAAAACACACCATACACACAACACATTGTATATACATATAGAGAACACACTGTACATACAATACATACAGAGAACACACAGTACATACAATACAGAACACACTGTACATACAATACATACAGAGAACACACAGTACATACAATACAGAACACACAGAACATACAATACATACAGAAAACACACAGTACATACAATACATACAGAAAACACACAGTACATACAATACATACAATACAGAACATACAATACATACAGAAAACACACAGTACATACAATACATACAGAGAACACACAGTACATACAATACAGAACACACAGAACATACAATACAGAACACACAGAACATACAATACATACAGAGAACAACTTAGTACATACAATACATACAGAGAACACACAGTACATACAATACATACAGAGAACACACAGTACATACAATACATACAGAACAGCACACTATATACAGAGGTGGAGGGGATCCAACAGCACTCACATTAGTTACATTGGCCCCTGAGTCAGTTAGGATGAATTATCCTGTAATCTGATGGAGTTGGCATGTGCTCACCTCCCCCCACAGACATGCTCTCTCTCTCCCATACAGTAATGTTTTGTAACCTCTTCCCTGCCTGAATGTCCGTTTTTTACATATTTTAAAACAACCTGTTGCTGAAACACACCAATCTTCTTATTACAGTGTCCCACACAGTAGCTGCCATGCCATGAGTTACACCTGAAGCAGACTGCCTAAAGGGGAGGAGGGGAGGGGGGGAAGCAGCAGCATGAGATGCAGACTATACTCTGACTGTCAGATATACAGTCTTACTTACAGTTACTTGAGATTGTTCCTGTAACTGGGAAATAACGGCACTTACTGTAATCCTTGGTCTGTGGAGCAAAGAAACATTCCGATCACCTTGCCTCATGGAAGCCAACAACCCAATACTGTCGGGAACAGAAAGTGAAAGTAGCTGCCCGGAAAAGCACCTTGCAAGCCCTACAGAGGGCGCTAATTGGTGAGATAGCTAGACAGCCAGAAGACTGACCCAATGAGAGTGCTGGGGCTATTCCCTGAGCGCCTCTAATCCACAAAAAACTCTGCGAATGTAGCGTCTCGCTTGCAATCGCGGGATTGCATTGGCATGACGCATAGGGCCATAGGGCACTGGGGCCGGCGCTCGAGCCCAGTGAATTTAAATTTTTTTTTTATTTTTTTTTTAAAGGGACCTTTTTTTTTTTACTTTTTTTTTTGCCTTTAGCTTAGGGGGGGCGGCGCCCATGCGCCCACAATGGACGGGCCGCCACTGGTCTAGGATCCGTCTGTGTGTGGTGGCTCTTGATGTACTGACTCCAGCCTCAGTCCACTCCCTGTGAAAGTCCCCAACACTTTTAAATGGCCTTTTCATGACAATGCTCTCCAGGCTGCGGTCATCCCTGCTGCTTGTGCACATTTTTCCTCCACACTTTTCCCTTCCACATAACTTTCTAATAATGTGCTTTGATACAGCAATTTGGGAACATCCAACTTCTTTTGCAATTACCCTTTGAGGCTTTTCCTCCTTATGGAGGGTGTCAATGATGATATTCTGCACAAATGTCAGGTCAGCAGTCTTTCCCATGATTGTGATTCCTACTGAACCAGACTGAGAGACCATTTAAAGGCTCAGGAACCCTTTGCAGGTGTTATGGCTTAATTAGCTGATTAGAGTGGGACACTTTAAGCCAAGAATATTGCACCTTTTCACAATATTATAATTTTCTGAGATTGTGGATTTGGGATTTTCATGAGCTGTAAGCCATATCTTGCTTTGCATGTAATGAGTCTCTCTCATATATTATTTTCACCTTTTAAGTTGCATTAGTGAAATAAATGAACTTTTGCAAGATATTCAAATTTTTCGAGTATCACCTGTAGATATCGCCATAACCATACATAGGCTGAACTGTAACTTGATAAAAAGTTGGTACAGCTGTATTCATCAGTAGTGCGGTAGGTGTTAAGATGTGATGGGTAGGCTAACTCTGAGCTCTACATGCTTTGCGCTGGCACGCTTCTTCAGGAGATTGAGGTCATTATTGTAGTTGACGGTAGTCAACTGCCAAGAGTTTACCGGGTATTTTCAAAAACTTAGATTAACCTGTATGCCAATAGGAGTTCAAGAATTTGGGAAACCACAATCATAAACAAAATAATAAGGCAGCATAGAAGTGACCAAACAGAAAATTTGTAGGGAGTAGCTAGGTGAGCCTCATAAGGGGTGGGCTTGGGTCCACTTTGCATAGTAGTTTAGACCCTCACCTGTCACACTCAGGCTGCCACATAACGGGTCCCATAATCAAACACCAGGTCAGCAAAAGAGCATGGCCAGCTCTCCAGTGTCTGTGCAACAATACAGCGATGATTGTAGTGCCCAAGGCAAATCCGAGTGTCAAGATCACAGGGCAGTAAACCTCTTACAGCAACTCAGGCTCCATATCATGCTGCCTGCTGCTGCAATAGATTAAATGACAGAGGACTGCAGAGTGGAGTCTCCCTACCCCTCTTAGTCTCTCTCTCTCTATCAATCCATCTCCCTCTCAGCCGGATCTACCTAAACATCAGCGGCTTATGCAGCTATATCCCTCCTCTTCAAAAAAGAGTCCCCAGCCAAGTAGAATACAGGATTCACGGCAGCTACAATATTATTATTTTTTTATTATTGCGGATTATATGTCAATACCTCACTGGAATTTTTGAGAGTGCTATGAGGGTGCCCAAAGATATTTTAGGGGGCTTCAACAAACCCAAGCACCCACCTGGTGCTGCCCCTGGTCCCCAGCCTACGTTCTTTATAAAATGTAAAGCCTTGCAAAAGCCAGAAACCACATTCTGACCCATGTATTGCTCCCTACCTTCAGAGTCTTCCGCTGTAGAGGAGAATGGGAGGCGTTTGCCAAATAGGTAATACCTCAAGGACTCTAGTACCAATTTATGGCTAGAGACTCTCTTTCCACTATTAAATAGTTCCTCTCTGTAGGGGTTAGATTCCAGATGAGGCATGCCACTGGATGTTTCCCCCATTCATTTCATGGGACAAGACTACTCTCAAGCCCATCTAAAGGGGGAGGTTTTTACCTGATCTGTGCGGACGTGTGCAACAGCAGCTCCTGACAGCCTGACATCAGGGCTGAATTTTGCTCTCTCCCCCTCCCCCTTCTTCGGCTCTCCGGTTCCCCTACCACGACCCCCCGTCCAGCAGCACCCAGCCAGAGCCCTCCCCCCTCGGATCTCCCGCCGAGCACCCCCCTGAAAGCCGAGCTGTGATCCAAGACCTGCGCTCAACTCGCTGGTTCTCCTCTCCCCCCCTGCATCGTCTCTCCGGTCCCCCCTCCCCGATAGCCGAGGCCATCACCCACCGCCGAGACCCCCCTCCAAGCCGAGCTCCTCTTCCCTCGCTTGAGCCAGAGCCCAGTATCACCAGCTCCTTCCGCCATCCACACCATTTTTTCTTTCTCTCCATCTTCTCCTCCAGCAGACAGGTGTCTTCCAGGCCCCGAAACCCCTGAGGTTGGTATCGAGACCCACAAAGCTGCATCTCTCAGCTGCCGGAGCATAGGAGAGGCCGCGGCTCGGGCCTAGCTCTGGTCCTGATGGCCATCTTGGTACTCCC
Organism: Rana kukunoris; assembly: GCA_029574335.1. NCBI lineage: Eukaryota > Metazoa > Chordata > Amphibia > Anura > Ranidae > Rana > Rana kukunoris. The sequence goes on along the minus strand of CM056051.1, from coordinate 518,774,605 downwards.
AGCCGGGGCCTGAGTACTCCACACCACCCACCCAAGCAAGCAAGGCAGCCAGCCTAGGAAAACTTAGGACATACAGGCACTGACCCATGGCCAGCAACCCTCACAGGGACCACAGACAACCCAATACTTAAAGAGTAGGCCAGGGATACAACCCGCTCACCCGTCACACCTCAGCCAACACCCGCCAGGTAAGTTAACCCAGGGACCACCTAGCAGCTTGATCCAGGGTTCACCGATCGCTTCTGGGGTCAGGAAGAAATTTTTTCCCTTGCTGTAGCAATTGGCCAGGCTCAGCTATGGGTTTTTCGCCTTCCTCTGGATCAACTTGAGGGAGGGGGGCGGTTTTAGGCCGGGACATTTTTTCATTTGCAGCAACACCATCCATCCACATCACCATCACTGATCGAATAACAACAGACCCTCCTGGAACATCAGCCCCCTGATCATCATTTTCACCATTGTTTGATCGACAGGATCACGGTATCATCACATCACCATCAAGCCATCTCCCACCATGCTCATCATCAAGTACACAGCTGACACCCTCCGCAGCCTAAGGAATTTTGCCTCAACGGTACTAAGCTCCATGCAATGTACACTACAGAAAGAATAACTACTAAGGCCGCGTACACACAATAGAATTTGTCCGCTGAAACTGGTCCGATGGACCGTTTCAGCAGACAAATCCGATCGTGTGTATGGGCTAGCGAACATGTTTGTCCAGCGGACAAATTTCAAAGCATGCTTTAAAATTTGTCTGCCGGAGACATGTCCGTCGGATATGTCCGCTGGTTGGTACACTAACCAGCGGACATATCTGCCGGCACATGCCGGCACATGCGTCACTCCCCGGTTCGGTAACGTGGTGGTGTCAACATCACCGCCACGTCACCGCGCTGTCTGCCGGCGGGGATTTCGATCCGATGGTGTGTACACACCATCGGACCAAAATCTGATGAGACATGTCCGCTGCAAACGGTCCGTCGGACATGTTTGAGCAGACATGTCTTATCGTGTGTACGCGGCCTAAGAAGCAACCACCAATCAAACCCAAAAAAGTCACCGCCTCAGCTACAACACTTAGAATGCGCCCTGATCAGCACTAGATTGGCTGTCAAGCACAGAGAGGAAATTCACGACTTCATCGTCCAACACAACACAGATTGCCTCTTTATCACAAAAAGTTGGCTAACACCTGACTGTAACATCATCCTAGAAGAATTGGTGCCCGAGAACTATCGCATCCTAACCGAGCATAGAATAGGACAAAGAGGAGGAGGCCTTGCAGTGATCTACAAATCCCACCTCGCTCTCACCAAACAACTGTACAGAACTCACTACCCTTTATGGAAACACTCACCCTGCAACTTCAAACCACCCCCGAGGAAACCGTCCACATACGACTATGCTACAGACCGCCTGGACCAAAGACGCATCTCCTCACACCCTTCACCGAATTCTTCTCAACGTACACCCTGAAAACCAAAAATCTGCTGCTACTCGGGGACTTCAACCTCTGGGCCAGCTCAACCCAGGAACTTGGTCTGCAGCAACTGATAAAAAAAGCCCACGCATGCGTCAGGTCACATTTTGGACCTCATCTTCAAACAAAACATGAATATCAACAAGCTGGACAACAGACCTTTACCTTGGACGGACCACAACACCATCAAATTTATATTAACCACCGACACCCTCCTTCAAAAACCCAAACCCCCTACAACAATACACTGGGCAAGATCGCAGAAGAAACTACATTCTGAACTCTTAAAAACCACACTAGCGGCCAAAGTACCAAATCTGAACTACTCAACGGAACACTCAACACCTTAAACAAAGCTTTATTACAAACAGCAGACACAGTCGCTCCGAAACGTAGAGCTCTCATCAGGAAAAACAACTCTGGCTGGTTTAACAACACTCTTACTCTACTGAAACAAGAACGCAGAAGACCTTTGTGAATATTTTTAAATATATGACATAGTATTATGCACATGGAGAGTGAACATGTTCCACCCCCCCCCCCCCCCTCTAAATGGCCTTTTTTCGTTTCTTACATATAGAATGTAGAAACATGCTCTATATGTGGAGTATAATTCGGTTGCGTCGCTGGAGCGCACCTTGAGACGCATAGCGCCGCCCTTCGATGTAAACATCCTGTTCCCCGCCTCTTTTTGGGAGGGAGTATGATGTCCAGGTGATGATGTCAGGACCTATCAAGGCGTACACATTTGGTAGGTTCCTTATTGGCCCGCGGATCCAGTCTTGTGACTTCCGGAGGTGCTGGTGTAATCTTTCCCACTTTGGCCATTATTATTTGCATCACTTCCGGGCGCTTGGAACGCAGGCTCTGGTGTCTGTACGGAAGTGACACTCTTTTGGAACGCACGCCGTTCCTTATGGACGGATTGGACACACTTTTCATTTGGGTGAGTGGTGATTATTATATAAGCGCGTGGGGAGTATGAAGGCAGAGATGTACCCCAGTAGATGTCTTATGAGACGAAACCGGTCGGGTCTTTGCTCTTCACTACCCTATGCGCATTCGTTAATATGGTTATTATAGTCTTCAATTTTTCTTTCTTTAAAAAATATAGGTAGATGGCGCACGACTTAAAGAATGCAATCTAAAGAATTAATAATATAATTAACAATTAGTAGATCATAAGGTCCATGTCAATATCAAAGAAAAAAATAAATGACCATATAATGATAGTCCAAATGAATGACCATACAAAAAATGGTCAAAAAATAAAAAGTCCCAAAAGTTCAATGTTTAATCCAGCAACACTAGTGGCAGCACAATCCTGAAGCAGAAGCAGACTCTGAAAAATATATGTAGACAAGAAGGACATGCGCCAAACTAAGTGTAGTAAAATAGGGATTTAATGAGGTAAAAATAGTAGTAAACAGTAGATTGGCTACTCACAAAACAATTGAGAGCAAGGGCACATCAGGGGTTAACGGCTGGTCAAGGGTCACAACGATCGTTTACAGCTGCAGGCAGGCTGACTTGGCCAAGTCATGGGAGATATGAAGACCCATCCCGGGGAAGCCTAGGAGAAGCAACAGGGGATCCAGGAGCCGTGTTTCCTGGATAGGACGCGCTATGCGTTCCAGCATGAAGCGCAGTCTGTCGCCGTACGACCGGAAGTGACGTCGAACCTCGGGCCAGCCTTATATGTGTGCAATGAGGATTGAATTTATATTTTTTTGGACTTTCTCTTCAAACCATTTGTGGTTTTATGTGCCGTTTGGATTTTATTTATTGTTTTTAGTGTGTTTTTGGAACATTAAAAACATTTTTACACTATGAGGAGGTTTGCCTCTCTCTTTCATTATTTTTTATGACTGGATACCTTGGGAGATTACCCCTATACTTACCTTTGGAGTTTCCGGGCCAATTGCTGGATTGCTGAACCTATGCTTCCCACCTGATCGCTGACTGCTGTATCCAGAAACTGATCCAGGCATCCATCAGGAAACACAGTGTTCCAGGAGGGCGCTTGGCCCATCAAAGCCCATTGGACCCCCCACCGTAAGGTGAGCTGCGGGTCTACTCCATCTGGTAAGAAGTACCCATCTCAATTTGTTTTCCCTCTTCAAGATTTGTCTGAATACATCTATCTGAAGCATACAGTTTATATTATCACACATGGACTCACCTATTGGATATATTTGATAATTGGTTCACTGTTACACAGAGGTGTTTGCTTTAATGTACTCAATGCTTTAATGCACTTAATCTTCATTAATTTTTTAAGATTAATATAATTAAGATCTATTTTTGTGATACATATAATTTTTGGTTTCATTGTGGTGAATAGTTTTAATTCACTTTGTCTTATTTGGGTCATTCCCGGCCTAATTGACACCATATTTGTCAGTCCCTTTTCCCAAGGGGTCTGTCTCACTGGCGCTACATTTTTTTCTCACACTTTTTATACATATCCACTGTTGTGTTGGCGGCCTTGCAATATTTGTTTATTGATTTTCTCACCAGTTTAGCGCAATATATTGTGGTGGAAATTTGAAGATGTATTTATTATGTATTATCATAATTGGCACCCAGTCTTGACACTTCCCCAACCAGCTCTAAATAGAGCTGACTGTGGCAGTCCTGAGGCTGGTTGACTCTCGTCTGGTAGTAGAAAATGTCTTGAGGTTGGAGTGTGATGGTTGCGGCATGGGCGTATGCCCACCAGCGAGGGGCCCCTCTGTGCATTTAGCACAGACGATCGTTGAGGGGGATGCGTTAATTTCGCAAGCACACTAGTGGCTATAGACAGATGTACGCTCTTATCTGGGTCATGTCTGATCAGCGTGCATCTGTAAATAGCCTCAATAAGGGTATAATCTTTTTATGCGTTATTCTATGGAATGGCGCAGATTAAGGTTCTATCAGCGTATAGTTTGGGGGCTTGTGAACGCTTCTGGGGTCAGGGGGGGGCACATGCACACCCTGACCGGACACGCCCATAAGACTTTAGCCAGCATTGTTTGTATTTCTATTCATTGTATTGTATTCATTGTATTATATTCTATTCATGTATTCAATGTGACTTCCTGTCAGAGGGAATGTTTTGTTATGTGTATAGAAGACATCTGGTGATGTCGCCTCCCATGGGGGGAGGCGACTTACTGGTGATGACTTCCTGTTTTGTGTAAATAAAAGAGCCATGCTCAGCCCTGTGGCTGGGGAGATGATTGCAAGGATGGTAACTTGAGAACAGCTGTTGTAATGTCTGCTTACTGGATGAATGGCAGGGAATATATGGTGAGTAAATCTTTTAGCTTAAACATGGCATTATTTCATTTAAGATCTGGAATGTGCTTTAGAGCACAAGGCAAGATGGCGGTGTGCTTTGCAAACCCCCAGATTGCCACGACAATATTTACTTATTTTATTAGCCTGGAGGAGAAACCCATCAAAAGAAAACCACACTAATTACAAAACTCTCACCAAAAATTACCACAAAGCCATCTTTAAACCAAAAAAAAGAACATTTCTCATACACCATCTCAAAAGCCCTAAACCATCCACAGGAGCTTTTCAAACTAGTCGCTCAGACTATGAACCCCTCCTGCCTGGAGCCCCCTACAAGTGAGACAAGAATTCTGTAATGAACTGTCTGACTTTTTTATTGACAAAATTGAAAAGATTAGGGCAACAATTCAACAGGAAAAGACACCAACTCCATTCAGGTAAAGCAAGAAGAAGCAATCAATGTAATTAGTCCACGATCAACGAATTTCAAGCTGGTCCCAATTTCCATCGACACCACTAAAAACATCATCAGAAGCCTCCGAGACAACACATCTCCTAATTACACCATTATTACAAAACTCCTGAAAGAATGTACCGACATCTTGGCACCCAACATAACGCACATCATAAACCAATCGTTCAGCGAAGGGATTATTCCGATCACCCTCAAGCAAGGCATTATTAAACCCCTCCTAAAGAAACCCAACCTCGACCCTAAAGACCCTAACCATCGCAGACCGGTAACAAGCCTGAACACCATCTCCAAGATTATGGAGAAAGCTGTAGTACAACAGCTACAGCCCCATCTGGACACCCACAAACTCCAAGATCCCCTTCAATCAGGTTTTCGCCCAGGCCACGGCACAGAAACGGCTCTCCTCAAGATATGGGATGACGCCCTCGAAGCAGCAGATGACGGAGAATCCTGTCTCCTAGTGCTGCTGGACCTCAGTGCAGCCTTCGATGCAGCAGACCACAACACATTGCTTACGCGACTCAAAGAAGTAGCCGGAGTCTCAGACTCGGCCCTGCCATGGTTCGCATCTTTCTTAGAAAATCGCACTCAGACCGTGAAAATTGGAGGCTTTACATCAGAAACACTGCCATCACATGCAGAGTCTCGCAAGGATCACCACTTTCACCTGTACTCTTCAACATCTACATCCGCCCGCTCCTCAAAATCATCCGCAAACAGGACCTGCGCTACCACTCCTATGCCAATAACACACAGCTTTACCCTTAAATCACCAACAAAAAAGACCAATATCATGAACTAGAAAAATTCCTCACACTGATCGACAATTTGATGACCGAAAGCTCCCTCAAACTCAATGGATCCAAAATAGAACTACTCGTCCTTCACGGAAATCGGAAATCCAATTCTAGGACCACATGGACACCACCCACCATCCTCGGTCAAACCATCGCGCCAAGCAACAAAGTCAAAAGTCTCTGAGTCATCTTTGACTCAGACATGACGATGGATGCACAAATAGGATCAGTCGTCAGCGGTGCTCATCATCTGCTCCGCATCTACGTAGACTCATCCCCTTTATCCCGGAAGAAGACACAGCAGTAGTGTTGGGAACAATCATCAACTCACGACTCGACTACGCAAACCTCTACTTAGGATTACCGAAATACCAGATCTCACGTCTACAAGTCGTCCAGAATACGGCAGCCAGACTGGTAGCAGGGAAAAAAACGTGGGAATCAATCTCCCCAGTCTTGAGGGCCCTCCACTGGCTGCCCGTACAGGACCAGGTGACTGTTAAGACACTCTGCCTCACTCACAAATGTACACAAGGAACCGCTCCTCAATACTTAAGTGAGAAAATCAATCCCTATGTCACCAAACGTGTGCTCCAGTCAACCAACCAAACCTTCTCCAAATCCCTAAATTCCACTACAGATCAAAGGGAGAACGCAGATTTGCAGTCCAAGGACCTCGGCTCTGGAATGCTCTACCCACGACCATCCGCCTGGAAGAAAACCACCAGGTTTTTAGAAAAAAATGAAAGACCCATCTCTTCTGAAGGACCAGGACGACACTGGAAGCAAAGCGCCTTGAGGCGATTAAGTTTGCATTTGTTGCGCTATACAAGTTACTCACTCACTCACTCACTCACTCACTCACTCACTCACTCACTCATTCACTTAAATTTCTTGGCTAAACTTTGGTGTGGTCCACCCTGCTTCCTTACACAATGCTACCTTAAACTTTTGAAAAGCTCTCTCTGCCTCTTTATTCCATTTCAATGTGGTGGGCTTGGCCCCTTTGTTGAGATTCTTACATTAATGGAGCTGCAAAATTTATCACAAACCTATGATAGTATCCTACATTTCTTAGTGTTTTTTTAATTAACGTTGTCTTGAGTCTGGTTTTAATTGCTTCATTCTTATTAATTAGAGCAGGGGTAGGCAACATAGGCACTCCAGCTGTGGTAAAACTACAAATGCCATCATGCCTCTGCCTCTAGGGGGTCATGCCTGTGATTGTCAGGGTCTTGCAATGTCTCATGGGACTTGTAGTTTCAAAACAGCTGGAGGGCTGAGGTTGTCTACCCCTGAATTACAGGCTTTGCAACCCTTCTATCCAATGCTGTAGTCCAGATGTGGAGCTCCTTTTCCGTTTGGCAGTGACACAGCTTTCTGAAGGTAATCTAGAGGTGAGGGGACCCTGTGTAGGTGGGAGCCCCAGTAGAATGGGATGTGGAAACACTAGAAGAACTCAGGTTAATTTGCTGACTATGAAATGCAACCTGCCCCCCTCCAATGTGATTTCAATAGGCAACCTTCTGATCTAGAGTCAAATGTGTTACCATTGCACCACAAGGTATATTACTGTAGTGCCCCATTACTTTCAGTACGGGCACTATGCTAAAGTTAGTGGGTGAATGGGAGAGTTATTTGGCTCCCATTCATGATTTGTTAGATTTCAGGCTGCTGTCTTCCAGAACTGTCCTGTGGGTCAGCCTGCACTCCAGGGATGCGGTCCCATCCCTGGGCGGTAGGTAGTGCTAGAGGTGTTCTGGCAGAGCCACCTTTCCCCAGCAGCCAATTAGAGGAGTTGGACCTCGCAGGGCATGCTGGGAGAGGGTATATTTATGACAGATGCCATGATTCTTGGTTCTCTCTCTTTGCAGGGTCCAGGTTCCGGGTGCGGCATCCACCTTCAGTGTGTGCACGTCCACGGACCCCGCCAACATGGCCCACCTGGCCGGAGTTGCATTCCACGCAAAGCTCCATCCTGACGTTGAGAGGGGTTGAAGTGGCTAGTGGGCCCCTAAACTTTATTGAGAGGATCTGGTCACCAAGGCCTTGACTGGTACATGGCAGCTGTCAACCAGTGACCCTTCATCACATTTACTGGGAGGATTCGCTCAATCAATTTTGGTTCATTGGAGTATTGAAATACTAGGCCTGTGGCAGAGGCCCGAGCCAGCCCTGTGGCAGAGGTCTGTTCCTCCCAGCAACCTAAAGTGACATTTCGTCTGCTAGGCTTTTGGCAGAAGACTGTCCGGAGGCACTTCACCCACTGTCGCTAAAGTGGCAACGCATTGGTACATTGCTGCTGAAAGTAGGCTTGCTTTCCTCATCATCCAAGGCCTGATACCGCACTTGTTCTACTACTTCATCAACCTTTCCTGTCCTATTTTATGTTGATGTTGGCCGTTGGGCCTTGGAATAAAGCATTTAAAATACCCATCGGATGACTGGACATTTGCTCACTACTGCTACTCACCGCTACCACCCCTAGACACATTACAAGGTAACTTAATACGCTGGACCCAAAACAACCAGGGGCTCCTGAATGGGGTAGCGCTACATTACACTGAGTGATTAAAGCCCAGATAGCCCTCTGGCAACTTTAGCTAGCATCCCCTGTGCAAAAATGGGTCAGTTAGCTTTTACTAGTTAGAATGTGGTGCTAATAACACCAAGGTCTCGGCTTTGATCCCCATACAGGGTATAAATAGAGAGTGCAAGGTAGAAAACAGTGGCGGCTGGTGCTCAAATTTTTAAATCCTGTGGCAGAGAAATTACTGTTCTCAAGCAGTCTGTGGCAGAGACTGTTTCTATACTGTCCGTGCATCACTCCGGCTTCTAGGCCATGTGAGAGGGGTCTATCCGGGTGAGAAATACCCACTTAGGATTGAGTGGCGAAAATTGGAGTCTTGAATACTGTTGTGAATTTTGTACCGCGTACCTGAACCTTCCTCCTTTTCTCTATACTCTCTACTTCCCTCGCAAGTTTTACGCAGTGAAAATAAAGCTTACATTTGAAGGTTTTACATCTTATGTGGACATTCCAATTACTGCAGACTTCCTTCCCTGGACAAAGAACTTATAGGTAACGTGCATTTCCCAAAATCTAAACCAGCAGCTCCTTTGGGGTAGTACTACACACCAAAAGCTGTTACAGGAGAAGGGGTGACCAAAATCAAGGCTACAAAAAAACACTGAAAGCAATATGAAGTTCCTTCACTCTTTTAACAGAGAGAGGGAAGGAAAGATGGCTTCCTAGGTGGCCACCTGTATACATGGTTTGTCATTGACGGATATTCGGGTGCAGTTTGAACCCTGTGATGGACTGGCATTTTTTTAATCTTGGGGGTGCTGAGATGCTGCTGCCTATATACCAGGAGATATTTTGATGGTCTTCCAGATCAGAGGAAAGGGTTTATTTGGCGTTGACTACAAGTGTTGGGCATGGGCAAGGATACTGTTGCATACCTCCCAATTTTTTGAGATGGGAATGAGAGACACCTATCAGCAGAAGTATGCAGGCATAGGACACACCCCTTGCCACGCCCCCTTAAAGGAGAATTGTTAAAAAAAAGATTGGTTAAACGCACAAGTTCTTTTTTTTTTACCACTGCTATTCTTTTATATTGGCTTTTGGAATTTACAAATGCAGCAATTGAGAAATGAGATGAAAGGTTTAGTGCTGGAAAACACTTTTTGATAAAGAAAAAGTGCATTTTCAATACATCTATATAGATCAGACCAAAATAAGGGACAAATGAGGAGGAATAAGGGACAGAGGGACATTGCTCCAAATCAGGGACAGTCCTTTGAAATCAGGAGCAGTTGGGAGCTATGCTGTTGTCATTCAAGATTTTACTCTCTGGATCTTCCAATGTGTTTCAAACTAATGACTGAGGTATTCCTTCACTTTTGTTCAGAGGAGAGCCAGACACAAAGTTAACAAGAAACTTTCACAACAAAGAAAGCAGATGGTTCCTGTAGCGATTCAGATGTGTTTCCATTCTTTATTACATCTGACTGCAGCCTGTTGTTTTCTATCTTCAACCCTCAAGCCAGGGTGCGGCTACCTGGCAAGTCATGATCTATTGGTTTAGTAAAGTTGTCATGCATATCCTTCTTTAAGAATAAAGTAACATATTCTACAGTTTCTATGTCAGGTTGAATGCTATATAAAGTAAACATAAAATAGTACACAAGTTAAAACAAACATGTATTTAAATGTAAAAAAAAAACACGCTGTGAGCAGGATTTGAACCTGCGCGGGGAGACCCCAATGGATTTCAAGTCCATCGCCTTAACCACTCGGCCATCACAGCTTGACAGAATTGAGTTGTTTGTTATTTCTTCAAATTGTAATAATTGAAAACATTAACCAACAGTTGTAAATAGGGATGGGCTGAAAATCTTCCAGTTAGTTTGGTTTGCACCAGAATACCTTGAACAGGCAAAAAGTTCTAGCAAACATGCAAACCTTATGTCTATGTGACACAATCGTGAAAAGGCAATTGGCAACAGTGGCAACACTGTGCCTCAAGTGTTGCCACTGTGCCCCAAGTGCTGCCACTGTGCCCCCCGGTGGGCAGCGGGTGACGGCGGCAGGCAGTGAGCCGTGTCCGGTGTCCTCCATTTCTTCCCTGGCCCCGATGTCTTCTCCTCCTTTTCTCCTCTGCTATGATTGGATGCCTGATAGGCGTCCAATTACAGCGCCTGTCATTTCAGCCAATATACGCTTATTGTGATTTTTTTTACCAAAAATATGAGGCCTAAATTGAGGGGGAAAAAAATGGGATATTTATGTAGCGCCTTGCTCCTGTTAAGTAGGCGCTATTTTGTAAATTGAGTTACCTGAGCTGTAGTTTAGCTCAGAGGATTATACCAAATTGTGGGTTTCTGTTCCAGTCCAGCTGTGTTGCACATGTTCCCATTGCCTGCAGGTGTCGCTGTCACTGGGAGTCAAGGTTGGAAATGCAATAGGTTGGGTGTATTGGGTGCCTTCTTCCCAGAAGCAACCCACTGTGCGTTCCGGAGAGGGTACATAAGGGGCAGACACTTCTAACGGGGTCTTCCGTTCCTGACCTGGTGGTCCTCCTGGCCTCAGGGATGCGATGTCAGTGTTTTTCCAGTCTCGGGGCCTGCTGGCCCGAGGCCTCGCAACTGAGAGTGGGCCTAGGAGTTTCTGGGGCCTACTGGTCCAGGGGCGGTCCTGTGCCGTTTGCCTGCAGGAAGAAGCTGAGCAATTGGGGACCCAATTGAAGGACGCACCCGGATCAACTCGTCTCACTGTGCTGCCGGCCTGGCTGAAAGATCCTGGTACCGTGAGCTGTGTACGGTCTTCGAAGATTTCGCTAAGTGTGTACACGGTTACACAATCCTGTATCAAAGGACTGTGTAACCACCCAACGATACTCATCAAGTCTGTGGCAGATACTTTGAACGAGCTTCACACCGGCTGCTAGGTCAGTGAGAGTGGGCCTATCCGGTGGTTGCTAAATCCAGTGTGAAACTGATTTGTCCTCTGTATCTTAGACTGTACCCGTGATCTGCAAAGAAAGGTACCTGAATCTTCCCTATCGCTCTACCCCTCTGTTGAGAACCTGTTAAATAAAACTCTTGAAGAAAAAGGAAACTGAAGTGTTGGTTCGGACAGCTAGATTGAGTGTGGTGAACAGTGAGGTAACGGAAGGCCCAAAATTAAACTAGCAGCTCCTTCGGGGGGTAGTGCTATATTTATTATAGCAAAAAGTAAAAAATATAGTGTTTTTTTCAAAACTGTCGGACTTTTTTGTTTATAGCGCAAAAAATAAAAATGCAGAGGTGATCAAATACCACCAATAGAAAGCTTTATTTGCGAGGAAAAACTGATCAAAATTGAATCTGTGTATAAGGCCGCATGACCACACAATTCTCATTCAAAGTGTCACAGCGCTGAAAGCTAAAAATTGGCCTGGGCAGGAAGGGGGTGAAAATGCCCTGTATTGAAGTGGTTAAGTACAGTAGGACACAATATAAAATATAGACAAATTAATTAAAAGACAAAAATATCTGGATGGTAAAAGAGTACGCTGTGAGCAGGATTTGAACCTGCGCGGGGAGACCCCATTGGATTTCAAGTCCAACGCCTTAACCGCTCGGCCATCACAGCTTGATAAAATTCTTCTATTAGAGAAGTGGTTCTCAACTTCTGTCCCACCAATTTTGATAGGGAAATGGATATAAGGTGAAAGGGAGGTCTGTGACCTTTCCTACTCTAGGGACGGGGGGTCCCTAGAGAGAACCGCGACCATCCAGGTGTTTACATGTGGGTGAGAGGGGTATAGTTTCGCTACTAAGGTAGTATAAGGGAGTCATCTAGGTCTGGTGGTAAGAAATGGGTGATCCAAGGCCTTCAGAGTTTTTCATAGAACTTCCTATGTTTTCATGCATAGTTGGGCCACTTTTGTTTCCATGGTGGAGATATGACTTTTCAGCTACAATTCTTCCACGAAGACCACTTCTGGCCAGACTTCTCTGAACAGTAGATGGGTCTACCTACCGTTTTCCACCATTTTTGTACTGATGGCACTGCTGGACATCTTTCCGATATCTACAGTCTTCAACTGCATTGTTGACAATATCTCTGAATACTGAAAGAAAAGCTGTTTCTGGGACAGCACCACTGAGACAGCATCAGTAGGGAAACTGGTGATGAATAACATTTTAAGAGCTACAGTATAGAGGTAATAGAATATAGTAATCATGGAATTTAACATCATAGTGCATCATGCAGGGGAACGTTAATTTATAAACTTCCTCTAAGTATCAAAACATTTCTCCTCTGAATTTATGGAAATGTGGCAAATTTCTGCCCAAAAGAAATTCACCAAAGTAATCTTCTTGGCCTATTCCATGACCGAAGGTCAAAAGAAACTCCTATTTGCCAATTTTACTGTATTTTATTACCATCAAAAGTGTTCTAACAAGGTGCTGTGGCTTAGTTGGTTAAAGCGCCTGTCTAGTAAACAGGAGATCCTGAGTTCGAATCTCAGCAGTGCCTTGACTTTTTTTTATCAAAGTGATATTTGTTCAAGTTCTTAGTCTTGTTTATATGCATAAAGCACACAGAAACAAGGAAATTGTAATTTCATACTAGCTTTACAAAATATACTCTATATGCAGAGACGTGAGTGAATGAAGAATTCTCAAGAGAGAAAAAATAAAAAAGGACGCACCAACCCTGTGCATCATGCCGCGTACACACGATCATTTTTTAGCATGAAAAAAAACGTTGTTTTTCAGCATGTCCAATTTAACTTCATCATTAAAAACGATGTTGCCCACACACCATTGTTTTAAAAAAATGATCTAGCAAAGCGTGGTGACGTACAACTTGTACGACGGCACTCTAAAGGGGAAGTTCCATTGGCCTTTGAGCTGCTTTTAGCTGATTCCGTGTTAGTAAAAGACGATTCACGCTTTTCTGTCTGTTACAGCGTGCTGAATGTGCTTACTCCATTATGAACAGTAGTTTTACCAGAACGAGCGCTCCCATCTCATAACTTGCTTCTGAGCATGCGCAGGTTTTTTACGTCGTTTTAGCCCACACACGATCATTTTTTACAACCCGAAAAACGACATAGTTTAAAACTACATTAAAAAATGCAGCATGTTCAAATTTTTTTATTTATTTTTTCGTTTTTCAGAACCTGAAAAATTATGTGAAGCCCACACACGATCATTTTAAATGACGTTTTTGAAAAACACAGTTTTTTTAATGCCGAAAAATGATCGTGTGTACGCGGCATTATTGTTAGACATATTTTTTATTAAAAATGAATTTATAAACTACTCATAAACATGTGGGAAAAGACAGAGGAAATTTCAAGGGCCACTGCCGGCTGATGCATTTCAAAGGGATGCCTTCTTCCTCAGAGCCCAGAAAAGGGCAGTGGCCCTTGAAATTTCCCCTGTTACCATCTAGGAGTCTGTTGTCAGTAGACCAATTGCTGTTATCTGGAGATTGTATCACAAGTCTTTTCCCATATGTTTATGAGTAGTTTTTTACTTTTTAATAAAAATATGTCTAAGGATAATTCACAGGGTTGGTGCGCCCCTTTTTTTTTTGGACTGTAATGTAATGTACACACAATTGAACCATGGATTTTTTCCGACTGAATTTTGCCTCAAACTTGTGTTGCATACACACGTCACACAAATTTACGACCGTCAAGATTACGGTGAGGTACAACACTACAACGAGCCAAGAAAAATTAAGTTCAATGATCCCAAGCATGCGTCGAATTGATTCCGAGCATGAAAAGAACGTTTCCCGACGAAAAATTTGAGAACCAGCTCCGACAGAAAAAGTCAGATGGGGCCTACACACGGTCAGAATTTCCGACCAAAAGCTCACATCAAACTTTTCTTGTCTGAAATTCCGATCATGTGGATCATTAGGAAACCCATATCCTTGAGGGCAGCAAGGCCTGAGGCACTTTCCATTATGAACTCTAGTTCACCTGGTAACTCACTTGTGCGCAGGAGTGTTTGTTTTTCTGCTATCAAGAATTCTCAAGACACTATGGCAAAATGCGTAGGGGCAGGGCTTACTGAACGGCAACATCGGAATACAATCAATGCTGGTACTTGAGATTTGTGACTGCTATAACATACATCAGAGCGTTTTTTTAAGTGAGTGTGTGAATAAAGCAAACTTAAAGGGTAAGTTCACCTTTACATAAAAATCTGTAAGGTGAACTTACACAGGTCCCCCTCCTCGCCCCACTGACCTGGACTGTGGCAATCTCCGGTTCTAAGCCTGGTTATATCCGTGACAGGAGTCCGGGGCTTAGAAATGCCCTGTTATGAATTCCATAACCTCCCTCGTCAGGAGGGATGTTTTGGAGCATTCTAATTGGTCAGCGCGTCACATGGGTGGCACGAACAATCAGCAGCCGCATAGCCCATTCTGTCAGCTATGCAGAAGACACGATGATGCAGAGAGGATTTATAAGTCCCGGACTCCTGGCGTGAACATACCGGGCCTTAGAACCAGATATTGCTGCGGTTCAGGTCAGCAGGACCTGGGGGATGAAGGGAGACCTGTGTAAGTTCACTACACAGATTTTTCTGTAAAGGTGAACTTACAATTTAAGGATAAAGCACTATCTAAATTGTTTCCTATATATATACAGCTCCACCTGTGTAGAGCCCGTGAGTGCTTCCCCTCACAGCAAGCAAGCAAGTGAGCACTTTTCAGCATTACAGGCCTCCTCAGATGACCGTTCCAAGCAGTACTGTGCATTACAAGTATCCCAAAAAGTCCTGACTCACAACCGTCTAGAGCAGAGCACTGTGAGTGTGTACATTACAGACCTCCCCTTAGACCACTGTCCAGAGCACTGTGCAGCATTACAGGCCTCCTCAGACCACTGTACAGAGCACTATGTGTATTACAAGCCTCCTCGGACCGTTCAGAGCACTGTGTGCAATGCATTATAGGCCTCTTCCTCAGACTGTCCATGTCCAGAGCACTGTGTGCATTACAGGTCTCCTCAGACCACTCTCTAGGTCACTGTGCAGAATTAAAGGTCTCCTCCTCAGACTGTTCATGTCCAGAGCATTGTGTGCAATACAGTCCTCCTCAGACCACTGTCCAGAGCACTGTGCAGCATTACAGGCCTCCTCAGACGACGTCCCGAGCAGCACTGTGCATTACAAACCTCCCAAAGAGCGTCCCGACTCACGACTGTCTAGGGCAGAGAACTGTGAGTGTGTACATAACAGGCCTCCCCTTAGACCACTGTCTAGAGCACTGTGCAGCATTACAGGCCTCCTCAGACCACTGCCCAGAGCACTGTGTGTATTAAAAGCCTCCTCAGACCATTCAGAGCACTGTGTGCAATGCATTACAAACATCCTCCTCAGAGTGTCCATGTCCAGAACACTGTGTGCATTACAGGTCTCCTCAGACCACTGTCTAGGTCACTGTGCAGCATTACAGGCCTCCTCCTGAGACTGTCCATGTCCAGAGCACTGTGTGCAATACAAGCCTCATCAGACCACTGTCCAGAGCACTGTGTGTATTACAGGCCTCCCTAGACCACTGTCCAGAGCACTGTGCAGCATTACAGGCCGCCTCAGACCACTAACCAGATCACTGTGTTCAATACAGGCCTCATCAGACCACTAACCAGAGCACTGTGTGTATTACAGGAAAAAACAGAATATCCCCCAAAGGGTGGGACTTTACAAGTGACCATAAATGAAGTAACAACTGTATAAAAAGTAGCAAATTTTATTAATTATACATAGTATACCAATTATATCAAATATATGTACATCATGAATACAAATCATTCAAATACGTAATTGAACAGGAAACATAAGGCTGCTTAGAGTCACACCCAACAGCTGTTTCGGAAATTCTCCCTTCTTCAGGGGATTTATAGACAACAAGATCAAAGATATCTAAAAGATAAATACACAATTTACATTAATACAGATCATTTCAAATACACACAACAAGGAGGAAAAAAAAGGGGGGAAAGGGGGGGGGGGGACTTACTTAAAAATAAAAGTATTCCATGTGTCCAAGAATGTGTGTGGCTCAAGATATATTTTAGAAGCAACAAGAATATGGCTCGCTGTCACAGGGCCGGGTCAAAGGCAGAAATCCACAGAGGGTCCAATTCAAGTGAAAGCAATCAAGCTGACAATCATATCCACTCCCATCGGAATCTGAATAGAGCATAATGGGCAAAATTGCATAATGCTAAAATATAAGCCAAAAACATATACTAAGCTTGTCCCTTAAATCTGAGAATAATATCTCATGTATATCTTACTTTCTCTGTATAGATTGCTATGTGTATATAGTGCATGAATTAGCAAAACTCAAAACACCCACCTGAAAGCCTGATACCAAAGGCAACAAGCCTAGGATTGTCCTGAATATCTAACACTGTTTGGATTCAGGACAATCCTAGGCTTGTTGCCTTTGGTACCACTGTGCGCAATGCATTACAGGCATCCCCCTCAGACTGAGCGAAAGAAGAAAGAGAGAAGCAACCGGATGAATGAATGAATGAATGAATGAAAACTTATATAGCGCTGCACATGCGAACTGAATCGCCTCTGGGCGCTTGTTGTTCCTGTCTCCTTTGATATCAAAAGAGAAAAGTCTTGACCTTTTTCCTGAATGCTAGGTGGTTCTCCTCCAACCGAATGCTGGTTGGTAAAGCGTTCCATAGTCTGGGACCCTGGATCGCGAATCTTCTTTCTCCTTTGGACTTGAAGTTGGCTTTCGGAACCTGGAGCAGGTTCTGATTGGTAGATCGCAAAGCGCGATTGGGGTTATGAGCTTTTATTATTTCGCATAAATAAAGGGGGGCATTCCCATGGACACATCTATGCTTAAGACAGAGTGCTTTGAAAGCAATTCTGTCTTTAACTGGTAACCAGTGGAGGGATCTCAGTGAAGGTGAGATGGATTCCCAGGGTTTTTTCCCAGTCACAAGTCTGGCGGTCGTATTCTGAACGACTTGCAGACAAGCGATTTGGTACTTGGGGAGTCCGAGGTAAAGGGAATTTGCATAATCCAGCCTGGAGTTTACAATTGCTCCCACCACGACCGCTAAATCTTCTTTAGGGATGAACTGAGTGAGTATGCGTAGTAGGCGCAGCAGATGGTGAGATCCGCTGACTACTGACCCTATTTGTGCGTCCATTGTCATAAAGGAATCAAAAATGACCCCTAGGCTTTTGACTTTGGCGCTAGGGGTGATGATTTTGCCCAGAATAGGCGGGGGTGTCCATGCTGTTGAAGGTTGATTCCTGCGCTTGGCGTGAAACAGGAGAAGTTCTGTTTTCGCTCCGTTGAGTTTAAGATAACTCTTTGTCATCCAGTCCTCTATCAAAGAGAGGCATGTCTCTAGATTGAGGTGGTGATCCTTTCTGTTGCAGATGCGGAAATACAGTTGCGTGTCATCTGCATATGAGTGATACAGCAGTTTTTGGCTGCTGATAATCTCAAAAAGAGGACGAAGATAGATGTTAAACAGCACCGGTGACAGAGGCGATCCTTGAGGGACTCCGTATGATACTGTGCGATTTCTCAGACGTAAAAGGTCCTAACTTCACTGTTTGCGATCGGTTTTCCAGAAAAGAGGAGAACCAAGATAAATCGCCTTCTGCGACTCTGGCTACTTCAGCAAGCCGCATCAGTAACAGTTTGTGGTCTACAGTGTCGAAAGCTGCACTTAGGTCCAACAGAACTAGAAGACAAGATTCTCCTTCGTCTGTGGCCTTGAGAACATCGTCCCATATTTTCAGCAATGCTGTTTCCGTCCCGTGTCCGGGACGGAAGCCTGATTGCAATGGGTCAAGTAGCTTGTGGGTATCCAGATGCTGTTGCAGCTGTTGTACCACTACTTTTTCCATTACCTTTGAGAGTACATTGAGGCTTGTTATGGGACGGCGGTGGAGTGGGTCCTTGGGGTCCAGGGAGGGTTTCTTCAGGATGGGTTGGATTATACCCTCTTTCAACTGTGAGGGCACTATGCCCTCCAAGAAAGACTGGTTGATAAGCTGCGTGATGGGAGGAGCCAGGATGTAGGCGCATTCCTTCAGCAGTTTTGTGGGGATAATGTCATTTGGCGCTGTGCCATTACGCAAAGCGCCAATGACATTCTTAGTGGCCTAGATGGAGATTGGTTCCAGAGTGAACTTACCGGGTATAGGAGAATTACTATGGGTGTTGGGTGAGAAGCTGCAGGGGGGGCTGAGGGGAGAATTGTTTTGCTGAATGCTTTCACGGATTGCCTCGATTTTATTAATGAAGTAATCCGATAGTTCATTGCAAAATTCTTGTGTGTCTGAACTGGGGGCTTCAATACATCCTGGCTTCATGGTCTGGGTGACCATCTTGAAGAGTTCGCGGGGGCGGTTTAAGGCGCGGTTGATAGCCTTTGAAGATTTCTTTGTGGTATATTCTTGTTGTCGCCTTGTAGATGGATAGGTTTAGCTCTGAGGAACTTCTCTTCCAGGCGGATTCGGCCCTTCTGCGTTCTTGCTTCAGTACTGACAGCTGGTTGTTAAACCAGCTGCGGTTGTTTCTTCCGGATGCAGGTTTTGCGTTTCGGCGCTACCAAGTCGGCTGACTGTAGCATGGCCGAATTTATGGCATCCAGTGTTTCAACGGCCGTTCGATGCGGCTGAGTTGTTTCTATTTTTTTCCTTAAAGTGGATTTGAAGAGTTCCGAGTGGAGCTTCTTCTGACATCTGGTCCAGTGTGTTGTCACTGGATTTGATGTTTTTGTTGCGGGGGGGATTGTGGAAATAATGAATTTAATTGCATGGTGGTCTGTCCATGGCAACTTTTCATTTTCCAAAATTTTTATTTCCAGATCTTGTCTGAAAATAAGATCAAGTGTGTGACCTGAAGCATGTGTGGGCCCACATACTAATTGCTGTAACCCTAAATCTTCCAGGTGGTTAATACAGGCATCGGCAATGGGGTCTTGTGAGGAGTTGGCCCAGAGATTGAAATCCCCGAGCAGCAAAAGATGTTTGCTGTTGAGGGTGTAAGTGGAGAAGAAATCCATCCATGATGATAGCAGCTGCGATTTTGGGCCAGGAGGCCTATAGCAGAGCAGAATGTGGACGGTCTCCTTTGAATTTGTTTGCAGTTGTAGAGTAAGGGTTTCCATGAATGGAAGAGGGTTTTGAAGGACTGGTTTGGTGATCCTAAGGTGAGTCTTGTGGATCACCGCCAGTCCTCCTCCTCTTTGCCCTATTCTGTTTTCCGTTATGATACGGTAATTTTCTGGCACCAGTTCTCCTAGAATGGTGTTACAGTCGGCTGTCAACCAGCTCTCTGTAATAAAGAGGCAGTCTAAATCGTATTGCAATATGAAATCATGGATTTTCAATCGGTGTTTTACTGCCGATCTTGTGTTGATCAAAGCACATGATATGTGCTTAGGCTGGGATAAATGGCAGCGATTTTTTATAGTCGATCTTCGATCGTTTCTCAAAAGTCGTAGACTTCTTAGGGCTTTTTTGGTGACGGCAGGTAACGTTGCGACAAATCGCCTCAGATCCCAAATGGTTTCCGCGGAATATTGCCAATTAACCATGGTCGCCAAACCCCAGGGAGGTGGGGGGGGGTGGTGATTCAAGGATTCGGTGAATCCTCTCTCTTGCCTTGGTCCAGAGGAAGGCAAAAAAAAACCTGGCAGTGCTATGCCAATATACTGCAGTAGGGCCAAAAAATTCCTTCCTGACCCCTTGAGAGGCGATCGGATGAACCCTGGATCAAGTTCTGTTTTTGTTGCGATGGGAGTTGAGTGAGAGGTGCCCTTGTAGTTGGGTGTAGCAAGATGGCTACCGATCGGGTCACAGGATCCAGCCTAAGTGCTGCTATTTGGATGGATCGGGGATGCCGGGGGGTGCTGGATCTATACCCAGGAGGAGAAGGTATCCTTCTGGGGTAAGGGGGAGTTTCCTGGCTTGTTAGGAGGCGATGGCAGCGCGTGGGAAGCGGCGCGGCGTTAAGCCGCAAGTGAAGCCGCGGTCTTTCCTAGATCGCGGTGCCGCGATTCCCCACAGGCTGGCGCGGGTGTCTGAAAAAAGCACCCGAAATGGCGGCGATTGCGGTGGGAAGGTGGTGGAGGGGCTGCCACAGTGGTGATGGTGATGAGGGGGCACCGAGGAGGGGGGAAAAGAGCAGGGGAGAGCCGTGGGGCATAGGTGGTTACGGCGGCTTGTCCTAAGAAGGACGGCCGCCAATGTATCCCAGTAAGGCTCTTACCTGATGTGAGAAGAAGGAGCCAGGGGAAGCCTGGGTCAGCGGGCAGAGGTGATCAGAGGCAAGTGGACAGCAATAGTGATTGACAGGGAGGTGGAAGCCCTGCCTGTCTGTGAGAACTGGAGCCACACAGTGGGAGGACCCTGCCTAGCTATGCTATCCCTGGGAGAGAGCCGACTCGTTTGAGAGCGTCCTGCTCTCTCAACACTAACACTGACACTGATATACCAGACTGCAAAAAATAGGCTGACTCACCTAACAGGTGAGTCAGCGAGCTGTATAATCCTCACTTTGAGTTAATTCCTTAGTAATTCCCTGCCTTACCACTAGATGTCACCATTCCCTAGGTTATAAAAAGAGAGTGCAAGGTAGAAAGGTAGAAAGTAAGTGTGGGTTCTAGCAAGGACAAAAATGGAACAGGCTTGTGGGACATCAAGAAGTCTGAAGAGCAGTAATGTAGGACTCCAGGCAGGCGGCTTTGCCTGGCAGGGGAATGCCAGGAAATCCTGTTTCCTAAATAGGGTCAGCATAAGGCTGGATTCACACCTATGCAGTTTTAGTGCTTTTTGCGTTTTGCAGATTTGCTCTACAGAATATGTTTCAAAGGAAACCATGTTAAATGGGCTGTAGTGCAAATCTGCAAAAAGCAAAAAGCACTAAAAATGCCATAGGTGTGAATCAAGTGGGGAGAATTTAGGCTGGAGGCCTGATGGCTGTACCTATAGTTTTGTATGTGCAACATTTGCTTGTCCCCTACATGTTTACAAATTACAATAGCACCAAAATTACAAGAGAAGGGGTGACCAAAATCAAGAGTACAGAAAATCCCCACGAAAGCAATTTAAAGTTCCTTCATTCTTTTAACAGAGAGGACAGATGCAAAAGAAAGACGGCTTAGGTGACTACCTTAGGGTAACGAGACCTGAATTTATAAATGAAATCTGTGGACATTTTTTTAACTAGTAATGGTGGCAATTAGCGACTCATAGCTGGACTGCGATATTGCAGCTGACAAATTGGACACTGACACTTTGTGGGAACCAGTGACACTAATTTAGTGGTCAGTGCTAAAAATATGCACTGTCATTGTACTAATGACACTGGCTGGGAAGAGGATAACATCTAGGGCAATCAAAGGGTTAAATGTGTGCCTAAGGAGTGTTTTCTTACTATGTGGGAGGTGCTTTTACTAAGGGACGGCACAGATCCCTGTACCTGCTTTGCAGGAACACAGGAGCAATATCTTTTATACTGACAGAACGGCGATCTGCTTTGTTTACATAGCAGATAGAATTACAATGTACATTACTTACCTGGCAGGGGAGACACCATGATCATGAAGGTGGTTCTCCCAGGGCGAGGCTCGGCCATTGCACTCCGGCTGTGCTGATCGTGGTGTCTTCCCTGGTGCTTCTCGGTCTTTTGGCTAAGATCAAGTGTAGTATCTGTTCTTATCAGTTGTCAGAGGAGCGCTGAAGCACCTCCTACATGGATGCAATCCAATGACATCATTGCACCTGGAAGGATGGTTTCAGCAGGGACTATGCTGTGCTGCCCGACAGATACTGGGGGCCGGCCTATGGTTGCGTCTGAGCCATCTGGAAGGGTGCTTCTGGTGAGGATGGGTGGCTGCACTTGGTCGAGGTCTTTTTGCCGAGTTCTAGTCTGGCTTTCTGGCTGGCTGGTGTAAGTGCTATCTCTGTCAGCGATCTGGTTGAAGGAGCTGGTAATGCCCTGTGATGAGTCGGGGTAGAACCATGCAAATCCGCTGGGTTGACGGGGGGGCTGGAAGGGCTAGTATTGATGGAGGCTGCTAACTGGAGCGGCAGTTCTCCCTAACAAAACCTTGAAGGGCCCTCCAGCTGATGGAGGTGGAGGGCTGCACTGACCGGTCGGGGAGTTGGATATGGAGCGGAAAAGCCTATGGTGCATGTGCCCCTGGAGTGGCAGTCCAGGGGTGTCTGAGAATCACAGTGAGTGAGGGTCACTTTGATTTAAAGACACCACGGTCACTGCACCAGCAACACCCTTTTTTTTAGCACCTGCCTCCTGGGCCGGGCCTTTTGGCTAAGACCGGACACATTTTTTATTCCACGCCCAGGGGGCCTGGTCATTGTTGAACACAATGACCACTTATTTCACTCTCCTCTTCACTGTCCATTTTCCCCACTTTATTTAATCTATTAGCCTATGTTTGTCACGTTTTTGTCTTTTTTTGTTTGTGCACGTTATTTGTACACAGTGTGATTAGTAGGGTGCGGGTCCTCGGGCCAGCCCTGAACGTCTTGGGAGTGGGTGGACACGGCCTTCTGGATTAGTTCACCTGCTCTCATGGGGTCTCCCTTCGGGGGGCGCCCCACCTAGTACTGGGAGGGTTCTGTTTCGGCAGCCCCTCCGAGGAATTTGGGTCCATGCCGGCTTCGGTTGCTCAGACCGCAGTACCTTAGTCCCCGTCTGGAGCCTAACGCCCCGGGGGATCAGCGTTTGGGTCCCTTCTTCACAGGAGGACCACTTGACGTTGCACCCGTCTGCACGTTTTTGTGAACACACCATAGGCTTTTCACAAAAATTGCTCAGAGGAAAGTTCACAGGAAACTTTCACAACAAAGTATGTAGAGGTTCCTGTAGATATTCAAATGTCTTTCCATTCTCATTTACATCTGATTACAACCTGTTGTTTGCCATCTTTAACCCTTGAGACAGGGTGGGGCTGCCTGGAGTGTTAATATCCGTGTTTAAATCTATTGTTTGCCAAAGTTCTCAAGCATATCATTTTGTAAAAATAAAGTGACATATTTTACAGTTGTTATGTAAGGTTGAATAGTATAACAAGTAATTGTAAAATAGAACACAAATAAAAGAAAAGTTTAAATAAGATGTCAAAGTAAAAGGTAATCCGCTGTGAGCAGGATTTGAACCTGCGCGGGGAGACCCCATTGGATTTCAAGTCCAACGCCTTAACCACTCGGCCATCACAGCTTGATAAGAGATGCTTTAGAAGAGTTGTACTCAAATAGTTCATACTGCCATCTGAATTGCTGTAGTTGTTCCATTTAATGCACAAAATATAATTGGATGCAAATATTTATAGGTAAAGTTTTCAATTCAGGTCTCTAGCTATGACTGCATATCAAGGCCTTTCTCATAGTGAGCCCTGGATGGTACCTCAAGTTACAAACCCAAGATATAGCTATGACAGCATATCAAGGCCTTTCTCATATTGGGCCCTGGATGGTACCTCAAGTTGCAAACCCTGTTAGATGGTGGCAAGATATAGCTATAATGGCGTATCAAGGTCTTTCTCATAGTGAGCCCTGGATGGTGTCTCAGGTTACAAACCCAAGATATAGCTATGACGGCATATCAAGGCCTTTCTAATAGTGGGCCCTGGATGGTGCCTCAAGTTGAAAACCCCTTTAGATGGTGACAAAATATAGCTATGACAGCATATCAAGGCCTTTCTCACAATTGGGCCCTGGATGGTACCTCAAATTGCAAACCCTGTTAGATGGTGGCAAGATATAGATATGACTGCGTATCAAGGCCTTTCTCATAGTGAGCCCTAGATGGTGCCTCAAGTTGCAAACCCAAGATATAGCTATGACGGCATATCAAGGTCTTTCTCATAGTGGGCCCTGGAGGGTGCCTCAAGTTGCAAACCCAAGATATAGCTATGACGGCATATCAAGGTCTTTCTCATAGTGGGCCCTGGAGGGTGCCTCAAGTTGCAAACCCAAGATATAGCTATGACGGCATATCAAGGTCTTTCTCGTAGTGAGCCCTGGAGGGTGCCTCAAGTTGCAAACCCAAGATATAGCTATGACGGCATATCAAGGCCTTTCTCATAGTGAGCCCTGGATGGTGCGTCAAGTTGCAATCCGCTGTTAGATGGTGGCAAGATATAGCTATGACGGCATATCAAGGTCTTTCTCGTAGTGAGCCCTGGATGGTGCCTCAAGTTGCAAACCCAAGATATAGCTATGACGGCATATCAAGGTCTTTCTCGTAGTGAGCCCTGGATGGTGCCTCAAGTTGCAAACCCAAGATATAGCTATGACGGCATATCAAGGTCTTTCTCATAGTGAGCCCTGGATGGTGCCTCAAGTTGCAAACCCAAGATATAGCTATGACGGCATATCAAGGCCTTTCTCATAGTGAGCCCTGGATGGTGCGTCAAGTTGCAATCCGCTGTTAGATGGTGGCAAGATATAGCTATGACGGCATATCAAGGTCTTTCTCGTAGTGAGCCCTGGATGGTGCCTCAAGTTGCAAACCCAAGATATAGCTATGACGGCATATCAAGGTCTTTCTCATAGTGAGCCCTGGATGGTGCCTCAAGTTGCAAACCCAAGATATAGCTATGACGGCATATCAAGGCCTTTCTCATAGTGAGCCCTGGATGGTGCGTCAAGTTGCAATCCGCTGTTAGATGGTGGCAAGATATAGCTATGACGGCATATCAAGGTCTTTCTCGTAGTGAGCCCTGGATGGTGCCTCAAGTTGCAAACCCAAGATATAGCTATGACGGCATATCAAGGCCTTTCTCATAGTGAGCCCTGGATGGTGCGTCAAATTGCAAACCGCTGTTAGATGGTGGCAAGATATAGCTATGACGGCATATCAAGGCCTTTCTCATAGTGTGCCCTGGATGGTGCCTCAAGTTGAAAACCCTGTTAGATGGTGGCAAGATATAGTAGAACCAGCAAATAGGCATAACTTTGGGCTTCAGGTCATGGAAAAGGCCAGGAAGATACATTTTTGTGAGATTTTGAAGAAGATTATTGGTAGCTCACTGGCAGATATGTTTCCAATGCCATTAATCATATTTTTTTGTTTATATAAAAAAAACACTGGTGATCAAATATCACCAAAAGAAATGTGAGAAAAAAATTGTATAAATTTTGTATGGGCACAGTGTTGTATGAACGCTCAGGGCTAAATTGCACAAAATGGCCTGGTCATGAACAGGGTATACTGTAGCTCTTAAAATTTTTCTTCTCACCAGTTTCCTAGTATTGTCCCAGTGTTATTGTCACAGAGAAACAGCATTTCTTTCAGCATGCAGAGATATTGTCCACAGTACAGCTGCAACATGCACTCACCACCAAGGTGCTGTGGCTTAGTTGGTTAAAGCGCCTGTCTAGTAAACAGGAGATCCTGAGTTCGAATCTCAGCAGCGCCTTGATTTTCTTAGCTTTGTTCAACTTTTCAGTTAGTCTTGTTAGAAGCATGCATGCCATTGTAATTCAATACTTGCTTTAAATATATTACCAAAAGTATTACCACCTTGAACAGCTGCTTCAAATCTTCTGGGAAGGCTGTCCACAAGGTTTAGGGAGTGTGCCTATAGCAGGGACTAGGCACCCAAGGGCCCCCCAGCTGTTGTGGAACTGCATTTCCTTTGAGGCATTGCAAGGCTGGAAGTTACAAATAATCCCAGAGGCATGATGGTACTTGTAGTTTTGCAAGAGCTGGAGGGCCCCAGGTTGGCTACCCCTGGTCTATAGGAATGTTTGACCATTCTTCCAGAAGCCCATTTGTGAGGTCAGGCACTGATGTTGGACAAGAAGACCTGTCTCACAGTCTCATTTCATCCCAAAGGTGTTCTATCAGGTTGAGGTGAGGACCAGTGAAGTTCCTCCACCCCAAACTCGCTCATCCGTGTCTTTATGGGCCTTGCTTTGTGCACTGGTGTGCAGTAATGTTGGAGCAGGAAGAGGCCATCCCCAAACTGTTCCTATAAAGTTGGGAGCATCAAATTGTTCAAAATGTCTTGGTATGCTGACGCCTTAAAGGGGTTGTATCCTATGCATTAAGGTGAAAAAACATCCGACAGTAAAAGCCCACCCCCTGAAACCGACCCCTCGAAAGTCCTGTGCTTGTCCCCGTCATCTTCCTCGGTTCTCAGCCTGGCCGTTGATTGGCTACACTGGATGGATTGAAAGCAGCTGGTGCTGCTGTCGTTCGCATGAAATGATGCGGCGCGCCGGGGCCAAATTATACAGTCTTTGGTTATGGCCGCCGCTGTATCACGGGAGCGCACCTGCAAGAGCTTTCCACCATGCAAGCTCGCATTAAGGTGAAAAGCTCTTGCGGGGTAGTCAAGACAGCTGCCGAGGGACCCCAAAAGACGTGGATTGGGGCCATTCTGTGCAAACCGAGCCGCACAGTGGAGGTAATAAGTATGACATGTTTGTTATTTACATTTTTTTTACTTTAGTGATCCTTTAAGAGTTACCTTCACGGGAGGGCGTGTCCGGATGTGAGCGAGGCAGGACGTGCTCTGTGAGAGCTCCGCATTACTCCTGCTCTTTCATCCGATTTTCGGAGCATTTTGAGGCACAATTTTGGGGTTTATACCCCTGATCCTGGTGGGGGAGCATCCGGACATGAGAAGGGGAGCGGCGAAACACGGCCATCAGACCCTGAGGAGCCAGCGCCAGACCCGATCCACACGTGGCATGGACGAGGCCTCAGCCGCCGCCATCTTGCATCTCCCGGCTGTTACCAGAAGCGCCAAGAAGCCTGCGAGCAAACGGGCCCAGATGGATGCTCCGGAACAGACCATCCGGCCGGATGACCTACAGCCTGCTCCTCCGGTCCAGGACCCGGCCCAGGAAGCGATTACCAGACCGATCCTGGAGGCTATCAACGCTAGCAAGGCCGCGGTCATGGTAAGCATTGACCACCTTGCTACTGAATGCACTTTAATCAGACATGACTTGGACAAAATCAGGGGGAGACTGACGGAGGCTGAGGGGAGAATTTCCACTGTGGAAGATGAGACACAATCTCAAAGAAATCAACTAGCAGAGCTGCAGGCAGTAGTGAGACTCCTACAAGATCGCGCAGATGACGCCGAAGACAGACAAAGGCGCAATAATGTTCGCGTGGTTGGTCTGCCCGAGGGAGCAGAAGGCCCACAGTCTACCACGTTTGCTGAAAATTTTTTCAAGCAGCTTCTGAATCTGGGTGAGAGACCACCGACGTACGTGGTGGAACGGGCACATAGGGTGCCGATGGGAAGGAGGCACTCGGGAGAATATCCACGTCCCTTCCTGGTGAGATTCCTGAATTACAGGGATAGGGATATGATCCTGACTGCTTCCAGGAAGGCCCAGGACCTGAAGTATGAGAACACCAAGGTAATGCTTTTTCCTGACTTTTCGGCTGAAACACAGAGAAGAACGAGATCCTTTAATGATGTTAGGAAAAGATTACGTGAGAAAAATATCCAATACAGCATGCTTTATCCCAGTAAACTGCGTGTTCAACATCAAGGGTCAGTGAAGTTTTTTGATCACCCACGAGATGCTTGTGAATGGCTTGACAGAAATCCATGAGCATGATTTGATGCTAGATGAGTATTGCGTTTATTCCTAATCTAGCTGGACTTCTGGCCAGATGCAGGGTCTCAGGTCATTATATATTCCATTCTTTTTTCTGTTATCTGGGAGCTGACCCTAGTACCTGGTGTGCCGGCCTACTGTTGTTACTACGTTCAATCGCCACTACATCTGCAGTGTGATCTAATACAGTTTTTTTGTTTTTTATTATTTTATTGATTTTTCTTTTTTTCCTGCTGCCTGATAAGGGGCAAATATATTCATTTCTTATTTTCTTTGGTTGAGTTTTGGCATCCAAGGCCCCTTCTGTTTTTTTTCCTTTTTCCTTTTGTACACCTTCCTAAAATGTACTGCGAGGAGACATTTTGCTCAGGGTGACTGATGACCTAATGTTTTCTATGGGCTCCGGCATTTGGTGCTATACTAATCTAACGCCACTAGATGGTGCTGAGACACTGTTCTTCTCCTCATCAAGATTTATGTCCTGAATTTGTGACTCCACAATTATCTTGCTCAAGCGGAACTTTCTAGAGCTAAAGTAGTTTTTTTTTTTTTTCTCTCCTCTTTTTTCTGCTGGACAAGTGACCATTCAGAGGACATCTCTGAAACACCACATTTTTTTCTTTTAGGTGTTTGTTTTGTTTTTGGGCTGAAGCTGCATACCAGATGAAGGGGTTTTTTTTGGAAGCCTTTTTGCTTCCCGTTTCATTTTTTTTATTTTTTGTTTTTTTCTGGATCTGGTATAATGGCAGGGGGGTGGGACGGTTGGGGTGGGGGGGGGTGTTCTCGGGGTTGTTGTGTCTTGCTCAGTTCTCGGTTCTCCACCAAAGATTGCCTTCTCTCAGTCCA
The DNA here is from genome assembly GCA_029574335.1 of Rana kukunoris. Classification (NCBI taxonomy): domain Eukaryota; kingdom Metazoa; phylum Chordata; class Amphibia; order Anura; family Ranidae; genus Rana; species Rana kukunoris. Next base: position 518,745,585 of record CM056051.1, on the reverse strand, counting down.
TGGCGTGCTGCTTTAGGCTAAATATCTGGGCGCGTGTTACTCGTGCCGGGGCATTATTTGGTAAACAGGATTATGGCTAATGTGTTTAAGGTAGTGTCCTGGAACATTAGGGGACTAAATAGTAAATTTAAGAGAGCCTCAATGTTCCAATACCTGAAATCAGTTAAGCCACATGTGGTCCTCTTACAGGAAACTCACCTAGAGGGCAGTAGAATTTTGGCATTACGCAAGCACTGGATCCAAAAGGCATTTCATGCCACATACTCCACGTTTGCTAGGGGGGTGTCTATACTCATTAGTAGGACGTTACCATGCACAGTCGCGGACTGACAACTCATGGGGCCCCCGGGCAATAGAAGATTATGGGGCCCCCAGGCTTACAGATGGCCACCAAGCCAGGTGGCAGTACAGAGGCGGGGCAGCTAAAATCTCTGGATTTTCACATGAAAAGCATGTAGGTTGTGGACATATCAGGAACAGATGTTAAAAAAACTGATTTTTACATACTGTCCCTGGTTTTAATGAGCCTGGCAACCCTGATGGGGCCCCCTAGTGGCATGGGGCCCTCGGGCAGTGCCCGAGTTCCTCAATGGTCAGTCCGCCCCTGACCATGCATGATACACCAGGTGATAACTGATCCAGGGGGACGATATGCAGCAGTGGTTCTGGACATAGGAAACCGCAAAATGCTACTTGTGTCGGTATATGTACCACCTCCTTTTAATGTACAACTTTTGTATGATATTTATGTGAAATTGGCACCACATGCTCATTTGCCGCTCCTGGTTATGGGAGACTTTAATGCTATAATGGGTGAGCTGGATTCCTCCAACCCCGGGCGGATTGGGTCTCAAGACCTGTTGGCATGGGTAACCATGGCGGGGTTGACGGAAATTTGGCGAGCTAAATACCCGGACACAGTTTGCTATTCTCATCTTTCTCAGACGCATCACTCTTCAGCTAGGATAGACTTAGCGTTTGGGAACCAGGCTATGATGTCTTATGTGAGGGGGGTAGAATACCTGGCGGGTGGGATATCTGATCATACTCCTCTTGCTGTCTCCTTGCTCCTGCCAATATCTGGTGGGGCCAGGAGCTGGAGGTTGTCCCCGGGTTGGTTGCAGGAAGAGCAGGTCTCCACACAGTTGCTAGAATCGCTAGTCGACTATTGGTCTCTAAATGTGGATTCGGCTGACCCACCGGTGGTTTGGGACGCATTTAAGGCGGTAATTCGCGGGGAATCTATTAAGGCGATTAAAGGAGTTAGAATAGACCAAAATGCTGAAGTTCTGAGGCTGCAGGAAAACGAGAGGGCATGTGATTCTGCTCATGCCGCCAATAAGACTGATGGCACATATGGTGCTTTGTTGGAGGCTAGGCGCAGACTTCACCTCCACTATAATGACCTGGCGCACACTGAAGCCAAGCATAGGGCGAACTCTCTGTTTTCGGAGGGGGATAAAAATGGTAAACTATTAGCCAGGTTGGTAGCAGATCAAAATCATATCGAGCATATCTCAGTGATAAGGGGATCGGACGGAGACCTAGTTAGAGACCCAACAGCTGTATTGACTGAATTTCAGAAATATTTCTCTGCACTTTATGCCCCCATCCCCTCTTACAACCACAGAGAGCTGACAGATCTGCTTGGTACACTGACTCTCCCCAGACTTGCCGCGGAGGACTGCCAGGCACTGGATGCCAAAATTACAAAAAAGGAGGTGGAGGCGGCAATCTTTGATTTCCCACCTAATAAAGCACCGGGCCGGATGGCTTCCCGGCGTATTTCTACAAACACTATGCGGAACAACTAGCCCCCAGACTTACGACTTTGTTTGCCTACTGCTTGGATCAAAAGATACTACCTGCATCTATGCTTGATGCATATATTATCCTGTTACCCAAGCCGGGCAAAGACCTACTGGACTGTTCGTCTTATAGGCCGATTGCCCTTCTCAACATGGACCTCAAAATTTTGACAAAAATCCTTGCAAAAAGACTTGCTCCGGTTATATCATCCCTGGTTGATGTGGACCAGACGGGTTTTATGCCGGGTAAGTCTACGGATACAAACTTGAGGAGACTGTTTACACATTTACAACTCCCGAATTTAGATGAGTCCTGTAGGATAATAGTCTCCATCGATATTGAAAAGGCTTTTGACTCAGTGGAGTGGCATTTCATGCATACTGTCCTAGAGTTTATGGGGTTTGGTCAGTTCTTCAGACAGTGGATCAAGCTGCTTTACAGCGCACCTAGGACAGCCATTCGTATGGGAGGGGCTACTTCTGAGTTTTTCATGATTGGGAGAGGGACCAGACAGGGGTGCCCACTGTCACCCTTTCTGTTTGCTCTCATGATGGAACCCCTAGCAGTGGCGTTAAGAGCATCGGAGGCAGTGAAGGCAATTAGGGTGGGGAGTATTGATGAGGGCTTAGCACTATATGCGGATGACCTTCTTTTGTTCCTGAGAGATCCTGTGGACTCCTTGAACACCGCTTTAGACATTATGAATAAATTCACCACATACTCCGGCCTGAAAGTTAACTGGGGGAAGTCGTCCATTCTGCCCTTGGATAAAGGGGCTAGGGAAAGAGCAAGCCCTGACCTACTATTGCAATGGGTCACCCAAATAACGTACTTGGGGGTGAAGGTCACAGTGAACGTGATGGACTACATGTCTCTCAACCTATTGCCACTTTTGGCGTTCGTCAAACAAAAGGCACTGGCTTGGCAAAAACTTCCCTTATCTCTGATTGGCAGGATTAACCTCCTAAAAATGAAAATCCTCCCGGTTATCCTTTACTTTCTGAGGAATGCTCCGGTTTGGATACCGAAGTCCTTCTTCAAGAAACTGGATAGCCTCACCAGCTCTTTTCTCTGGGCTCCTAAAATGCCTAGGGTGGGGTTGAAAGTCCTGCAGGAACCATGGGGTCAGGGCGGGATGGCACTTCCAGACTGGCGTAAGTACTACTTGGCTGGTCAGCTAGTGTTTGTCCATAGATGGCTCTGCTCAGATGCGGGCGATTCAGCCACGGTGCTCGAGGCTGCACATCTCGGTTCTTATGAATCTCTCCGTCTGGCCATTCATAGGGGGACCGGTAGGGACCTTCCTCTTACGCTTTCCATGAAAGCCACGATTAAGGCCTGGGAAGAAGTAGAGAAGCTGGCCTCTCCGAGCTATAAAGGGCTTTCCCCCTCAACACCTCTCTGGATGAACCCCAAGCTTCAACACTTTTATAAACTGAATGATGCACCCGGGTGGGCTTCCAAGGGGGTAAATTGCTCAAAGATGTGACTCGGGATGGTGAATTACTAACCTTTGATCAATTGAAAGCTAAACATGACCTTCCAAACTCTCAGTTTTTTCGATATCTTAGTCTAAGACATGCATTCCATTCTCAGTTTGAGTCGCAGAAAGTGGAAGCTTTTCCTTCCAGGCTGGAGGACCTGCTGGTGACTGAGGAATTACCCAAGACCTTGTCGGTAACATATAAAGAATTGTTTAAGGCTAGCCCCCAGGGTTTACTCAAGTGCAGGGAAAGATGGGGGGCGGAGGTCCCGGTTATACAGGGGGAGGAGTGGGATGAAATGTGGGATCGCCCATTTAAACACTTAGTGGCTGCGAGAGACAGGCTAATCCAATTTAAGTTTTTGCATAGAGTGTACTACACTCCAGCCAGGTTGGCATCAATATATCCTTCGGTATCTGCTGAATGTTGGAGGTGTACATCCTCCCCTGCGGACGCACACCATGTGTTCTGGACGTGTCCCCTGATCCAACAGTTCTGGAAGGGGGTCACGGACTGCATTACAGAGGTGCTGGGTGTTCCGGTCCCGCAGGAAGTTAGTGTCTGTTTACTGGGTCTGGTGGAGGAGGTAGTCCCGTCTAGAGCGCACAGAACACTACTGAGCATCTTGTTATTTTATGGGAAAAAGGCTATCTTACTGAAATGGAGGAATCCAAGGGCCCCTGAGATCACTTTCTGGAAGGGGTTGGTGAATGCTATGCTACCGTATTACAAAGCAACATATCTGTCCCGAGGATGTGTGGGGAAATTTGAGAAGGTGTGGAGGGCCTGGTACGAATCGGACCTCACGGTGGGGTAGGGAGTGGGTGTCCAATTTTGGTCAACATATATTTAACCTGGGAGCGGACTCGTGTCTGGTCTCTTGGCGATATTGTTAGCAGCATGCCATGGAGGAGTATGTTCTTACTGATGTGATCTTGGGTTAAGGCAGGTGGGGGAAGGGAACTGAGCAGGGGGAGTGGAGTGGGGGGGGAGGGAGGGCATTATTTTGTTTATGCCATCTGTGATGGCACAATGTTTTTCATGTTCCCGGTCATGTTGACCGATGGTTTAACTTGGCAACCTGGCCAAGGGATGTATGTTTTATTGTTTGTGCAAAAACCTTTAATAAACAGAAATTTATAAAAAAAAAAAAGAGTTACCTTCACTGGAAGGGGCCAAGCCCAACCCCTGAAATACAACCCCACGCCATAATCCCCCCTTCACCAAATTATTTGGACCAGAGCACAAAGCAAGGTCCACAAAGACATGGATGAGCGAGTTTGGGGTGGAGGAACTTGACTGGCCTGCAAAGGGTCCTGACCTAAACCCCATAAAAGACCGTTGGGATCAATTAGAGTGACCTCACAATTGTGCTTCTGGAAGAATGCCATTAAAGTTCATGTTCGCGTTCTCTGTTAAAAAAAAAAAAAGTTAATGTGCGCGTAGTAAAGGCATGTGTCCCAATACTTTTGGTAATATAGATTATACTCCTATATACAGACATATAATTCTATATGGATAATGGAAAGGTTTCCCCGTTGGTGGGACTTTTAGGCAGCAATGTCAAAGCAGTAAGATACTGGTGATTGTATAAAAAAAAATATATTGTTTATTGGCTCGGAAAGAGGCTAAGTGAGGTACTAAATATAGATAACAATGTGTAAAAATAAATAAAATAAATGATTAAAATGGCAAAATATCACATTCCATGGTACATACGATAAAATCATTACATATCACAATTCATTACATATTCATTAAATATTACATATCAATGTACAATGTTGATCCCCGACGCGTTTCGACCAGTGAGGTCTCTTCAGGGGGATGGTTGTCTCTACAAAATATATCACAGAGGTATGAATAAGTAAAAAAGTAAAAAAGCATATCGGTATATGTCCAAGAGATTATGACAGGGAGTATAATTACCGCTACCCATGGAATGGGAAACTTGGAAAGGCATTAAATGCTCCGAAGGAACCTGGGAGATCCCCCATACACCCGAGGGCAGGAGGTCCAACCGGGAAGGGCCTACAAGGGGCCTCAGACATGACGCCCCATCGGTGGGGGAGGAGCCACCGCCTGCAACGAGCACCCAAGGAAGGCCACAGTTAAATAATTGGGTAGAAGGATATAAGCAAACCAAACAAAGTGATCGCTGATATGTATATGTATGTGGAGGGTAAAGGGCAATGGCAAACCGATATGTTGCCAATCTATATATAACATGTTGGACAGGGCATTCCTAGGAGAAAGTAGAAAGGTAGGATGATATGAATGTAATCAAAATTGATCCCAAAGGTCCTTTATGGGGTTTAGGTCAGGACTCTTTCCAAGTTAGTTAAATGGGGATGAGACCGTGATATGAAGCATACTAAAGTGCATAGGTGTGATATAAATGAAGTGTGTGATAGTAGTGATAGTGCAACAAGAATGTAAGTAGCAGACTGCAAGTAAAGAGAGCAGATGATGGTTCTATGTGAAAACAAATATGTGAGTGAAATAAATCGAGGTGAATGTGTGTGTTCCCAATTAAAGGTAAAAAAATAAAAATAAAATTTATGATATATAGTATATATAAAATATGTATATGTGCAGACAATAATAAAATAAATAATATTGGTAATATGTTGGTAATTATATACTAAAAAGACAAATAGTTACCTGGTGTGCTGGTATATATAAGTGTAGGTGGGTATGGGTAATGGGTCATAGGAAGCCTTACGGCAAAGATTTGCAGGACAGGCATGAGCGGAATGCCGAGACGGTAAGGATGCAATGACCAACCGGGTCTGTAGGGGATTAGTGTGTGTTCCCCCAAGGCCAACCATAAATAGTGCCCTGAGGTGGCAATCAGGGTGATACAAAGCAGGGTTGCTGCTCCTCCCATCCGCCAGAGAGGGCGGCGTAGTGGTCCCCAATGTGGAGACCACGTGAGGCCCCCCCGGCGTCCCGGAAGGCTGGGAAGCCCCGACAATTGTCGTCCTCTCTGCCGCAAGTTGCGTGACGTCATGACGTGTGCACGCGCCGGAGTTCCTGTCCGCGCGTACCAGCCCGACGTCCAGAGAGGATCAGGGACAACCGGAACATCGGAACAGAAAGTGGTTTGATCCATATATACAATGTATACTAAATTACATAAATGTAGACTGTTATAATTGTTGACTAATGTGATGGTAGCGCACAGATTGCTGCTGATTCAATTTGACAAATGTATTTGCACAAGAATTGATCTTAGGTTCCATGGCTGAAAACCCTTGGCATAGTATAGAAAAAATTGGAACAAATTCCTATTGGGATATTTTAAACCTAATGCAATGCAGGAATCTGTATACCTGATGCATGGGGAAAGGGGGGAAAGGATAACTAATTCAGCCTAATCCGTTTCTTTATGGTAAATTGGTTAGGTTAGAACAAATATTCAGAAGAACATTTGGACATGCTACAATATTCAAATATATGACATTGCAGTATATAAAGGTATAGATCCTGAAATTATAACAGGGGTATAAGAAACGGAAAAAAAGGGTGAATAGATGAATTCAATTCCCACACTAACAAGGGTTAGGTAAAAATATCACCTGGGATATATAAAGATGGCCCATAACCGACATATAATTCTACGACTTCATCCTAATTTAAAATTTTAAACGCTGTGAGCAGGATTTGAACCTGCGCGGGGAGACCCCATTGGATTTCAAGTCCAACGCCTTAACCACTCGGCCATCACAGCTTGATGGGTGGCCCATTGTCAAAGAGTTGTACATACACAGTTCACGACACCATTTGACTTGCTTTAGTTGATCCATTAAATGCATAAAATATAACTGGATGCCAATATTTATAGGTAACGTTTTCAGATCAGGTCTCTAGCTATGACTGTGTATCAAGGTCTTTCTCATTGTGGGCCCTGGATGGTGCCTCAAGTTGCAAACCCTGTTAGATGGTGGCAAGATATAGTAGAACCAGCATATCTTTTGGCTTCCATTTACGGAATAGGCCAGGAAGATCGATTTTTTTGAGAGAGAGATTTTGAAGAAGATTGTTGGTAGCTCAATGGCAGAAATTTCTCACGTTTCCATTCATTCAGATGGGAAAGTTTTGATGCTTGCGATTCTTTGAAGTTCGTAGATTAACTGTATGGTGACCCTAATTTAAAAGTTCAAACGCTGTGAACAGGATTTGAACCTGTGCGGGGAGATTGGAGTCCAACGCTTTAACCACTCAGCCATCACAGCCCCTAATGTTATAGTAGGCCTACCTACTTTTCTGGGGGGTTTTCCCTTAAAGGAAACAATAAATTTTGCCTAAAATGAATGTCTGCAAGGTAGACAGACAGAATAGTGTAATGATTCTGTTAAAAAAACAAGTAAATACCTATTAAATTCCTTCATCTATATCACCTTCTAGTTTCTGTTCTCTCATTCACTTCCAGGTTTGCGGTGCTCATTCATGTAAGAACTACATTTCCCAGTATGCATTGCGGCATGCCCAGTAATTCACACCTCCTTGAAGTCTCTAACACGTAGAGAGCATCCTGCCGCACAGATGTAGTTCCCAGGAGGGGGCGAGCATGTCACTGACCATCGCAGTAAAGCCTCTCTTCACGGTGGTGAGTAATAATCAGACAAGCAGGCAGTGAACAGAACAGAGAAGAAATAGAGCAACTTCTGAGCAAAAACGAACAATGAGGAAGTGAAAAGAGGAATGTTTGCAGGTAAAGGATGCTTATTATGAAAAAAAAATGTTTTCCTTTACAACCCCTTTAACATCCATACCAGATTCGAAGGATCTGTGTGTGTTTTTTTATTTTTTATGAAGCGAGCCATCGTAGGTCTTGGAGGTTTTGTTGGACAAGAAGAAAAATTGCTTAAGAACATTCGACCATGACTGTTAACCACTTAAACCCTGAGCCTGTTAGGGGTTAGGGTTTCCTATTGAAGAATATGGCTAGGACTCAGAAAACATTTTTTTTGTTAGAAAATTACTCAGAAACCCCAAACATTATACATTTTTTTTCTAACACCCTAGAGAATAAAATGGCGGTCATTGCAATACTTTTTGTCACACCGTATTTGTGCAGCGCTCTTACAAACGCACTTTTTTTAGAAAAAAAATAAAAAATGTAATTAAAAAATAAGACAACAGTAAAGTTAGCCCAATTTTTTTATATTGTGAAAGATAATCTAATGCCAAATAAATTGATACACAACATGTCACGCTTTAAAATTGCGCCCGCTCGTGGAATGTCGTCAAACTTTTACCCTTAAAAATCTAGTTGAAAAAATTCTACAGGTTGCATGTTTTCAGTTACAGAGGAGGTCTAGGGCAAGAATTATTGCTCTTGCGCTAACGATCGCGGCGATACCTCACATGTATGGTCTAAACACCATTTTCATATGTGGGCGCTACTCTTGTATGTGTTAGTTTCTGCGTGCGAGCTCGTCCCGACAGGGTGCTTTAAAAAATATATATATATATTATTTATTTTACTTGATTTTATTTATTTTTACACTTTTTTTTTTTTTTTTTTTTAAATGGGTCACTTTTATTTCTCTTACAAGGAATATAAACATCCCTTGTAATAGAAAAAAGAATGACATGTTCTCTTAAATATGAAATCTGGGGTCAAAAAGACCTCACATCTCATATTTAGACAAAAATGCAATAAAAAAAAATTATTTGAAAAAATTACAAAAATAAATTGTCCCTTTAAGACATATGGGTGGAAGTGACGTTTTGTCGCTTCTGCCCTGCTATGGTATGGATACGTGTGGGGGCCAACTTCCATGTCCATGCCCAGCACGAGGAAGGACCCAATTGCCTCCACTGTTGCCGATGGCTCCGGTAAGCGGCGGAGGGCGTGGGAGAGCCCCTCTCCCGTTGCCGATCATGGTGAATCCGCCGCAGAGACCACCTTAATCGTTTACAGGACCACCGCCTGAAGAGATGGATATCTCGGTTGTGGCAGCAGATTTTTATAGCACTTTTCGCTGTGAAAATGACAATGGTCCCAAAAATGTGTCAAAAGTGTCCGATATGTCCGCCATAATGTCACAGTCACAAAAAAATCACTGCTTGCCGTCATTAGTAGTAAAAAAAGAAATAATAAAAATGCCATAAAACTATCCCTTATTTTGTAAAACGATTTTTTACTTCTTTGACGCTTTGTTATTGGTATTCCTAAGTGTTTTTTTTTTGGTTTGTTCACACGGACTGCTATTTATTCACTTGATAATTCTCAGGTTTCGACTTAATTTAGGAATTAACCCCTTCTTGTTATCCTATTGAGGTCTCACAGACCTATTTATCGATATCATTTTTTTTTCACTCAGTCAGTGTTTCATAATTTTAATTGATATTTATCTAGCATTTCATTATCACTAGTGTCACATTTTAGCTTACAACAGCGCAGCTCTTCCTTCGACCATTATTATTAGTGTCGTATAACATTTTAGTTGCCGCTTTACAATTTATTGAATTAGCGCAGTACACCCCTCTTTTTCATATTGTATGAACTTAGATCTGCAGATGAAGTCAGTTTAAAGCAAGCTGTTTTTTTAATGAAATGTTCCTGTTTAACGCCTTAATAATCCTTAATTTAGAATATTTAGCCTCAATTAACTCCTCATTCTCTTTTTCCATTTTATTATTATTTTCCTGATATTTTTTTCTATTTTATAAACTATTAATTCAAACTTTTTTTGTTTGCTTTCTTTATACACCTTTAACATATATTTACACGTTTCACTTTATAGGGGTTGTAAAGGTAATTTTTTTTCCTAAATAGCTTCCTTTACCTTAGTGCAGTCCTCCTTCACTTACCTCATCCTTCCATTTTCCTTTTAAATATCCTTATTTCTTCTGAGAAATCCTCACTTCCTGTTCTTCTGTCTGTAACTCCACACAGTAATACGACACTTTCTCCCTAGTGTGGATAAAGCCTCTTGAGGGGGGAGGGAGCGAGAAGGAGGGCCAGGACTCTCTCTACTTTGCAGATAGAGAAAATAGCTGTGTGTTAGCGGGCATCCTGACACTCCTGCTCGCCCCCTCCCCCCTTAAGAGGCTTTCTCCACACCAGGGAGAAAGCCCTGGATTACTGTGTTGAGTTACAGACAGAACAGGAAGTGAGGATTTCTCAGAAGGACATTTAAAAGCAAAACGGAAGAATGAAGTGAAGCAGGACTGCACTAAGGTAAAGGAAGCTATTTAGGGAAACATTTTTTACCTTTACAACCCCTTTAAAAAAGAGGAAAAAAATGAAAATATATATATTTATTTCATTTTGTATATAACTTTTTAATGTTTTGTACTATTGTTGGAAGCTGAAGTGTAAACAAAACTGTTGCGGTAGATATCAGTAATTAGTTGGTAAAAAAGTATCGTTACTCGTACTAGGTAAAACAAATGGTATCGGTGCATTGCTAGTTCATGGTTAAATGTTCTTAAGCAATTTTTCTCTTTGGATCTAGCTTCTAATGTTGGTACATTCACCTGGCCAAAAAAAACGAGGGATAGTGGAAAAGAGACGCATTTTCTGGTGATAGAGGAAATGTTTTATTTTTAACATCCTGGGTATACTCTACAAAATAAGAAAATAAGCTACCTCTGAAGTATACTTCAAACTTTTTCAGCAATCTTAGCATTTAGAAATGTTTGAATTAGTCTGAATGTTTTTAAAAGGCACTCGCTGTGAGCAGGATTTGAACCTGCGCAGGGAAACCCTATTGGATTTCGAGTCCAACGCCTTAACCACTCGGCCATCACAGCTGTATGCACTGAGCCACAATTTTTCAGTTTCTGAAGCTTGCAAAACTTTTGCAATTCCAATCCATTTCAAGCACCGGATGCCATGGTGGAAATTAGAGCAAGTCACAGGTTGCGCCATAACAGTGTGGTGTAGTCATAATGAGTATACTAAAACAGAACTATAGTGTTATTAACAGAAAAAATTGTTATTTGTTTTCTTTAGCCTGTTCTCTAATTTGTAATTGTGTTTTATATTTACAATTGAAATATAATTGGGGCACCGGTATTGTCACATGGTGCCGTCTATCACCAGAAATTAGAGCTATTGTATCGTAGTCACGTGAGTAGGCATTTAAATTAAGCGCGCGCCATAACAGTGTGGTGTAGTCATAATGAGTATACTCGAAAAAAAACAGAACTATAGTCTAATATTAGACCAGCAAAAAGTTATTAACGGAAAAAAAGAGACTAAAGGTGCCGTAAAATTGTTTGAAGAGCGAAATTTGTTTTCATTGAAGGTAGTCCGCCAGTGGCCGCAATTTTCAGGCAGCGTAGATCTAATAACACGTTAAAGTCGAAATTTAGCACGCAGGTGTCTTTTCATGTTTGAGGATTTCGATAGCGTAAAAACGCTTAAACGAAAATCCTGTCTAACAACATTTACACAGGCGTAATCGCTTTGTGAATCTAGGCCATTTTTTTTAGCAACCTTGTGTATTTTTTATTTTTACAATAAGAAACAAAAACAAAATATAAAAAAGCCCAAACAAGTTTACATGTGAAAGATACAATTATATATATATATATTTGTAACTCTGTGTATTAAAATATATATATATATATATATATATATATATATACAAATTAACAAAAAAGTTCACATATAAAAAATATATATTGATATTTATATATGAAATAGAATATGAAAAAAAATACAATTGAAATTTAATTTAATTTTTTGTTAAAAAACAAAACAAAAAAGCCAATCCTCAAGCATAAGTATTGTCACATGGTAGGAAGTAAAGCGAGTCACAGCTTCCGCTACAACACTGTGGGGTAGTCATAATGAGTAGAGTAAAACAGAAATATATTAGTCTCCTCTAATTTGTGTTTTATATGTACAATTGAAATATATAGATTTTTTAGTAACTTTGTCTATTTTATTGATATATAATATATATATATATATATATATATATATATATAGATATAGATATATATATACATGAAATATAATATAATATAAAAAATATATATATAATTGAATATTTTTTTTTGTTATAAAAACATCAAACAAAATATGCAAAAGCTGAAAAAAGCCAATCATCAAGCACAAGTATTGTCACGTGGTAGGAATTAGAGCGAATAACAGGTTCTGCCATAACAGTGTGGCATCTATATTGTCATTAACAAATAAAGGCTATTTTTTTTTTTACTTTTGCTTGTTCTAGGAGCTATCCCAATCTCCTCTAATTTGTAATTGTGTTTCATATGTACAATTGAAATATACAGGTCATTCTCAAAAAATTAGCATATTGTGATAAAGTTCATTATTTTCTGTAATGTACTGATAAACATTAGACTTTCATATATTTTAGATTCATTACACACAACTGAAGTAGTTCAAGCCTTTTTTTTATTTTAATATTGATGATTTTGGCATACAGCTCATGAAAACTCAAAATTCCTATCTAAAAAAATTAGCATATTTCATCCGACCAATAAAAGAAAAGTGTTTTTAATTAAAAAAAAGTCAACCTTCAAATAATTCTGTTCAGTTATGCACTCAATACTTGGTCGGGAATCCTTTTGCAGAAATGACTGCTTCAATGCGGCGTGGCATGGAGGCAATCAGCCTGTGGCACTGCTGAGGTGTTATGGAGGCCCAGGATGCTTCGGTAGCGGCCTTAAGCTCATCCAGAGTGTTGGGTCTTGCGTCTCTCAACTTTCTCTTCCCAATATCCCACAGATTCTCTATGGAAGTTCAGGTCAGGAGAGTTGACAGGCCAATTGAGCACAGTAATATCATGGTCAGTAAACCATTTACCAGTAGTTTTGGCACTGTGAGCAGGTGCCAGGTCGTGCTGAAAAATGAAATCTTCATCTCCATAAAGCTTTTCAGCAGATGGAAGCATGAAGTGCTCCAAAATCTCCTGATAGCTAGCTGCATTCACCCTGCCCTTGATAAAACACAGTGGACCAACACCAGCAGCTGACATGGCACCCCAGACCATCACTGACTGTGGGTACTTGACACTGGACTTCAGGCATTTTGTCATTTCCCTCTCCCCAGTCTTCCTCCAGACTCTGGCACCTTGATTACCGAATGACATGCAAAATTTTCTTTGGACCACTGAGCAACTGTCCAGTGTTGCTTCTCTGTAGCCCAGGTCAGGCGCTTCTGCCGCTGTTTCTGGTTCAAAAGTGTCTTGACCTGGGGAATGCGGCACCTGTAGCACATTTCCTGCACACGCCTGTACACGGTGGCTCTGGATGTTTCTACTCCAGACTCAGTCCACTGCTTCCGCAGGTCCCACAAGGTCTGGAATCGGTCCTTCTCCACAATCTTCCTCAGGGTCCGGTCACCTCTTCTCGTTGTGCAGCGTTTTCTGCCACACTTTTTCCTTCCCACAGACTTCCCACTGAGGTGCCTTGATACAGCACTCTGGGAACAGCCTATTCGTTCAGAAATTTCTTTCTGTGTCTTACCCTCTTGCTTGAGGGTGTCAATGATGGCCTTCTGGACAGCAGTCAGGTCGGCAGTCTTACCCATGATTGCGGTTTGGAGTAATGAACCAGGCTGGGAGTTTTTAAAAGCCTCAGGAATCTTTTGCAGGTGTTTAGAGTTAATTAGTTGATTCAGATGATTAGGTTAAGAGCTTGTTTAGAGAACCTCTTCATGATATGCTAATTTTTTGAGATAGGAATTTGGGGTTTTCATGAGCTGTATGCCAAAATCATCAATATTAAAACAAAAAAAAGGCTTGAACTACTTCAGTTGTGTGTAATGAATCTAAAAAATATGAAAGTCTAATGTTTATCAGTACATTACAGAAAATAATGAAATTTATCACAATATGCAAATTTTTTGAGAATGACCTGTATATTTTATATACAAAAACCCCAACAAGTTTACATATGAAATATACAGTATATTGATATTTATATATGAAATTGAATATAAAAAAAATACAATTTAAATATTTTTTTTATAAAAACAACAAACAAAATATGGAACAAAAAAAGACAATCCTCAAGCATAATGCCGCGTACACACAATCAGTCCCTTCGAGGAGAACGGTCTGATGGACCATTTTCATCGGTTAACCGATGAAGCTGACTGATGGTCTGATGTGCCTACACACCATCGGTTAAAAAAACGATCGTATCAGAACGCATTGACGTAAAACACAATGACGTGCTGTAAAAAATGAAGTTCAATGCTTCCAAGCATGCGTCGACTTGATTCTGAGCATGCGTGGATTTTTAACCAATGGTCGTGCGTACTAACGATCGGTTTTGTTCTATCGGTTAGGAATCCATCGGTTAAATTTAAAACAAGTTGGTTAAATAACCGATGGGGCCTATACACGATCGGTTTTGACTGATGAAAACGGTCCATCAGACCATTCTCATCAGGTTGGCCAATCGTGTGTACGCGGCATAAGTATTATCACTTGGTAGGAATTTGAGCCAGTCACAGGTTCCGCCATAACACAGTAGGGTATTCATAATGAAATATGTTTTCATTAACAAAATAAAAGTTTTTTTTTTTTTTTTGCTTGTTCTAGTAGCTACAATGGTCTCCTCTAATTTGTAATTATGTTTTATATGTACAATTAAAATATATATTGATATTTATATATGTAATAAAATATGGAAAAAAATACAATTGAAATCATTTATTTATTTCTTTTTGGTTAAATAAAAGCAAGTAAGTATTGTCACATGGTAGGAAGTAAAGCGAATCACAGGTTTCAACACTGTGGGGTAGTCATAATGAGTAGAGTAAAACAGAACTATATTTTCTTTTCAATTTGTTTTTATTGAAATTTGCTTTCTCGAAAGAGACAATTATATATAAGCAATCACATCAAAAGTCAAAATATGGACAACGCAGGTCCTCATATATTCTTCCACTAGACATAGTGCGAACAATGGTATACAAAGCAAGGTTACAGTATGTTGCCAAGTGCGTAAACAAGGTTCGGGGGCTGTGCATCCTACTACACAATGTGGAGCCACAGCTCCCTATATAGGGAAGTAACAGCAACCTGGCATTACCTCAAGGGTTGCCTATTTGGTCATGCAGTTCGGTGCAGTATGTCAACGTCTGTCTATGTGGAAAGCCTCCCATCTACTAGGCCACCTAAAGGGGCATGTCGCGTGCGCAGTGCCATATGGTGCATGCGAACAGGTTTTCAGTATAACAGTTAGTGTTCATATATATTAAACAGGGAGAATAGCAAATCTTAACGGTGTAACCATACAACAAACAAAAAACAAAAGGTACAACGAAAAACAAAAAAAAAAAAAAAAAAAACATAACTATTGTACCAAAGGTCCATAGTGATTTCCATTAAATGGTGGAGGGGAAGCTATGGGGTGGGGTATTTAGAGACCCAGGGTGACCATTGTGCAAGAAAGGTTCGGGAAGTCCCAGTTTGATAGGCGAAGTGTTTCTCGTATGAATATTGGGTAGAGACCCTATGTATCACTTCGGTAAGGGTGGGGATCTGGGTGGTTTTCCATTTAGCTGTAAGGGCCAATCTGGCTGCTATCAAAATATGTATCACAATGCCTCTCATGGAGGCTGGGATAGGGGCAGTAGTAATGTTCAGTAAAGCTAAAGGCGGAGTGGGATGGACCGAGATGCCTATGACAGAAGTTATTAGTTTAAAAACTTCATCCCAAAATTTGCGAATGTGTTTGCAGGCCCATAGTATATGGAAGATATTGCCCCTATCTCCGCACATTCTCCAGCAAAGATGTGATTCTGAAGGGAATATCAGCGATAGCCTAACCGGGGTGAGGTAGGACCTATGTACAATTTTCAACATGTTATCCCAATGGTTAGTGCAGTGGGTGTATCTGTAAGTCATCTTGATCGCTCTCGTCCATTCATCGGTTGAGAAGGAGGTGCCCCAGTCTTTTTCCCAGTTTGTCATGTGTGAGGTCTTGGAGAATCGCTTAGTGCCATGTAACAGTCTATAAAACCAAGAAAGACCTCTGGGTTTATTATAGGACGAGCAAAGGTACGTCCATATGTCTATGGGCATGTCGAAGGTAAGTGTAGAGTGCGACCTTTGGAAGTATTGCAGTCTTATGAGAGAGTATGTATGGGTACGGGGTTGAGTGGACAACACCTCTTGGACAGTTGTTAAACCATCCTGTTTCCAAGCAGTAATGTTTAGGTCTGGGATGATATGTTCCATGGTCGTGAGGTCAGTGAGTCTGCGTTTATTTGTCGTCGAGGGGTCTAGACAGGATTGGATATTTCCCCACACTAATAGGGTAGCGTCAATAGAGGGTAAACTAATCTGTTGTAGGGGTAGGTTCGTCACCTTAGCTAAAAGTAAAGCTGGTAGGTCTTTCCCTGTTATAGCTGCTTTCTCAATCTTAACCCATAGTTTAGATGGTACTGGGTCAAACCAGGCCTTCATTTGATCTAGAATCGCTGCTTTATAGTAGTTGCGGAGGACGGGGAAGCCCGTTCCCCCCTCTAGTCTATGTCTTTGAACTGTAGCATATGTTACCTTAGGCATTTTACCTTGCCAAATAAATCTCCTAAACATCTTGTCGGCTTGTAAGAAGAAGGATTCTGGGATTCTAATTGGGAGGGTTCTAAAGTAATAGAGAATTTTGGGCAAAAGAATCATTTTTAACGCAGCTATCCTGCCCAGCCATGACATCTCAAATGTTGTGATATGGTCAAGATCGGTTTTAATGGTTGCCATAAGGATGTTAAAGTTCACCTTATAAGTGTGGGTGGATGGAGAGACTAATCTAATACCCAGGTAGGTAAGGGAGTTAGCCATCCATTGGAATGGGAATCTTTCTTTGAGGTAAGTAACCAGGGATTTGGAAAGGTTTATTGGAAGAATACAGGACTTAGTAATATTCAGTTTATAGTAAGATACTGCACCGAACTGTTGTAGGATTTCCTGAGCCTTTGCCAAGGAAGAAGCCGGATTTGTTACTGTCAGAACAACATCGTCTGCAAAGAGACCTATTTTGTGGGTATCACCTGCAACATCAATCCCCGAAATTTCTTTGGCCGACCTGATGGTTTCAGCGAGAGGCTCCATCATCAGGGTAAAGATTATGGGGGACAGTGGGCAGCCCTGGCGGGTGCCGTTGGTAATATAGAATCGGTCGGAGATGGCACCGGACGAGAAAACTCTAGCAGACGGGCATGTGTACAATGCAGAAATTGCGGACAGTATGGTGCCCTGTATGCCAAATTTCCTCAGGGTAGCATTGAGATATCCCCAGTGCACCCTGTCAAAGGCCTTTTCAGCATCTAGTGCCAAAAAGGCTGCTGGGGTCTTCCTATTTTCCAGTATATGTATCAAATTGAGCAGCCTCCGGGTGCCGTCCGGGGCTTGGCGCCCTTTTACAAACCCTACTTGGTCTGGTTTAACCAGGTGAGGGGTGACATTGGCCAGCCTATTCGCTAGAATCTTAGCATAGACCTTGAGGTCTGTGTTCAGGAGTGATATTGGCCTAAAGTTCTGTGGAGTATCCGGCTTCTTCCCCGGCTTAGGCAGAGTAACAATAGTAGCCTGTAACATTTCTTCTGGAAGCTTAGAGGAGGAGGCAATACCGTTAAACAAGGCGCATAGAGGTGGAGCGAGAATGCTAGAGAACGTCTTATAGTACTCTGACGAGAAACCGTCTGTACCTGGAGACTTATTATTAGGGAGGGCCTGAATGGTATCTGAAACCTCTGTGAGAGTGATTGGGGAGTTAAGCATGGATAGCTGGTCAGTGGTTAAAGAGGGTAAGGAGACTGCGTTAAGAAACGCATTAATACTTAGTTCAGTAGGTTGTGTAGTGTCTGTGTCTTGTTGGAGGTTATATAGGTCCTTGTAATATTTCATAAAAGCATTGGCAATATGTGTCGGGTGATTTACCGTTTTGGCGGTGTGTGGGTCTCTAATATTAATTAAGCGGGCCTGCTGCTGTCGTTTAGTAATGTATCTCGCCAGGACCTTCCCTGCTTTGTTGCCGTGGGCATAATACATCGCTTTTAATCTCCTTAAGTGTGTTTGATGAGTGGTGATTAACAATAGGCGAAGATCATGTCTGCATTTAAATAGGGATTCTTCTATCGCTAATGTGGGTTGTGTTTTGTGTTGAGCTTCTAATTGTTTAAGTTTCTCCAGCAAGTCGTTTAACTGTTTTGCCTTTCCCCTCTTTTGTCTAGCAGCAGCTTGAATTAATATTCCCCTGCTGAACGCCTTATGCGAGCACCATATTGATGCCATGGAGGCATCGCTATTGTTATTAATGGTAAAAAATTCTTTAAGTTGCAGACCAATCCTGTCCGTTAGGACAGGGTTAGAGAGCAAACCAACATTGTTCCTCCATATGTAGGTCGGGGAAGAAAAGGGTTCATCTCGAAGGAGAATAGACACAGGGGCATGGTCCGACCATGTTATAGAGTGTATAGTGACCTCTGAAGTCTTCTGCAGCAAAGGCAGGTCAGTGAGGATCAAATCAATCCTGGAATATGCCCGATGGGGATATGAATAGTGAGTATAATCCCTTTCTGAGGAATGCAGGCATCTCCAAGTGTCATACAAGTTGTGGTTATGAAGAAGTGATTGGATTTCTATCCTGCGGGAGGTCTGTTGTTGTGAGCAGTCCAAGGATTGATCAGGTACACAATTAAAGTCACCACATAGAAGCAGCAATCCTTTTTTGATTTTGTTCACCTTCTTGAGCAACGAGGTTAAGAATCTTGGTTGGTTCTTGTTGGGTGCATAGATGTTGACTAGGGTGTAAGTTGTATTATTTAGATCACAGATTAGTATTATATATCTTCCGTTTGTGTCGCATATTAACTCATGCATCTTAAATGCCACAGTATGTTTGATGGCCAGCAGAACACCCCTCTTTTTTACTGGAGCAGTAGATTGGAAGATGTGTGGGTATGCTTTGTGTGTACATTTGGGTTGTTTGGAGGACATAAAGTGCGTTTCTTGGATGCATAATACATCTCCTCGAAGTCTGGTCATTTCGGACCACATTGAGGACCGTTTAAAGGGACTGTTGAGCCCATGAACGTTCATGGAGATTATATTTATCGACATTGTGGTATTAGAATGGTATGCTTCACATGTGGCAGGAAAGTCTCTGTATGTAGATGTAAGGAGGTTAAATTACCTGAAGGAGGCGCTGCTGTTCCAAAATTCGGTGGTTGTGGAGATCCTGTAGTATTGGCAATGCCTGAGATTTGTGGAGTTGCACAGAAGGGATCATATTCAAAATAGGGTTCCTTTGGTACATTGAGAAAAAAAGAAAACAGCAACAACAAAAAAAAAAGACAGGTAACATGAATCAGAACAAAAAAAAAACGAACAGTTTCATTAAGTGCGAAAATTCCGCAAGAAAAACAGGGGGATACGTCTCCCTGAGACCCAGAGCCGGCCACTCTGGTGTAGGATTCATTAAGGCAACAGGGTTGGCTATATCAGAAAAAGGAGGAGAGGGGAGCTATAATGTGCTCCATAGTGAAAGGTACTGGGTGTCATGTCTTCTGCCATTCAGGTGACATCCTCTGTATAGCCTGATTTTGCAATGAGGCCTCCCCATCCTCCGGGATCAATTTCCATTTTTTGGCCATGGCAATTCCGTCTTCAACGGTGGTGATTGCAAACGTGCGACCCTCTCTAGTGACTAGTAATTTTGTTGGAAAGCCCCAGGAGTACGTTATTTTATGGTTCTGCAGGATCTTGGTCAAAGAGGACAGGTTTTTGCGCGCCATCATGGTGTGTTTAGATAGATCAGCAAAGACACTAATGTCCGAGTAAGGGCCCGGTAGCGGTTGATTCTTCCGCGTAAATCGCATGAGGTCATCTTTAACGTGAAAGAAATGTATGCGAGCAATGACATCCCTCGGTACCCCTTCAGGCAGGTATTTAGGTTTAGGGAGGTGATGGGCTCTATCTACTATGATTTCATTAGCAGAAGTATCAGGGAGCATGGCTGCTATGAAGGCTTGCACATAGGGCCTGAGTTCTGCGGGGGTCACCGTCTCCTCCACCCCCCTCAGTTTTATGTTATTTCTTCTTGATCTGTCTTCTAAATCACTTAGTTTTTCTCTCAAGGCCTGAATGTCACTTTCTGTATCGTTGTGTGCATCTACTAGCTCATTGTGAGCTGTTGTGAATTCCCCCATTTTGTCTTCCACGTGGCAGATCCTATCCCCTATGGCAGACACATCTCTCTTCAGCTGAGTTACACATAGCATCATATCTTTATGCAGGGAGCCTCTAAGGGTGATCAACATATCCCTCATCACTGTATCACTGAGGGGCTGACCGGTGGTGGGGAACTCATTAATGTGTTCCACAAAGTCACTGGTGCTGTTCTGAGAGTTACACCCGTCCCCCAGCTCACCTGCATACTTGTGGGCTGAAGACTTCTTTTGCGCCGACTTCTGCGGGCTGCTGATGGGCGATGCTCCGGGAGAGGACCCTGCGCTGGCGCTGTGATGTGGTCGGTTGTCTGTGCCATAGTGTGGGGACGATCCGTTGCTGCCTCCGTGGCGCAGTCCGTACCGCGAGTCCGAGGCCTCGCCGCCATCTTGCGGCCTAGGCGTGCTCGCGGACGGGTAAAAGTCCGTCAATTTTTTTGGGCCCCTCTCCTTCTTTCTTTTCCCCATCGTGATCCAGGGGTTCTCCAGGAGGTAGGTAGGCTGTATGGTGCCTTAAAGTGCTATCGTAGTCGCTGGATGGAGCTGGCTACAGATGGGTCTCGCGGAGCTCACTCCTCACACAGCCATCCGCCTCGGCTGCCGGCCACGCCCCCAGAACTATATTTTCATTAACAAATTAAAAGCATTTTTTTTTTAATTTTGCCTGTTCTAGTAGCTACCCCTAGTCTCCTCTAATTTTTAATTGTGTTTTATATGTACAATTGAAATATACAGTGGGCCAGATTCAGGTACATCTGCGCATTATTGGACCGGCGTAGCGCACCGCCTTTACGTTAGACCGGCGCAATGTAGTGGCACAATCACCCTATTCTCATCGGTTTTACGCAGAAATTTGCGCCTACGCAACGTTATTTCTGAGGCGCAAGGCCGAGTAATACAAATTGGGAAGGACGTAGGCGTGTTACATTGAAATGAGTCGTGACCCCATGCAAATGAAGGGCCGGCCGGCTCGCGCATGCGCGCTTGAAGCAGACCATGGTCAGCACCTCTGTGCGCATGCTCACAACTCGGGAACAGCGCAATCAGTGAAATTGGAAGTGGACTAGGACAAAATCGTAAACTACGCAGACAACATAAATAGACAGACAGAAACGCACTTCCTTTGCAAAAGTACATCCCTTTGTATCCCTCCCTATACAGCAAGGTGCTTTTGTTCTGTTGTTAGTTGCGTTGTGGTTTGTCTTTGTGATATTTGTGGTCTGTGTGATCTAGTGTTTGTTAGAAGATATTTGTAAGTGATTTTTGGTGACTGCTTGTGAGAGTTTTTGGTTGATAGTTTTTTGTTCGTTTGTTTTCTTGCTTGATTTTTCCTGCTTGTTTTTGTGAGTGATTTCTCCTGCTTGTTTTTGTGAGTGATTTTTGCTGATTGTTTTTGTGCGCGATTTTTGCTGATTGTTTGGGAGCGAGTCTTTGTATGAGTATGACAGAGAGAAAGAGGAAGTTACATTTTATTTTGGGGGAGAAACAAATTCTTGCCCGGGCCATTTCCCAATATGGGCATTTCCTCCACGGCCCGGAGAGTGCCAACACCACCCCGGCCAGGAGGCGTGATATCTTGAAGAACATTACTGACGAGGTGAATGCATCGGGGGGGGGGGGAGACCCGGACACGGTCGGGGATTGAAAAGAAGATCAATGACCTCCGGCGTCTGGTCAGAAAAAAGCTGGCCAAAATGTTAGCAAATGCCAGGGGCACAGGAGGGGGCCCACCATGCCCTGTTAGGCTGACAGCGGAGGAGCGTGCGGTGGCCCAGACCTTTCATAGACAACAGGTGGAGGGCCTGCCCGGCTATGACTCAAGTCATGAAGGCGTGATGCCAGGTAAGGTTTTTTTTCCCTATCAGGTGTGTAGCATGTGTGTGGGAGGGGGTGAAAGGGAATATGTGCCAAGTGTGTGGATCCTCCAACCTGTGAATGTTTTGTGTCATCCACAGATGAGCAGGAGGGTGCTGGGCCATCTGGGCTAACCGCACTATCCCAGCCTGATGAAAACCCCCCGACAAGGCCGGAGTCCTCGGAGGAGGTTGAAGAGGAGGAGGTTGAGGAGGAGGGGGTTGAGGAGGAGGAGTTTGAGGAGGAGGAGGATATCATGTCAGCCAGTGGATTGTTATATTTGTTATATCTTCCTCTCTGGCTGGCAGCAGCCAGCCCTCCATAAGGGCTAGCCCCTCCCACTCCTCCCCCAACAGGGCTCCTCTCCCAAGGGCCTCCCCTTCTCCCCGGCCACAAGCCTCAGCTGTAGGCAGGAAGTCATCCCAGAAGACCAGGGGGGTGGCCGAGCTTCTGCCCGCCAATCTGAGAAGGGACCAGGCCCTTCAGACCCACCATCTGAGACAGGTCAGCCAGACCTTGGGGCGGATGGAGGAGAGCCTGTCCTCCATAAAGGATACGCTTGGGGACCTGGACTGCCACTCCCGGGCTCTTACAAACTGCCTAAATGCACTGCAGACTACAACAGCAGACGTTGGGCAGGATGTGAGGGCCCTCACCCAGGCTATCCAGGACAACACGGCAACACTAGGTGCTGGCCTGACCAGAATTGCCGTGGCCTTGGAGGGCAGGCCGCCAGGTGGGCAGAGACCAGGGGCTGCTCCTCCTTCCCTGGATTACCCCCCCCCCCTCCCCATGAGTCTCCCCTGAGGAGCCGGGGCTGTGGCCGTGGGCGCCCCAGGCGTGGCTCACGCCAACGGCATTAATTTGTTTTTCCCCCTTTTTTTTTTTTGTGATGTGAATGTTTTTGGAATGTGGGGGTGATATTCCTGCCGGCAAAGGGGTGTCACCCTCAGTTTTGGTGGAGAAGGGTTCCCCAGGACCAGGGAGAAGTGATTCCCAGGTCTGTGTGAAAGGTGTATGAATGTACAGTGACATAATTGGAGCCGTGGCGTGGCGTTGCTGCTCACAAGCCCAGCATGGGCTAATCCAATTAGGTGAGGATGTGATGTGTCTGTGCTAGGGACCACAGTGGTGTGCATGCATGCATTCTCATTGTGCCATGATTAATGTGTGTGTTTAACGTGCAAAGATGCCTAATGTGAGCTGTCTCCTGGCTGCTCTTCCCTCAGAAGACGGGGTAATCTCGGTTAGGGGGGGATTGTCTGGTTCAGGGGTCAGGTCATCACGTAGGTCAATCTGCAGGCCCTTTCTCACTGCGAAGTTGTGCAGAATGCAACATGCACCAATGATCTGGCACACTAAGTTGGGGGAATACAACAGGGTCCCCCCAGACTTATCCAGGCATCGGAAACGTGACTTCAGGAGGCCAAAGGTGCGCTCCACCACTGCACGTGTTTGGGCGTAGGCTTCGTTGTATCTTTCCTCTCCTGGGGTTTGGGGGTTCCGGATAGGAGTCATGAGATGGGGTCCCAGTGTATATGCAGAGTCACCTGTAAGGAAAAACACAGGAGGATGTTAGTCATGCATGTGCCCCTTGTGATGTGTGCATCATGGGGGGGACAGTCATGCCTGCCACCCATGTCACTCACCAACCAGCCAGCTGTCCCCATACACGTTCTGTTCGAATTCCATTCGGATGGGGCTCTGATTGTATATGTAGCTGTCATGGCTGGATCCGGGGGGGTTTGGCACGGACGTGCCATATGAGGCCTTGGGCATCGACTATCACCTGTACGTTGATGGAATGCCAATGCTTCCGATTGCGGAATATGTGCTCTGTCTCATGGGGGGGGGTGGAGTGCCACATGTGTGCAATCAATGGCCCCCACGGTGCGTGGGAATCTGGCAATTCTGTAGAAATCTGTCATTGCCTTCAGCCGCAGGTCCTCAGTGGTGGGTTTGATGATTTGGTTGGCCATGCGTCTGAGGATTGCAGGGACAACCTGGTGCACACATCTGCTCACGGAGGATTGTGACATCCCAGCCACCACTCCACTTGTTCTTTGAAAAGAGCCACTGGCAAGGAAATGGAGTGTTGCCATGACCTTGACCAGTGGCTGCACTGCATGTGAGCGGTTTGTTGGGCTGGTGATGTCATCCTGCAGGGTTATGGATAATTCCAGGATGGCATGAGGGGTGAATCTGAAGATGCGATACACCTCAGAATCACTCATGCCAAAGAGGTCTATGCGGGTGCGATATCTCCTCTCCCGTGCCCTCCTCTGTGCCCTCCTCCTTCTTTGCTCATCTAAAGTCAGTAGTTTAGCTATGAGCGAGGATGTCCCTGGCATACAGATTGTTGGGCAACACGTGTGACTGCTCTGCTCCTCACTAACGGTGTTGCTTTCTCTGACATGTAGACGAATTGTCTAATTTTAGACCACCTTTTATATGGTCTAATTTTAGACAGGCCGTTCAGCTGTTGCGCAAAGCGCGTAGCGTGCGCTGCACCAACGTTCTTTTGTGGATCCCCGTAACTCCCTCATTAGCATATTTGAATAGCAAATCAATGGTGTGTCTAGCGCAGTTTTGCGCGGACGGATGCGCCTGTCTAACGAAATTACGCTGGACAAAAAAAAGTAGATTTCTTGCGTATCTCGTTTTGGGGATGCGGAGTATCGAAACGCATGCGCAAATTTAGACTTATGCCACGCATCTCCTGTTACGCCGGCGTAATCGCTCTGTGAATCTGGCCCAGTATGTTTTAAAAACCTTGTCTATTTTTTTTTTTTACAAAAAAAATATATATATATATAAAAACCCAAACAAGTTTACATATGAAATATTCAGCATGTGTGTGTGTGTATATATATATATATATATATATATATATATATATATGCAAAACCCCAACAAGTTTACACATGAAATATAAAGAAAAAATATTTCAATTGTATTTTTTTTATATATTCTATTTTATATAGAAATATCAATATAGATATTTCTATATGAAATAGAATATAAAAAAATACAATTGAAATATTTTTTTGTTATAAAAACAACAAACAAAATATGCAAAAAACAAAAAAAGTCAATCCTCAAACATAAGTATTGTCACGTGGTAGGAAGAAAAGCAAGTCACAATTTACGCCATAACACTGTGGGGTAATCATAATGAGTATTGTAAAACAGAACTATATTTCCATTAACAAAATACAAGTTATTTTTTAATGTTGCTTGTTCTAGTAGCTACCCCACTCTCCTCTAATTTGTAATTATGTTTTCCTGACAGACTCCATGGCAGCCTACATGTGGGTTAATCCCACCTCCTCTCCAATGCTATAGGACCCCATACCCATAAAGCTTTGCTCACCTCCCAGTACTGGTGTTCCTTTTTTGTCCTCCTCCATGGATTTAGGATACGCGTTCAGATGTCCAATAGGGATGAGCCGAACACTCCCGCGTCGAACAGTCCGATCGTTCGCAACATTTAGAACCCCATTGAAGTCTATGGGACTTGAACGTTCGAATTCAAAAATGATAATTTTAAAGACCAAAATTTAAGTTATTGTTGAAAAACGTCTTTCAGAACCCGGGTCTTGCCCCAGGGAACATGTATTAATGGAAAAAAAGTTTTAAAAACGGTAGTTTCGTTTCACTTGAATTTGCCGCGAACGATAGTTTTTTGTTCGAAATTCGACGAACGATCGAATGGACGATGTTCGAGTCGAACATACGTTCGTTTCAAACGCGAAGTTCATCCTTAATGTCCAACAGGATGGATAGCACACCATTAAGCGGTGCAGCTCGGATCCCAGCCATGGGCGGGTGGAGAGCTTTGCAGCTAACTCACATTGTTGTGTCAAGCTGCATGTGCTGAAGACTCTGGCAAGGTCTTTCATCTTCTCCATGGCAGCCGCATCTATGTATGATACACTATTTGTCTGTCCTTGTGTCTTTTTTGTTGTTTTGCGTGTTCTCTTTAGCCCTTATGGCGGCTGGAGCGCTTCTGCGTTCCAGCTTGCCTTGCCACTTCCGGGTTGCAGCGCCGTCGCCGCTCACGCAGGCGCAGATGGCCTCTTCCAAAACAAGGCTTGGTTAGAGCATACGCGATTTGACGAATCTCGCGACGGCCGCGCAGGCGCCGCTGTGCCGCTCCCACTGCGCATTCGTGTGCGTGGGTGACGCGTGACGTCACCGGCGGGCGTTTCAAAGCAGCTGTTCGCACTATGTTGTTGGGTTTTCCCTGACAAGCGAGCAGCTGCTGTTTAGTGATACCTGACTGCCAAGGTTAGTGAGCGGGATCTGTCAGACGGATCCCTTTCTTTTATCTTATGGGGATGTCATATTTTATTTATTGCTGTAGGAAAAAAAAAAATATATATATATATAAGATAGAAATGATAATAGTGGTTCTTCGCATGGTCTGTTATACATAATCCTAGGGGGCAATATGTTCTCTCTGGCATACTAGGATCCTCACGCCTTCAGGTCCTGTGTCACGCCGGTCCAGAACTATGGACCAACCACCACCTGTATGTGGCCAGCCCTAACGCACTAGGTATGTGCAGGAGAGGGGAGGGCATGAGGTTGGAACTCGCAATCAGTATTTTTTCCTGTTTGACGGTTCCCCCCCCCCCCCTAAAAGAACGCTTCTCTTTAGCCCTCCAGGTCCAGATCATTGTGCCCCAACAAACCAGACCAGCTCAGACCTTGCCAGGCCGCAACAGTGTTCATCCTCTAAGTTAAAGAACAAACGCAGCACTTCATCTACATCTCATCATCAGAGGAGAAGTTCCCATTCCTCCTCCAGACACCGCTCCCACCGCCACGATAGTCGCTCTAGTCATAGAGCCTGCTGGGGATGTGACACCCAGGTCCCAGAGGGCAAATCATTATGCAATCGATGCTATGCCCGTGCGGTTGGGGAAAAGGAGACAGAAGATCGGCGCA
The DNA here is from genome assembly GCA_029574335.1 of Rana kukunoris. Taxonomy (NCBI): domain Eukaryota; kingdom Metazoa; phylum Chordata; class Amphibia; order Anura; family Ranidae; genus Rana; species Rana kukunoris. The sequence goes on along the minus strand of CM056051.1, from coordinate 518,718,312 downwards.
TCGAGTCTCTAGTTGAACGTGTGGTGCAAAGGTCCTTAAAGGAGAAGGACACGTCTCACACACATAGTCAAGCCAGTACCATTGGATCTGGTTCTCCGGCCGATGAGGTCCATCAGGATCCAGGCCCTTCCCAGCCCCGCGCTTCCTCCCCGACAGCTCCGGAGGGCGATCTGGAAAGCGATAAGGGGAGTCTGGAGTTTGATTTTGCCCAAGTAACCCCACTCATCAAGGCCGTTAAAGAGGCACTTTTGTGGGAAGATCTATCCTCTTCCCCAGCTAAGCAGAGAAAATACTTCAAGCGTCTGGGGAAAGAACGCCCAAGTTTTCCATTACTGACTGAACTGAAGGGCATCTTTGAAGAGGAATGGAGTAAGGTGGACAAGAAGTCCTCTATGACCAACAAGGCTTCCAGATTATACCCATTTAAGGCAGATGATGTTAATACTTAAAGAACATTCCTTCGGTAGACGCGGCAGTAATGCGGCTGGCCAAGCACGTTACGCTGCCACTGGCTGATTCGGTGTCCTTCAAGGATGGTCTTGACAGGAGAATGGACCAAGATCTGAAGAGAATCTATTGTGTGGCTGGTACAGCCTGCAAGCCCGCCCTAGCCTTGGCGGCCTTATCCAAAGCATTGGAAGCCTGGACAGAGAACGTGGACTCTTTCCTGATGGGTGTCTCCGAAGAACTGGCCGGGAGTTCGGCAACGGCGGAGCTGAAACTGGCGGTCGCCGTCCTGGGAGAGGCATCTGTCGACTTAATCCGCCTATTGGCGAGGATAATGCTGTCTTCAGTTACAGCTAAGCGGGCCTTATGGTTGCGCCCTTGGGCTGCTGACCCATCATCAAAGCAGAACTGGTGCAAAATTCCTTTTGAGGGATCATCTTTGTTTGACAACAAACTGGACGACGCCATTGCAAAAGCTACAAGGGGTAAATCGGGTTTCCTCCCCCAGGATAGACGCCAGTCTGGAGAGAAGAAACCTCAGTTCAGAAGGGTAGCCCAGACCGCACAAGAGAAGCTTGTGCCTATAGACCTGGCGGGAATTTTAGAAGAAACTGGAATAGAGGTCAAATGTCTTTTCGTAAGTCAACATCTACAAGCCAGGCGTCTGGTGGACGCGAACAGGGGAAGTCCTTATGAGATGATGAATGCCCAGGCGGATCGAGTAGGAGCAGGCCTACTCCTCTTTTGGCACGTCTAGGCGGCCTCGATCACGGATTCCTGGGTCATCAAGACGGTGTCATCAAGCCACGTTTGGTCCTCCTCCAGCATTCCCTCCCCCCAGGTTCATCTCTACCCTACTCCCAAGGTCAGCGGAACAGAAACAGGCCCTTCTGTCCTACGTGGACTTACTAAAATCCCAAGGAGCAGTAAAATGCGTCCCAAAGGACGAACAGTTTCATGGGGTTTACTCCCCTCTCTTCTTGGTACAAAAGAAAAATGGTACTTGGCGCCCAGTCATAGACTTGACCTACCTGAACAGGTTCATAAAGCACGGGAGGTTCAAAATGGAGACTCTTTCTACAATCCAACAAGCCATACAATCAGGCGACTGGATGATCTCTATAGATCTAAAAGATGCTTATTTCCACGTGCCAGTGGCAGTAGAGTTTCAGAAATAACTCAGGTTCCACGTTGGGCAGGAGAACCTTTAATTCATTTGCCTACCCTTCGGGCTGACAACCTCCCCGCGAGCCAAAACCCTATTGGCAGTAGGGATCAGGTAATCTCAATCCTGTCCGAGTTCGGCTGGCTCCTGAATCTGGAGAAGAGCCACTTGGAGCCAATGCAACGCTTGATATACCTAGGGGCTCAATTCGACACAATAAAGAAAACCATCTCTCTCCCATTAGGCCTCGTACACACGATCAAATCTGTCTGCTGGAAACGGTCTGCTAGACCGTCCCAGCAGACAGATTCGATCGTGTGTACGGGCGAGCCGACGGATTTGGCCACCCGACAGATTTCAAAGCATGCTTTGAAATCTATCGGGTGGGAATCCGTCCGCCCGACATGTCTGCTGGTTAGTACACTTACCAGCAGATATGTTGTCTCGCACCGGCGCCGAATGGATTCAGTGTTTTACTTCCTGGTGCGGTGACGTGGCGGCGTCAACGTCACTGTCACGTCACCGACACGTCAGCGTGCCGTCTGCTGGCGGGGATTTTGGTTTGCTCGTGTGTACATGCGAGCAAACCAAAATCCTAGCAAACAGATTTGTTCAAATTGGTCGGTCCGACCGATTTGAACAAATAGATTTCCTCGTGTGTACGAGGCCTTAGAGAAGATCCCTGTGGTTCAGGAGAGGATTTCCCAGGCCCTGGAGGCTTGTCACCTGAAAGCTTCTCAGTGCCTAAGAATCATCGGCACGATGGTTTCTACAACCCCAATGGTAAAATGGGCATTGTGGAGGTTACGACCCTTTCAGTTCGGCTTCCTTAAGCAGTGGAAGTCGGGGAACAAGAATCAACGAATTCTCATCTCAACGTCTATGAGGAGCAGCCTCGTTTGGTGGCTTCAATGGAAGAACCTACAAAATTGCCATTCTATTGCTCTGGTGTCATGGGTTACAGTGACGACCGATGCCAGTGGCTCCGGCTGGGGGGGCCCTTTGCGGCACAGAAATGGCGCAGAGCAAATGGGATGCCCGCCTTCACAATTTGGGCTCGAACGTCCTGGAGATTCGAGCAGCCTGGTGTGCCCTCCAGTCCTTCTCCCAACTATTGAAGGGGGAATCTGTGCTGTTGAGGATGGACAACACCACGGCAGTGTCCTACGTCAAGAGGAAAGGGGGGACACGGAGTTCAACTCTTCTACGGAAAGTCAAACCCATCTTGAGGTGGGCCCAGAATAACCTGGCCAACCTGTTGGCCGTCTTTATTCCTCAGAACTCCCAGGCGGATTTTCTGTCACTCACCCAGATAGACATCAACAAGTGGTCACTCCACGAACAGTCTTTTCAGTGGATCCTGTCCCTGGGGATTGATCCCCAGGTGGATCTCTTTGCTTCCCTACTCAACTCCAAGTTGAAGAAGTTCTATACGAGGTGTCGTTGCATTCAGGCGATTGGAACAGACGCCTTGACAGATCGGTGGAGATTCAAGAGAGCATATGCCTTTCCCCCGATCTCGATAATCCTCAAATTCTTATGGAGACTCCAAGCAGAGGCAGTCGAAGTGACGATGGTGGTGCCCTACTGGCCGGACAGGCCGTGGTTCCCTCTTCTGGTCCAGCTGAGCTATCGGGACCCAGTACCTCTACCAGTCACACCGGATCTTCTCTCACACGGATCATTCCTACACCCCTCCCCGGCTCTGATGAAGCTAACGGTTTGATTCCTGAAAGGAAGAGGTTGGAATCCCTCGGTTGCGCTCCTAGAGTGATCTCCACATTGATGAGTTCGAGAAGAGCAAGTACGAACAAAGTTTACGGAAGAATCTGGACTAAGTTTGTAGAATTTTCAGCAGCCTCAGACAGGTTCTTCAAGAATCCTGAGGTTCAAGACATCCTTAGATCTTCCCCTATCTGTGAGCTCTTTGAGAGTTCAAATTTCAGCTCTGTCTGCCTTCTCTGGAATCTCATGGGCAGTTCACCCACTAGTCAGGCAGTTCTTCAGAGATGCATCAAGGCTGAGGCCTCAAAGGAAGCCGAGATTCCCCAAATGGGATCTTCCTTTAGTTCTCAATTTCCTGAGCGGACTAAGTACAACAGGGCCTTCCCCATCCTCCTTAAAGGACTTTTCGGCTAAGGTTGCTTTTTTGGTTGCCATCACCTCGGCTAAAAGGGTCTCGGAGATCGGGTCTCTCGGCTACAAAGAGCCGTTCCTAACGTTCTTCCCGGACAGAGTGGTTTTGATACCCATGCTGGGTTCAAATCCGAAAGTTTCGTCAGTGTTTCATGTCAACCAAGAAATTGTTCTCCCTACTTTCAAGTCCTCGGAATCCAACGAAGTTCACCCTTTGGACTTGGGCAAGATCCTTACCGAGTACCTCCAAATTTCATCTACCTTCAGATGTTCTGATCATTTGTTTGTTCTGCACTCAAGCAGTAATATAGGGAAGAAGGCCTCTTCGAGGATGATTGCGGCTTGGATCATCTACACAATCCAGCAGGCTTATAGGGCTAAGGGCTTGGCTCCCCCGCAGGCGGTGACTGCCCATTCTACCAGAGGGATGGCGGCTTCGTGGGCGGCAGCTTACCATGTGGCCCCGGATGTTATCTGTAAAGCGGCCTCTTGGTCATCAATAAATACTTTTATGACCCACTATTGTGTTGAGCCTGCATCTCTTTCCTCTGTGAATTTTGGCCTAACAATTTTGTAGGCCGACAGGACAAATTAAACAATTTTTTGTTCAGGATACCCACCCGTGTGGTTTGGCTAGTTATTTCACACACGTAGGCTGCCATGGAGTCTGTCAGGAAAAAGGAAAATGTATTATCATACTTACCGTAATTTTCCTTTCCTGATGGACTCCATGGCAGACGGAGTTCCCACCCTGTAAGCATGGAGTCGGCTAGTTACGGAACACCAGTACTGGGAGGTGAGCAAAGCTTTATGGGTATGGGGTCCTATAGCATTGGAGAGGAGGTGGGATTAACCCACACGTAGGCTGCCATGGAGTCCATCAGGAAAGGAAAATTACGGTAAGTATGATAATACATTTTCCCATTTATATGTACAATTAAAATATATATTTTCTAGTAACCGTTTCTATTTTTTTTACAAATAAACACATATATACAAAACCCCCAAAAGTTTACATATGAAATATATATTGATATTTATATATAAAAATGGAATTTTGAAAAAAAAATACAATTGAAATCATAAAAAAAAAAAAAAAAAAAAAGATGCAAAAAAAAAAAAAAAACAAGTATTGTCACGTAGTAGAAAGTAAAGCGAGACATAGGTTCCACAATAACACAGTGGGGTAGTCATAAGGAGTATTGTAAAGCAGAAATATATTTTCATTAACAAAATAAGTTATTTTTTATTTTGCTTGTTCTAGTAGCTACCCCACCCTCCTCTAATTGGTAATTATGTTTTATATATACAATTAAAATATATATTTCTAGTAAGCATGTCAATTTTTTTTACAAATAAAGAAATATATACAAAATCCCAAAAAGTTTACATATGAAATATATATTGATATTTATATATACAAATAGAATTTGTAAAAAAAAATACAATTGAAATCATTTTTTTTTTATTAAAAACAAAAAACAAACAAAAGATGCAAAAAAAATAAAATAATATATATATATATATATATATGCAAAACCCCAACAAGTTTACATATGAAATATAAAGAAAAAATATTTCAATTGTATGTTTTGATATATTCTATTTCATATAGAAATATCAATATAGATATTTCTATATGAAATACAATATAAAAAAAAATACAATTGAAATATGCAAAATATGCAAAAAAAAACACAAAAAAAGCCAATCCTCAAGCATAAGTATTGTCACGTGGTAGTAAGAAAAGCGAGTCACAGGTTCCGAATAACACAGTAGGGTAGTCATAATAGTATATTAAAACAGAACTATAGTTTCATCAACAAAATAAAAGTATGTTTTTATTATTATTTTGCTTGTTTAGTAGCTACCCCCACTCTCCTCTAATTAGTAATTATGTTTTATATGTACAATTAATATATATAGTAACCATGTATATTTTTTTTCAACAAAAAACAAAACAAAATGTACAAACCCCCAAAAATGTACATATGAAATATATATTGATATGTATATATAAAATAGACAATGAAAAAAAAAAGGACTGAAATAATGTTTTGGTTAAAAAAAAACATTCAAAAAAGTTTATATAAACAGTAAAAAAAAAAAAAAATACAGTTCAAACTTTAACCTTTTGCTTTTTTTTTAAACAAAAACCCCAAAAAGTTTACATATGAACCATAAAAAAAATTGCTAAAGGGAGGAGGATTTAATAAGAGTTACAATAGATGTATACTCAAACTGCATGACATTTAGTTTGCTTAAGCACCATGTATCATAAATAGAAATTGCTTGTACTTGTCTCTCACTTTTTTTTTTACTTTTCCCATTGCAACACTGCTGATCTCCTGCAACCTATTTCAGCCACTTCGTGACTACATATTCTTACTCCACTGTTGGTTGCTCATCATTGCTTCCTAATAGTGACAAAGATTGACCACGCTTACACAATGTGAGTTGGCTTTGTAGTCTCTAACTTATGGCATGGCACCAGCCACCATCTGCCTGCATTGCATAGTGAAGCACCGAGACCCAGTGATGAAATCACTTTGTCTAAGATAAGGTAATGGAAGTGAAAAGGTTATTTAAAAGTTTTATTAGCATGATGATGAGGAGGGGAAGGATAAAACAGGTTTATAAAAATTGAAAATTACTTTTAAAAATGTATTTAACATGTTAAATTATTTTCAGCCAGACATTTTTTTCTATACAATTTAAAAATTACTTTTTAAAATTACTTTAACATTTTAAAGTTATTTTCAGCCAGACATTTTTATATATATATAAAAACTAGGGTTGTCCCGATACCACTTTTTTAGGACCGAGTACAAGTACCGATACTTTTTTTAAATGTGTCCCCAAATGCAGCCATGTCCCCCACATATTGCAGCCATGTCTCCCACATACGCAGCCATGTCCCCCCAGCCATGTCCCCCACATATGCAGCCATGTCCCCCCAGCCATGTCCCCCACATACGCAGCCATGTCCCCCCAGCCATGTCCCCCACATATGCAGCCATGTCCCCCCAGCCATGTCCCCCACATATGCAGCCATTTTTCCTACATATGCAGCCATGTCCCTCCAGCCATGTCCCCCACATATGCAGCCATTTCCCCCCAGCCATGTCCCCCACATATGCAGCCATGTCCCTCCAGCCATGTCCCCCACATATTCAGCCATTTCCCCCCAGCCATGTCCCCCACATATGCAGCCATGTCCCTCCAGCCATGTCCCCCACATATGCAGCCATTTCCCCCCAGCCATGTCCCCCACATATGCAGCAATGTCCCTCCAGCCATGTCCCCCACATATGCAGCCATGTCCCTCCAGCCATGTCCCCAACATATGCAGCCATGTCCCTCCAGCCATGTCCCCCACATATGCAGCCATTTCCCCCCAGCCATGTCCCCCACATATGCAGCCATGTCCCTCCAGCAATGTCCCCCACATATGCAGCCATGTCCCCCCAGCCATGTCCTCCACATATGCAGCCATGTCCCCGCAACCATGTGCCTCCAGGCATGTCCCCCATACCTAGCCGCCGAAAGCCGCCGCCGCCGCACGGGGAACATCACAGCTTTCATTTGAATAGCTGTTTTCCCCGTGAGTATAGACACTCCCCCTTGCTTGGGATTGGACAGATCACGATCACCCATCCAATCCTGAGCAAGGGGGAGTGTCTATACGCGGCGGGAACACTACAGCTATTCAAATGAAAGCTGTGATGTCCCCGCACGCTGTTTAACCCATGCAGCGGCGGCTTTCTATGCTTTCATAGCGGTGGCGGCGGCGGCGGGGGGGTGGGCGAGGACAAGTATTCTATTCAGGCATCGGGGGTATTTGCGGGAGTACAAGTACTCCCGCAAATACTCGGTATCGGTCTCGATACCGATACTGGTATCGGTATCGTGACAACCCTAATAAAAACCACTGGGTTTTTTATTTTTTATTTTACTAAACAAACGAAACATTTTGAAATAAATATGTTTTTCTTAGTTTCTGTTATAAAATGTTGTAAATAAGTATTTTTTCTCCTTCACTGATGTGCACTGATGAGGCTGCACTGTTGAGGTGGCACTAATGAGGAGGCACTGATATGCAGCACTGATGGGCATTAATAGGTGACACTGATAGCTGGAACTGTTGGGCATCGATAGGCGGCACCGATGGGCACTGATAGGGAGCACTTATGGACAATTAAAAAGCGGCACAGATAAGTGGCAATGATAAGCACTGATGGGCACTGATAGCTGGCACTGATGGATGCTGATGGGCATAACTAATGGGCACTAAAAGGCATTGCTGGTGGGCATCGATTGGCAGCACTGGTGGGCACTGTTGGGGCTTTACTCATAATAAGAACACCAATGACCAGTGTCCCGATTGTTAGTGCAGATGTCCTCGCTGAGGAATGCTGCTTACCGGCTCTCCTCCCCTCACACGCTGTCAGCGAGAGAATAGGAAAGCCGATAACCGGTATTTCCTGTTTACACTGGGATCAGCTGTAATTGGACACAGCTGATCACATTGTTTTTTTTTTTTGCTTACAAACGTCTTTTATTATAAAAAAAAGGTCTCGATACATTGAGGTACAGCTAATCACATTGTAAAGAGCCTACATCATAGGCTCTTTAGCTGGATAGGTGTTGGGCTGTATCCAATTACATGACGTCCTCCCAGGACGAGAATGCTTCCGCCCATCTGTCATTTCACCATACGGCGGCCCGGGAAGCAGTTAAATAACAAAATATTTTACTATGAAAATGACAACTGATGCTATTTGAGAATACAACCTTGTGATCTAGAGTCAGAGGTGCTACTTTCGAACCATGAGCCCCCTGTGGGCCATGTTGTATCTCTGCATCAATACACTATGGCCCGGATTCACGTAAGACTTACGCCGACGTATTTGGAGATACGCCGTCGTAAGTACAAATGTGCGCCGTCGTATCTCTGCGCCGATTCCCCAAGCTAGATACGTCCAAAAAATAGGCTTAAAGAGGAGTTCCACCCAAATTTGGAACTTCCTCTTGTTCCACTCCTCACCCCCATACATGCCACATTTGGCATGTAATTTTTTTGGGGGGGGAGTGGGGGCTTCAGTAGGAGTGGGACTTCCTGTCCCACTTCCTGCTTCCGCCGAGGGGCTGGTAAGGCGATTAGGCTTAATCGCCTTATTGCAGCCCCTCCCTGTAGGCGATCACATGGGACACTGACAGGTCCCATGCGATCGCCTATCCAATTAGCGGCGAGCCGCGCCGCGCGCGCATGCGCAGTGGGTGCCCGGCCGTGAAGCCAAAGGCTGTCACGGCTGGGTGCCCACAGTGGAGATGGAGACGCCGGCTGGGGAGGGGGGGAGAGGAGCGGAGCCCCGGTCGGCGCGTCGCTGGAACGCAGGACCAGGTAAGTGAGTGTTTATTAAAAGCCAGCAGCTACACTTTTTGTAGCTGCTGACTTTTAATAAACACAATTTTGGCTGGAACACCCCTTTAAGCTGCCCGACGTAACTTGCCTATGCCGGCGTATCGTGGGCGCATAGTTACGCTGGACGCATTTGGCATACCCATGTTAAATATGCAAATGAGTAAGATATGCCGATTCACAAACGTACTTGTGCCCGGCGCATGTTTTAAGCGATTTGCGTAAGGTTTATGCCAGCGTAAAGTTATTCCCCATATAGGAGGCGCAACCCATTCAAAGGTATGAACCAGGGAACAAACGCCGTAGAAATTTACGCCGTTTACGTAGTACGTGAATAGGGCTGTGCGTAGGTTACGTTCACGTCGTAGGCAGTATTTTGACGTATCTTAGCCAGTTATTTCGACATCATTTGCATGGGGTACGCTTCATTTAAATGTTACATGCCCACTTTCAGCCCACTTCCACCTACTTTGACTTACGTCAGCTTACGCCGACAACTATACGCTACGCCGGTGCAACGTTGAGAGCATTTTCTTTGTGCATACCATGCTTGCCTCTCAACGCTGCGCCGGCATATCGTAAAGAAGATACGCTACGCCGGCAGAAAGATGCGCCGAGGTACGTGAATCCTGCTGTATGAGTTCAGGCCTCAGTGCCGATGTTCCCCAAAGGTCAGTTTTCCAGGTTGAATGATTCTCAACCCGGAGGCCAGAGGACATCTAGTGGTGGACAATAAGTACTGTGGGAGACAGCTCCAGAACAAACAAAAAAAAAAAATGTGGCTATAATAGTCACTATTATAGCCACATTTTTTTTTTTTGTTTGTTTTAGAGAGGAGCACTATGAGAAAAAATTAGTCTGAAGTTAGGGCTCTTTCACACGTGCGGACGAACAGTCCGCTTTTTCTAAGTCCGTAAACGGACTTAGAATGGGGCCCTATGGGAGCGGATCCGTTAGTGGATGATGCATCCGCTAACGTCCGCCTACGATCCGCGTCCGTCTGGATCCGTTTTGCGGATGGAAGAAAACCCTATTTTTCTTCCGTCCGGTGGATCGGATCGGATGCAAACGGACAGACGGTCTGTTTCCATCCGATTCCCCATAGGGGATAGCGGTGGAGAGACAGGGCGGTCCCTGCACAGTGTGCGGGGAACGCCCTGTCCGCCGACAGCTGAGCGGGACCCCCCGCTGAGCCGACGGACACACACGGAGCGAACCGAAAAACAGTCCGCACCGTGTGAAAGGGCCCTTAGGCTTTAACATTATTTTTTATTGATTAATGAACATTTTGTTATAAATATAGTTAACTCAATTATTTTATACTTTACATGTAGACATTGTAAAAGCCTGGCTATATACAGTAAAACTTTGGATTGCAAGAATAATTTGTTCCGGAAGCATGCTTGTAATCCAAAGCACTTGTATATCAAAGCGAGTTTTCACATAAGAAATAATGGAAACTCAAATGATTTGTTCCACAACCATTTATTCATAAGTCCTTCAGTTTATAGTCCATATAAAAAGATTATAGCAATGTGACCAGGTTGTGTAACCATAAAATGTCCATCCACCAATGGAAGCCTCCACAAGGGGATTAGAAGCAAAATCCAGCAGGAGCTACAAAGTATAAAAGAGAAGAGAGGCGCCTCTAAGTGTAGCAATATGGTAATATTTAATGAAGGTACAACATTTAGCAACTCACATGGTTGATGATTAAAAGAGGCACATCTGAGTATGCAGGGATCCGGGGTAAAGCTGTCCACATAGAACATCTTCTGCACCGCCGGCTCTCACCGATGTCAGTCTGCTATCGTGACCAGGAAGACTACCCTGCAGTAGAGCGATCTGAAAGCGAGGCTTGAACTGCTCGTGGAAAGTATGACATCGATAGCGGTGCGGAGGACAGTCCAGGTGAATGTAACCATATTGCTACACTAATGCAGTTTTTTGTGATGAAATAAAACGACGTTTTAAAAAACGTAGTTTAAAATGATAGTGTGTGTGCAAAACGTTGTTTTATGTCTTCTGAAAAACGACACATTTTTCAGAATGTCGCTTTTTGTGTCATAAAAAATGATTGTGTGTTTTAAACCCGCGCATGCTTAGAAGCAAGTTATAACGCGAGCTTGAATGGAACAGAGTGCAGCCGTACGTGTTGTACGTAACCGCGCTTTGCAAAAGCATTTTTAGAAAACGATGGTGTGTAGGCAACGTCGTTTTTTAAAAGTTTTTTTGCAAGACAAAAAACGACCGTGTGTACACGGCATTAGAGTTGCCACTCTTCTCTTTTATACTCAGTTGTGACATTGTAAAACACTCTCAGACCAAGTTACTCTCAAACCAAGGTTTAACTGTACAAGTTTATAGTCTAGGATAAGATGATGATGATCCATGATTGCCAGATTCTGGAATTAATACATCTTAGCACATTTTTACAAATTTTCAATCAAGTGAATCACCATTTGAAGTGTCTGTCAACTAGCATCCAGTTCAAAGCTGTGGCAGTTAGTTGGTTAAATCATATTTTGTCTTGAGATACTAATGACGTTGAAACAAGAATCTTCTTAGAAAAATTACTGAAAACCAAAAAACAGCATCTTATTTTTTCAAGAATCACAAAGAAAGGCCCATATGAGGATTTATTTGTAACGGATTTTGTTGTCGGAAAATTTGAGAACCAGTTCTCAAATTTTTGTTGTCGGAAATTCCGACAGCAAATGTCCGATGGAGTCCGATGGTCCGATCGAGCCTGTACACGATCGGAATTTCCAACAACAAATGTTCGATGGGAGCTTGTTGTCCGAAATTCCGACCGTGTGTATGCTCCACCGGACATTTGCTGTCGAAATTTCCGACAACAAAAATTTGAGGGCTGGTTCTCAAATTTTCTGACAACCAAATCCGTTCTTGTAAATTCCGAGCGTGTGTAGACATCTCCAACGCACAATATTCCTCGCATGCTCTGAAACAAGTATGAGACGAAGGCTCTCGATCTGGTAAAATTAGCGTTTGTAATGGAGATAGTACATTTGTCGATCTGTAATGGACGAAAGCACAAGGCTGAAAAGCGCGAATCGTCTTTCACCAAACTTCTACTAACACGAGATTAGCAGAAGGAGCCCAAAGGGTGGCGCACTTGGTATTGAACTTCCCCTTTATAGTGCCGTCGTACGTGTTGTACGTGACCGCGTTCTTGGCGATCGGAATTTCCGACAATATTTGTTTGCCCGTGTCTATGCAAGACAAGTTTGATCCACGGTTTTGTTGTCGGAATGTCCGATCTTGTGTACACGGCATTTGAGTCTGTATCCCAGTAAGGTCCACTTAATAGTTCTATTAGGCCCATGGTCTCCAAGAGCTCCACTTTTGATCAGAAGAAAGTCCGCTTTGACCAATAACTAGGTTATTTTTATGGTCTCCCGGGGATTTTAATGAGTAGTCAAGTTGTGTAGATGTCTTTTGACTAAATGTAGACGATACTTCGTGGAGTGTGAGATATTGGTGGTCCATGGATGAAGACACCTCAGGGTGGTTTAGTGATAACTGTTGGAAGAGGAAGTCCTTGCTTACACAAGACAGTTGCTGGCTGGAGTTTATTAAGTGCAAGCTAGTTTGAAGGCAATGCTGGAAGCCAGATTGGTATTCCTGACTGAAGTTATCTTGAGGAATCTCAGAGGGCTTCATCGTGGACTGGAGAAACTGAACGGTATATTCCAAGATCTCTGCTTTCTCAATTTTTGGATTCTGTAATTTCTGCCATAAAAAAATAAAAAGAATATATGGTTTAACAATTACAGGGAAACTGTTATCCAAATTTCTAAAATGTATACAATTATCTAAACTTTTTAAATGTTTTGGATAGAGTGAGGAAGAATTAGAAATGCTGGGGAGGATCTGATCTTTGAACTCTAGAGGGCATGAGACATAATACTGCCCCCTTAATCACAAGACTGGCTAATATTTAGACACATGACATTTCATGCATTCTGTCACCTTTCAACGAGATGGTAATGAGCCTATTCTGATGACATTTAACAGTGCTCCAATGACAAAAAATAAAATATATAACTAAAGGTGAAGAGTTGATAAAGAAAATTGTTTATTATATGGTTTATTAATGATTATACAACATCATTAACCTCTTGGAGCTGGAGCCTCCCAGCCCTTTAAGGGGTTTAGGATGCAGAGAGGCAGGGTTTATGATCATGTGACTGCCGTGATTGGCTGTCGCAAGCCGCGACCAGGAGCTTTCCATTAGCCATCAGTAACTGTGTCGGGAGCACGCAGGCCGCATGCCCTTGGCACAGCTGTACTAGCACTAATGCATGCAAATATGCAGCCACTCAGCACCAAGGCCCACCCTCCGAGAGGCCGCATATTTGGCTGGTGCCAAGAGGTTAAGTACATGTATTCGAATGTTAGGCTCTTTATTTAATATCAGGTTAATTTGCTAGAATGATTTTGATCTTTGGAATGTCTTGTGGAATATAGAGACAATTAGCCTTCTTGTCCTACAATAAGGTATATGGGAGCCTAGAGGAAGGCTTTTGCCGAAACATGTTAGTGTTTTGATGTCGCCCTGCTGTTTGTGCTCAATAAAGATTTAAGAAGAAGCAATCAAGTTGGCAGCATTCATTTTGCAATTTTGATGTATGGGACACAATAGCCTGAGCACCGTTATTCAGCTCATCATCCTACAAACATGCGGTAAAGCTTGGGTGAGTTTTTGTCTACATGGGAGCCTAGAGGTCGGGCAAGATTTCAAGATAACAGAAATGACTGTCTCTTGTGATAAATGATATGCTACTTGTTCAAAACCTTAAGTGAATGAGTTCATAAGTATTTTTTTGGAGTAGGGTCCTACATGGTAACTATACAGTATTGGGGCATTAAAACCTTCTGTTTGATCAAGAGGCCAGATCCTGCCACATGCTCTCAACATGGTGCTTTGACTCCGCCCCCTCGACCCAAACCACCTTGTCTGCATGTTGTTGGGAACAAGGGCCTCTTCCCCACAACCCTGGCCTGTGGTTGTGGGGGTTTGCGGGCAGGGAATCTGGAAGCCCCCTTAATAAAGGTGGTCCCAGACTCCCCCTATATGAATGAGTTTGGGTTACATTGTACATTGTACCCCTACTCATTCACAAAAAAAGTGTCAAAAATAAATGAACATTTTGGCATGGGGTTCCCCTTGAAATTCATCCCTCATACGACAATCTCCATGCATGTAGAGCTCCTTAATATCTAATCTTTACTATTATTTTTATTTGTAAGCAATCCCTTCTAAATAAACTTTCAAAATTGTCACTGTAAGATAATCTGTATTATCAGAGATATTAACACCTAATAATTCAAAAGCGATATATCTGGTTTAAAATTTACCCCAGTTTTTAATTTGTTTGTAATGTGTTGATATTAGTAATAGCTTATTCATTAAAGTCTCACCTCAATCTTCATCGCTTGAGATAAGAAAATTCTTAGCTTCTCCAGGCTGGTATTAATTCTTTCTCTCCTTTTCTTTTCCACCTGGGGTTTCAAAAGCTGGAATGGAATAAGTAGACAAATTCAATGAACATGACTTACCAAGGGGCGTACACATTGATTGATAGGCCACATTAGCATGCTGTTTAGTGTAAATTCAGTGCTACTGTGGCTTGATAAATGAGGGTCAAATTGTCCACTTGGCCTAATTTTCCAAAGAACTAGATGCATTTATAATTAACCTAGTTTTCATAGCTGTAATAAAGTAAAGATTAGCCAAAAACTCACCAGTCTCTTATATGTCTTGAATTCTTTCCACATTTATGACGCAAGACATACCAGAGACCAAAGAGAGATATTTCACTTAATTAGTCCGTCAACCACTTGCATTTTTGAAGACATACAGAAAACATTCTAAAACATTGCATAAGATACATGACTAATGACACTAACCCCAGGAGGTCTATTTATAAAAAAAAAAAAAGAGATACGATTTTCTGAAATTCAAGATGTCTTTTACAATGTGATTGAAATATTCCCTAATACCATACGAATGTTCAACCCTAAGAGAAACTAGCCTAATGCCGCGTATACACAATCACATTTTTTGTCGGAAAAACCTTGGATGGTTTTCCGACATAATTCCGTTCAAGCTTGGCTTGCATACATACGGTCACACAAAAGTTCTCTGAACTTTCGACCATCAAGAACATGGTGACGTACAACACTACGTGCCGAGAAAATTATGTTCAATGTTTCCGGGCATGCGTCAAATTGTTTCCAAACATGAGTCGGAATTTTGCACGTCGGAATTGCTACAGACGATTGGAATTTCTGATTGGAATTTTGGAACCAGCACTCAATTTTTGTTGGCGGAAATTCTGACAGGAAAAGTCAGATAGAGCATACAGACGGTCGGAATTTCCAACCAAAAGCTCACATCAGACTTTTCTTGTCGGAAATTCCAACCGTCTTTACGGGGCATAAGAACAATGGACCAAAAATAGCCTGAAAAAAATGGTCTAACAACATTTGGCCAAAATAGCCCAAAGCCTGGTAAACACAGGCAGTTTTTTTTTTTAATTCAACCCAGCACACTGGCCGAATGATGGATGGTTTGTAATATTCAGTCCCTGTGTGCCAGCCTTAAAGCTAGATGTATGATGAGTGAATTTTGGTTGGCTTCTGATGAACTAGCTAAAGTTTGGTTAATAGGTGGTCCTTATTAGTGTTGCTCAAGAATATTCGCATTGCGAATATTCGTTACGAATATTGCATATTCGAGTATTTGCGAATAACTCGAATATCGCGGTGAATATTCGCTATTGCGAATATTCGTATTTTTTCAAATTTATTTTTGAAACAGATCACATCCTAGTGATCTCCATCAACGTCTAAAAGCATTGCTGGTATGATTAGAGACCCTGGGCCGAGTAGCTGAGGCGATCCTTTTATGTTGCCGAATATTCGCAATGCGAATATTCGTATTACGAATATTCGCAAATACTTTTGTAGTCCTCGTCTTTGTCCTTGTCAGTCAGTGTAAAAAAAAAAAATTAGCTTTAGTTTAGTCTTATAAGTTTGTGTAAGTAGAGTTAGTGTTTAGTGCATATTAGTTTAGTAATCCAGGAAATGATCTCCGTTTTCGCGTGTTGCGCGCATGCGCATGCGCGGACGAGAATTTCGTAATCAATTTCGCATTCGCATTAGCGAAATTTCGCAAAAAATATCACGAATATTCGATATTAACGAATATTTCACGAATATTCTTCTATATATTCGTGAAATATCGCGAAATCGAATATGGCGTATTCCGCTCAACACTAGTCCTTATGGCATCCTCCTTTGATTGAAAAATTAAAGGAGCCATGTGGAAAATTATTGACTTAACAGTGGCTGCATCCAATCAGATACAGTCACTGGCTAAAATTTGAAAGCCCAAAGATGTGTATATATATAAAATTAAACTTCAGAGATCTGTAGACATAGAATATCATTTCACATTAATATTCCATCTTGACAGGAAAACTTTAACTTTTACAAAAAAATACAGAAATTTCAAAAGCATGTAGAGAAATACAGGGACGAGACAAATACACTTTTGTTTCTCCTGCATATCCAAGTGCTCTTTCCTTGGTTACGGGCTCCCATGTTATATATTATTCCCATGCGCACAGTCACCAAAAAAAAAATGTTTTCTTCTGTAAAAATATCCAACCAGCCACAAAAAACATTTTCTTCTACAGTCACTAGGGGCAGTACTGCTCAGCAATTTAGGGAATGTAAAAATGATTTTGGTGCGACTGGTAAAATATTGAATTCATTTTCTAAGAGCTACCACAGTCTTTGGAAATTGTAGTTGCACAATTATTATTTATTATTAGCAGAATATAGTTTTTATTACTAATTCTTTCTAATTCTATTTCTTGCGTTCCTAACAGATTGGATGTGTTTCAGACATTGAATGTGTTTCAGACATTGGATGCATTTGGTTACGGTTCAGGTAGATGGAATCAAATGAGCTGACCATGCAAGTTAGACCAAAACACACCAGTATCACAGGAAGGAATTCTCATAATTAGACATAGAAATTAAAAAATATGGAAATCATTTTAGAAGTGTTACAGTTTGGGCAGGTGTAGCATCTATCTATCTATCTATCTATCTATCTATCTATCTATCTATCTATCTATCTATCTATCTATCTATCTATCTATCTATCTATCTATCTATCTATCTATCTACCCATTTTATGACTATTCTTTCTCTATCTGTTCTCTCACTGTCCTTCCTCTATTCTTCATCTGACTATCCTTTCTGTCCTTTCTTTATCCTTCCTATAACAATCCTTCCTTCATCCTTCCTCTATCCTTCCTATATCCTTTCTCTACCTATTCTCTATCCTTCCTCTGACTGTCCTTCCTCTATCCATTCTCTATCCTATTCTATCCAGGGCTCAAGTCCTGCGGGAACGCGTGGGAACGGAGTTCCTGCACTTTTTTCACAGCAGGAACTCAGTTCCCTTTGCAGGACTAGAGCAGCTGAGAGCAGTCGAGCTGCCTGAGCCAATCCTTCAGTAAGCGGCGATGCCCAGCTCGAGTCACTGTCAACGGCAGGTGAACCTTAGTAATCCTTTATGTTACTGGCTGCTTCCTGTATATGGATTTATCGGGTAGTCTGCCACTTCCTCGATGCCGCAATGTCTCCTGGGAGCTTTTGTCATTGTTCCCAGGAGACATTGCGGAGGTCTGCCGTGAGTTATCGCGGGATTTAGAAAGAACTTACTAAGGTACAGTGGATCGGAAAAAAAACATGCGGTTTAGTAATTATGCATATGAGCGTATCATTTTTTTTTTTTTGGTGGGGGAGTGGATCTTGGGTGGAAGTTCCCACACTTTTTTCCCCAGGACTTGACTCCTGATTCTATCTCTATCTGTTCTCTATCCTTCCTCTATCCAATCTCTATCATTACTCTGACTATCCTTCCTCTATCCTTTCTCTTTCCTTCCTCTATCCTTCCTCTGACTGTCCTTCCTCTATCCATTCTCTATCCTTACTCTGACTATCCTATCTCTATTTGTTCCCTATCCTTCTTCTATCCAATCTCTATCATTACTCTGACTATCCTTCCTCTATCCTTCTTCTATCCAATCTCTATCATTACTTTGACTATCCTTCCTCTACCCATTCTCTATCCTTATGCCGCGTACACACGGTCGTTTTTTGCGATGAAAAAAAACTTCGTTTTTTAAAACGTCATTTAAATTGATCGTGTGTGGGCAAAACGTCGTTTTTTGTCTTAAAAAAAACGACCAAAAAAAAATTCCAACATGCTTGAATTTTTTGTGTCGTTTTTCAAAACGTCGTTTTTTGTTTCACAAAAAGTCACCGTGTGTAGCAAAAACGTCGTTTAAAACGACGTTTTTCAACCCGCGCATGCCCAGAAGCTAGTTATGAAGCGAGCTTCAATGGAAAAGTGTGGTGAACGTAACCTTGTTTTTTGTGAAAAAAACGATGGTGTGTATGCAACATCGTCTTTGAAAGTGACATTTCAAAAACGTCGTTTTTTACTTCACAAAAAACGTCGTTTTTTTTTTTCATCGCAAAAAACGACCGTGTGTACGCGGCATTACTCTGACTATCCTATCTCTATTTGTTCCCTATCCTTCTTCTATCCAATCTCTATCAATACTCTGACTATCCTTCCTCTACCCATTCTCTAACCTTCCTCCATCCAATCTTTACCTTTCCTCTGACTATCCTTCCTTTATCCATTCTCTAACCTTCCTCTGACTATCAGATCAATCTATTTGTCAAATTTTTGTTCTTTCTGTTCAAATTAGTTATATGTGAAATATTTTCTTTATTAAAAAGTTTGGTATAATACCTTTTTATGTTGGTAAACTAGCACTGCACCCCAAAACACTTGAATGAGTTTTCAGTCTTTGGCAGAGAGCTGAGAGATAAAATAAACGTTGACGTGGTTTAACCCACCTGTATCTATTTTTAAGATTAGTTTTGGGTGAACTAATCTTGTAACAAGACAAATAAACTCTTTACAAATGTATATATATATATATATATATATATATATATATATATATATATATAATATATATATATAATGTGTGTGAGTGTGTGTATATCCTAGTAATAATATAGTTTACCTTTCTTGGGGTCTCCAGAGCTGCCCCCTCCATCTTATTCCTCCTCATGCCTGGGATGTGATTAGCTCTGTTGGAATCTCTCATGTGTCAATAATCTGGGTCCTTAAGGATTCCCCTTATATAGACCTGAGCTACCACCTGCGGTGTGTATTCCCTTTACAATAAGATCGGCCAATCGGAAGAGAGCAGGCACCCACTTTGACCAGTCGTAGGAGGCCCACTCCACTCACTTTTCTCATTTACCCACTGCTGAGTCCCCCGGCTGGCACTCTTTTCACATGCGCAACTAACTCATTAATTAGATCTAATGTGTATCGTGTCTTGGGGTGTGCAAACCTTGGATAGTGAAGCTAGACTTTGACATCCGATGGTGGTTGGACAGAATGAGAATTGGACAACTGTTCCAGTAACCAGCTTATTTGCTTGAGTATGTGTCTGGTTGGGAGAAGAGTTTGTGGTCAGATACCCTATGGTTTCCTCTTTTATCTTACCTAAATACTATGACTTCCTCATCTTATCTTATGAGGAAGCCATAGCATTTTGATGGAAAAATTATGTCTTCTCATTTTTAAGTTCCTCTATGACCAGTTTGGGGTTTCTGGTTCTACCTGCAACTGTGAAGATTGCAGGATTGGGTGTGGATCTCCACATCTATTAGTACTTTGAAGGACTTTGTACCTTTAGTACAGTTGTGTCTTAAAGCGGAGTTCCACCCAAAAGTAGAACATCTACTTTAAGAACTCCTCGTCCCCTAACATGTCTGTTTTCGGCTGCCTAGGAGACTCCTCCTCTCGTCCTAGGTGACCCCTCCCTGCCAGCGATCTTCTGGGACACCAAAAAGGTCCCAGAAGATCGGCTTGCCAATAGCCGAGCGACTCGCGCATTCGCAGTGCACGCCGGGTCATAAGGCCATAAGCTGTCACGGCCGGGTGTTCACAGTTGCTATGACGGCACCAAGGAGAGGGGGGGAGAGGGGGGGAGAGGGGGGGAGAGGAGTGAGCCTCTGGGCAGCTGCATCGCTGGACCATGGGACAGGTAAGTGTCGGTTTATTAACCAATTAAGGACCGCCGCACGGCATTATACGTGGGCAGAATGGCACGGCTGGGCACAGGGACGTATATATAAGCTCCGTGACTGTGCCCACGGGACCCACGGACACGATCGCGGTGAGTGTCGCACGATCGGGTCACAGGAGCTGGAGAACGGGGAGAGGTGAGTGTAAACAAACCTTCCCCGTTCTTCTCTGTGGCAATGTCAGTGATCGTCTGTTCCCTGATATAGGGAACCACGATCACTTACATCACACGTCCAGCCCTGCCCCCCTACAGTTAGAAACACACATGAGGTCACACTACAGCGCCCCCTAGTGGTTAACCCCTTCACTACCATTGATTTTTTCACAGTAATCAGTGCATTTTTATAGCACTTTTCGCTGTGAAAATGACAATGGTCCCAGAAATGTGTCAAAAGTGTCCGCCATAATGTCACAGTCACGAAAAAACGCTATTAGCAGTAAAAAAAAAATATTAATAAAAATGCCATATAACTATCCCCTATTTTGTAAACACAATACATTTTGCGCAAACCAATCGATAAACTCTTATTGCGATTTTTTTTACCAAAAATAGGTAGAAGAATATATATCGGCCTAAACTGAGGAAAACATTTTTTTTATATCTTTTTTGGGGATATTTATTATAGCAAAAAATTCAAAATATTCAATTTTTTTTACATTTTCGCTCTATTTTTGTTTATAGCGCAACAAATAAAAACCACAGAGGTGATCAAATACCACCAAAAGAAAGCTCTATTTGTGGGGAAAAAAAGGCGCCAATTTTGTTTGGGAGCCACGTCGGACGACTTGCTACAGATTCTGTGCTGTGCAGCCCTGAGAACTTCATAGTGTGATGCTTACACCAAGATCACACCAGTTTCTGTTCTCACGGTCTTCTTATCAATTACTTCTAAGGTCGGTTAAGTAGGAAAGCCCAGGATCTGTATTTCATAGAAGTTCTAAGATAAATATTCAAGTTTCCAGGATATAGCTGTTTAAACAAACCAACAGCACACAGATGCAAGACACCATAAAATAAACTGGAAGCTTTGTGTACTTAATGGGAAGTTACAGCCAAGCGGCCAAATACAGGTGAAACTTCCAGTGTAAGAAATGTTTAATTCTCTGGGAAAACATTGGAGCACCTTCTACTCTATGGCAGGGTGCTAGGTAACTGGATAGAGCCAGGAATTAACAACACATGGACCAGCCAGAAGTTCTGTAGCAAATGTTCTACTGCCCCGCCCCTGATACCTTTATCCATAGCTCACAACTGTCCCTGATTGCCAGGGAGTGTCCCTGCTTTGGAACAAAGTCCATAGTACATAGTAGACAAGGCCAAAAAAAGTCCATCAAGTCCAACCTATGTGTGTGATTTTATGTCAGTATGTTGTGGTCGTTCAGGTGCTTATCTAATAGTTTTTAAATTATCGATGCTCCCCACTGAAACCACTACTTGTGGAAGAGAATTCCACATCTTTACCGCTCTTACAGTAAAGAACCCTCTACTCTTTTCTTCTAATTTTAGTGAATGGCCAAGTGTCTTATTTAATTTCCTTTCGCGGAAAAGTTTTATCCCACTGTCACCAGTATTTGTACATTGAAATCATATCCCCTCTCAAGCGTCTTCTCTTCAGAGAGAATATGTTCAGTGCCCGTAACCTTTCTTCATAACTAAGGTCTTCCAGTCCCTTTATTAGCTTTATTGTCCTTCTCTGGACTCTGTCCAGTTCCAGCACATCCCTTCTGAGGACTGGTGCCCAGAACTTGAAAGCATACTCCAGGTGCGGCTGGACCAGAGTCTTACAGAGTTGGTTATTGTTTTATCTCTGGAGTTGATCCCCTTTTTAATGCATGCCAATATTCTGTTTGCTTTGCTTGTAGCAGCTTGGCATTGCATGCTATTTCTGAATAGACAGTTTTTTTACAGCTTTTTTCTCACTGATCACCAGTCTAGTGTCCCCACAGTGTAAACACACAAAGTTAACACACATGTCCCCACACAGTAAAACACCCATCCCCCACATATGTAACAGTAAAATCACATGTCCCAATGATCATCTGCACACATATGTCCGTGATCACCTGCGCACATCTGTACATGATCACCTGTGCACATCTGTACATGATCATTTGCGTACATCTGTCCGTGATCACACAAACCAATTATTATACACTTAACAGGATTTTTTTTTTACCAAAAACAAGTAGCAGAATACATTTTGGCTTAAATTTATGACAAAATTTGATTTTATTGGATTTCTTTTAAAATAGAAAGACGAACATTTATTTATTTTCAAATTTTTGCTCTTTTTTCTCTTACATCGTAAAAAATAAAAACTGAGTCGTGAATAAATACCACCAAAGGAAAGCTCTATTTGTGCGAACAAAATGATAAAAAATGTATTTGGGTACAACGTTGCATGACCGCGCAATTGTCATTGAAAATGTGAGAGGGGTGAAAGCTGAAAATTGGTCTGGGAAGGAAGGGGGTGAAAGTGCCCAGTATTGGAGTGGTTGTTGTCTGCCTTTTTCAACCAGGGTGCCTTGTGGTTTCTTCAGAGGTGCCTTGACAAAATGCCGAAAAATTGCCGAAAAAATGTATCACCTCTAACGCTGGGTGTCCTACTTGTGTGGATGTTGCTGCATTGTGTAAAACTATCAGAATAGTTCTTATATTCTACAATGGGGTGCCTCGAGACTGTCCATAATTTTTATCTTCTTGCCGACCAGCCGTAGTCATTATATGGCAGCAGGTTGGCTCCTATGCGCAAATCTCCATAGCTGTACGGCGGCGCGACCCTGAAGCTGATGCGCATGGCCATTGGCCGAAGTCTCTGCCGGCCATCCGCGATTGCTCCTCAGAGAGCCAGAATGGGTACAGCGTGATCTGCTGTTCCTAGTGATCAGGAACAGCCATCGCTCTCTACTGCCAGTCAGTCCCCTCACCCTCCAGTTAGAAACACCTCTCAGGGAACACGTTTAACCCCTTGATCACCCCCTAGTGTTAACCCCTTCCCTGCCAGTGACACTTATACAGTAATCAGTGGCTATTTTTAGATCTGATCGCTGTATAAATGTCCCAAAAAATGTATCAAAAGTGTCCGATCTGTCTGTCGCAATATCCCAGGTGTGCTAAAAATCGCTGATCACTGACATTACTATGCGTTTATTGTGTTTTTTTTACCAATAATATGTAGAAGAATACATATCGGCCTAAACTGATGAAGAAACATTTTTTACATTTTTGGGGGATATTTGGTATAGTAAAACATATTTTTTTCAAAATAGTCGCTCTTTTTTTGTTTATAACTCAAAAAATAAAAACCGCAGAGTTGATCAAATACCACCAAAAGAAAGCTCTATTTGTTGGAAAAAAAGGGCGTTAATTTTGTTTGGGTACAATGTCGCAAGGCCGCGCAATTGTCAGTTAAAGGGATGCAGTGCCGTATCGCATAAAAAACGGCCTGGACATTAAGGGAGAAAATCTTCCGATCCTTAAGTGGTTAAAGGGTGCATCGAGATTGTCCATCATTTTTAAAGGGTGCCTTGACTGAAAAAAAGTTGAAACACTGGTCCACCCCGCAATGCATGGTGATATATGCATAACTCCTCCCAAGAGCCAGCCCACTGCTTGCATCAGAGACAGCTCTTGAGAGGAATACTGAGGCGGGGTACTGTGATGCATTCAGGACCCTATCGGCCCCTCCCATCAGCCATGATCTGCCTGCATTGTGTAGGAGCACAGAGACCCAGTGATGACATCACTGGGTCTAAGATAAGGTTTGTAAAGAAAAATAGAAAGGTTTTATTTTTAAAATATTTTTAGCATTTTGATGAGGGTGGAGGTAGGAACCAGTGATGGTAAAATATAAGCAGAATAAACTTTAGTTTTAAGGTAGGGCTGTGGAAATTAACTATTAATTCCTCGATTAATCTTTAATTTTTTTGATCGATCAAAATTCTTTTGATTGGTACTCACCTCTCCGCCAGCTTCTGGATCTTCAGGGAGTTCCATCGGAGATCCGGTGATGTCCATCAATGCCGTGTCCATCTGAAGGGCTCCTTTGCTGTGCCTTCATTTCTGCATGCCGGCGGGACCTTACTATCTGCCACACACAAGGGCTGTTATACTTCCCTCTATCAACCTGGGATTCTACAGCCATCCACTGGGAGTTGTGATAGTTTCCTTCAAGGGGACATCTACATGTCGACGGAATGATGTTAACCCCTCCTCATCAGGATTCAGCAGTGGTATCATTGTACACATTTTATACCAGTATCAGCTACATGTTTTTATGACTGCTTTTGCTATCGTTTGGTATTACTTGCACCATTTTTACAGTTTATGTAGCTACATCAATTTTATCTCCAGTGCAATATTTATTTTGTTACCTACTTGAAGACTATAAAAGTTTTAATGTTATCTCCATCGAGCACTGTCTGTGTGTGTTTTTTGTATCCTGCTATCCATTTTTACCATGGTTGGTAGCTGCACTGGGAATCAGCCTGCAAGGAGATCAACTAAAAGTAGTTGGATTTGTATGTGCGTTATAATTCATTGAAATTGGTTGATTATTTGTTTCTAAAAAAATTGATTAATCAAACACAAAAATTTTAATCAGTAACAGCCCAGAACATTTTGTTTTTGGATAGAGCATTAAAGAGACAAAACCTTTTGTCAATATTCTTTTGCCCTGTGTCTGATCAAGGAAAATCCTTTCACTTCCTGTCCTATGGGTACAACAGGAAATTAGAAAAAATCTCTCCAATGAAATACACTCTAAACGCTCATACACATGGTAGGACATCCAACAAAATTTCCCTTGGATTTTCGTCCTAATTGATTTGTCTGGTCACACCCATAGCATACACACAGTCAGACTTTTCTGCAAACTTTTCTAAAACTTTCCCATCATCACATGGTTTTTCTGCTCTTTTCTGCTCTTTACCGCCACCCTTTGGTTAACTTCTGCTATTGTTGGTTGATTTTAACATTGGTTCTGAGCATGCGTATTTGCACTTTGTACAAAAGTTGGTTGGCTTGCTGTACACACGGTCACAGAAGGCACCATCAGACTTTTGTTGCCGAAAAGTTGGTCCGTTCGAAGACCCAACTTTTTGTCGGATGAAACACACGAAAAAGTTGGTCCGAGGGAGCGTACACACGGTCAGACAAACTTGAAAACTAGCAGATTTTGAAGTTGGTTGGCAAAAAGTGTGGCTGTGTGTATGGGGCTTTAGTCCCCTTTCACACCTATACGACTTGTCTCACGATTTTGGACTGCAAAATCGTTCGTATGACAAGTCATTCTGCATTATTTTCAATGACTACCATTCAGACCCCTTTCACATTTATACAACTTCAAAGTTGTGCGATTTTGCCGCGATTTTGTGGCCGCGAATTTGCTGCAATTTTACAAGATTTTGCCGCCGCGATTTGGGATCAGTACAGCTTCGACTTTGCCACAACTTTGGCATTAGCCCTGGTTCACACTGGGTACGATTTGAGATGCGATTTCACATGTGAAATCGCATTCCTAAATCGGCGGCATTTGCCGGCAATTGTCGGCAATGGCACCGTCCTAATCGGTGCTACGCCGCAAGCTGAACCGATTGCAAAAAGTAGTTCCTGTACTACTTTTTGCGATTTGAGGCCGTGATGGAGCCCAGGTTCACACTGGGCTGCGGGAGTGAAGCCGTGCGAGTTTAGCTGAACTCGCACAATTTCACTCCCGCTGGCAGTCCCAATTTCGGCCGCGATTTAAGAGACATCTGTGCAGGTTTCTGCACAGATGTCAATGTGCCAATGTGCTGAAATCGCAAAAAGTAGTACATAGACTACTTTTTGAAATCGGTGCAATGCCGCAGATGCAGCGTCGCGCCAATTAGGACAGTGCCATTGCTGGCAATTTGTGGCAAAATCCGCCATTGTGACATGCGATTTGACATGCCAAATCGCATGTCAAAAGGCACCAGTGTGAACCAGGGCTACATTGACATCTGTGCAGAAACCTGCACAGATGTCTCTGAAATTGCGGCCGAAATCGGGACTGTCGGGCGGGAGTGAAGCCGTACGAGTTCAGCTGAACTCGCACAGCTTTACTCCCGCAGCCCAGTGTGAACCTGGGCTTACCAATGAAAACATACATGGTGTGAGGCAATTCCTTTTCCTGCCACCGCAGTTGTCATTGCTGCTGCAGCAGTAGCAGTGGATGAGGAAGAAGAGGAGGCAGAGAAGACGTCGATATTGGGTACATCCCATCATTGCCAATCGTGAAGATAGGGGTCAATTTTGGGTCCTCTATAATGAAGAATGATCCTTACATTGGTGGTCAGTGAGAAGGATGTCCCTTACATTGGTGGTCAGTGGGAAGAATGTCCCTTACATTGGTGGTCAGTGGGAAGAATGTTCCTTACATTGGTGGTCAGTGGGAAGAATGTTCCTTACATTGGTGGTCAGTGGGAAGAATGTCCCTTACATTGGTGGTCAGTGGGAAGAATGTACTTTACATTGGTGATCATTGAGAAGAATTTTCCTTATATTGGTGATCAGTGAGAAGAATTTTCCTTACATTGGTGATCAGTGGGAAGAATGCTCCTTACATTGGTGGTCAGTGGGAAGAAAGCTTCTTACATTGGTGGTCAGTGGGATTTTTGCAGTCCAAAATCGTGAGACAAGTCGTATAAGTGTGAAAGGGGACTCATACTGGCACGACTTTAAGTCCCCTTTCACAATGACAAGTCATTCTCCATTATTTTCAATGAACACCATTTATACTGGCACGACTTTAAGTAGTGTCGACTTCAAAGTAGTCCTTGCACACCGATTTTGATGCCACTTACACAGGCTAAAATTGCACGACTTTGAAGTCGTACAAATGTGAAAGGGGGCTTAGTGTGAAAGCCTAGGTTCACACATGTTCACACATGTCCAGTGCGAATTTGCCCTCAGTTTTCACTGCAAATTTCCAAAACAGCTGCGATTTAGACACCTTTCACACTTGTACGACTTCAAAGTCGCGCGATTTTACCGCAACTTCGCGGCCGCGATTTCAATGAATGCCTGCGTAAGTGGCATCAAAATTGGACCAAAGTAGTGCAAGGACTACTTTGAAGTCGGCACTACTTAAAATCGTGAATGGTAGTCATTGAAAATAATGGAGAATGACTTTGCAGTCCAAAATCGTGGGACAAGTCCTATAAGGTCGCTTTCACACTTGTACAACTTCAAAGTCGCGCGATTTTACCGCAATTTTACCGCGATTTGCGGCCGCGATTTCAATGAATGCCTGTGTACGTGACATCAAAATCGGACCAAAGTAGTGCAGGGACTACTTTGAAGTCGGCACTACTTAAAGTCGTGCCAGTATGAATGGTGTTCATTGAAAATAATGGAGAATGACTTGTCATACGATTTTGCAGTCCAAGTGTGAAAGGGCCAGGGGCGTACCTAGAGCATTTGGCACCCGGGGCGGATCCAATATCTGGCACCCCCCCCACCTTAAAATGTAAAAACACCCCACTGTGCCCCCTGCATACCTCTGCATCCTTCAATATCTTTTTGTTACTACTGTGTACCCCTCTCCACAACTGCACCTCTGGACCACTTTACATTGCACAGCCCCCTGCATCACTGGACCCCTTTAAAATTACACAGTACCCTGCATCACTGGACCCCTTTAAAATTACACAGCACCCTGCATCACTGGACCCCTTTACATCTCACAGCCCCCTTCACCTCTGGACCCTTTTACATTACACAGCACCCTGCACCTCTGGGCCCCTTTACATTACACAACACCCTGCACCCCTTTTACATTACACAGCCGCCTGCACCTCTGCACCCCTTTACATCACATAGCCCCCTGCAGCTCTGGACCCTTTTACACTACACAGCCCTCTCAGGGCCAGAATAAGAACATCATGGGCCTGGTGCTGAGGATTTTGGCGGGGCCTTTTATAAATAATAAATAAATGCGTGGGAATCACAGCGCAGCAATGGAGGACCAGTCTGAAAATTTAAGTGTACCCTAAAGTGCTAATATGCTGTGCATACTTGTACATTGTGGCATAACCTACCCCAGGGTCTCTAAAAAGTAGTAATGTCAGGAAAGTTTACTACCGCTTTAATATCACAGGATACCAGAAACCTCTCATGGGGCCCCCTACTGACCCAGTGGCCCTTGGGCAGTGCATAAGTGCATAGTTGCCAACATTTAAAAAATATTTTCAGGGACACTTTTTTTCACAAGTGCTATATTTAGAGTACCTGAGATCCCCTATGTTCCTCTGTACATCACAGTAGTAATCACAAAATTAAATAAGTTCTAATAATGGAACAGAACAAATATGAGAACTGAGATTTCCTTTAGTTGAACTAACAAAACTGTGTCCATTCTAGAGCTGGTAACATTGAGGGTATTCAGTATCATTTTAAAGAACTGTTTTTGCGGGTAAGCGACATAGGGGAGGAGTACAGATGGTATATAAGTGGGAAGTATTTGCAGGTGAGTGAGAGGAATGTGGAAGGTCTAACATTCGGCACTATGTGCAGGAGAGGAGTGCAAAGGGTACGTCAAAAGGCACAATGTACAGGAGAGGAGTGTGGAGGGTATGACAGTGGGCAGTATGTACAGGAGAAAAGTGTGGAGGGTATGACAGTGAGCAGTATGTACAGGAGAGAAGCATGGAGGGTACAACAGTGGGCAGTATGTACAGGAGAGAAGTGTATGACAGCAGGCACTATGTACAGGAGAGGAGTGTGGAGGGTATGACAGTGAGCAGTATGTACAGGAGAGAAGCATGGAGGGTACAACAGTGGGCAGTATGTACAGGAGAGAAGTGTATGACAGTGGGCACTATGTACAGGAGAGGAGTGTGGAGGGTATGACAGTAGGCAGTATGTACAGGAGAGGAGTGTGGATGGTATGATAGTGGGCACTATGTATAGGAGAGGAGTGTGGAGGGTATGACAGTGAACAGTATGTATAGGAGAGGAATGTGGAGGGTCTAACAGTGGGCACTATGTAAAGGAGAGGAGTGTGGAGGGTATGACAGTGGGCAGTATGTACAGGAGAGGAGTGTGGAGGGTATGACAGTGAGCAGTATGTACAGGAGAGAAGTGTGGAGGGTATGACAGTGGGCGGTATGTACAGGAGAGAAGTGTATGACAGCAGGCACTATGTACAGGAGAGGAGTGTGGGGGGGTATGACAGTGGGTGTTCTGTATAGGAGAGGAGTGTGGAGGGTATGATAGTGGTCACTATGTACAAGAGAGGAGTGTGGAGGGTATGACAGTGGGCACTATGTATAGGAGAGAAGTGTGGAGGGTATGACAGTGGGCACTATGTACAGGAGAGGAGTGTGGAGAGTATGACAGACTATGTACAGGTGTGGAAGGATGTTTATGGACTGCTTGGTGGTTAAGCGGGTCATACATGGATTGAAATCACACCAATTCTGCAGAGACCAGCCATAGTCGATCTATGTATGGGCTAGCTGGTTTTACACAAGTCAATCTATTAATCGACTTGAGTACAACCAGCCTGTTTTTCCCAAAAACAATCAGTGTTGCCAGCTATAGATAGCAACACTGATCATTGTCCTCACTGGCAGAACACAACAACACTACAGGAGTGATTCCCCCATCCAGAGGTCAGCAGGTGAGAGGGTGTGTGGGGACAGGCTGGGGAGAGATACTAGTCAGTGGCTGGGTAGGCTCTGGCTAGTATCAGAGCCAGATACACACAGGTTACATACGTCGCGATTGTTAGAGCGAGAGCAATAATTCTAGCACTAGACCTCCTCTGTAACTCTAAACATATAACCTAAAAAAAAATTTAAAGCATCGCATAGGATACCAAAAAAAAATCATGCTAACTTTAGTGTTTTCTTTAAATAAATGAACAGTTTATTTCCAAAAAAAAAAACACGTTTGAAAAATTGCTGCGCAAATACAGTACTGTGCTAGAGCTGCACAATTAATCATTAAAAAATCGTGATCTTGATTCAACCCCCCTGACATCTCCAATGCAGAGTTTGCTGATTCTATCATATAACAAGTGGAGAGACTTTCAGCTGTCAAAAGAAAATATCTGGGCAGTATGCAAGTTCTTAGCAGGAAACATTGTAACTAACACTTTCTTCTTATATCAAAGGGATAAACTTCTGTGTGTAAAGAAAATATCCGACTGTCTGCCATGTTTGTAAACAACATGAAACATTGTAACCAACTTCCTTTTTAGATCAAACTTCTGTGTGTAAATGCAAGAAATTTAACCACTTAAAGTCCAACACTTGTTTAAGTTAAAAAGCAATATTTTTTGCTAGAAAATTACTTGGAACCGCCAAACATTATATATATTTTAGCAAAGACAAAAATGGCAATTTCTGCAATATTTTATGTCACGCTGCATTTGCCCACTTCAATGAATAATAAAAACCATAAAAACAAAACAGTAAAGTTGGCCCATTTTTTATTTTTTATTTTAATGTGAAAGATGTTATGCCGCACGAATCGTGAGAGAATTGTGATCTATCATTTAAGCAAAAAAATTGCAGTTGTCATTTTAGCCAGAATCGCACAGCTCTTTACTGTGCAACATAAAAAGTTACAAAGACCACCATAGAGTAATTTTCTAGCAAAAAAACAAATGATGATTTTTTTCTCAGTCTGCTGCAATGTGTCAGCTTGTATTTATAACGGCCACTCTGTATGTAGCTTCTGACAGGCTGTGCAAGCAGGTCCGTATCTCCGGAACCATAAATGATAGCCATCCCATATTTTGCCCGTTGTGGGGTAGGTCTTCAACTGCCTACCCACCAAATGTGGGGTTTCTGTGACCTCTGGTCGTCGAGCTACAACCCCCGAAGTCAAACTTTTTTATTATTTTTTTCGTTTTATTTTTCTTTGCGCAAATGGGCCTATCTTGAGAAAGGGGCCTGGAGCTCCATCAGCCCCTCTGTTAATCCGGCCCTGAGCCCTCTGCACCCCTTTACATTACACAGCACCCTGCATCACTGGACCCCTTTACATCTCATAGCACCCTGCATCTCTGGACCCTTTTACACTACACAGCCCTCTGCACCCCTTTACATTACACAGCACCCTGCATCACTGCACCCCTTTTACATTACACAGCACCCTGCATCACTGGACCCCTTTACATTACACAGCACCCTGCATCACTGGACCCCTTTACATTACACAGCACCCTGCATCACTGGACCCCTTTACATTACACAGCACCCTGCATCACTGCACCCCTTATACATTACACAGCCGCCTGCACCTTTGCACCCCTTTACATCACATAGCCCCCTGCACCTCTGGACCCTTTTACACTACACAGCCCTCTGCACCCCTTTACATTACACAGCACCCTGCACCCCTTTTACATTACACAGCCGCCTGCACCTCTGCACCCCTTTACATCACATAGCCCCCTGCACCTCTGGACCCTTTTACACTACACAGCCCTCTGCACCCCTTTACATTACACAGCACCCTGCATCACTGCACCCCTTTTACATTACACAGCACCCTGCATCACTGGACCCCTTTACATTACACAGCACCCTGCATCACTGGACCCCTTTACATCTCATAGCACCCTGCATCTCTGGACCCTTTTACATTGCACAGCACCCTGCACTGCACCCCTTTTACATTACACAGCCGCCTGCACCTCTGCACCCCTTTACATCATATAGCCCCCTGCACCTCTGGACCCTTTTACACTACACAGCCCTCTGCACCCCTTTACATTACACAGCACCCTGCATCACTGCACCCCTTTTACATTACACAGCCACCTGCACCTCTAAACCATGTCAGCTAAAAAATAAATAAAAAAAAATAAAAAAAAAAAATTTTTTTTTTTTTTTTTAATCGGGGTGGTGTCACCCCTCTAGCGGGTGTCACCCGGGGCGGACCGCACCCCCCGCACCCCCCTAGGAACGCCTCTGGAAAGGGCTCTAAATGTGAAAGGGGACTTAAATGTGGTTCAGATGCAAATTTCGGAGCTGGCGGGCCAGAAGCCAACCGTTGTGACTTTAACAATGAATGACTGGTAGCGGAATGTAAAAAAAAAAAAACACAAAGCAATACAAAATTGTGAACAAAATGGCATGCGGGTCCCTCACCTCAATCCATACCAGGCCCTTTAAACGTAAAATAAATATACAATAATAGTTTCACATCAAAATTAAATACATTCAATTAAATTACATTAAATAAGATAAAATAAATACACTTCAAAATAAAATGTAATAATGGGGACATATTAAAATAAAAGAAATACAATAAAAAAAATAATACAAAAATGATAATAATTTTCCCTAGGTAAGTTAAAAGTTCCACACCCTTATATATTGTAAGATTCTGTATTGTAAAATAGTTTTTTTTGAGGCACAACTATTACATAAAATATAATCCTTCGTTGTAGAAAAATATTAAAACATGTTAATATGCTGTACAACATGTTCATGGCATAATAGCATGTTTTGATATTTTTCTACAATAAAGGATTATATTTTATGTATTAATTGTGTCTCGGAGAGACGGCCGACATACATTTTTTCGGAATATTTTTTTTTTGTATTATTTATTTTTTAGGGAAGACGGGGGGGGGGGGTAACAATATGTAGAAAGAGAGAAAAATTAGAAGTTTTGCAAAACCAGAAAGGGGGGGCGGGGAGGCCCATCTTCACTGTCCCCTTCACTCTTTGGCATAGTTTATTTAAGCGGAAGATATGAAATGCAATAATCTGTAACGTAAAACTTGAAATAAATAAAGAATTTATAAAAAAAGAAATTTCATCCTTTATTTTACAATACAAAATCTTACAAAATGAACTTTAAAATTAAATTAAATAAATATAGAATAATAGTCACACATAAAAATTAAATCAATGTAAATAAATTCAATGAAGTACATTAAAAAAAAAAAAGGCATCAAATAAAAATAATCAAATAATGGTCAAACATACACAATAGTCACACATAACAATGAAATAAATGTAAATAAATTCAATGAACCACATTAAAACAAATACACATCAAATAAAAATAATCAAATAATAATGGTCACATATTAAAAAAAAAATTAAATACACATCAAAACAAAATAAATATGATAAATATATAATAATATTCACATTACTATAGCTAACTAACATAACTATTATGACTATTTATGTTACTATATAATGTGGTTTTAAGTTATATTAGTGGATCTTTACAGTGGGCACTGCTTATCAGTCATTCATATCATTTATTTTGTTATCACTTTGTTTTAAAAGTGTTCCACTTCAAGGGCCTGTACTAATGTAATAAAACAAAACAGATATTCAACATTATATATGTAGTTAAATATGTTCCTTCAATGCTTTCTGGGAATCACATTCACCACAAATATGTTGAAAAGTGGAATCATCCTTAAAGTTCTTATTGGCCAAGTAGATGTTGAACACAAAATGTGATGCCTATAGCACGTTTATTTTTTATTTTTTATGGCATATATTGTAGATGGTAAACAAATCAAAATGACGTGAGTTGGGGTGTTTTTAGGAAGGGTCATCAAGTGCTTTCCGCCTGAAGTTATTTCCTCTTTTTTAGGGATTTTTAGGTGTAATCTGCTGTCTCTATGGAAGCTTAAACCCATTTTATGGAGTTTTCTAAAAAACGGGAGAGAGCTGAGACCGTAGCGGCATTATGTGGAATTAGGGCACCTTGAATATTTAAGCGGTTGGTGGACCAAAAAGAAGAGGGCCGGATTTCAAAGTCTAAAAAGCCCTAAATGAGAAGAGCAGAAAGAGCCACACAGATAAAACGGATTAGGAGGATAAGCCCTGGTTAAATCCCCCTTTTGGATGTGTTGGAGGAGAGGACAATGGATGTGGGGACTGACCCACCTTTCACTGCTGTCACTCTCTCTGAATGCAAATATTTTACTAACTGCTTAATCCTATTTATTCCGGACACATAAGCTCTATACAAGGGATGTTACCTTTGATGTCAGACCAAAAGTCCATATGTTTTAAGGATATCTATCCATCTATCTAATCTATCTATCTAATCTATCTATCTATCTATCTATCTATCTATCTATCTATCTATCTATCTATCTATCTATCTATCTATCTATCTATCTATCTATCTATCTATCTATTTTAAAGTATAGGACAAGACATAGAACAGAGGAAATATAAAAACTCTCCATTGCTATTGGCAGTAGTCAAGAAACCATTATAGCTTCATATAAACGCATCTAAAAACCCAGAGCTGACTACACATTATACAATATGATCGTACAATCTTCTCTACCAATAACTATGTAGTACAAGGACCTGCCTGATTGGATACAAATTGATTGGATAGTTTCTGGAGGTATTACATATTTTTGGTAAGTCTTAAACTAATGGTACAAAACTTGTATGGCAATATTTTAATATGTTATGTTATGTTTGCTTATATTTTTTTAGGTCATGTGACCATTTCTTGCACTGACCAATGACAAAGGGGCATCATTCCTTCCACTGACCACTGACACAGAAGAACCGTTCATCCCACTGATCACTCCCACAGGAAGACCATTCCTCCCACTGACCACTGACATCGGAACATCATTCTTCCCATTGACCCAAGACCATCATTCCCCCACTGATCACTGACACAAGAGCACCATTCCTCCCACTGACCACTACCACAAGAACACCGTTCCTCCCACTGATCACTACCACAAGAACACCATTCCTCCCACTGATCACTACCACAAGAACACCATTCCCCCCGTTGATCACTACCATAGGAACACCATTCCTCCCACTGACCATTGGTATAGGGTAATTTCTTAAATTAATTGTACAAAACTTGTATGGCAATATTTTTATATTGTGTTTGCTTATATTTTTTTGATTATGTGACCATTTCTTCCACAGACCACTGACAAGTGGGAACCATTCCTTCCACTGACCATTGAAACAGAAGAACCATTTCTTCCACTGATCACTGTCACAGAGGAACCATGCCTTAGACTCACCACTGACACAGAGGAGACATTCTTTCCACTGACCACTGACACAGAGAAACCATTTTTTCCACTGACCACTGACACAGAGGAACCATTCCTTCGACTGACCACTGACACAGAGGAACCGTTCCTTCCACTGACACAGAGGAGACATACTTTCCACTGACCACTGTCACAGGAAACATTCCTTACACTGACCACTGTCACAGAGGAACCATTCCTTCCACTGACCACTGACACAATGGAACCATTCCTTCCACTGACCACTGTCACAGGAAACATTCCTTCCACTGACCACTGTCACAGAGGAACCATTCCTTCCACTGACCACTGTCACAGAGGAACCATTCCTTCCACTGACCACTGTCACAAAGGAACCATTCCTTCCACTGACCACTGTCACAGAGGGACCATTCCTTCCACTGACCACTGTCACAGAGGAACCATTCCTTCCACTGACCACTGTCACAGAGGAATCATTCCTTCCACTGACCACTGTCACAAAGGAACCATTCCTTCCACTGACCACTGTCACAGAGGGACCATTCCTTCCACTGACCACTGTCACAGAGGAACCATTCCTTCCACTGACCACTGTCACAGAGGAATCATTCCTTCCACTGACCACTGTCACAAAGGAACCATTCCTTCCACTGACCACTGTCACAGGAAACATTCCTTACACTGACCACTGTCACAGAGGAACCATTCCTTCCACTGACCACTGACACAATGGAACCATTCCTTCCACTGACCACTGTCACAGGAAACATTCCTTCCACTGACCACTGTCACAGAGGATCCATTCCTTCCACTGACCACTGTCACAGAGGAACCATTCCTTCCACTGACCACTGTCACAAAGGAACCATTCCTTCCAAGGACCACTGTCACAGAGGATCCATTCCTTCCACTGACCACTGTCACAGAGGAACCATTCCTTCCACTGACCACTGTCACAGAGGAATCATTCCTTCCACTGACCACTGTCACAAAGGAACCATTCCTTCCACTGACCACTGACACAGAGGAACCATTCCTTCCGCTGACCACTGACACAGAGGAACCATTTCTTCCACTGACCAATGACAAAGGGGCACCATTCCTTCCACTGACACAGAGGAATCATTTCTTCCGCTGACCACTGACACAGAGGAACC
The DNA here is from genome assembly GCA_029574335.1 of Rana kukunoris. NCBI lineage: Eukaryota > Metazoa > Chordata > Amphibia > Anura > Ranidae > Rana > Rana kukunoris. Next base: position 518,681,744 of record CM056051.1, on the reverse strand, counting down.
ATTCCTTCCACTGACCACTGTCACAGGAAACATTCCTTCCACTGACCACTGACACAATGGAACCATTCCTTCCACTGACCACTGTCACAGGAAACATTCCTTCCACTGACCACTGTCACAGAGGATCCATTCCTTCCACTGACCACTGTCACAGAGGAACCATTCCTTCCACTGACCACTGTCACAAAGGAACCATTCCTTCCAAGGACCACTGTCACAGAGGGACCATTCCTTCCACTGACCACTGTCACAGAGGAATCATTCCTTCCACTGACCACTGTCAAAAAGGAACCATTCCTTCCACTGACCACTGTCACAGAGGGACCATTCCTTCCACTGACCACTGTCACAGAGGAACCATTCCTTCCACTGACTACTGTCACAGAGGAATCATTCCTTCCACTGACCACTGTCACAAAGGAACCATTCCTTCCACTGACCACTGACACAGAGGAACCATTCCTTCCGCTGACCACTGACACAGAGGAACCATTTCTTCCACTGACCAATGACAAAGGGGCACCATTCCTTCCACTGACCACTGACACAGAGGAATCATTGCTCCCACTGACCACTGACACAAGAACACCATTCCTTCCACTAACCACTGACACAGAGGAAACATTCCTTCCACTGACCACTGACACAGAGGAACCATTCCTTCCACTGACATAGAGGAACTATTTCTCCCTTCCTCTGACTTTCTTCCACACAGACGAAATATTCCTTTCATTGACCACTGAGACAGAGGAACCATTCCTTACACTGACCACTGACACAGAGGATCCGTTCCTCTCGCTGACCACTGACACAGAGGATCCATTCCTCTCGCTGACCAATGACATAGGGTAATTTGTTACGCTGTTGACCACTGACACAGAGGAACCATTCTTCCCGCTGACCACTGACATGGAGTGATTTGTTATTACTGACTACTACTGACCACAGACACAGGGGTACAAATCTTCCCACTGACACAGTGGCTCCATTTACTCAGGATTCAAACATTTTTCCAATCATAGTACAGCAAAGCTGAGAACAGCATGCTCTGTACAAGTCATTACAAGCCCTTGTTGTGCTTATAAGTGAATAAAATCTCTTCAGTCCTAGGAATGAATAGTCTTCTTCATGTCTCTGTTGTCCTCACTGAGTTCCAAAATAGTTTTCAGCAAAGTAAAATGTTTCAGGCAAGCCACCTGCAACTCATCAGTGTCTTGTGGTTTGTGTTTCCTTCTTTGAGTTTCAATGCATTTAGTCTGGGCGCCTAGCACTGTTCAATAATCAACTATTAGCTTCTGAAGGAGATAAGTTCAGAACATAACCTAACATAGCGTGTCTGTCCACATTCACAATGTAAACTCTGCAGCTACAACAAGTGAGCAGCAAGAGGTGGAGGACCACATGTAAAGGACTGTTCTATTAACCACTTGCTTACTGGGCACATACACCCCCCTCCTGCCCAGGTGAAATTTCAGCTTCCGGCACTGCGTCGCTTTAACTGACAATTGTGCGGTCGTGCGACGTGGCTCCCAAACAAAATTGACGTCCTTTTTTTCCACACAAGTAGAGCTTTCTTTTGGTGGTATTTGATCGCCTGTGCGGTTTTTATTTTTTGCGCTATAAACAAAAAAGAGGGACAATTTTGAAGAAAAATACAATATTTTTTACTTGTTGCTATAATAAATATCCCAATTAAAAAAAAAAAAAATTTTTTTTTTTTCAGTTTAGGGCGATACGTATTCTTCTACATATTTTTGGTTAAAAAAAAAGAAAAATCGCAATAAGCAACTGGTTTGCGCAAAAGTTATAGCGCTTACAAAATAGGGGAGAGAATTATTATTTTTTATTATTATTTTTTTTACTAGAAATGGCGGCGATCTGCGATTTTTATTGGTACTGCGACGTTATGGCGGACACATCGGACACTTTTGACAAATTTTTGGCGCCATTCACATTTATACTGCGATCAGTGCTATAAATATGCATTAATTACAGTACAAATGTGACTGGCATTGAAGGGGTTAACACTAGGGGGTGAGGAAGGGGTTAAATGTGTATCCTAGGTGTGTTCTAACTGTGGGGGGAGGGGGGGGGTGACTGGGGGGGTGACCGATCTGTGTCCCTATATACAAGGAACACAGATCGGGCTCCTCCTCTCCAGAGACAGGACGCTGTCTCTGTGTAAAACGGCAATGAGAGATGATCTATGAGATCATCTCTCATTCGCCCACAGATCGCATCGCAAACGGCCACTCTGACTGGCCGTTCGCCGCAATCTGTGATTGGCTGTGTCCAAGGGACACGGGCAACACAGGGCTTCCCCGTAGCGCGCTCTACAGCGCGCGCTGGGAACGCCCAAAAGGGCGGCTGTCAAAAGACGGCATGTTGGATATTCAGACCCGCGTTGGTGCCGTCATTTGACGGTAGCGCGGGTCTGAAGTGGTTAATATCACATGGCAAAAAAGATGAACTGCATTGGCCGGGAATCGAACCCGGGCCTCCCGCGTGGCAGGCGAGAATTCTACCACTGAACCACCAATGCATGCACTGATGCAGGTTTTGGAAACATGATATTTGTGTCTAGCATATCTAAAATGTTTAGTATACCAAAATGTTGCTTATGTTAATTTTGACTCATTCTCGGATCCTAAAGCTCTGTTCACAGCCGTTTTTCCTGACGCATTCATGGCAGCACACACTGGGTTGTGACTCCGCCCCCACAACCTGAAAGGATTGGTTAGCTATAAATTTGAAGGAGAGACGCCCTGCACCATTCTCTTTTTTTTTATCCTCACCTGACAGATTGGATGGACACGCAAGTAATGCCTCTTATCGCACATCGGACGTTTACCTTCACGTCCAGGTTCATCCCGCCTTCCAGAAGTCCCTTCGGTTCTCAATCTATCAATCTAATTTGCAATTTCGGTGACCCCCATTCGGCATCGCCTCAGCACCCAGAGCATTCAGCAAGTCTGGGTGTTCCTAGGGGCAGAATAATATACCAGGTTGTACCGGGTGCAACTCCCTCAAGAGAGGCTGAAGCCCTTACTCCAGAAGATACAGAATCTGCTATCATCCAGACGTCTAACTGTCAGAGCCTGCCTCAGTACCCTGGGGTCCATGTCAGCATCCATACCCTTGATACAGTGGCCCCTGTGGCACATGCGAGTCTTACAGAACCACTTTTCTCAGGCAGTGGAACGTCAATACTCCAAACCATTCACATCCCAAACTGGGTAAAGCAATCAGTATGGTGGTGGACACACCCGTCCAACCTCAGGAAGTCCATTCCAATAGTTCCCCCAAGTCCAGAAGTAGTAACATCGGACGCCAGCCAGGGGGGATGGGGTCCACACTATCTAGACTGAGTAGCCCAAGGACAGTGGCACTTTCGGGCTCAGGGCATAGTGTCAAATATTTTAGAGCTCAGAGCAGCCTTTTAGTCTCTCCTGGCGGTTGCGCCTCTTCTAGAGGGGAAGAGTGTCCTGATCAGGATGGATAACAAGTAGCGGTGTCATGTTTTCAGAGACAGGGAGGCATCAGGAGTCGCACGCTTCAGGAGGAAGTTCGCCCATATTGGAAGGGGCACAAGTGCACCTGTTAGATCTGTGGACAGTATACGTCCCGGCAACACAGAATTTGTTGGCCAACTACCTAACCTGAGAGACACTTTCAAACAACAAATGGTCTCTGAACCAACAGGTATTTTCCATTCTTACGAAAACTTGGGGAGTACCAGAAGTCGACCCTGCGGCCACATCAAAGAACTCCAAGTGTCAGAGGTTCCTCTCCAGAGCCCACTTTCCATCAGCCGAAGGAACAAACTGCCTAGTTTTTCCATGGAGCTTCGAGCTGGGGTACATTTTTCCTCCACCTTCTCGGATTACAAGATTCCTGTCCCGACTTCGGAAGTCCTCAGCCACGGTTATTGTACTAATACCGTTCCGGCCGAGGAGGCCATGATTTACGACCCTGCTACAACTATGTACGCGGCCTCCAATACATCTTCCAGTAACCTGGGATCTCATACATCAGAGGCAATTCTTCCATCCAGCCCAGAGAAGCTGCATTTGGCAGCTTGAAAGTTTAGAGGGCTAGATTAGGGGAACTAGGATACTCTCAGGAGGTAATATCGACCTTAGTACAAGCTCCACTGATGTCACCTATACTAGGATCTGGGATAGGTTTGTGTCGTCGCAGCAAAGAGATTGGAATCCCATCTCAAATTCTTGAATTTCTTTAGTCCAGGCTTAACAAGGGCCCGGGCTCGGGTAACCTGAAGGTGCAAGTATCATTTAAGCCACGACGGGTACTAGATGGGCTCTTCATTATCCAGTCACTCTGTTCCTCAAGGCCTGCATAAGATCAGACCACCTAGGAAGCCAGCCTCTCCAACAAGGGATCTCTGTGTAGTACTCGAGGCCTTATCCAATCCACCCTTTTCTCCATTCAACTTAGTCTCACCGTGGAACCTAGCTCTGAAGATGGCTTCCTGTATTGCTATCACCTCAGCTAAGAGGGCGTTGGAGATACAAGCACTTATGGCTACAGAACCCCTATTTAGTGTCCTCCCCTGTCAGAGGGGCACTGAAGCCCTCAGACCATTTTTATCCAAGGGTAACTTCCTCCTTTCATTATAACCAGGACATCGTCCTTCCGTCTTTTACCAATGAGAGGGGCGAGTCCAATGCCTAGGATGTCAAGTCTACCATTTCCAGTTACTTCATAGCTACATCTCAGGAAGACGGACTCTCTCTTGATTATCCCACATGGGAGTAGACTAGGTCAGCCAGCTTCCTCCCGTACGCTTGGTTGTTAAAGCTATCAAAGAGACCTATTCCATCCAGCAACTTACGGCTCTTAAAGGGCATTAGGGCTCTCTCGACAAGGGCAGTGGCCACTTCTTGGGCAGCGTTTTGCGGGACTTTACCAGAAACCATAGGCAGAGCAGCAACTTGGTTTTTCCAACACATCTTCATTTCTCACTACAGAGTGGATTCTGCTCTCCTGGCTACCGTCGGCTTTGGCAGATCTGTTTTAGAGCCAATTCCTCAGCGCTATAGAGAATAAATATTACTGTTTTCTTGCACCCTCCCGACTGGCGAGTTATTTCCCAGTGTGGGCTACCATGAATGCGCCAGGAAAATGGAAAATTGTATTCTCACCTTTCCGTAATTTTCCTTTCCTGACGCATCTTCATGGCAGCACACAGATGCCCACCCTGCTGTTTTATGATGACATATACAGAGAATGGTGCAGGGTGTCTCCCCTTCAAATTTATAGCTAACCAATCCTGTCATGTTGTGGGGGCAGAGTCAAACCCAGTGTGTGCTGCCATGAAGATGTGTCAGGAAAGGAAAATGATGGAAAGGTGAGTATACAATTTTCATTTTTTTGTATATTTTGCAGGATTTTTGTACAGGTGTTTTCAAGATTAAAAGGTCACCAATGCAAAAGCAATAAAACGCCTGTAATCTGCCAAAAAACTGCTTAAAAGAAGCAACGCCTATATGTGAACAGAGCCTTAGGATCCGAGAATGAGTCAAAATTAACATAAGCAATTCCAGTACATCCTTCCTGAGGACTGGTGCCCAGAACTGGACAACATACTCTAGATGTGGCTGGACCAGAGTCTTGCAGAATGGAAGAACTATCCTTTTTTCTCTGGAGTTAATCCCCTTTTTAATGCATGCCAATATTCTGTTTGTTTTGTTAGCAGAAGCTTGGCATTGCATGCCATTGCTGAGCCTATCATCTACTATGACCCCCAGGTCCTTTTCTATCCTAGATTCCCAGAGTTTCTCCCCCCAGTGTATAGATTGCATTCATTATTTTGCCACCAAAATGCATTATTTAAAAATGTTCTACATTATAAGCTAATTTGCCATGTAGTTGCCCACCCCATTAATTTGTTCAGATCTTTTTGCAAGGCTTCCACATCCTACAGAGAAAGTTATTGCCCTGCTTAGCTTAGTATTGTCCGCAGATACTGAGATTGAACTGTTGACCCCATCCTCCAGGTCGTTTATGAACAAATTAAATAAGATTGTCCCAGCACAGAACCCTGGGGGACCCCACTACCCACCCCTGACCATTCCGAGTATTCCCCATTTGTCACCATTCGCCTTTGTAGCCAGGTTTTCAATACATGTACTCACCCTATGGTCCATGCCAACGGACATTATTTTGTACAGTAAACGTTTATGGGGAACTGTGTCAAATGCTTTTGCAAAATCCAGATACACCACATCTACACTCCTTTCTTTATCTAGATGGCAGCTCACTTCCTCATAGAATGTTATTAGATTGGTTTGGCAGGAACGATTCTTCATGAATCCATGCTGATTACTGCTAATGATACAGTTTTCATTACTAAAATCGTGTATATAGTCCCTTATCATCCCCTCCAAGAGCTTACATACAATTGATGTTAGGCTAACAGGTCTATAATTCCCAGGGATGTATTTTGGGCCCTTTTTAAATATTGGTGCTACATTGGCTTTTCTCCAATTAGCTGGTATCATTCCAGTCTGTAGATTGCCAGCAAAAATTAGGAACAACAGTCTGGCAATTACTCGACTGAGTTCCCTAAGTTTCCTTGAGTGAAAGCCACCTGGGCCCGGTGATTTATTAATGTTAAGTTTCCCAAGTCTAATTTTAATTCTGTCCTCTGTTAACCATGAGGGTGCTTCCTGTCATGTGTCATGAGGATAAACATTGCAGTTTTGGTTACTGAAACTCCCTCGTGAAGGCTGAGAAAAATAATAAATTCAATACCCTCGCCATCTCCCCATCCTTTGTAACCAGATGTCCTTCCCCATTCTTTATGGGGCCAATATGGTCTGTCCTCCTTTTTTACTATTTATATACTTAACAAAATTCTTGGTATTTCTTTGCTCTCCTCCGCTGTCTTTCGTTTTCTATCTTAGGCACCCTAATTGCACCCTTACATTTCTTGTTGCATTCTTTAAAAAGTCTGAATGCTGATCCCTCAATCTTGTATTTTTTGAAGGCCTTCTCCTTTGCTTTTATATGCATTTTTACATTGGAGTTAAGCCATCCAGGACTTTTGCTCGCTCTTTTAAATTTATTACCCAATGGGATGCACTGGCTATTACCCTTATTTAATATGCTCTTAAAGCAAACCCAGCTTTCCTCCATGTTCTTTGTTCCTAAGATTGTATCTCAATTTATGCCTTCTAGCAAGGTTCATAGTTTAGGGAAGTTGGCTCTTTTGAATATCAGTGTCTTTGTTACCTTATGTTTCCTAATTGTGTGATTTATACTGAGGCCAATTGACCTGTGATCGCTTTTACCTAAATTGCCCCGTATTTTCACATCTGTGATCAGGTCTGTATTGTTGGTAATCCGTAGATCCAGTAACAATTTATTTCTAGTTGGTGCGTCTACCATCTAACCCATAAAATTGTCCTGCAAGATATTAGGAACTGGCGAGCCTTAGATGAATGTGTGGTTCCCTCTGCTCAGTCTATGTCTGGATAATTAAAATCTCCATTATGATAACACTTCCCATCCTTGCTGCTAATCCAAAATAATCCAGAACATAAACTAACATAGCGTGTCTGTCCACATTCACAATGTATACTCTGCAGCTACAAGTGAGCAGCAAGAGGTGGAGGACCACATGTAAAGGACTGTTCTATTAATATCACATGGCAAAAAAGATGAACTGCATTGGCCGGGAATCGAACCCGGGCCTCCCGCGTGGCAGGCGAGAATTCTACCACTGAACCACCAATGCATGTGCTGACACAAATTTTGGAAACATAATATTTGTGTCTTGACATCATGTGTGGATTTGTTCATTACAGAGCATATTTAAAATGTTTAGTGTACCAAAATGTTGCTTATGTTAACTTTGACTCAGGAAAATCTGCTCATTCTCAGATCCTAAGGCTCTGTTCACATCTAGGCGTTGCTGTTTTATAGTCGTTTTTTCCTGCATTTTGTTTTCAGGTGTTTTTGAGCATTTTTGCAGCATTTTTGTACAAGCGTTTTCAAGGTTAAAAGGTCACCAATGTAAAAGCAGTACAGGCATACCCCGCTTTAAGTACACTCACTTTACATACACTCGCGAGTAAGGACATACCCGTGAGTGTATGTAAAGTGCCTTACAAGTACTGTACAGACATTTTGCAGCCACAGAAGAAGGAGCTAAAGCTCAGAGAGCATAGCCCATCCTGTTCCAGTGTGCCCCTGACACCCCCAATACAGACCCTGAGACCTCAACTACAGCTCCTGACACCCCCACTACAGCCCCTGACCCCCTACTACACCCTAGAAGTGAAAAAATATATTTTTTTACTTTAAGTACATTTTCATTTTACATACATGCTCTGGTCCCATTGTGTACTTAAAAGTGGGGTACGCCTGTACAATGTCTGTAATCTGCCAAAAAATATGCTTGTGTATGTAGCACTACCCCCGCAGGAGCTGCGGGTTATATTTTGGGTGGTACGTTACCTCCATGTTCTCGCTATCCAGGGTGAAAGGAGAGTCTGAAGAATTTCAATGTCCAAAACAGTGCACTTCTTTTTCTTTGGGAGGACTTTAGAAGAAAATGAAGATGAGGGGTGGAAGGGTAGGTAGGTTCAGGTGCATAATCAAAGTAAGGAAACACTCCTGTTTCCAGCATACAGCTCTCGTCGCCACTCTAGCCAGAGTATGTATTGCTCACCCGGATAGGTCCCTCTCACTGGCCTAGCAGTCGGGATGGCGCACAAAGTAAAGTACAGTCTATTTCTTGATGAGACAATTTGGTCCGGAATCCCCTGCCAAAGGATTCATCACCTGGATCTCTTTAGCTTTGTTTCTTTATAACTTTAGATCCAACAGGTGACACTTTCAAGCCTCTCGGTGCACGGTGCATCCTTCGATTAAGTTTCCAGGCCTTCTCCCAAGGTACCAGCCTCTTGCATGGCCCTCTCTAGGATAGGTCCTCCCTTGGCTTCCTTCATCAGGTGGCCTCCTCCCGCAGGACAGACAGCAAAGGATCACCTTTGCTGTACAGGCCCGAGCCAGACAACTGGGCCCACAGGCAAAGCTGAAGCCCTGGGCCAACGTGGTCCCAGAACTAGGATTAAGAACGCGCACCTCAGGCCAGGCGGGCCACGAGGCACAGACAGATGACAGAAACCTGCACCAATGGCGTCTGCCCCCTAAGTACCCATCCCCAGCATGCAAAGCGGGCAACCACTCCCACTGATTCGCTGCTGAGGGGGACACTCACTACACCTTGACCTTGCTGCTGCCACCCTTGGCCGGGGGTGGTAATGACACCACCTGGCGAGCAATGGTGTATACTCTCAGCACAGCCATAGCTGGAACAGAGGCTAAATTGCCCTTAATCATTCTGGTCTGAGCCAAATAACAGCTCAGACCCCCACTAAATTTAAAGCAGCAACTGTTCAACAGGAGCAGGGCGCTACATGTACTTTTGAGCGACGAGCGTTTTGTTTTAGACAACAGAACACTCAGATGTGAACAGAGACCATTGAAATTAATGTGATGACTTCCGGTTCGGGCGCCGCATGGAGTAGCTGCTCCTTTTCTCAGCTCCCGCAGCATGACCCCAAATCAGCCTAAAAAACTGGCCTGAGACGCCCCACGAACCCTCTTTTACCTCCGGGCGTACCCCTCTGCACCATGGATTGTTTTGTGGAAAAATTGGGCGCCCGCACCCAAACGGCCCAGACGGCGCCACCGGCGCACCTGCAAATCGAGGCCTCGGTCTCGGCCTACTCGGCTTCACATGCAGCAGCTCAGCCAGCGGCAATGGAGGTAAGCGGCAGCACCTCTCCCCCTCTTTCTCCACACACCTCTGTGCCACAACAAACAGGGGATAACACCACGGAGCGCATAGCCCAGGCCGTGGCAGCACTTCTAACCTCTATGATAGCTGCATCAGTGGAGAAGGCCTTGAACGCTGGGATGGCGCAAATTAAGGCCCAGTTAGGGGAACGCGGCATCAAACTCAATGAGTTAGAACATCATTTGTCTAATGTAGAAGAAGAGCTTTATCAGGTGCAGGCTACTGAGCAAGCCCAAGACAAGACAAACCAATACATTTTACAAAAGCTGGGTGATTTAGAAAATAGGTCCAGAAGGAGCAACCTGCGATCATCCGCACTTTTATATTTCTGCGCAATGCGCATCCCAAAAGCCCTAGGCCTTCTGGGCCCCTGCACAGTAGAAAGGGCCCACCACATGGGTGCTTTCAACTCTGACTGCAAAACACCTCGGCCAATAATCGCCAAATACCTAAATTACTCTAACAAGTCCCTTACACTGCAAAAGTTCAGGCAATCCCTCCAACTTCAAATTGATGGAATAAGGGTTTTGGCTACTCAATTGAGGTCTCAAAGAAGAGGAAAGCTTTACAGCAGGTCTGCACGGAACTCTTTAAACAGCAAATCAAATTTACTTTGGCCTTCCCGGCCACTCTACGCCTCAAAGCTCCCAATGGCGATCAACTGTCTTTTCATGACCCCTCTGAAGCAGAAGCCTTTTTAAGGTCTCGTCATGCAGGCCCACACTCCCAAACCCCATCTAAAACCGTCCCATGGACCAAAGAAGGACTCCCCTAAACGTTTCAGGTCTTCGGTCCCGGACCCCTCCCGGACCACCCCGAGATGAACTGATGCATCTTTTCTGTTCCTTTTGCCCATTTCCACGGTCACACGCCATACAGTACACTGGATATTGACTGTGCCTGGTCTTCTCAACTTTCCTTGTCTCCTTGACCCCCCATGCACCGGTGTCGATTTCCTGAGCCCACTGGATCAAGGTAGCTTTTGTACCAATGTACCTTTATGCTCTACGGCAGGGATCTCCAAACTACGGCCCTCCAGATGCTGTGGAACTACACTTCCCATGAGGCATTGTAAAACTCTGACATTCGTAGACATGACTAGGCATGATGGGAAATGTAGTTCCTGAACACCTGGAGGGCCGTAGTTTGGAGACTCCTGCTCTACGGCATACTTTATTGATTAGTTCTGTTGTTCTACTATGACCTTGCTCAGCTAGCATTGTTTGTATTTTCCACTAATCTCTTTATGTTCCCTTAAGTTGCCGACAGGATGTTTTACATGCGCCCCCTGGTCTCACTGCATGCAGCCATATTATTTTCCCCCTCATTCACGATTCATGCCAGCCGCATGGTACCCTTTACCCAATCATAGGCTCTCTGGTCTCATGCTGCCAGGGTCGTGGCATGGGAGCCGGCTCACACAGTGACTCAATGCGGAAAAAAACAAAGCTCTCGCGATTGATATTGTTACTTTTGTTGCTTTTGTTTCAGGTTTCCCCCATGTTCCCCTCCCCCTCCCTCGTTTCCTCCTTATCCTATGGCACCTGCATGCTCCCACTTTCTCTGACATCAACCCCTCGTGACTAATTTAGTGTACTTCCCCCCGCCCCGGTAACTCCCCCATGATCCAAACAGCACGGTGACATTTCTGTAACCTCTTCACAAACCCCCTTCTCTGACCCCTTAACATGAAAGTACCGTATTTATCGGCGTATACCGCGCACTTTTTCCCCCTTAAAATAAGGGGAAAATCGTGAGTGCGCAATATACGCCGATAGCCGCTTCCCGCGCTCAGTTTGAAGTGAGGCGCCGACATATACCGAGTGCAGTACACTCTGGTACATTCGGCTAGCAATGCATGCTAGCTCAACCACCCCTGGTATCCCAAACCCTTCTCATGCCTACAAGGACTGGTTTCTACTCTGCCTTCTAGACGCACAAGGGCTATATTGAAAAATTGGACCTCTTCTCACTGTCCTTTTATCACCCAAATCCAATGAGAGGTTCTTCTCCTTCTCTTCAAACAACGAGCCAACACAGATTTTAAATGCGAAACCTCCAAAGCTCGCTTTCTCTCCATCTGGGAACCCTTTTTTGCACTCAACTTTATCTCCTGAGGACTTCGCCAACTTCGATCATTACTCCTTTTTGGATTTTAAGTCCCCTCCGCCTTCATACTCAGGAGAAGCAGCTTCCCATGATGTTCTACCCACCGCCATCGACTGAATAACTGCTGTTTGTTACCTGAGCTGCTTTATTCTTGATGCCCCCCTTTCCGATCTTCCACTCTCCACATCAATTTTCCCCACTTCTTGTTACTCTTTTGTAATCCTAGGACTTTAGTGCAATATAAGATCCTTCCAGTTTGCCTGCTTGTTGACAGTAGAAACTGTTTGATATCCCAGGATATATATGTTCAGTTTGCCACATTATGGCTCGTTTTATCTGGTACTTGGATTACACGTTCCTTCCCCATTTACTTTTATTTGTACCATGTTTGTTATGTCTGCAACTACCTTTTTTCTTTCTTTGTTATGCTTTTGTTTTCTGTATGATTTTTTTATAAATTAATAAAAGCAAAAAAAAAAAAAAGAAATGAATGGGTTTTGTCTCGTTGGGTGTTTTTAGAGCTGAGGCTTAGAGCAGAAAAATGCCCAAAAAGGGCCTAGGTGTGAACAGAGTCTTGGCAAGAATAAAAAGTCCCCACCCTCATGTTTCTGTAGTGGCTATTTGAACTAAACTCCCTACAGCCAAGACATCATCAACAAATCTGCCACTTTGCAATCTAATTGAACAATCTTTCAGCCCAGGTTCACACTACTGCGATCACAGATATCGCATGTGATTCGCACCCGCAACTGCATAACATAGCGTGTCTGTCCACATTCACAATGTAAACTTTGCAGCTACAACAAGCAAGCAGCTAGAGGTGGAGTAGCACATGTAAAGGACTGGCAAAAAATATGAACTGCATTGGCCGGGAATCGAACCCGGGCCTCCCGCGTGGCAGGCGAGAATTCTACCACTGAACCACCAATGCATGTGTTGATACAAGTGTCAGAAACATGATATGTATGTCTAGACATCATGTGAGGACTTGTGTTATTTTTTTGCATATTTAAAATGTTTAGTTTAATAAAGTGTTGGTTTTGTTAACTTTGACTCAGGGAAATCTGAGCTACTCATTCTCAGATCCTAAAGCCTCGTACACATGTAGCATTACCCCCCGAAGGAGCTGCTGATTTAATTTGGGTATTTTGCACGTTACCTCTAAGTTCGTTGTCCAGGGAAGAAAGTCTGTAGAAATTGAAATGTCCACACAAGATGTAAAACCTTCAACGGTTTTATTTTTGTTGCATAAAACTATTGAAGGAAGTAGAGGGTATAGAGAGAAGGGGAAGTTTTAGGTGCGCGGTACAGAATGCACAAAAAAAGTATCTGAAGTTCCAGTAAAGTTCCAGTATTCACCACTCACTAATTTCCATGAAAACAGTATAGTCTGAGCCCAACTATTGGCTCAGACGCCCCTAAATGTATCATAGCATCCCACTTATTGGGAGCCCAGTGCTACATACACCCCCCTGCCACAAAAAGACACTGTCCTCAGTGTCTGGGGAAAAAACAACCCCTCCAGCCTGAGGGTTGGGTACCTGAACCAAAAATGTGGATGGAAAAAAGGAAAGAAAGAAAGGAACAAAGTATGACAATAACATACATAAAAAAAAAAAAAAAAAAAACATTGTCACATTGTATATATATATGACATTCTTCCACCCTTCACTAGCTGTCTAGTCCCACCCGATACTCCGATGGTTTTGACAGCAGATCCGGAACCTAAAAGAAAACACAGAAAAATGCATAGAAAAATATACTTTTTAACCACTTCCCTACTGGGCATGTAAACCCCCTTCCTGACCAGGTGAAATTTCAGCTTGCGGCACTGCGTCGCTTTAACTGACAATTGCGCGGTCGTGCGATATGGCTCCCAAACAAAATTGGCGTCCTTTTTTCCCCACAAGTAGAGCTTTCTTTTGGTGGTATTTGGTCACCTCTGCGATTTTTATTTTCTGCGCTATAAACAAAAAAGGACGACAATTTTGAAAAAAAATACAATATTTTTTACTTGTTGCTATAAAAAATAGCCCAATTTAAAAAATAAATTCAGTTTAGGGCGATACGTATTCTTCTACATATTTTTGGTTAAAAAAAAAAAAAATCGCAATAAGCGACTGGTTTGCGCAAAAGTTATAGCGCCTACAAAATAAGGGACAGAATTGTTATTTTTTAGTATTTTTTTTTTTTACTAGTAATGGCGGCGATCTGCGATTTTTATTGCGACTGTGACGTTATGGCGGACATATCGGACACTTTTGACACATTTTTGGCACCATTCACATTTATACTGCAATCAGTGCTATAAATATGCACTAATTACTGTATAAATGTGACTGGCAGGGAAGGGGTTAACACTAGGGGGTGAGGAAGGGGTTAATGTGTTTCCTGCATTGTGTTCTAACTGTAGGGGGAGGGGGGGTGACCGATCTGTGTCCCTATGTACTAGGAACACAGATCGGTATGCTCTCTCTATGACAGGACGCTGTCATTGTGAGAGCAGGCAATGAGAGATGATCTCATATGTTTACATATGAGATCATCTCTCATTGGCCCATCAGATCGCACCGCAAACGGCCACTCTGATTGGCCGTTCGCGGTGATCTGTGATTGGCTGTGTCCAAGGGACACGGCCAGTACACAAGTTCCCCGCTGCGCGCTCTGGAGCGCGCGCTGGGAACGAGGAAAGGCGCTGCCGTGAAAACACGGCAGCCCGGAGATTTAGAGCCACCCTGCGGCCGTATATACTCGTACGGCCGTAGGGAAGTGGTTAAAGACATAAAAAAATATTCACATGGAAGCAAAACTGCACCTACGGAAAGGTGAAACTTTTCTTCTCAAAGATTACTTATCAACTCTAAAAAGTCTCTCTTTTTTTTCTGCTGACCACTGCCAACCAGTGTCAGAGGTACACCAAAAAATTCCTTTAAAGCGGAGCTCCAGCCGCGGGAAATTTTTTTTTTAAAGTCAGCAGCTACTAACAGTGTAGCTGCTGACTTTAAATAAGGACACTTACCTGTCCTAGGCGCCCGCGCTGACGGCCCCCCCCCCCCCCGATGCCGGTCCCACGATCGCTCTGGTTCCCGCGCCGCCATTCACACTATGGGAAACAGGCAGTGAAGCCGTACGGCTTCACTGCCCATTTCCTACTGCGCCTGCGTGAGTCTCACGCTGGCTTGTGAATGGGCGCTCTGCTCTCTGAGAACACACACAGTTCCCAGGAAGCAGCGCGCCCCATTCACAAGGAGAAGAACAAGAAGAAAACACACCGCGGTTCAGGAAGAGGCAGATTACGGACTTCCGCATAGCAACAGCTATTTCGGGTGAGTATTTTTTTTTTTTTCAAACAACATTGTAAAATGCTGTTATCCTGGGTGGAGCTCCGCTTTAAGCAGGGGCTGGAATAAGAAGAACAAAAACACATCTTGAACTCGACGTTCTCAGCACCCTATCCTGTCTATCTATTTCCCCAGAGTCCAGCAATACAGCACAGGAGATAAGCAAAAAAAATTACTCCGCCATATGCAGAGTATCCTTTCTCTTTTTGTGAGAAATTAGCAGAAGTGGAAAAAACAGGGCTTTTTTTCAGGGGGAACTTGGGGGAACTCAGTTCCACCACCTTTGGCTCAGACCCTTTGCTGCCTGCTCACCACAATCACTTGTCTGGTTTCTGTGTTTACAAATGACAGCTCTGCACTCTGTGTGTAACCTCCTGAACTCTGCACTTTGTATGTAATGCAATCCTGGTATTTAATGCCCCTTTAAGACCCGTCTACTCTTTTTGAAATCTAAACTGGGTCGTGGTTGAGTTCCTGCACTTATTTTCTAAGAAAAAAAGCTCTGGGAAAAACAAAAGAGTTCTTCTGCTTATTCAAAGTTACAGGTAAAACTTGGGATCCGGCAAGGTCAGGGTGTTTCCTTGTTTGTCCATCGTCCTTTCCTGGCCTGTACAGAACCACCAGGTTGGCGTGAATATGCCGGCCATAGCTCCAGTGTAGCCAGCACCCTTTAAACCGTTCGGCCATGGTAAAAGAATAGTCTAAGTTCCTGAATGGCTTAGGTACCTTCAAGTAGTCCCAGATGGACACAGTAATCCCTGTACCACTGTTCTCGACTGGCTTCAATCTCATGTCTGCTAGAGGCTCCTTGGTGGCAGCAATGTTGACTCCGGACTCCGGACTCGCAGGGGCGAAGGTGGCCTCCTCTGGAGTTACGGTGCCTGTAATCCAATCTATCCGATAGGCGCGGGGTGGTACAGTGGGTTGTTCCACCTCAAACTGGTACTCTCCACAGGACAGGCATCATCCAAATGGGCACAACTGTACAATCAGTCCCTCGCATCCAGGGCACAGCATGACCAAGGCCTCCACATTCCGGCTTGTGTAGAGAGTGAAGCGTCCCCGGGCAATTGTTGTCCAACTTTCCGCCCGGAGCTGCAGGCATCATCCCGGTGTCATTTTTTAGAGCGGGCGAATGGCTTTCCAGTGATAACAACTGATGTGGCTAAAAGCCGATGGGTTGTCCCTCCCGCCGCCTCTTCTGCTCTTACAGAGCCTCCTGTCCCACTGGGAGATCTGATCCACGATGCACCAGGGATGGACTGGCCATTGGGACTACAGGGAGTTTCCCGGTGGGCTGATGGCTCAGTGGGCCGGCTTCAGTGACAGCGGACCGCCACCCCCCTCCACTCCTTTGTCTCTCCCTTCCCGCGGTGCTCACCTGGGGGGAACAACGAAGCAGGGGGAGGACCAGAGGAGCAGGGGGGATGACAGAGGAGCAAAGTAGAACGGCTAGTGGCTAGTGAAGGGGGAGAGGGGCTTGGGTGGCCAGGGGGGGTGTGGGAGTTGTCCGGCCACCATGGGAGAGACCTGTCAAAGTGGGCCAGTCTGGATGAAGTCCAGGGCCAAATTTTTGTCCCAGTCCAACCCTGCGATGCACCACTTCCGCCGGCTAGAAAGAGACTGGCACGAAGCCGTAAATGGCTTCCTGCCAGTCTCCTGAATCTAAACGTGGAAGCGAGGTCACGACATCACTTCCAGTTTACTCGGCTGCCAATAGTGCCGGATTTAAAAGAATATCCAGTATTCAGAATCGCCGTTTTCGGCAATCTGAATACTTTGAGTCTTTTAGACCCCCGATCCCTCCATAAAGAGTAGCTGTCACCACCTATTACTGTCACAAGGGATGTTAAGATTCCTTGTGACAGCAATTAAAGTGATCATTTAAAAAAAAAAAACACAATATATTAATGTTAACATAATTAATGAAAAAAAATGTAAAGTGCCCCGGTCCCTGCGAGCTCGCACAGCAAAGAAAACGCATACGGAAGTCACACCTGTATATGTAAATGGTGTTCAAATCACACATGTGAGGTATCGCCGCGATCGCCAGAGCAAGCAATAATTCTCGCACTAGCCCTCCACTGTGACTTTAACCTCGTAACCATAAAAAAATGTAAGCGTCGCCTATGGAGATTTTTAGGTACCGTAGTTTGTCCCCATTCCACGAGTGAGTGCAATTAAAAAAACGTGACATGGTTGGTATCTATTTACTCAGCATAACATCATCTTTTACATTATGCAAAAAAATTGGGCTAACTCTTTACTTTTTCGTTTTTTGGAAATTCATGAAAGTGTATTTTTTCCCAAGAAGTTGCATTTAAAACACTGCTGCACAAATACCGTGTGACATAAAATATTGCAACAATTGTCATTTTATTCTCTAGATTCTCTGCTAAAAACATATATATAATATTTGGGGTTCTAAGTAATTTTCTTGCAAAAAATATGGATTTTAACTTGTGAACACCAAATGTCAGAAATAGGCTTAGTCAGGAAAGGGTTAATATCACCTAGCAAAAAAGATGAACTGCATTGGCCGGGAATCGAACCCGGGCCTCCCGCGTGGCAGGCGAGAATTCTACCACTGAACCACCAATGCATGTGCTGCTGCTGGATTTGGAAACATAGCTGATAAACTCAGATTTAGCAAGAAAATTGCTAGTGATTTGGTAAAAATATGGCAGCAGTGGAGTTCTCCCAAGCGGTTTTGTTTCATTAGACTGGATTAGATTGGACTTTCAAAGTTATCGTTTCATTAGACTGGATTAGATTGGACTTTCAAAGTTATTCACTTGTGTTGTGTGTAGAGTTTATGTTTATACTTGTGTAGCGCCGGGTTACTTCCAGGTACCAGTGCTATCGAAACTTAGAGGGTAATCAAAGTGTAAATGACTGTGTGAATGATTTCAATTGCAATGTTTAAGTAGGGTCTCTGTTTCAGCTTAGCTGTGCTGTGGGCTCAGTCTGTTGTGTTGGGATTCTCTTCCCACCCGGTGCTGTAGATGGCAGCAGTGGAGTAAAGGTTTGGGTGCTGTTTCTCGGCGGCTAATCAGGAGGGTTGGGCCTCGCTGGGCATGCCGGGAGAGGGTATTTATGGGACAGACGCTGGGGAGTTAGGGTCTTGGCTTCTTCGTCCAGTGTGACACCCACATTTAGGGTCGCCACATCACCACGCCCTGGCGTTATGGCCTACACGGTGTTCCTTGTTCCGGGACCTTGTTGGTCTGGAGCGTTTGAGCAGCGGTGGGGCCCCGGTGATTGACTGGGTTCCCACCCTTTGAGGATCCCAAGCTGTACTGCTGTTCGGTGGGGAGTCCGTCTGAGGAGCGCCAATGAGAGGCTGCCAATACATTAGGATTTTGACAAACCTCTGGGGAACAAGGTAGCCGGATAGAGGATTGATCACTTGTCAGTCGGTACCTGTGTAACGTTAAGAGGAAGATCCAGGCGTAGTTCTATCAAGGAGGGTTATCTCCGTATCTGCATTTAGAGAGAGCATGTGGCAGAGGTGTCTCCCTGACATCCATTCAGGAGAGTCTGTGGCAGAGACTTTGTCCTAAAGAGGTTTGAGCGGTGCTCCGGTTGCTAGGTCAGTGAGAGAGGCCTATCCGGGTACGCTAGGCCCACTCAAGCAGGAGTGGTGTAAAAGTGCTACGTATGGGAGCAGGACTGTTCCAAGTATTGCGACTGAATCTGCTGTTCTCCTTTCAACCTCTATCCCTTTTTATCACCGGTTCATTGTTTTTGCCCGGCTGGGTAATAAAGACCACATAAAAGGGACTCTTCTTTGCGGACATTTTCAGAGGGTTTACTTCCTATTTAACCACTTAAGGACATCTTAACGCCGATATACGCCGGCAGAATGGCATGGCTGGACACAGGCACGTCGTCTTTAAGAGCCCAGCCGCTAGCGCGACCCGGTCCGAAAGTCTGTGACGCTATAAATTTTGCGCAAACCAATCGATAAACGGTTATTGCGATTTTTTTTTACTAAAAATAGGTAGAAGAATACGTATCTGCCTAAACTGAGGATTTTATATATATATTTGTGGGGATATTTATTATAGAAAAAAGTAAAAAAAATATACATTTTTGTGATGTTTGTGATAGATCACTGTAAGCCTTGCCTGTTTTCTCCTGATACATGATGGGGGGGAGGAGCTGTACCAGGAAGTCAGACAGTGTGTGAGGGGAACTGGAAGCAGACACATGAGGCTGAGAAGGGATTACATCTGATAAGAACAGAAACTGTTAGATTAAGACTCCTCCATGTAAGAATGCCATAATGTTCTGAATAATAAACCTTGCTCTGGTTAAGTAGTACATTGGCCGGTGTGTGTAACTTGCTGAGCAGATACTGGCAGCATTGCTAGCAACACCTGAGAGACACAGAGTGTCAAGGGGACATAACAGTGGCAACGAGGATTGTGGATTTTTAGCACACATGGCCTTCATAGGGTTTATTCAACCATTTGATCCTGCGGCTGAGTCATGGAGCTCCTGGGTGGAGAGGCTGGAACAGTATATGGAAGCAAATAGTGTGACTGTAGGAAGGAAAGTTGCAGTTTTCCTCACAGCATTGGGTCAAGCTGCATATGGAACCCTCAGAAACCTAATTTCTCCAGACAAGCCGGCATCTAAGCCCCTGCCTGAGTTAATTCAGACGTCACATGCACAATACAACCCGAAGCCGTTAGAAATCGCAGAGCGGTTTAAATTCTACAGTAGGAGGCAGCAGGCCGGGGAAGATATAAAGACATACAGTATATCACTGCTTTATGTAAACTAGCTGCCACTAGTCAGTTTGGAGACTACCTGCAGACGGCTCTCTGGGACATGTTCATCATGGGACTCTGCGACCAAGCCATCCAGGGTAAAATGTATTCGATCGTGATAGATGCACATTCAAAATGTCCAGAGGTTTTTCAAATGCCTTCTATTACCTCAGCTGCTACCATTCTAGTCTTAAGGAAGCTCTTTGCTCAATATGGCTTGCCAACAGCCATAGTCTCCGACAATGGAACTCAATTTACATTGCATGAGTTTCAATCCTTCCTTAGTGGCTTGGGCGTCCAACACTACAAAACAGCTCCTTATCATCCAGCCTCGAATGGGCTGGCAGAACGATTTGTGCAGACGTTTAAGAAGCACTTACTGTCCACTCTGGACCAGGTTGAACTGTCAGAGGAGAAGCTGCTGGAATTCTTGATCATGTACTGTAACACGAAACACGCTACTACTGGGCTGTTACCAGCTTTTCTTATGTTTGGCAGGCATCTCCGCACCAAACTTGATTTAGTTCATCCGTAGGAACAGTCACCGACACCTCCTCCGCCAGGCCGTCTGGGATTCCGTGTCGATGATCTTGTATGGTCTCGGAATTACAGAGTTTTGCCTCCTTGGCTTCCTGGCGTTATTAATGGAACTCTTGGAAGACGAATGTACCTTGTTCGCCTGGAAAAAGGCATTTATGTCCAACAACACCTTTCGCAATTGAGGAAGCTCATTTGCCGGCCACTAGTGACAAACCAGACCCCTCTTTCTAACCACCCACCAGAGTCTACCCTGAACTCTGGGGGTGACATGTGGCATGGTGTCTGGCATGATCCCACAAGTTTACAACCAGACCCTGAACCGGTTGGTGACCATATCCTGAGGAGCCCGGACATGTGCCTGGAGTTACAGAGACTGATTTGTCTGTGGGACGCCCACTGACATTTCCAGAATCTTTGACCGACTCTATCCCTCCCGGTGCTGTGCCTCTTCGTAAGTCTACCCGTCAAAGACATCAAACGCCTCGTTGGCAAAGCGCTGAAATCTTACGGGACACATTGGAGGTCAGGAAACAGACTCACAGGGCTCATGAAGTGCTGCAGAACTCACAGAACTGAGTTGGAGATACTACTTGCTGAACTGATCTTGCTTGCCTTGTTATGTTATGTGTTCAACATTTTTTTCTCTTGTTATGTTGTTTTTTTTGGGGGGAAGGAAAGGAGGTGTGATGTTTGTGATAGATCACTGTAAGCCTTGCCCTTTTTCTCCTGATGCATGATGGGGGGAGGAGTAGAGTGACCATGTTTCCAAACAACCATTCAGGGACACCCTCTATTCCCAAAAATCAGCTTGTGCTGTAACAAATCACAGTACAGTGATTGGACACAAGAGGCGGGATTTATGATTTCTCCAATAACAAGCAGGGGGTGGGGATTGTGCTCCTACAGGTTTTCCCGGCCAGGACAAGTACTGTCAGTGAGTAAAACGGTGATGTGGCTGCCCCAGGGGTGACTGTGTCAGTTTCATTCCTGGACACTGTATTGTCCTGGAATGAATGTGCCCAGGACAGACATGCAAAATGCGGGACTGTCCCGGGCAATCCGGGACACATGATCACCCTAGGGAGGAGCTGTACCAGGAAGTCAGACAGTGTGTGTGGGGAACTGGAAGCAGACACATGAGGCTGAGAAGGGATTACATCTGATAAGAACAGAGGGCCAGATTCACGTACCTGGCGGCGTATCCTATTATACGCCACGCAACTTACAGACGCAAGTGCCGTATTCTCAAAGCACTTACTTCCGTAATTTGCGGTGGCGTAGTGTAAATGGCCCGGCGTATCCCCGCGTATTTCAAATTGGGAATGTAGGGGGCGTCTTGTATTTAAATTAAGTGCGCCCCGCGCCGAATAAACTGCGCATGCGCCGACCGTAAACGTAGCCCAGTGCGCATGTTCCAAATCACGTTGCAAAAAGTCAATGAAACCGACGTGAACGTCTCTTACGCAAAGCCCTATTCGAGAACGAGTTATGCAAATGACATAAACGACGGAAAACACGATGCTGTCCCGATGTCCATACTTAACATGGCATACACCGAACCTACGCAAGGTTACCCCTCATATAGCAGGGGTAACCTTACGCAAACTACATAAACTACGATGACGGGGCGCAAATATGTTCGGGAATACGCCTATCTAGCTCATTTGCATATTTGACGCAGAAATCGACGGAAACGCCAACTAGCGTCCAGCGTAGAATTGCATCTAAGATCCGACGGTGTAAGTGACTTACGCCAGTCTGATCTACGCCAAATCTATGCGTAACTGGTTCTAAGAATCAGTCGCATAGGTACCCAGGCGCAAATACAGAGATACGACGGCGTATATGGAGATACGCCGTCGTATTTCATACGAGAATCTGGCCCAGAAGCTGTTGGATTAAGACTCCTCCATGTAAGAATGCCATAATGTTCTGAGTAATAAACCTTGCTCTGATTAAGTAGTACATGGGCCTGTGCGTGTAACTTGCTGAGCAGATACTGGCAGCATTGCTAGCAACACCTGAGAGACACAGAGTGTCAAGGGGACATAACAATTATTTTTTAAATTGACGCTCTATTTTTGTTTATAGCGCAAAAAAAACGAAAAACCACAGAGGTGATCAAATACCACCAAAAGATCGCTCTATTTGTGGGAAAAAAAGGACTTCAATTTTGTTTGGAAAACACGTCACACAACCGTGCAATTGTCAGTTAAAGTGACGCAGTGCAGAATTGCAAAAAGGGGCAAGGTCCTTTACCTGCATAATGGTCCAGGGCTTAAGTGGTTAATTCCATGGATTCCCTTGGCATTTATTTATATTGTGTAATTGAACATTCTCCTTTAGATCCAAGTTACCTTATATAAGGGCCTACCTGACTAGATAAAAATGTAATGGATTTTTAAAGCGGAGGTCCGTTCAAAAAAATAAAATAAAAGTCAGCAGCTACTAACACTGTAGCTGCTGACTTTTACAGTAATAAGGACACTTACTCGTTCTATTTGCCAGCGATGCCGGCCCCATGCCGAGGCCGATCATCGATCCTGGCAGCTCCAGGCACCGCCATCCACAGTAGGGAAACAGGCACTGAAGCCGTGCGGCTTCACTGCCCGTCACCTACTGCGCATGCGCGAGCAGCACGGCGCTATGTGAATGGGCCGGTTGCTTTCTGGGATACACACAGTTCCCAGAATGCAGCGCGCCCCATCCACAAGAAGCAACAGAGTGTAGGAGGAGGAAGAGAATCGACCGCGGAAGATGAAGAGGCAGATTCGGCACTTCCCATTGCAACAGCTATTTAGGGTACATTTTTGGTGGAAAGATTATTTTCAGGGTGGAACTCCGCTTTAAGTTAGATTTAAATTTGGCCATACATGATAGAATTTCATTAGAAATGTTTCCTTTTGGGAACGTATATTTGATTTTCTAATCATTAGAAGGGTCAACTTGATGCTAATTTTGGACCATAGTGACAAGAAAATTTGATGGAGCAGGTTGGGATTGTTTTCTTGAATTAATCCTTTTTTATCAGCATATTTTATTTGGGAAAGTCCTTTAATTCCAATATACAGTAATTTTTCTAACAATATCATAGGAACGTTTGTTTGAAAAAAATACTAGTGTGTAGTCAGCTCAAAGCTCATTTGGCAGACATGGTTTACAAAAACGTCCGGAAATGGACACCTGCGACACGGCACGCTTCTCCCCAACCTGCCCCAGACTGAGCTCTCATTACAGGATTAGGCACAAGCCAGCAAGGCTGAAATGCATCTAAAGATGGGAGGTGGGAACTCCTTAATGAATTGTTGGGGGAGGCATGGCAGGTGGGCCTGTGGCCACAATAGGCATGCGAGAGGGGCTGTGCCGGAAAGGTAGGGGGTAATCAGGCATTGCAGTGCCACATGAATGGTCATAAGGAGGAGGAGGAGGACTGAGAGAAGAGAATGGGGACAGAGCAGCAGGGCGGAGAAATGAAATTACCAGTCCGGCCTCTGTAATTATCTAAATACTGGAACTGAATTCACCACCATGGGGCAACCTGCAGGACCCTGGCTGATGAGGAGCTATGTGTACTAGTTTGCACAGCTGTGATATCAAAGATCCCATACCAACATAATGAAAACAAAAAAGCGGGGAAGACATACACACCCTAAAGAGTTAACTACAAATTTATTAAATGGCTTAAAAGCGATACAAAAACAAATTATGAACACAAAGACCCTTGATTCCCTATATTACGACCAATAGAAGAACACTTGATATTGGATATCCTAATGGGCTAAAACTCCCTAAGGCTGTCTCCTCGATATACAAGTTACTGTGGTAAGGCAGGTAAACTAGGGGAAATAAGTAAAAAATATTTGCCAGCACACTATGGATCGCAGATAACGTCCAAAAAATTCTAATACAAAAAAGGCATTACAAAAAGTGCAAAGTTTCGAGGCCACGCAGGACCTCTTCGTCAGGCAAGTAAGGATTACTTGCCTAAAGAAGAGGTCCTGCGTGGCCTCGAAACGCTGCACTTTTTGTAATGCTTTTTTACAGCTCATGTCCAGCTCTTCATGTTCGGTAATTTTCGGAGCTAGAGCACTGCGCCTGCGCAGTCCAGGGCGGGCATTATCCGCCCGGGGGACACATCTCGGTAGAACACCGGTCTCACTGTCTGAGAGTAAATTTTCACTGGTTGCAAGATGCCCTTGCAACCAGTTCCAGAAATGTAGTTATACGTTAGTAGGGGGTGGCTGTGTCCTCTTTTTAATTCCGGGACATTGTTTTGTCCCAGAATGAAGGTGCCTGGGACCCAGGACAGACATGTCAATTGCGGAACAGTCCCCGGGCAATCCGGGACACGTGGGCACCCTAAGGTAAACTCCTCATGGAAAACCAATCAGAGAAGTTCGTCACTGTCCCCGGACCAAGTCTGTCCCCGGTTTTGTCCCCGGATTGGATTTAAACATTGGCTGGGGCAATTTCAAAGACAGTCAGAGCAGAATAAAAAAAAAATCTGAATTACACACCCTGCTCCACCGCTCCTACTAGCTTAGGGGGGAGTATTTTTTTTCCATTATCTGTGCCCCTTTCTGATGATCATGTGCTGGTCGGAGTGGAGGGAATATTTCTTCAGTTTCGGGAGCCCATCCAGCTCCACTCACATGTTCTTCTGCCTTGGCTCAAGTCAGCCGCCTGCCTGCTAAAAGTGGAGTTCCACCCTGAAAATAAAATTTACACCAAAAATCTAGAAATAAGTAAAAAAAAAAAAACATTTTTTTACCTACCAGAAATAGCTGTTGCTATGCGGAAGTCCCTAATCTGTCTCTTCATCCTCTGCAGTGGATCTTCTTCCTCGTCCTATACTCTGTCTCTTCTTGTGAGTAGGGCACACTGCCTTCTGGGAACTGTGTGTATCCCAGAGAGCAGCCGGCCCATTCACAAAGCGCCGCGCTGCTCGCACATGCGCAATAGGAAACGGGCAGTGAAGCTGCACAGCTTCACTGCCTGTTTCCCTTACGGTGGAATTGGATTGGAGAACGCTACCTTTATTGAAAAATTGCCAGATACTATTGAGTAAACCATGCTTGTGTATGAGGCTTTGAGGTTTCTTGTCAAAAAAACTGCCCAAAATCTTGACGAGAAAAATAGAGAACCTGCATCAAACCCAAGTGTCTGTATACTTACCTGTTGCCATGGAAACTCACACATGCTCGAAATCACTTTGACTCATTCATGGTAGCTTAGGCATAGGTACGGTGTAGCAAGATGTCGGCAATGGCATCGAATGTGACAAGCACATGCTCATCGTAGTCAATGAGGTCACCGCGTTCGTGCCATTCAAAAGAATGTCGGTTCTTTTAAATGGCGTGTGTGTACACTTGGCCGGCAAGAGATTCTTGCCAAGAATCTCGTCAGGAATAACTATGTTTTTTTCCTGACGAGATTCTGGATCGTGTGTATAGGGCTTGACTACCAACAGACTTATCTTATCCCAATATATTATCATAACTCCCAACAGACTTATAATTTTCAATATATTTTCAAAACTCTCAACAGACTATTATTATTCCCAAAATATTATCACAACTCCATACAGATTATTATCACTCCCAATATACAGTTGTGCTCAAAAGTTTGCATACCCTGGTATATATTGTGAAATTATAATATAACTGGGTACTAACATTTATAGGTAAAGTTGATCTGGGGAAGATCTGATTGCCTCTCGGGGGATCAGGAAGGATTTTTTTCCCCTGCTGTAGCAAATTGGATCATGCTTTGCTGGGGTTTTTCACCTTCCTCTGAATCAACTGTGGATATAGAATTTAAAATAGGAAATGGTACGATATTATATATATATATATATATATATATATATATATATTTATATATATTTATAGTTGAACTGGATGGACTTGTGTCTTTTTTCAACCTGACTAACTATGTAACTATGGAATGTTTGGCCTTGGTACAGGTACAGAAGGTGGCACACACAGGTTAAAATGGCAATTAAAGGTTAATTTCCCACATTTGTGGATTTTTAAATCACAATTAATCTCTGTGTATAAATAGTCAATGAGTTTGTTAGCTCTCACATGGATGTACTAAGCAGGCTAGACACTGAACCATGAGGAGGTAGAAAAGAAAAGTCAAAAGACCTGTATAACAAGGTAATGAAACTTTACAAAGATGGAAAAGGATATAAAAAGATATAAAAAAAAATATAAAGGGAAGCACTCACATACCCTGAAATGTTTGGCCTAGGTACAGACATAGGGCCAGATTCAGGTAGAGTTGCGCTGGAGTAATTCGATATGCGCCGCGTAACTGTGAAGATGCGCCGTCGTTTCTATGTGCCCCTACCCACCAAACTAGATGCGCCCAATAACGGGCCATTTGCGACCGGCGGAACGTTCCGACGCCAGAGTATCGTCAGCGCTTAATTTCGCTTGGCGCATCAGTCGCGCCTATTGATTTCCCCTGCAAATATGCAAATGAGGGATTTTTCCCAATTCACGAACGGATTAGCACCATACGCTGGCTACATGCGCCGCGCGTATCTCGTCCGTCCGGGGCAAAGTTATTTCTACAAAAGGCTGCTTTATCTTTACTCCAGACGGTCACAGGTCAGCAGGAGAGCAGCTACAGCAGCGTTACCGACGAAACTAGCAAGCTGAACAACCACACTTGCAAGGACAACACCTCTGTGTGCCAACATGCCGGGGGCACTCGTGGTCCTAAGACTATTACTGGGTCCCTCGCTACGGAGGAGGCGGGCACGTGAGAGGATATACCGCACGCGTATGAACCTCTTTGGCATGGGTGATGAGGAGGTGTATCGCCTCTTCAGATTCAGCCCAGATGCAATACTTGAACTAGCCACAACCCTGCAGGGTGACATCACCAGCAAGACACACACTCTGCCATTATTTGACAAGTAAGAGTACAGAGTGCAGTAGTCAGCGAGGCAGACGGATTAGCTTCAGGAGCTCCCAGCGGCGCACGTCTCCTAGGAGTAGGAGCATGTGTGTCATAGCTCCAGGCAGGCGTAGGAGGCAGTTAGGCAGTGTCTCTCCCAGCCTGCTACCCAGCCCAGCTCCAGCCCCAGCTCCTGGACTTTACCTATGCCCCAATCTGACCTCTCCTCGTTACTAGATCAGCCCCTTGGCTCCCTGGCTCTCCTGGCTCTCCTGCAGGTAAGCTGCTGACGGCCGTCCTTTTCAGGATAGCCTCAGCAACACGGATCTCTCACGGATCTCTCCTGCTCCTTCTTTGGCCTCATTCCGCGGTCCCCTGCTTTCCCATACCCCCATCATCATTAGGGCCCCCCTTCTGTCACCCCCCCCCCCCCCACGACATTTCCGTCATTCCAGGGCTTTTTTGGAGACCCGCACCAAACGGCATTGAATCGCGGGGCCGCGATCTAGGAAAGACCGCGGCTTCACTTGCGGCCTAACAGGCGCGCCGCTCCTCACGCCCTACAATCCCCACCCAGCCTCCAGGAAATCCCCCCTCACCTCATGATAGCTTGTACCCGGCCTTATTGTCACCCTCTCAGCCCCCCCAGCATTATAGAAGTACCCAACCTGTCAGCCCTGGTCTACATCCCACTGCCTGTTCAGGCAACCATCTTTCTGTACCAGCAACACACTCACCTCTCATCCCCAGCCCCCCCTAATCTCTCCAACGAAGAAGCTTGATCCAGGGGTCACCCGATCGCCTCTTGCAGGGGTCAGGAAGGAATTTTTTCCCTGCCGGAGCGTATTGGCCTAGCGCCGCCAGGGTTTTTTGCCTTCCTCTGGACCAAGTCAGGGAGAGGAATTAGCCAATTCCTCTCCCCATTTGCCCCTGAACTCCCCCCCCCCCCCCCGGAGCATTGGCGATCATGGCGGGTCGGCAATATTCGGCCGACACCATTTGGAGTTTGAGGCAATGCGCCGCAACACTGCCAGCCATCACCAAAAAGGCCCTAAGAACTGAGCGACTATTGAGAATCGATCATAGATCGACGGTCAGACATTTCAGCCATTTACCCCAGCTCAAGCACATATCATGTGCTCTGATCAACACAAGATCGGCAGTAAAACACCGACTAGAAATTCGCGACTTCATTCAACAAAAGGATCTAGATTGTCTCTTTATTACAGAGAGCTGGCTCACAGCCGACTGTAACACCATTCTAGGAGAACTGGTGCCAGAAAATTACCGTATCATAACGGAAAACAGAATAGGGCAAAGAGGAGGCGGCCTGGCGGTGATCCACAAGACTCATCTTACGATCACCAAACCAGTCCACCAAAACCCTCTTCCATTCATGGAAACCCTTACTCTGCAACTGCAAGCAAGTTCAAAGGAGACCGTCCACATTCTGCTCTGCTATAGGCCGCCCGGCCCAAAATCGCAGCTGCTATCATCATGGACGGATTTCTTCTCCACTTACACCCTCAACAGCAAACATCTTTTGCTGCTCGGGGATTTCAATCTCTGGGCCAACTCCGCACAAGACCCCATTGCCGACACCTGTATTGACCACGTCGAAGGATTAGGATTGCAGCAACCAGTATGTGGGCCCACACATGCTTCAGGTCACACACTTGATCTTATTTTCAGACAAGCTCTGGAAATAAAAATTTGGGAAAATGAAAAATTGCCATGGACAGATCACCATGCAATTATATTCAGTATTTCCACTATCCCCCCTGCAACACAAACATCAAATCCAGTGACAACACACTGGACTAGATGTCAGAAGAAGCTCCACTCGGAACTCTTCAAAACTACTTTAAGGAAAAAAATAATAACAACTCAGCCGCATCAAACGGCCGTTGAAACATTGGAAGCCATAAACTCGGCCATGCTACAGTCAGCCGACTTGGTAGCGCCGAAACGAAGAACCCGCATTCGGAAAAACAACCGCAGCTGGTTTAACAACCAGCTGTCGTTACTGAAGCAAGAACGCAGAAGGGCAGAATCAGCCTGGAAAAGATGTTCTTCAGAGCTAAACCTATCCATCTACAAGGCGACAACAAGAAAATACCACAAAGGAATTTTCCAAGCCAAGAAAATTATTTTTCGGAGGCTATCAACGGTGCCCTAAACCGACCCCGCGAACTCTTCAAGATGGTCACCCAGACCATGAAACCAAGTTGCATTGAAGCCCCCAGTTCGGACACTCAAGAATTTTGCAATGAACTATCGGATTATTTCGTTACTAAAATCGAGGCAATCCGTGAAAGCATTCAGCAAAGCAATTCTCCCCTCAGCCCCCCTGCAGCCTCTCACACAGCACCCATAGTAATTCTCCTATATCAGGTAAGTTTACCCTGGAACCCATCTCCATCGAGACCACCAAGAATGTCATTTGTACTCTGCGTAATGGCACAGCGCCAAATGACATTATCCCCACAAAACTGCTGAAGGAATGCGCCTACATCTTGGCTCCTCCCATCACGCAGTTCATCAACCAGTCTTTTCTGGAGGGCATAGTGCCCTCTCAGTTGAAAGAGGGTATAATCCTACCCATCATGAAGAACCCCTCCCTGGACCCCAAGGACCCACTCCACCGCCGTCCCATAACAAGCCTCAACGTACTCTCAAAGATAATGGAAAAAGTAGTGGTGCAACAGCTGCAAAAGCATCTAGATACCCACAAGCTACTTGACCCATTGCAATCAGGCTTCCGTCCCGGACACGGGACAGAAACAGCATTGCTGAAAGTATGGGACGATGTTCTCAAGGCCGCAGACGAAGGAGAATCTTGTCTTCTAGTTCTGTTGGACCTAAGTGCCGCTTTCGACACTGTAGACCACAATCTGTTACTGACTCGGCTTGCTGAAGTAGCCAGAGTCGCAGAAGGCGATTTATCTTGGTTCTCCTCTTTTCTGGAAAACCGATCGCAAAAATTGAAGTTAGGACCTTTTACGTCTAAAAAACGCACAGTAACATGCGGAGTCCCTCAAGGATCGCCTCTGTCACCAGTGCTGTTTAACATATATCTTCGTCCTCTTTTTGAGATTATCAGCAGCCAAAAACTGCTCTACCACTCATATGCAGATGATACGCAACTGTATTTCCGCATCTGCAACAGACAGGATCACCACCTCAATCTAGAGACATGCCTCTCTTTGATAGAGGACTGGATGACAAAGAGTTATCTTAAACTCAATGGAGCGAAAACAGAACTTCTCCTGTTTCACGCCAAGCGCAGGAATCAACTTTCAACAGTGTGGACCCCCCCGCCTATTTTGGGCAAGCTCATCTCCCCTAGCGCCAAAGTCAAAAGCCTAGGGGTCATTTTTGACTCCTTTATGACAATGGACGCACAAATAGGGTCAGTAGTCAGCGGATCTCACCATCTACTGCGCCTACTACGCAGACTCACTCCGTTCATCCCTAAAGAAGATTTAGCGGTCGTGGTGGGAACAATTGTAAACTCCAGGCTGGATTATGCAAATGCCCTTTACCTCGGCCTCCCCAAGTACCAAATCGCTTGTCTGCAAGTCGTTCAGAATACGGCCGCCAGACTTGTGGAGGCTGATCCCCGGGTGGGCCACTCAGGGCAGCTGTTGGCTGCATGCCCTCCAAGGCCACTGCAATCCGGCTCAGATAGAGGTTAGTCTGGGCCTGCATCCTCAACTGGCGGGTGACTTGATGCCGCTGGTCACGCTGCCGCTGCCTCCCCTCTTCCCGGATGGCAGCAGTGTTGGCATGTACAGCTGCTGTCAGGTGCCGGACATCAGCCTGCACCTCCCCCAGGCTGGTAACAAGGTTCTGAACACCACTGGGCAGCTGCGACATGGAGCCCAGGCTGTCAGCGACCCGGTCCAGGTGGCCAGCAATCTCCCCCATCTGCTGGGTCTGCTTGGCGTGGTCCAACAGCACCTGGTCCTCGACCAGATCACACACCCCCCTGGTCTTCCGGGTGGCCTTCCTGGGGGCAGGAGAAGGTTGTCGCCGTGGGGATGGAGTCCCCCTTGAGGGGCTACCGAGGATGGGGGAGGGGATGACAGAGGGCCCTGCTGAAGAGGAGGACTCCTCCAACAATAAGATGAAGTCCTGTTCAGGTACAGGCTCCTCCACAACCACCTCTGCAGAGGTGGTGTGGGCACTCTCCTCCACCTCGGTCTCTTCAGCACCCAGGGGCTCATCATCACGATCCCGTTGGGAGGTTGGGGTGGACTGGCCGCCAAGAGATGATGGCCCAGCTCCGTCATCTGTGGATGACAAAAGAAGACACATGTTGGTGGTCCCACACACTTGGCACATGTACCCTCCCCCCCCCCACATGCAACACACCAAATAGGGGATAAAAAACACTTACCTGTCCTGGAGCCTTCCTCCATGGAGTCATATCCAGGGACCCCCTCCAACTGCTCCCTGTCCAGGCAGCGTGCGACCACCTCCTCCTCTGCGGTCAGGCTGACAGGACATGGGGGACCACCACCTGTGCCCCTCTCATGCCTCCTGATGGTGGCCACCTTGCCCTTGACCTTGCGCCGCAAGTCATTTATTTTTTTCTGAATGTCAGAAGCAGTCCGGGTGGAGTACCCCAAGACATTCACCCTGGCAGCAATGGTCTCCAGGATGCCCTGCTTTCTCTCCCGGCTGGTCTTCCGGCTTTTTTTTCCCATGGAGTAAATCATTAACAGACTCCATTGCTGATATGATGACCGAGACCTCCTGGGAATTAAAATTGAGGTTCCTCCTCTCTTTGGGGGTAGCGGGAGCAGCCATCACTGAGCAAAAGTATCTTCCCTGGGGTGGGGGGAAAGGAACTACTTTTGCGCCGGAATGGCGTTTCCGCCTGCGCTTTTAAGCGCCCAACGGAAGGCATTGCGCTGACGTTTCCCGGGAAGTGGTGCCAACGGAAGTTGTGAGCATGCGCACAAGGGGGCGAGTGGAGCCGCACTCACTGCGCATGCTCCGTGGATGATGCGCTGAACGTAAGCCTCTGCGCTGGGCTCCGCCCATCATTTACATATGATCACACCCACTTCCACTTGCGTCGGGTTACGCCAGCGCATTATCGTTACTCTGGCGCAAGTTTACGCGCAACTGCTATGTGAATAACAGTACTTGCGCTGAAAGGGTCGTCAGAGTAACGTAAATGAGAAGCGTTACTCTGGAGCAAAGATGCTCTCATCTACCTGAATCTGGCCCATAGTTTTTTTGATTATTTTTAAATCATAATAATAACAGAAATCAACCAAATGGCCCTGACCAAAAGTTTACATACCCTGGAATGTTTGGCCTAGGTACAGACACAGAAGATGGCACACACAGGTTAAAATGGCACTTAAAGGTCAATTTCCCACATTTGTGGCTTTTTAAATCACAATTAGTGTCTGTGTATATATAGTCAATGAATCAAAAGACCTGCGTAACAAAGTAATGGAACAGGATATAAAAAGATACCCAAAGCCTTGAATATGCCAGTCAGTACTGTTTAATGAATGAATGAATGAATGAAAAACTTATATAGCGCGGCGCATGTGAATTGAATCGCCTCTGGGCGCTTGTTGTTTCTGTCTCTCTGGTCATCAAAAGAGCAGAGTTTTTATCTGTCTTCTGAAGCTCAGGTAGTTTTCCTCCAGCCGAATGCTGGTTGGTAAAGCGTTCCATAGTTTGGGACCCTGGAAGGCAAACCTTCTTTCTCCTTTGAACTTGTATCTGACTTTGCGTTTCTTGACCAAATTTTGGTCGGTGGATCGCAGAACGCGATTGGGATTGTGGGCTTCTATCTTTTCGCATAGATATTGGGGGGCCTTCCCATGGATGCACTTATGTGTCAGACAGAGTGTTTTAAAAACAATTCTGTCTTTTACTGGCAGCCAGTGAAGGGCTCTCAGTGAAGGTGAGATGGATTCCCAGGGTTTTTTCCCAGTCACAAGTCTGGCGGCCGTATTTTGAACGACTTGGAGACGAGCGATTTGGTACTTAGGGAGTCCAAGGTAAAGGGCATTTGCATAGTCCAGTCTGGAGTTCACAATTGTTCCCACCACGACTGCTACGTCTTCTTTGGGGATAAACGGAATAAGTTTGGTAGTAGGCGCAGCAGATGGTGTGATCCGCTGACTACTGACCCTATTTGTGTGTCCATTGTCATGTAGGTGTCAAAGATGACCCCAAGACTTTTGACTTTGGAGCTAGGGGAGATGATCTGGCCCAGAAGGGCGGATCTGGGTGTCCATGGGCGGGGGTGTCCATGTTGTTGTCAGCTGATTCTTGCGACTGGCATGAAACAGAAGGAGTTCTGTTTTGGAGCTGTTGAGTTTAAGATAACTCTTGGTCATCCAGTTTTCTATCAAAGAGAGACAATTCTCTAAACTGGGATGATGATCCTTTTTATTGCAGATGCGAAAGTACAGTTGCGTGTCGTCTGCATATGAGTGATAAAGCAGTTGTTGACTACTGATGATTTCAAAGAGAGGGCGAAGATAAATGTTGAAGAGCACCGGTGACAGAGGTGAGCCTTGGGGGACTCCACATGATACCGTGCGTTTTTTCAGAAATGAAAGGTCCTAATTTTACTGTTTGTGATTGGTTTTCCAAAAAAGAGGCGAACCATGATAGATCACCTTCTGCGACTCTGGCTACCTCAGCCAGCCGAGTCAGTAACAGTTTGTGATCTACCGTATCAAAGGCTGCACTTAGGTCCAACAGAACCAGGAGACAAGATTCTCCTTCGTCTGCGGCCTTGAGAGCGTCGTCCCATATTTTGAGCAATGCTGTTTCCGTCCCGTGTCCGGGACGGAAACCTGATTGGAATGGATCAAGTAGGTTGTTGGTATCTAGATGCTGTTGCAGCTGTTGTACCACTACTTTCTCCATTATCTTGGATAGAACATTTAGGCCTGTTATGGGACGGCGGTGATTAGGGTCCTTGGGGTCTAGTCTAGGGTGGGTTTCTTCAAGATGGGCTGGATTATGCCCTCTTTCAGCAAGGCGGGCACTATGCCTTCCTTGAATGACTGGTTTATGAGCTGCGTGATGGGTAGTGCCAAGATGTCGGCACATTCCTTCAGCAGCTTAGTGGGGATAATATCATTAGGCGATGTGCAGTTTCGCAAAGTACCGATGACATTTCTTGTGGCATCAACGGAGATGGGTTCCAGAGTGAACTTGGTTGATTGTGGAAGGTTCCTATGGGTTTTCTGTGGTTGATTAAGGGGGTGGTTGCAAGGGTTATTAAATTGTCGAATGCTTTCCCGGATTCCCTCAATTTTATTGATGAAGAAATCCGACAATTTGTCGCAAAACTCTTGGGTATCTGAATTCGGAGCTTCAAGACAGCCCGGATTCATGGTCTGACTGACCAACTTGAAGAGTTCGCGAGGGCGATTTAGGGCGCTATTGATAGCCTTAGAAAAATAATTTTTCTTGGCTTGGAAGATTTCTTTACGGTATTTCCTTGTTGTTGTCTTGTAGCTGATCAGATTCTCTGCTGACGCGCTTCTTTTCCACGCTGCTTCCGCTCTTCTGCGCTCTTGCTTCAGTAGCGATAGCTGGTTGTTGAACCAGCCAGACTTGTTTTTCCGGATGTGGGCTTTGCGTTTCGGTGCTACTAAGTCGGCAGTCTGCAGTAGCACTGTATTTATGGCATCCAATGTATCTGAGACTGTTCGGAGTGGTTGGAGTGTTTTTATTTTATTTCCTAAGGTAGATTTGAAGAGTTCCGAATGGAGCTTCTTCTGAGATATAGTCCAGTGTGTTATCACCGGCTTAGGTGTTTTTATCAATGGGGGAATTTTGGAAATTATTAATGCAATGGAGGGAAGATTCACTGAATCCTCTCTCCTGGCTTTGGTCCAGAGGAAGGCAAAAAAACCCTGGCCGAGCTATGTCAATGTGCTGGGGCAGGGAAAAAAATTCCTTCCTGATCCCTGAAAGGCGATCGGCAAAAAACCCTGGATCAAATTTGTGGTTAGTGAGGGGCAGGGGGTAGGAGATGTCTCTGTTGGAGGTGTACCAAGATGGCCGCTGGCCAGACACTGAGCCCAGACTTGGGGGCTATCAGTGGGGTGGACTGGCAGCAGAAAGGCGGCTGGGTTAAAATCCTGGGGGTGGAGGGGGTTATCCAGGTGTGAGGGGGGGGTATGCTGGGCAGTCAGGGAGAAAAATTAGGGGAAATAGGAAATCGGTATAGAGCGCCGCTAGGCCGCGGACGAAGCCGCGGTCTTTCCTAAGACGCGGCTGCCGCGGACCTAGCATAGGCTGGCGCGGATCGTTTCAGAAGAGCAAAAAAATTTAAAAAAATTGGTGAGGGGTGAGGGATGGAGGCGGCAGGGAGAGGATGCCTCAATGGTGGACAGTGGAGGGGGTGTGGATGCCAGGACGGGGGGATTTTATTGTCTGCCTCCTGGGATCGGGTGCTGCGGCTTGTCCTGAAAAGGATGGCCGCCCACAGTGCCAGGGAGACAGGTAGAGCTAACCTTCCAAAGGAGGGGAGGAATGCTGGAGAGAGGCTGGAAACTGGAAGCTGGAAGCTGGAGGGGAGGCCAGGTTCAGAAGCAGGCTGGAGCTGGAGCTGGAGCTGGGGGAGGGCTGGGCTGGGAAGAACCCTGCCTGCCTGTCTACCTGCTACGCCTGCCTGGAGCTATGACTCACACGTTCCTACTCCTAGGAACGAGCGCCGCTTGTAGCTCCTGCTGCTAATCCTCCTACCTCACTGACTGAAAATTCCATTATTTATTAATGACTTAATAAGAAGTGAAACATTTGGGAATCTCTTGATACCAAGCCAAGGTCAGGTAGATTAAGAAGGATTTCAGCAATGGGAACTGTTCGGGATACAAAGAAAAACCCACAGGTAACCTCAGAAGAAATGAGAAAGTGAAAAGATGGTGTGGTTGTTTCTAAGGAGCACAATACGATGAAACGTGAACAAAAAAGAGCTTCATTGTCAAGTTGCCAGAAAGAAGCCTTTCTATACAAATTCCACAAAAAAGCCTGGTGACAATATGCCCAACAACACCTTGATATGCCTCATTGGGCTTTTTTTGGGGTATTGGCGCAGAAAAGGCTTCCTTGTGGAAGCTCAACCATGCAGCTCTTTTTTGTTCAAGTATCGTTGAATAGTGCTCCTTAAAAACAACCAACACCTTCTTTTGGAGAGCAGCCTGTATTTCTTCTGTGGTTACCTGTGGGTTCTTCTTTGTATCCTGAGCAATTCTTCCACCAGTTGCGGCTGTAATATTTTTTGGTCTACCTGGCCTTGGCTTGGTATCAAAAGAGCCCCTAATTTTCCACTTCTTAATGAGGAATTAAACAGTACTGACAGGCATATTTAAGGCTTTGGGTATCTTTTTATATCCTTTTCCATCTTTATAAAGTTCCATTACTTTGTTACGCAGGTTATTTGACTCATTGACTATTTATACACAGACACTAATTGTGATTTAAAAAGCCACAAATGTGGGAAATTGAACTTTAAGTGCCATTTTAACCTGTGTGTGCCACCTTCTGTGTCTGTACCTAGGCCAAACATTCCAGGGTATGTAAACTTTTGGTCAGGGCCATTTGGTTGATTTCTGTTATCATTATGATTTAAAAAGAATCAAAAAAACTATGTGATAATAAATGACTTCATGTGATCAATATCCTTGAATCCTTTATGCCAGAGAATACAAACTTTTGAGCACAACTGTATTATCGTAATTGGAAACAAACTATTATCAAGCCTAATATATTATTATAACTTCGGACAAACTATTATCATTTCCAAAAAAAATATTATAACTCTCAACAGACTATTGTCACTCACAACAGATTATCATAACTCCCAAATATATTATCATAACTCCCAACAGACTTCTATCACTTCTATCACTCCCAATATTTTATTATAACTTCCAGAAAACCCTTATAACTTCCAATATATTATTTATGCTCTCAGCTAATTATTATCACTCCTAACTGATCATTATTAGCCCAACAGACTTTTATCACTCCCAATATATTATCATAAAGCCCTACAGATTTGTATCACAAATATAATTATACAGGGAACAGAAGAAAATGAAGGAAGGGAGGAAGGAAGGAAGCAAGAAAGGAAGGGAAAGGAAGCAAAGGAATGAGAGAAAGAGAAAAAATGGAAGGGAAGCAAGGGAAGAATAGGAAGGGAGGAAGAAAATGAAGAATGAGAAGGGAGGAAGAGAAGGAAGAAAGGAAGGGAAGTAAGAAAGGAATGAGAAAAGGGTAGGAAAGAAAGGAAGCAAAGGAGGAAGGAAGAGAAGGAAGAATGGTAAAGGAGGAAGAGAAGGAAGGATGGAAAGGGAGGAAGATAAAGAAGTAAGGGAAGGAAGAAAGGAAGGGTAGGAGGAAAGGGGAAGGAAGAAAGAAAGGAAGAAAATAAAGACATGAGGGAAGAGAAGGAAATAAAGGATAGGAAGGAAGGGTAGGAAGTAAGGAAGGGAAGAGATGGAATAAACTAAGGGAAAAAATAAAGGAAGGAAGGAAGGGAGGGAAGAAAGGAAAGGAAGGAAGGACTTAAAGT
Organism: Rana kukunoris; assembly: GCA_029574335.1. NCBI lineage: Eukaryota > Metazoa > Chordata > Amphibia > Anura > Ranidae > Rana > Rana kukunoris. The sequence goes on along the minus strand of CM056051.1, from coordinate 518,643,659 downwards.
GGTTGTAAACCCACTCTTGTAACTTGAACCTACAGGTAAGCCTAGATTAAGGTTTACCTGTAGGTGCAAGGTTAGGGAGATATTTTCACAGAAACGGGCACCGCTGTCTACGGCGCATATGCACTTAGCAGTGCCGTTTTTATGAACGGCATTAACCGGGTTAATGCTGTGTTTTCGCGCATGCGCGGGAGTGACATCATTGCCGCTCTAGCCAATCACAACGCCGGAGCGGCGATAACAGCGAATAGAGTCGAGGGGACATGGCGGTGGCAGTGGATGGGACCGAGGCGGACTTCGGGTGCTTTGATCTTAGATAATAGACACATAATAAGGTAGTATGACTTTCTCTTGCAGACGTATTTTAAAAAATCAGGAAAAACAGAGGGTTTACTTCCTCTTTAACTTTTGCTACGAAAAAACATACAAAACAAAGAGTGTTCAGCAGGTAGCGTGGCCGAGCGGTCTAAGGCGCTGGATTAAGGCTCCAGTCTCTCCGGAGGCGTGGGTTCAAATCCCACCGCTGCCAATGTTTTTTTTTTCCTTTTTCATTAAAAACATCTGCTACTGTACAAGCATGTGTACTTCCAAGACAAAACAGGTTATCCTTAGATACAAATATGCAGAGAAGGAAGGGAGGGAAGGAAGAATGGAAGGGAAGAAAAGGAAGGAAGGAGTGAGAGGAATCGAAGGAATGGAAGGAAGTAAGCAAGAAAGGAGGGAAGCAAAATAAGGGAAGAAAGGGAGGAAGAGAAGGAAGGACCGAGGGAAGGAAGGGAGGAAAGAAAGGAAGGGTATGATGCAGTGGCGTAACCAGAGTCATGGGCGCCCGGGGCAGATTTTTTTTTCCGCCCCCCCCCTTATATAAACATGATATCAGGGCTGCAGTGTGGAGCTCCCTATTAAGCTATGGACCGGGCCGGGCCAACACTCTACTCTAGCGGAGTCCCAGCCTCAGCCTGTGGCAGAGGCAGGGTGTGAGCTGGGGAAGACTTGGGACAGGCTCTGCTAAACCATTCTCTCCCTGCATCACATCCCCGCTTACTTGCTTGGCTGAGCAGGAGTCCCTGCAGGCGCCGCCGGACTGCAGAGCACGTCACCATCTTGGAGCCTCCGCAGCGCGCGCCGGTGTTATGCCAAACAGGGCATCCCCTGCATCCTTCCAGGCATGCCTGTGCCGGCCGCTGGGAGGTACCGGCGGGGGGCTGTGCGCTCAGTGGAGGAGCCGCTCACTATACTATCCGCAGAGCTGCTGGTCACAGACGCCCCCCTCAGCTCAGCGCCCGGGGCAGACGCACCCCCTGCCCCCCTGGTTGTTACGCCACTGGTATGATGGGAAGGAATGAGAGGAATGGAAGGAAGAGAATGGAGGATAGGAAGGGAGGAAGAGAAGGAAGTAAGGGAAGAAAGGAAGGAAGAAAGGAAGGCTAAGAGGGAAGGGATGAAGGAAAAAAAGGAAGGAAGGAAGGAAGGAAAAGTAGGAAGGAAGGGATGGGAAAGAAGAAAGGGATGGGAAGGGAGGAAGGGATGGGAAAGGAGGAAGGATGGAAGGAAATAAAGTAATAGGGAAAGAAATAAACGAAGGAAGGAAAGGAGGGAAAGACGTTAAGTCTTGCTACAAAAAGAACTTAACAAACAGGAAGTCATCAGCCGGTAGCGTGGCCGAGCGGTCTAAGGCGCTGGATTAAGGCTCCAGTCTCTCCGGAGGCGTGGGTTCAAATCCCACCGCTGCCAAATATTTTTCTTAGTCATTTAAAACATCTGCCACTGTACAAGACAGTAACATTGCTTCTAAAACAAAATACAGATTAACTGTAGATACAAATATGCATCAGATTATATTTTTAGTGTATGGAATTAGCCAGTAAATCATTTCACTCACTGCCAGCCTACAGGTTAAAATGTAAAGTACACGTTTCTACATTGGATACCAAAACCAGAATTCAGCAATCTTGTAAAAAAAAAAAGAAGCAAACTCTCAACAAAGTGTAAAATATGTGTTCTGTATGGAAAAAATATTCTGCGCTTCCCCTTTAAAAGTTAAATTCACAATCTGTAATTTTTATTGTGACCTGTAGGTGGTGCTGCAGCAACTCCACCACATGTCACTGCTTTTCCTTTGGTTTATAAGTGACAATATCAGAGTCACCAGGAGCAGGGGACATGTTTACACTGCCGGGAAAATAAGCAGGTCGTAAAAACTAAGTGGCACCCCTTTGGCTTAATTTAATTATTGTTAGGGGTGTTGTGACCTATGTGTGTTACAACATGGGATCAAAGCGTGCTAAAAAGACAGTTACCGTTATAATCTTTTTTTTATTTTTATAGCTAGTCGTTCTATGGAGCTAATTATATCATTGTGTTGTGTTAAAGGGCATTGTGTGTTTATTGCATCCTTTGTGTGATTTGGTAAAAATGAGCATTCTGACTCTCCCGTAGTCCAAGGAAGGAGGCAAGCACGACACTCCACACCAGGGAAAAAGCCTTGCATTACTGTGTGGAGTTACAGACAGAAGAACAGGAAGTGAGGATTTCTCAGAAGAAATAAGGACATTTAAAAGCAAAATGGAAGGATGAGGTAAGTGAATGAGGACTGCACTAAGATGAAGGAAGCTATTTAGGAGAAAAAAAATTGTACCTTTACAACCCCTTTAATGTGTTACTAAACCCAGGACCCTGCATTCATTATATCTGATCTCTTACAGTACAAAGAACATCATCAGCAGTATATAGCATTCTTGGGACTTGTATCAGTGTCTGGTTAGAGCTTGTAGGAGGAGTTTTCATTCTTTTCTGATTGTCCTATAAAGCTGAAGCACCCCTGAGCCTCTGTCTGGGCAGTGCTGATTGGCCCTGTGCTGATGACATGCACCCTCCCGCCCCCCCCCAAAAAAAAAAAAGTTTTCTGGCAATACACACCAAACAGAGCATGTGCATAGTGCCTCCAATGTTCGTTACTATCAGGAGATAAATTGGGGACAGCGGAAGAAGGGGAGGATCAGAAAAAGACAGGGTCAAACAGCCTTTTTACACAATGCATTGGTTCCACAGTGAGTATAACAAGCATGTTTTACTGCATATACAGGAAGATTTTACTGTTGTGGGTTTAGTAAAACTTTATTGCAGAGAATTAAACAACCACTTTAAGAACCTTTACAAAAGAAATGTCTTTTAAGGTAATTACATACAAAGATTGGAGTTAATTTAATTTTCATATAAAAACACCAAATGTAGATCGCAATCACATTTGAAAAAAAAAGTATTACAAGAGTGCAGGGTTTGGGAGGGTGTTACGCTCAGAATGCAGTGTTAAGGAGTGTGTTACGCTCAGAATGTAGGGTCAAGGAGTGCGTTATGCTCAGAATGTAGGGTCAAGGAGTGCGTTATGCTCAGAATGTAGGGTCAAGGAGTGCGTTATGCTCAGAATGTAGGGTCAAGGAGTGCGTTATGCTCAGTATGCAGAGTTAAGGAGTGTGTTACCCTCAGAATGCATGGTTAAGGAGTGAGTTATGCTCAGAATGCAGGGATCAGGAGTGAGTTACACTCAGAAGTCTGGATTTGGGAGTGTGTTACGCTCTGAATGTAGGGTTAAGGACTGTGTTATGCTCAGAATGTAGGGTTAAGGAATGTGTTATGCTCAGAATGCAAGGATCAGGAGTGCGTTACGCTCAGAATGTAGGGTTAAGGAATGTGTTATGCTCAGAATTCAGGGATCAGGAGTGCATTACGCTCAGAATGCAGGAATCAGGGGTGCATTACGCTCAGAATGTAGGGTTAAGGAGTGTGTTATGCTCAGAATTTAGGGATCAGGAGTGTGTTACGCTCAGAATGTAGGGTTAAGGAGTGTGTTATGTTCAGAATGCAGGCATCAGGAGTGAGTTACACTCAGAATACAGGGTTTGGGAGTGTGTTATGCTCAGAATGCACATATCAGGAGTGTGTTACATTCAGAATGCAGGTTTAAGGAGTGTGTTATACTCAGAATGCAGGGTTCAGGAGTGCACTGCACTCAGAATGCGGTCAGAATGCAGGGATCAGGAGTGTGTTACGGTCAGAATGCAGGGATCAGAAGTGCGTTATGCTCAGAATGCAGGAGTGCGTTTTCAACTTACAACCTATTACTAAACTTTAACTGGGTGACATTTCGTTTTCTAAAGCCTTGTGTATCATAAACAATTGCCTTTTTTTTTTTTACTATATTTGTATCTCAGCTGATCTCCTACAGCCTCTTTCAAACACTTCCTGTGTACAAGCTCTCACTGTGGCAATGGCTGTACAACATTTGATGGTGACTAGGTGTGAGCGAACCCTGCTGGGTTTGGTTAGAGCTGAGTTCAGCAAACTTGTGGAGAGGTGCAGCATGGTGCGGTGGTAGTAAACACACAAAGTCTGGTTGTAGAGAAAATAACTTGTATTAATGCAGAATCCAGTAATTCACAGCAAATCCAGTGGAGGAAGACATCAGACCGGGGACAGCATGTAACAGAAATGTGTAGCAAATCAGGTCTCAGTGGCCTCAGTGGCATTGCGGCATCTGTTTTGAGGGGTAAATTGTGGCCTGGCCAATCCAAACCCAAAAGGGAGGCCTCCAGAAGGACGATGTGTCCCTATCCTTCCTAGGAATCTAACTAATCACTGTTCCTGACAGACGGGTGACCTACACTACCCACGTGCAAAATGCCCTTAAGTAGGGTCTGCCTGATCCAAGATGGCTGCTAGAGTCTCATAGGGTGGAAACATCCAACTAGATAGCTTCCCCAGTGACCCAGGAAACCATAGAGGAACCCTGTTGCTCTCGACTTTCTCTCCCCCTATAATGCTACTGTGGTTGAGCACCACCTGCAGTGGAGAAAGTAGACTGCACTTGCCTACAAAATCAGTGTGACGTCCATGAACTTTGAACTTAGTGCCAAATCCAACTGAAGCCTTTGGGTACCAAATCATGTTATTTATTTTCTATCCATTTTTAGGGCTAATAGGCAAGCTATTGTTAAAAAACAGAAGGTATAGCGCCTATGTTCCTCCAAGTACCGGTGCTATTTAAAATTTATTTAAAAGGGATAATCAGAGTGTAAGTGACTCTGATTTCAGCTGTGATTGTTTAATAGGGTCTCTGTTTCAGCTCGGCTGTGCTGTAGGCTCATTTTGTCGTGTCTGGGGTGTTGTTCCACCACAGGGCAATAGGTGGCAGCGGTGGAGTCTGGACTTGGGTGCTTATCCTGGCTGCCAATCGGGAGGCTTGGGCCTCGCTGGGCATGCTGGGAGAGGGTACTTGTGGAGCAGACGCCATTGGTCTGGGTTCTTCTTCTTCGAGTGTGGCCCCCACCTTTAGGGTGGCCACATTACGGCGCCCCTAGCGTTATGGCCTACCTGGCCGGGGCGTGCGTGCCATGCGGTGTTTCTGGTTTCGGGCCTATGTTGGTCTGGAACATTGGAACAGGACGGGGACACAGTGATCGACTGGGTTCCTACTTTTGAAGATCCCAAGCAAGTGTGGCTGTTCGGTGGGGAGTCCATCTGAGGAGCGCCAATGAGAGGCTGGCGGTCCAATAGGATACAAACCACCAGGGATCAAGGTAATCGGACACTGAAGGATTGACTCCTCTTTCAGTCGGTACCTGGGCGACGTTAAGAAGAGGATTCAGGCGAAACTTTACTTAGGAGGGGTTTCTCCGTAACCGCAATCAGAGAAGGCCTGTGGCAGAGGTGTCTCCCTGAGTTCATCCTAGAAGAGTCTGTGAGGGAGACATCTTCTCAAGTTCCAAGTGATACTCTGGCTGCCAGGTCAGTGAGAGAGGCCTGTCCAGGTACACTATACCCACTCTGACTGGAGTGGCGAAGAAATCTAAGTGTTATCGGAAGCAGGACTGTTTCCATAGTGAACGCCTGAATCTGCTGTTCTCCTTCCAACCTTCATCTATCCCTTTCCATCACCTGTTCACTGTAATACTGTAATAAAGAGCACATATAAAAGAGACATTCTCCTTGCGGACATTCCTTTATTGCTGCTGTATGCATCGTTCACCCTAGACATTTCACCAGAGCCATGAGGTAACATGCCATCCCATTTATTTATTATTTTTTGCGCTATTAATGAAAATAATATTCTTATTTTTTGTGATAAAATTTTGCTAATTATTAATTTTTCTTCATACATTTTGGCCACAATTTATACTGCTACATGTCTTTGATAAAAATAACCCAAAGTTTTTGGAAATTATTTGGTCTGTGTGAAAGTTTTAGAGTCTACAAGCTATAGTGCAAATCATAAAAAATTATCACATCTGATCACACCTGATGTACTGAAGGCCTATCTCATTTCTTGAGACCCTAACAAGCCAGGAAAGTACAAATGCCCCTCAAATAACCCCTTTTTGGAAAGTAGGCAGAGGTGGGTACGGAGGCTGCAGAGGTGGGTACGAAGGTGGAGGCGGCAGAGGTGGGTACGGAGGCGGCAGAGGTGGGTACTGGTGGGCACCAAGTGTTTCCCGGGCACTGATTGGGGACTGGGCACTGATTGGGCACTAATTGGGCACTGTATGGCACTGATTAGGCACCGGTTGGCACTGTATGGCACTGATTGGGCACTGTATGGCACTGATTGGGCACTGATTGGCACTGATTGGGCTATGTACAATACATAGATTCGTGCAAAGCAGAAATCTATGTATTGTTTTCAGTGGCAGTGCAGGAGCGAGAGGGGGCGGCGCTCCTGCGCCCTCTATGGACGCACCGCCACTGCTTCTGACATTCATCTCCACCTACAGTATATCAAGAATGTCTACAATCTCTAACAGTCCTCTCTAGCTGCTGCCCACTGTTCAGATGGTCGGCCCACTGGCGAGCGCCGGCCATCTGAATAATGGCAGCTGGTTGGCTGTGAAAGTGTCTATCAGAGCCTGGGGTTGTAATCGGCTTCCAAATAGTTAATCAGGGGATGCACTGGGTGTGCGTTCCCTGGTTAACACTGACACGCATCTCAGCCAATCAAGTTCACCGGATCTGGTTACCGGTAACCTGATTGGCTGAGGCGACATCGAGGGCGGGACTACATCGAGGGATCGTAGAGGAGGATCCAAGGATGGCTGACCGAGAAAGGTAAGTGCCAGACAGGGGTGGGGGCAAACTAGCGGCAATTGATGGGCGCAGTGGCGACAATTTTATGGCACAGTGGCTGCGTTTCGCATGGCACAGTGGCGACGATTGATGGGCACAGTGGCAACAATGGCATGACACAGTGGCTGCGTTTGACATGGCACAGTGCCGACAATTGATGGGCGCAGTGGTAACAATGGCATGGCACAGTGGCAACAATTGATGGGCACAGTGGTGACAATGGCATGGCACAGTGGCTGCGTTTGGCATGGCACAGTGGCGACAATTGATGGCACAGTGGTTGCATTTGCCATGGCACAGTGGTGACAATTGATGGGCACAGTGGCGACAATTGATGGCATGGTATAGTGGTGACAATTGATGGGCACAGTGGCAACAATTGATCGCACAGTGGCTGTGTTTGATAGCATGGAGCAGTGGCGACAATTGATGGGCACAATGGCTGCGTTTGATGGCATGGCACCGTGGTGACAATTTTATGGCACAGTGGCTGCGTTTGATGGGCACAGTGGCGGCAATTGATGGACACAATGAGGCTGCGATTTGATGGGGTTTTGTTTTGTTTGTTTGCGCCCCTCCAAAAATTGTGAGCACCAGCCGCCACTGGTCAAAAGACCATTAGAAACTGAGGACACCTTAATGTAAGGCTGGAAAGGGATTGTTACTACTACTCCTTACAACCCAATGCTCCCACTCCTATTACAGATTGCTGGGGTCCAAAGGCTACTCAACAGCTACATATAGGACACCAGTGCACTAAGCATTGACAAGGAACTTTCTTTGTGCTGGATGCAAATTTTCCCTTTGCATTTAAATGCAGTTATTTATCTTTCCATCAACAACCCCTGCTACCTGACGTGTCCAGGTCTTGGTCTCTTGTAAATGTTTTCATAGTATCCTTGTAAAAAAAGGAAAAACCATCATATTCTGAGCATGTGTACGCGGCATAAGACTGTTGATGCCATTAAAGTTTATGTGCGTGTAAAGACAGATGTCCCAATACTTTTGGTTGTATAGTTTTTACTCTATATACAGACTTAAAATTCTACAACTTCATTCTAAGTTAAAAGAAATGCGCTGTGAGCAGGATTTGAACCTGCGCGGGGAGACCCCATTGGATTTCAAGTCCAACGCCTTAACCACTCGGCCATCACAGCTTAACTGGAGATCGTGTTTGATCAGATATCAATCAAATTCGTATCTTACTCAGAATAATATTTTTTCTGCAGGATCAATAATCAAATAAACTCGGCCTAAAAAAGAAAAAATACAGACAGTGCTGTGAAAAAGTATTTTATTTCCTAATTTTGAATTTTTTTCTACACACATTTAAATTATTCAGATCATCACACCAATTTCAATATTACACTAAGATAACACCAGTAAATACAAAATACAGTTTTTAAATGATGATTTAATTTATTATGGGAAAAAAGCTGTCCAAACATGCCGACCCTATGTGAAAAAGTATTGGCCCCTTGTTGCTAAATCATAAATGAACTGTGATTGACTACATTTTTTTGGAAAGCTGAGTTAAATTTCCTGATTACTGCCAGACCTGTTAAATCAAGAAATCACTCAAAAAGAAGCTAAAAGATAAAAAAAAACAACACACCATACAGCGATCTAAAGAACTTCAATAAGTGATTAGAAACAAAGTAACATGTATCAGTCTGGAAAGGGTGACAAAGCCATTTCTAAGGCCGCGTACACACGATCAAATTTGTCCGCTGAAAACGGTCCGATGGACCGTTTCAGCAGACATCTCCGATCGTGTGTATGGGCTAGCGGACAGATTTGTCCACCCGACAGATTTCAAAGCTTGCTTTGAAATCTATCGGGTGGGAATCTGTCCGCCCGACATGTCTGCTGGTTAGTACACTTACCAGCAGACATGTCGTCCCGCACCGCCGCCGCACCGCCGCCGAATGGATTCGGCGCATGCGCGGAAGTGTTTTACTTCCTGGTGCGGTGACGTGGCGGCGTCAACGTCACCGCCACGTCACCGACACGTCAGCGCGCCGTCTGCTGGCGGGGATTTTGGTTTGCTCGTGTGTACACGCGAGCAAACCAAAATCCCAGCAGACAGATTTGTTCAAATCTGTCGAACGGACAGATTTGAACAAATCTGTCCGCTCGTGTGTACGAGGCCTAAAGGCTTTGGGACTCCAGCAAACCACGGCGAGAGCCATTATCCACAAATGGAGAGGACTTGGAACAGTGGTGAACCTTCCCAGGATTGGTCGGTGTTCTGACGAGAAAGGTCCCCCATCGAATAATGCACAGGCGCAGAGCCACACGCTCCTGCATGCTCCCGATGCAAGGGGCGGGTGTATTATTCATTAAACTCTGCAAGGGGCGGATGCATACAGAAGAGGCCGTATTGTATCATGATGGGCAGAGCTCATACGATGGGGGTGGATTTCTCAAAGGGACGGATGTATTAATGAGAGGCCTGTGTAGTTTATTGAGAAATCCACCCCCAATTTATCAGCTCAGTCCATCATTATTAACCACTTGCTTACTGGGCACATGCCTAGGCGAAATTTCAGCTTCCGGCACTGCGTCGCTTTAACTGACAATTGCGCGGTCGTGCGACGTGGCTCCCAAACAATTTACGTCCTTTTTTCCCCACAAATAGAGCTTTATTTTGGTGGTATTTCATAACCTCGGCGGTTTTTATTTTTTGCGCTATAAACAAAAAAAGCGACAATTTAAAAAATATATATATATTTTTACTTGTTGCTATAATAAATATCCCAATTGTTTTAAAAAAAACTATTTTTTTTTCTCAGTTAAGGCCAATACGTATTTGTCTGCGTATTTTTGTAAAAAAAAAAATATCGCAATAAGCGACTGGTTTGCGCAAAAGTTATAGCGCCTACAAAATAGGGGACAGAATTATGAATTTTAATGGCGGCATTTCGCTCGGGGTGTGCGTTCCCTGGTTAACACTGACACGCATCTCAGCCAATCAGGTTCACTGGTTCTGGTTACCGGTAACCTGATTGGCTGAAGCGACATTGAGGGCGGGACTACATCGAGGGATCGTGGAGGAGGATCCGAGGATTGCTGACTGAGAAAGGTAAGTGCCAGGCGGGGGTGGGGAGGACAATCTGGCAGCATTTTAGGGGCAAACTGGTGGTAATTGATGGGCACAGTGGCTGTGAATGGCATGGCACAGTGGCTGCGCTTGGCATGGCACAGTGGCTGCGCTTGGCATGGCACAGTGGCGACAATTGATGGGCACAGTGGCGATAATTGATGGGCACATTAGCGACAATAGCATGGCACAGTGGTGACAATTGATGGCATGGCACAGTGGCGACAATTGATGGCACAGTGGTTGCGTTTGATGGCATCGGGAGCGAGTGGCACAAAGTCGTCTGCTGTGTGCATGCGCTGTGTACAGCTGTTTAGTTGGAGCCTTTCAGCGGCTCCGCAGTGCTTCGTACTGCGCAAGCGCTGTGCCTACGCAGTATAGGGCGGGCATTATTCGACCAGGGACCTTTCTCATCACAACACCGGCCTTCCAAGAGCACAATAATGACTCATCAAGGAGGTCATGAAAGAACCCAGAACAACATCTAAAGTACTGCAGGCCTCACTTGCCTCAGTTAAGGTCAGTGTTCATGATTCAACAATAATGCCGCGTACACACGATCATTTTTTGCGATGAAAAAAAACAACGTTTTTTGTGAAGTAAAAAACGACGTTTTTGAAACGTCACTTTCAAAGACGATGTTGCATACACACCATCGTTTTTTTCACAAAAAACGAGGTTACGTTCACCACACTTTCCCATTGAAGCTCGCTTCATAACTAGCTTCTGGGCATGCGCGGGTTGAAAAACGTTGTTTTAAACAATGTTTTTGCTACACACGGTGACTTTTTGTGAAACAAAAAACGACGTTTTGAAAAACGACACAAAAAATTCAAGCATGTTGGAATTTTTTTTTGGTCGTTTTTTTTAAGACAAAAAACGACGTTTTGCCCACACACGATCAATTTAAATGACGTTTTAAATAACGACGTTTTTTTTCATCGCAAAAAACGACCGTGTGTACACGGCATAAGAGAGAGACTGGGCAAAAATGGTACTCATGGAAGATTTCTTAAGCCAAAACCATTGCTGACCAAAAAGAACACAAAGGCTCATCTCACATTTTCCAAAAAAAAAAAAACATCTTGATTATCCCCAAGACTTTTGAACAAATATTCTGTGGACTGATGAGACAAGAATTTTACTTTTTTAAAGGTGTGCGTCCCTGTGTGCGTCCCTTTATTTGAGGGCGCACACTGGCTGTATTTGAGGGGGAAAACTGGCTGCATTTGATGGGGAAACTGGCATAATTTGAGGGGGCAAATTGGCAGTATTTTAGGGGGCTAACTGCCTGCATTTGATGGGGAAACTGACATCATTTGAGGGGGCAAACTGGCTGTATTTGAGGGGGCAAACTGGCTTAATTTTATGGGGAAACTGGCTGAATTTGATGGGGAAACTGGCTGTATTTGAGGGGGCAAACTGGTGGCATTTGATGGGGCAAACTGGCGTCAATTGGTGGGCACAGTTGCACCAATTGATGGTTACAGTAACTGTGTGTGTTGGGCACAATGAGGCTGCAATTGATGTTTTCTGAGCACCAGCCACCACTGGTTCAAATACAATATCCAGTCTGTATAAAAAGTGATTTGAGAAGAATAGTTCTGCAGTCTGGAAAGGAAAAGGAGCCTGGGAGTCATCTTGGAGAACAGGAGTCAATAAGAGCTGAAAGAGTTGCATTGAAAGATTTCATGTGTGTTCTGAATTACACTTCTGTCTACACTGTCCCCAGAGGACAGCACAGCGGACAGTGTGCATGCAACTCCAAATTGTTGTATCAGACCAAGGCATATGATCTCCAATATTGGGGAGAACCTTCCATGGGTGTGGCAAAGCCTTAAAGGGGTTGTAAACCCTCATGTTTTTTCACCTTAATGCATCCTATGCTTTAAAGGGGTGTTCCAGCCAAAATGTATGTTTATTAAAAGTCAGCAGCTACAAAAAGTGTAGCTGCTGGCTTTTAATAAACATACACTTACCTGCTCCAGCGTTCCAGCGACGCACCGGCCGGGGCTCCGCTCCTCTTCCCCCCCCCCCCGGCGGGCGTCTTCATTCTAACTGTGGGCACCCGGCCGTGACAGCTTTCGGCTTCACGGCCGGGCACCCACTGCACATGCGCGCGGCGCGGCTCATGTCCTAGGCGATAGCCTACAGGGAGGGGCTGCTGTAGGCGATTAAGCTTAATCGCCTAACCAGCCCCTCGGCAGAAGGAGGAAGTGGGACAGGAAGTCCCACTCCTCCTGAAGCCCCCACTCCCCCCCCCCCAAAAAAAATTACATGCCAAATGTGGCATTTAAGGGGGTGAGGAGTGGGATAAGCGGAAGTTCCATTTTTGGGTTGGCACAGTTGATGGCACAGTGGCTGCGTTTATTGGCATAGCACAGTGGCGACACTTGATGGGCACAATGGTTGCGTTTGATGGCATAGCACAGTGGCTGCATTTGATGGCATGGCACAGTGGCGACAATTTTATGGCACAGTGGCTGCGTTTGATGGGCACAGTAGCGGCAATTGATGAGCACAGTGAGGCTGCAATTGATGTTTTTTTTCTGTTTGTTTGTGCTCCCCCAAATATTTTAAGGCACCAGCCGCCACTGAGCAGGGCTTTGAACTGCGAACAGGCTGGGTTCACATTGAACCCACTTCCCAAATGAATCCAAATCTCATCCCTGATGGGCACAACCATTGGCTCAGCCTGCACAGTGGTCCACCAGAAGAGCATGTGACAGGGAGACAATGCAGGCAAGTAATTTGGAGACAGCTGTCCTACCATAGCTTAAAGTGCCAGAACAATGACTAATAAAAAGATCACAATGGTTTATTTTAATGATAGCTACTTTAGTAAATATATTGACCTGTTAAAGATTGTAAAAGATTTTAGTGGTTGGGTTTAGATCTAATTTCTGCAGGATTCTGTAGAAGCAAGTCTGTTCTACCATTATGTAAAATGGAAAAAATACAAAAACTCAGCAAGCAGAATGTGTAACCAGTAGTATATGAGGCTTTAGAAGGGTATCAGCGTGATAATGTTATTTCATGACACATCAACACTTGTTGGGTAGGTGTGGAAGCCTGTTCTCCTCCTCCAGTTATCACCTCTCCATATCCTGATAAGTGTGTCACAGTGTCATTCTTCACACCTCTGTCTTTACCAGGCTATATCTATTATCTCCCTCTAATGCCATACAAAGCCATTCACAGTCTACAATACACAATTGCAATCCAACAAAACAGTGTGGCTATGCAGTGTAGAAAGCTAATAGAAATGTGGGGTGCATCCCTACAGTGATCCCCAGTAAGAGGATAGAGGTCCTGATTCTCCTTTATAAATCCTTAGTTATCATTAGAGGGGTCACCAGCAGGAGGAATAAGGTCGTAATTCCCCTGCATAAATATTTAGTTCTTACTAGACGGGTCACCATCATAAAAAAGAAGGCCCTTATTCCTCTATATAGATCTTTAGTTATCACTAGAGGAGTCACCATTAGGGATGAGCCGAATACCCCCGCGTTCGGTTCGCACCAGAACCTGCGAACAGACCAGAAGTTTGTGTGAACTTTAGAACCCTGTTAAAGTCTATGGGACTCGAACGTTTGAAATCTAAAGTGCTAATTTTAACCACTTAACCCCAGGACCATATTGCTGCCCAATGACCAGAGCACTTTTTTTGCGATTCGGCACTGCGTCGCTTTAACTGACAATTGCGCGGTTGTGCGACGTGGCTCCCAAACAAATTTGGCGTCCTTTTTTCCCCACAAATAGAGCTTTCTTTTGGTGGTATTTGATCATCTCTGCGGTTTTTATTTTTTGCGCTATCAACAAAAATAGAGCGACTATTTTGAAAAAAATGCAATATTTTTTACTTTTTTCTGTTATAAATATCCCCCAAAAATATATAAAAAAAATATTTTTTCTCCTCAGTTTAGGCCGATACGTATTCTTCTACATATTTTTCGTAAAAAAAAAAAACTCAATTAGCGTTTATTGATTGGTTTGCGCAAAAGTTATAGTGTTTACAAAATAGGGGGTAGTTTTATGGCATTTTTATTATTATTTTTTGGCGGCGATCAGCGTTTTTTTTCAGTACTGCGACCTTATGCGGGCACTTCGGACACATTTGACACATTTTTGGGACCATTGCTATAAAAATGCATTGGATTACTATAAAAATGCCGTTGGAAGTGAAGGGGTTAACACTGTGGGGCGGGGAAGGGGTTAAGTGTGTTACTGGGTGTGTTCTAACTGTATGGGGGGGTGGACTCACTAGGGGAAATCACTGATCTTCTGTTCATACATTGTATAAACAGAAGATCAGCGTTTCCCCCGCCGACAGGACCGGGAGCTATGTGTTTACACACATAGCTCCCGGTCCTTGCTCTGTAACGAGCGATCGCGTGTGCCCGGGCGGCGATCGTGCCCGCCGGGCACTCGCACAGGACTCGGGGGCAAGCGGGGGGCATGCCGCCGGCGACGTGCACACGCCCCCTAGCAGCCACTAAGGTGCCGACGTAGAGCTACGGGCTCTCGCCCAGGAGAGCCGACCTGCCGCCGTATAACTGCAGGGGCTGGTCGGCAAGCAGTTAAAGGCTAATATGCAAGTTCTTGTCCTAAAAAGTGTTTGGGGACCCGGGTCCTGTCCCAGGGGACATGTATCAATGCAAAAAAAGTTTTAAAAACTGCAGTTTTTTCGGGAGCAGTGAATTTAATAATGCTTAAAGTGAAACAATAAAAGTAAAATATTCCTTTAAATTTCGTACCTAGGGGGTGTATAGTATGCCTGTGAAGTAGCGCTTGTTTCCTGTGCTTAGAACTGTCCCTGCACAAAGTGTAATTTCTGAAGGAAAAAAGTCATTTAAAATCGTGGCTATAATGGCTATAATGAATTGTCGGCTACCGGCAATACAGAGAAAAGTCATTCATAAAAAAAATGTGCGGGAGTCCCTCCAAATTCAATTACCAGGCCCTTCAGGCAGGACCCGGGTCCCCAAACACTTTTTATAACAATAATTTGCATATTAGCCTTTAAAATTAGCACTTTAGATTTCAAACGTTTCGAGTCCCATAGACTTTAACAGGGTTCTAAAGTTCACGCGAACTTGCCGCGAACACCCCAAAATGTTCGCTGTTCAGCGAACAGGCAATGTTCGAGTCGAACATGAGTTTGACTCGAAGCTCATCCCTAGTCCCAATCAGGAGGAAGGAGATCCTGAATGAAATCTTATATAGCGCAGCACATGCCAACTAAATAGCCTCTGGATCGCCTCAGGATCCTGATCCTTCTATATAGATATTTAGTTGTCACTAAAGGGATCTCCAGCATGAGAAAGGTGGTCCTGATTCCTATATACAGTGGAACCTTGGATTATGAGCATAATCCCTTCCAGGAGAATGCTTGTAATCCAAAGTACTCGCATATCAAAGCGAGTTTTCCCATTGAAGTCAATGGAAACGAAAATAATTCATTCCACATTGACTTCAATGGCATGCAATACCGCATTCGACCACAGGAAGGGGGACACCGGAGAGCCTCAGAAACGGACGGAAAGGCCCAAATACACCTCGGCTGACCTCAACAAACCCCGGAAAGACTCCGTTCCCGAGGTTTGCTAAGGTCAACCGAGCTGGCCTCTGCCTTTTCGTGCATTTCCAAACGGCACCGATCAGCTGCTATCGGCACCGTTCAGCTCTGCTCGGCTTCCGGCACACCCCACCTCAGGCCAAACACGTTCCTGCACACCGTTTTGGCCTGAATCGTGCTTGTTTTGCGAGACAACACTCGCAAATCGAGTTACGATTGCTCATATTGCGAAACGCTCCTCAACCGCATTACTCGCGATCCAAGGTTCCACTGTATAGATCTTTAGTTATCACCAGAGGGATCACTAGCAGGAAGAAAGTCCTGATTCCTCTGTATAGATCTTTAGTTATTGCT
Organism: Rana kukunoris; assembly: GCA_029574335.1. Taxonomy (NCBI): domain Eukaryota; kingdom Metazoa; phylum Chordata; class Amphibia; order Anura; family Ranidae; genus Rana; species Rana kukunoris. The sequence goes on along the minus strand of CM056051.1, from coordinate 518,627,511 downwards.
AGAAAAATCACCAGCAGGAGGAAGGAGTCCTAATTGCCCTGCATAAATCTTTAGTTATCAGAAGAGTAGTCACCATCAGAAGGAAGAAGGTCTTGATTCTTCTATATAGATCTTTAGTTATCAGTAGGGATGAGCCAAACATACCCGCGTTCGGTTCGCACCAGAACCGTCAAACAGACCGACCGTTCGCGTGAACATTTAGAACCCCATTGAAGTCTGTGGGACTCGAACGTTCGAATTCAAAAGACCAATATTAAAGTTATTGTTGGAAAACGTCTTTGAGAACCCGGGTCTTGCCCCAGGGAACATGTATCAATGGAAAAAAGCAGGACTCCTGAAAAAGTGACCATTTTTAAATCTTTTTTCCATTGATACATGTTCCCTCGGGCAAGACCCGGGTTCTCAAAGACGTTTTCACAGGCAAACTATAGACACCCAGCAGGTACAATATTTAAAAAATCAAAGATTCCTTTAAATATTGTACCTGCTGGGTGTCTATAGTTTGCCTGTGAAAACGTCTTTAAGAACCCGGGTCTTGCCCGAGGGAATATGTATCAATGGAAAAAAGTTTTAAAACGGTCACTTTTTCAGGAGTACTGGAAAAAAACGACCGTTTTTAAAACTTTTTTTCCATTGATACATGTTCCCTCTGGCAAGACCTGGGTTCTCAAAGACGTTTTCACAGGCAAACTATAGACACCCAGCAGGTACAATATTTAACCACTTAAGACCCGGACCAATACGCTGGTAAATGACCCAAGGTGTTTTTGCGATTCGGCACTGCGTCGCTTTAACAGACAATTGCGCGGTCGTGCGACGTGGCTCCCAAACAAAATTTGCGTCCTTTTCTTCCCACAAATAGAGCTTTCTTTTGGTGGTATTTGATCACCTCTGCGATTTTTATTTTTTGCGCTATATACAAAAATAGAGCGACATTTTTGAAAAAAAAACACTATTTTTTACTTTTTGTTAAAAAAAAAATCAAATAAACTAAATTTTAGTCAAACATTTAGGCCAAAATTTATTTAGCCACATGTCTTTAGTAAAAAAAAAAATTGCAATAAAAAAAAATAGCTACCTAGCGGGAACAGCGGCACTAATACAGCGATCAGAAAAATGATCGCTTAGTGACGCTGGCAATAGGGAGTAAAAAAGGTTAACTAGGGCGGTGATCAGGGGGTTAAAACTTTATTAGGGGGGGTGGGGGGGCTATCCTGAACCTAACACTAACTGTTTTTTACACTGCCTGTCACACTGACACTAAATGCAGTGATTAAATCACTGCATTCAGTGACACTGTGACAGGGGGGTGGGGGGGGGGCGATCACAAGGGGTTAATATGCCTATGTGAGTGTGTGTCAGTGTTGTGTTGGTGCACACTTACTTGTGATGTCTTCTCTCATCAGCAGCGCTGGGAAACAGCGCTGCGATGAGAGGTGACATCATTTCCTCCTTCCTGTGTAAACACAGGAGGAGGAAGGGACAGGATGGGAGCGCGCTCCCATTGGCTGGGAGCGATCGCGGGGGGGGGGCGGATATCACGGACATCCGCCCGCAGATCCCGGATCGCTCCCAGAGGTAGGGGGACCCCCGCACGCCGCGGAGGGGGTCCCGATGGGACCCCCGAACCGCACTCAGGCGGGGACGTAAATTTACGCCCCTGGTGCCTGTACGTGCCATTCTGTGGCCGTATATGTGCGTGCGGGGGTCCTTAAGTGGTTAAAGGAATCTTTCATTTTTTTTAAATTTAAACGTTAATAAAATCACTGCTCCAGGAGCAGTGATTTTAATGATGCTTAAATTAAAAAATTTAAATAAAATTCCTTTAAATATTGTACCTGCTGGGTGTCTATACCTGTGATAACGCCTTTAAATAGCACAATAACCTGCCTGCCAGTAAATTTGGAAGAACTGATCTATCTAAGCTATACAGTGTATAAATATATGTACAACTCCTAGGGATGTATATATATTATCTACACACTGTAAATTAAGCTAAACTGACTAGCCTGCCTGCCTGCTCTATCTAGCTATATAAAAAGACAATCTCTCTGTCTCTCTGACTGCTCTCATTAACAAGCCTGAACACACTACACGAGGCCGCCCAGCAGGCGGCCTTATATAGTATGGGGCGTGTTGCTAAAGCCCTGAACCATAATTGGCCAAAGCCACCCAGGCTTTGGCCAATTATGGCTCTTCGTTTTTTGCGCGCTGTGATTGGCCAAGCATGCGGGACATACAGCATGCTTGGCCAATCATCAGCACGCAATGCCGCAGTGAATTATGGGCCATTTTGTGTCACTCTAATTACGCCCGAACGACCGCTTTTGTTCGAATTTCGTCAAACGTACGAACAGACAATGTTCGAGTCGAACATACGTTTGTATCGAACATGAAGCTCATCCCTAGTTATCAGTAGAGGAGTCACCATCAGAAGGAAGAAGGTCTTGATTATTCTATATAGATCTTTAGTTATCAGTAGAGGAGTCAACATCAAGAGGAAGGAGGTCCTGATTCAGGGGTCATGTCCTGGGGAAAAAAGTGTGGGAACTCCCAACCCAAGATCCCCTCCCCCACTAAAAAAAAAATAATGATACACTCATATGCATAATTACTAAACCGCATGTTTGTTTGTTTGTTTTTTGATCCACTGTACCTTAGTAATTATTTATGTTACTGGCCGTTTCCTGTATATGGATTCATCGGGTAGTGTGCGGGTATTCCGTCACTTCCTCGATGCCGCAATGTCTCCTGGGAGCTTTTGTCATTGTTCCCAGGAGACATTGCGGAGACATTGGGGAGGTCTGCCGCGAGTTATCGCAGGACTTAGAAAGAAGCAAGTTCTGCCCCTGACAGTGACTCGAGCTGGGCATCGCCGCTTAGTGAAGGATTGGCTCAGGCGGCTCGGCTGTTCTAGTCCTGAAAAGGGAACGGAGTTCCTGCTGTAAAGAAAAGTGCAGGAACTCTGTTCCCAAGCGTTCCCGCAGGACTTGAGCCCTGTCCTGATTCCTCTTTATAGATCTTTATATCACTAGAGGAGTCACCAGCAGGAGGAAGGAAGTCTTGATTCCTCTATATAGATCTTTAGGTATTGTCCGAGAAATTACCAGCAGGAGGAACAGTCTCAATCCCCCTGCATAAATCTTTAGTTATCACTAGATTCGTCACCAGCAGGTGAATGGAGGCCTAGATTCCTCTAAATAAATAATAGAGGGATCACCAGCAGGAAAAAAGAGGGCTGGATTCCTCTACATAGATCATTAGGTATCATTAGAGGGATCCCCATCAGGAGATAGGAGGCCCTGATTCCACTATACAGTGTCTCACAAAAGTGAGTACACCCCTTACATTTTTGTAAATATTTAATTCTATCTTTTCATGTGACGACACTGAATAAATAACACTTTGCTACAGTGTTGTGTAGTGAGTGTACAGCTTGTAAATTTGCTATCTCCTCAAAATAATTCAACACACAGCCATTAATGTCTAAAACGCTTGCAACAAAAGTGAGTACACCCCTAACTGAAATAGTCCAAATTGGGCCCAAATTGTCCATCTTTTGTGTGACACCATTATTTTCCAGCACTTCCTTAACCCTCTTGGGCATGGAGTTCACCAGAGCTTCACAGATTGCCAGTGGAGTCCTTTTCCACTCCTCCATGATGACATCACAGAGCTGGTGGATGTTGGAGACCTGTTGCGCTCTTCCACCTTCCCTTTGAGGATGTCCCACACATGCTCAATAGGGTTTAGGTCTAGAGACATGCTTGGACAGTCCATCATCTTTACCCTCAGCTTCTTTAGCAAGGCAGTGGTCATCTTGGAGGTGTGTTTGGGGTCGTTATCATGTTGGAATACTGCCCTGCGGCTCAGTCTCCAAAGGGAGAGGATCATGCTTGGCTTCAGTATGTCTCAGTACATGTTGGCATTCCCAGTGCCAGAAGCACTCAAAAAGCCCCAGACCATGACAGTCCGACCACCGTGCTTGACTGTAGACAAGACACACTTGCCTTTGTACTCCTCACCTGGTTGCTGCCACACACACTTGACACCATCTGAACCAAATAAATTTATCTTGATCAGACCACAGGACATGGTTCCAGTAATCCATGTCCTTAGTCTGCTTGTCTTCAGCAAACTATTTGCAGGCTTTCTTGTGCATCATCTTTAGAAGAGGCTTCCCTCTGGGACAGCAGACCAATTTGATGCAGTGTGTGGCGTATGGTCTGAGCACTGACAGGCTGACCCCCCCCCCCCCCACCCCTCTAACCTCTGCAGCAATGCTGGCAGCACTCATACGTTTATTTTCCAAAGACAACCTCTGGATATGATGCTCAACTTCTTTGGTCGACCATGGCGAGGCTGGTTCTGAGTGGAACCTGTCCTGTTAAATGGCTGTATGGTCTTGGCCACCGTGCTGCAGCTCAGTTTCAGGTTCTTGGCAATCTTCTTATAGCCTAGGCCATCTTTATGTAGAGCAACAATTCTTTTTTTTCAGATCCTCAGAGAGTTCTTTGCCATGAGGTGACATGTTGAACTTCCAGTGACCAGTATAAAAGTGAGAGCAATAACACCAAAATTTAACACACCTGCTCCCCATTCACACCTGAGACCTTGTAACACTAACGAGTCACATGACACTAGGGAGGAGAAATGGTTAATTGGGCCCAATTTGGACATTTTCACTTGGGGTGTACTCACTGTTTTTGCCAGCTTTTTAGACATTGTGTTTGGCTGTGTGTTGTGTTATTTTGAGGGGACATCACGTTTCCACTCTGGCTCCATGCACACTAGGAGCAGAAAAAACTTCAACATTTTTAGCTTGAAAAACGTGGCATAAAAGATACAAAATGAAAGCATATTCTACAAAGTTTAGGCGAGTCTATGAGAGTTTAAGCGAGTCTATGGGCCAGATTCAGGTAGATCAGAGCATCTTTGCTCTGGAGTAACGCTTCTCATTTGCGTTACTCTGCCGAAATTTTAGGAGCAAGTGCTGTTATTCAGGAAGCACTTGCTCGTAAAGTTGCGGCAGCGCATCGCAAATGAGCCAGCGGAATTCAAATTGGGCGGGTACGGGGCGTGTAGTATTCTAACTATGCGCGATCCCGCGGCGAACGTACTGCGCATGCGTCGAGTGTCAATGCATCCCAGTGCGCATGCTCCAAGTTCTGTCAGTGAACGTCAATGACGTCACGTCCCCATTCATGAATGTTTTACGCAAACGACGCGATTTGTTTTTTTTCCGACGCGATGACGACGGCTATACCTAACATAGGATACTCCACTAGGGGGCTGCTTTATCTATACGCCGCGTATCGCTTCCGGAAACGTCGTAAAGTCACTGCATCGCGCCCGAAAAAGATCGTGAATTGCCGATTCCCGCTCATTAACATATTTTTTGAGCGTAAATCGGCGGGAACGCCCCCGGCGCCATTTTTAAGTTGAAGTAACGATGCGATGGCGAAATTCAATTACGCCGATCGCATCGGAACTCCAACCCGGCGTTTCTTGTTTTCTGGTTACAGAAAACAAAAACACCGGCTTAAAGTGACAGTTAGGCTGGCGGATCCATTGATCCGCCAGCCTAACTCTACCTGAATCTGGCCCTATGAGAGTTTAGTTTATAGGCGTTTTTTGCACTACACTCCCCTCTGCAAAAGTTTTTACTCCCACAACACACCTAAAAAAACGTTGGCACTTGACGTTCAGAAGAGTTCAGAGGAGTTTGGGAGAGTTTAGGAGAGACTGACGTTTTTACAGCTTCTAAACTCCTCCAGAAAACGCGATAGAGAAGGTTTTTTTTTCCTGCCTCTGAACTTCCCTGACAGAAAACGCCTGTAGCAGTCAATAATGTGCAAAGACACATAGAGCACAATAGAAGTGCTTCTAGAGGCAGGAGAAAAAAATGTCAAACGCCTGTAGAATCAACGTTTTTTAAAGTCCAGTGTGCATGGAGCCTTATACAAGCTGTACACTCACTACTTTACATTGTAGCAAAGTGTCATTTCTTAGGCTCCATGCACACTGTACTTAAAAAACTTTGATTCTACAGGTGTTTGATGTTTTTTTCTCCTGCCTCTAGAACGCTCAGCTGTCAGTGGACAGGGCGGTCCCCGCACACTGTGCAGGGACCGTCCTGTCTCTCCTCCGCTTTCCCATATGGGGAATCGGATGAAGACGGATCGTCTGTCTGTCTTCATCCGATCCGATCCTTTAGACGGAAGAAAAATAGGGTTTTCTTCCATCCGAAAAACGGATCCAGACAGACGCGGACGTTAGCGGATGCATCATCCGCTAACGGACGCGATCCCATAGGGCCCCATTCTAAGTCGTTTACGGACTTAGAAAAAGCGGACCCTTCGTCTGCACGTGTGAAAGGGCCCTTAAGAGGAGAGTTTAGGAGAGAATGACGTTTTCACAGCTCCTAAACTCCTCCAGGAAACGCGATAGAGAAGGTTTTTTTTTCCCTGCCTCTGAACGTCCCTGACAGAAAACGCATGTAGCAGTCAATAATGTGCAAAGACACCTAGAGCACAATAGAAGTGCTTCCAGAGGCAGGAGAAAAAATCATCAAACGCCTGTAGAATCAAAGTTTTTTAAGTCCAGTGTGCATGGAGCCTTAGGCCCCATGCACACGAGACGCTGGTAAACTCGAGTTCAGAGGCATTTAGAAAAACATTTCAACTGCCCCTAAACACATTCAATGTTATCCTATGTGTCCATGCACACAATCTCGTTTATTGATGTTTTTAGGCAGTTGAGTTTACCCTCGTTTTTTCCAGAAGCAAAAAAATGGGTTCAGACGCAAACTTTTTTGCGTTTCAGACGCAAAACACTGATTTCGTTTATAGGCGTTTTTAAAGAAATCTAAAAAATGATGGAAAATTATGAAAAACCATTAAAAAAACATAAACAACTGTAATTGCTTGCATTGCATTGTGGACAATCCACAATGTGTGGCAGGTGACGTGGCCAGTGGACAATCCACAAATTGTGGCAGGTGACATGGCCAGGTGATGTGACAGGTAACGTGGCCAGGTCATGTGGCGAATGGACAATCCACAACTTGTGGCCAGGTGACGTGGCAGGTGATGTGGCCAGGTGACGTGGCCAGTGGACAATCCACAACTTGTGGCAGGTGACATGGCCAGGTGACGTGGCAGGTGACGTGGTCAGGTCATGTGGCAAGTGGACAATCCACAACTTGTGGCAGGTGATGTGGCCAGGTAACGTGGCCAGGTGACATGGCCTGGTGACGTGGCAAGTGGACAATCCACAACTTGTGGCAGGTGACGTGGCAAGTAACGTGGCCAGATGATGTGGCAAGTGAACAATCCACAAATTGTGGCAGGTGACGTGGTCAGGTGACGTGGCAAGTGGACAATCCACAACTTGTGGCAGGTGAAGTGGCCAGTTGAAGTGACAGGTGACGTGGCCAGTGGACAATCCACAACTTGTAGCAGGTGACGTGGCCAGGTGATGTGGCAAGGTGATGTGGCAGGTGAAATGGCCAGGTGACGTGGCAAGTGGAAAATCCACAACTTTTGGCAGGTGACGTGGCCAGGTGACATGGCAGCTGACATGGCCAGGTGACGTGGCCAGTGGACAATCCACAACTTGTGGCAGGTGACGTGGCCAGGTGATTTGGCAGCTGACGTGGCCAGGTGATGTGGCAGCTGACGTGGCCAGGTGACGTGAACAGGTGACATGGCAGGTGACGTGGCCAGATGACATGGCGGACAATCTACAACTTGTGGCAGGTGACATGGCCAGTTGACATGGCAGGTGACGTGGCCAGTGGACAATTCACAACTTGTGGCAGGTGAGGTGGATTGGTAACGTGGCCAGGTGATGTGGCAGGTGACGTGGCCAGGTGACATGGCAAGTGAAAAATTAACAATTTGTGGCATGTGACGTGGCCAGGTGACATGGCAGCTGACATTGCCAGGTGACGTGGCCAGTGGACAATCCACAACTTGTGGCAGGTGACGTGGCCAGGTGATTTGGCAGCTGACGTGGCCAGGTGACGTGGCCAGGTGACGTGGCCAGGTGACGTGGCAAGTGGACAATCCACAACTTGTGGCAGGTGACGTGGTCAGGTGACGTGGCAAGTGGACAATCCACAACTTGTGGCAGGTGAAGTGGCCAGTTGACATGACAGGTAATGTGGCCAGTGGACAATCCACAACTTGTGGCAGGTGACGTGGCCAGGTGACGTGGCAGGTGAAGTGGCCAGTTGACATGACAGGTGACGTGGCCAGTGGACAATCCACAACTTGTGGCAGGTGACGTGGCCAGGTGACGTGGCAGGTGACGTGGCCAGGTGACGTGGCTGGTGACATGGCAAGTGGACAATCCACAACTTGTGGCAGGTGGCATGGCCAGGTGACGTGGCAGATGATGTGGCAAGTGGACAATTCACAACTTGTGGCAGGTGACATGGCAAGTGGACAATCCACAGCTTGTGGCAAGTCACGCTAAATACAAGTATATTGCTGCTCTTTCAGCTGCTACTCACTTTGGTCTGACAAAATGGCTGAAATGGTTAAATAATATTGTTTTTTGAGCTTAGGGGGGGTCTTATGATGTTTCTTAACTAAACGCTTATAAACGCAAACGCGGTAAAACGCCGCGAAATTCGGCCTCAAGTCTTTTGCAGACTCTAGCAGGTTTTCTTCTAAGATTGCCCTGTATTTGGCTACATCTATCTTCCCAACTCTGACCAGCTTTTTTGTCCCTGCTGAAGAAAAGCATCACTACAACATGATGATGCCACCATCATGTTTCACAGTGGGGATGGTGTGTTCATGCGACGTGTTAGTTTTCCTCCACACAAAGTGGTCAAAAGGTCAAAAAGTTCAATTTCGGTCTCATCTGACCAGAGCACCTTCTTCCACATGTTTGCTATGTCCCCCACATGGCTTCTCACAAATTGCAAATGGGACTTCTTATGGCTTTCTTTCAACAATGTCTTTCTTCTTGCCATTCTGCCATAAAGGGCAGATTTGTGGAGAGCGTGACTAATAGTTGTCCTGTGGACAGGTTCTCCCACCTGAGCTGTGGATTCTTGCCCGGCCTGTGAGTTTAGATGAACGGCCATGTCTTGGTAGGTTTGCAGTTGTGCCATACTCTTTCCATTTTTCAGATGATGGATTGTACAGAGCTCTGTGAGATGTTTAAAGCTTTGGATATTTTTTATAACCTAACCCTACTTTAAACTTTTCCACAACTTTATCCCTGATCTGTCTGCTGTGTTCCTTGGCCTCCATGATGTTGTTGATTCATTCAGGTTCTCTAACAAACCTGTGTCCACGCAGATGGACTCTATTTACTAATTAGGTGACTTCTGAAGGCAATTGATTCCACTAGATTTTAGTTAGGGTTATCAGAGTAAAGGGGCTAAATACAAATGGGTGCCACACTTTTCAGATATTTATGTAGCACTCACCCCCGAAGGAGCCGCTGGTTGTTTTTTGGGATTGGCATATTAAGTTACCTTGTAGTGTGTCTAGGGGTAGTAGCAGTGAGTAGTAGCAGTGAGCGAATATTCCAGGGCCCAACACAGCCAACATCAACAGGAGAAAGGAAAGGTTGATGAAGCAATAGAGAACTGTGCGGTATCAGGCCTGGATAAGAAGTAGAGCAGTCGTGCTCTCAGTAGTAGTAGATACAGTTCGTCGCCACTCTCGCCAGAGTGGGTGAAGCACCTCCGGACAGACCCCTGTTATAAGCCTGGCAGCCGGAATGTCACTTTTAAGTTGCTGGGAGGAACAGGTCTCTATGACAGGCCTGGCTCGGGCCTCTGTCACAGGCTTAGTACTTCAGTACTCAAGAGAACAATTCGGATTGAGTGAATCCTCCCAGTAAATGCAATGGAAGGGGTCACCGGTTGACAGCTGACATGTACCTGTCAATTCCGATAACCAGATTCCCGATGGTTCGTTCAAGCCCTTGTGGATAACCTGCCTCCTGGTTCTCCTCAAGCCGATCCCCCACCGAATGGCATACAGCCTGGGATCTTCTCAGTAAGGTTGGGGACCCAGTGGGTTGGGGACCCACTGGGGCCCCTATCAACATCTAGATAGGTCTCCATGGAGCAGGCAGCTCCGGCCAGGTGGACCATGCAAGCGGGGTCCGTGGATGTGTGCACCCTGAAGGTGGATGCCACACCTGGAACGTGTACCCCTCGCAGAGAAGAAGAACCGACCCCGAACACGCGGCAGCTGCCCCAGATATACCCCTCCCCAGCATGCCCAGCGAGGGAAAAACTCCTCTAATTGTCTGCTGGGGAAAAGTGGCTCTGTCAGAACCCCTCTAGCGCCAACTGTCGCCCAGGGGTGGGATCGCACCCCTGGATTGCAGACATACCTATAGGACAGTTCTGAAAAGCAGCAGCCTGCAATTTAACAAATTATGAATGGGAGCAAAATAACTCTCCCATTTACCCACTAACTTTAGCGTAGTGCCCGTACTGAAAGTAAGGGGGCGCTTCATTTATCATTTTCTAGGGTTGTCCCGATACCGATACCGGTATCGGTATCGGGACCGATACCGAGTATTTGCGGGAGTACTCGTACTCCCGTAAATACCGCCGATACCAAAATAGAATACTTTTTTTTTTTTTTTAAACGAGCAGGCTGCTGAGCGTTAGAACGGGAGCTTAGAAGGGGTGGCGACTGGCGAGTGATCATCCTAATTGGTTGCAGCAGTTTAGAAGGGGGTGGAGCGAGCGGCAGCGACATCCTAATTGGTTGGTGGCACTGGCACTGGTACTGTGTATGTGACTGTGTTCCTGGTAAGCGGGCGTAATAGCGGCGTAATAGCGGCAGCTGACAAGGGGTGGACACTGGATAGAGCGGCGGCAAACATCGGGAGGTATGTCTATGTGACGTTTTTTTAACTCACCTCGCTCGAGCGTACATACTGGGGGCGGAGAGCAGCAGCAGCTGAGGGGTGGAGAGAGCACCAAAGAGCAGCCAATTGTTGTTCGTTTTCCTCCTCGCCTCGTGCTGCTAAATTATGAGGGGTGGAGAGTGGGCGGAGAGTGGGCGGAGAGAGGGAGGAGAGCGGGCGGAGACCAGGACGAACATCATAGCAGCAGTCAGCCCTCGCCAGCCCTCGCCGAGCAAGTAAGATTTAATGTCGAATTGTAGAGACTAGAGAGTGAGACAGTAATAAATAAGCTGAATGAATTGAATAGGAATACTGAGTGTCTAGTAATACAGTAGTGCACACAGAGGCAAGCTATGTGTAGTTGGTTGCCTTGCCACTGCCAGAAGTTGTCACTCACTGCACTGCATTATATGGGGGACATACATGGCTGCAATATGGGGGACCATACATGGCTGCAATATGGGGGACCATACATGGTTGCAATATGTGGGGGACCATACATGGCTGCAATATGTGGGGGACCATACATGGCTGCAATATGTGGGGGACCATACATGGCTGCAATATGTGGGGGACCATACATGGCTGCAATATGTGGGGGACCATACATGGCTGCAATATGTGGGGGACCATACATGGCTGCAATATGTGGGGGACCATACATGGCTGCAATATGTGGGGGACCATACATGGCTGCAATATGTGGGGGACCATACATGGCTGAAATATGTGGAGGGACCATACATGGCTGAAATATGTGGAGGGACCATACATGGCTGAAATATGTGGGGGACATGGCTGCATTTGGGGACACATGTAAAAAAAAGTATCGGTATTCGGTATCGGCGACTACTTGAAAAAAAGTATCGGTACTTGTACTCGGTCCTAAAAAAGTGGTATCGGGACAACCCTATCATTTTCTTTCCACCTCACAATTATGTGCCACTTTGTGTTGGTCAATAACATAAAATCCCAATAAAATACATTTATGTTTTTGGTTGTAATATGACAAAATGTGGAAAATTTCATGGAGTATGAATACTTTTTCAAGGCACTGTATTTGAGCAATAAGTTCCACTTTAAGAACATTTTTTATAGTTTGTATGGGTATTAAAGGGGTTGTAAAGATTTTTTTTTTCTTTCCCTAAATAGCTTCCTTTACCTTAGTGCTTTTAAATGTCCTTATTTCTTCTGAGAAATCCTCACTTTCTGTTCTTCTGTCTGTAACTCAACACTGTAATGCGAGGTGTGGTGTGGAGAAAGACTTTTGAGGGGGGGAGGGGGCGAGCAGGCAAGTCAGGACACTCTCTACTCTGCAGATAGAGAAAGGAGCTGTGTGTTAGTGGGTGTCCTGACACTCCTGCTCGCCCCCTCAAGAAAGCTTTGCATTATGGTGTTGAGTTACAGACAGAAGAACAGGAAGTGAGGATTTCTCAGAAGAAATAAGGACATTTAAAAGCAAAATTGAAGGATGAGGTAAGTGAAGGAGGACTGCACTAAGGTAAAGGAAGCTATTTAGGGATTTTTTTTTCCTTTACAACCCCCTTAAAGATAAAAATCAATGCATGGTATATTTTTGCATAGTTACTTTGGTCCAGCTTGTGTATGTCATACCTGACTGATGCCTCTGGAAGCTGGAGATCACTAAATTAGACAACGCTACTCCAGTGTTATCCCCTAGCTTCCTGGTCTTGTACTGAGTGACTGGATTGAAGCATTCTGCACACAGAAGGTTAGCTGTTTGGGATGGGTACCACTCAGAGAATGCTTTGCAGCTGCTGCTCTTTACAGGACCTGAAAACAAGTGGAGATGACTGGAGAAGCAGTGTCTACTTCACTGATGCCCAGCTTCCAGGGGCAACAGCCAGGTATGGTATATACACCAATGTAAGTATGCATAACATATCCACACCTGGAATTCTTCTTTAGATGTTAACCACTTCAATACCAGGCAGGCACTTACACCCCCTAAGGCACAGGTGTCAAACACAAGGCCCGCGGGCTGAATCTGGCTCTCCAGACATTTCATGTGGCCCTCACACCTCTCCTGCAGCTGCAGGAGAGCTACAGCCCTCTTCTGGTTCTTCTCCAGACCCTTACTTTCTGCTTTTAAGCAATGCATCCAGCTTATATCCAAAGTATCAGAAACAAAATATCCTAGAGCTCAGGCCAGGTAATTGCCACTGATTCCAGCACACAACGGTACCAGAAAGTTATATATATATATATATATGTGTGTGTATATATATATATATGTGTGTGTGTATATATATATATATATATGTTATAATGATCTTGCAGTATAGCAGAACAGCAATAAGGAAAGAAGAAGATAAGGGTGGGTCTTCAGCAGCTGAAATTAATCTCTGACTTTTTATCCACTTGCTGACTCTACCGTAGGTAACTTACTCACCGGACTGCAGTAATCATAATGCCTGTTCACAATATTCCTGGATGTTGATGCAGGGATCCCTCTTGGGTAGTGCCCTGGTCTGGTGAGATCTCTCTATTAATATCTGGTTGTTCCTCTAAGGCCGCGTACACACGAGGAGACAGGTCCGATGGATCGTTTTCATCGGTCTTGTCTCCAGGGATATTTTGGTCTGATGTGTGTACACACCATCAGGCCAAAATCCCCGCGGACAGAGAACACGGTGACGTAGAAGACACCGACGTCCTCAATCAAGGACACATGCGTCGAATCAATTCGACGCATGCGTGGGATTTCAGTCCGATGGTTGGGCGTACTAACCAGCGGACATGTCCGACAGACAGGTTTCCAGCGGACAAGTTTCTAAGCATGCTTAGAAACTTTTGTCCGCTGGAAACCGGTCCGCTAGGCCGTACACACGATTGGACATGTCCGCGGAAACTGGTCTGTGGACCAGTTTCCGCGGACATGTCTCCTCGTGTTTACGCGGCCTCAGAGTATGCGATGATAACAATCAAACAGTGCATGCAGCAGTGCGGTCATGTAAAAAGGAAAGGGGAAGCTCTACATAGTGTAAATCCGTTTATTAAAAATAAACCATTCCCCCCTTTTATATAAATATGCTTACAAGAAATAAAAACAAAAGAGCTTGTCACATGTATAGATATACGTCTCTCACTTGAATCGGTCAAAAGATATCTCGCTTGTTACCGACGTGAGTCCCGGGCAGTCATAATCCTGATTGGACAGATGAGTCATGTGGTCACCGTCTGACGCGTTTCGTGATTGGTTACATGTCTTCAAAGGGCATGAAGGGCTCTCCTCTACTCCCGTCTGTCAGATGCGAGTGAGGAAAAGCTGATTAACGTCAGACTGACACGCAGCACCACTGATCACTGATGATGCGCACCCCCACGGACACGCAGTGGCTGTTATCCTGCTGGACATCATATGACGCCCAGTCAGGATAACTGAACTACCGCCCAGCCATCATTTTGCTATAGGCTGGGCAGAAAGTGATTAAGGGACAGGTTTAAGCCCCGTAAACATGGACCAAATGCCGCGCGATATTTATGAAACCAGCCGACATTTGGCCCATGTGTATGCCAACCGTTCTGACAGAAGCTGGCTTCTTTCGGACGAGCATGCTGACTGGCTCCCGATCAGCTTTTTGGGGGGGTAGGTTAAAATAACTATTTTTAATATTAAGTCTTGGCAGGCAATGGATAGGTATAATGCCCTGTACACACGATCGGTTCATCCGATGAAAGCGGTCTGATGTATTTTTTCATCAGATATCCGATGAAGCTGACTTTCATCAGTCTTGCCATCAGTTAAAAAAAACGATCGTGTCAGAACGCGGTGACGTAAAACACAACGACATGCTGAGAAAATTAAGTTCAATGCTTCTGAGAATGCGTCGACTTGATTCTGAGCATGCGTTGATTTTTAACCGATAACCGATAATTTTAAAACAGGTTCTACGTTTTTCACTGATGGGGGGAATAAAACGATGGGGCCCACACACGATCGGTTCGTCTGATAAAAACGGTCCATCAGACCATTAGAGTTTACACATTATTAATGAGATTTTAGGACATTTTCATCCAGAGTGCAGAAAAACTACCAGCAACGATGTTAAGATCAAATGCGCAAATTGCAGTAGGCTTAAAGGGGTTGTAAAGGTTTTTTTTTTTTTTTTTACCTTAACGCATCCTATGCATTAAGGTAAAAAAAATCTGGCAATTACGGCCCCCCCAGCCTCCCGTTTTACTTACCTGAGCCCCGAATCTGCTCTGCGCATCCCCTGGTGTCCTCTTCTCCTTGGAGTCTGGCCGTTGATTGGCTAGATTTTCTAGATTGATAGCAGCGCAGCCATCGGCTCACGCTGCTATCAATCACATGCAATGGCGCAGCTCGCTGGGGGGGCGGGCCCACAATCTAAACCCCTTGGGAGAGTGCTTCCCATGAAGGGGGTCTGCTGATGCGGGGAGGAGCTGAGACAGCCACCGAGGGACCCCAGAACACGAAGATCGAGGCCACCGTGTGCAAAACGAGCTGCACAGTGTAGGTAAGTATAACATGTTTGTTATTATTTTTATTTTTAAACAAGAACATTTAGTGTCCCTTTAACCGCTTGCCGATCAGCCACCGCAGTTTTACGGTGGCAGGTAGGCTCTGCTGGGTGAGATCACGTAATATTACGTCATCTCGCCGAGCAGCCAATAGGGGCCCTGCTCGTTCCCGATCCCGGTGCCATAAAACTATGCCCTATTTTGTAAACGCTATAAATTTTGCGCAAACCAATCAATAAATGCTTATTGCGGGTTTTTTTAACGAAAAATATGTAGAATAATACGTATAGGCCTAAACTGTGGAAAATATATATTTTTTATATATTTTTGGGGAATATTTATTATAGCAAAAAGTACCAAAAAAAGGAAGCCAATTTTGTTTGGGAGCCACGTCGTACGACTGCACAATTGTCAGTTAAAGTGACGCAGTGCCGAATCGCAAAAAGGGGCCTGGTCTTTGACCAGCAATATGGTCCGGGGCTGAAGTGGTTAATGTACTTGGAAGATGCAGTATATTTTAGCATATAGCACATATTTTATCATGTTGTTGGCCAAACAACAAGAAATTAAGTCTGTCTTTCTGTGACCTTGTGACCCGGAGTCCTGGATCCTCAGAAAATTGTGGGAACTAGGCATTTTGACCTTGGAAAATAAACTTTTGGTGATTTTCAGGTAAGTGTGAATTACTTTTACTAGGCTGTAATGGGACAAAAGGCAAAGTGTGTCGATCTGCACCTCCCAACCCATTTCTTCTACCCTCTACTTACTGCCCCCCCTCCAAGTTACCGTTCAGTGAACTTTCATAGATACTTGTATTTAGTTTACACCATAGTGTGATAATTGTAAAAGTATTGTATACATTGCTATAGAGTTCTGTGTATATTTATATATTAGAGGGTTTATTTTGAGGTGTGATTGCTATTGGTGTATACTCTGTATTATTATACGGTGCGGTGTGATCATTATCAGCGTATACTCTGTATTATTATACCATGCAGTGTGATCGTTATTGGAGTATACTTTTATTATACAGTACGATGTATACGCAACATTATTACACACGATGGTATATATTTTCAGTGTTTTGACTCTGTCTATATATTTAGCAAGCCAAAGAATTACATTTCTGTATGATGTATATTGCTGTTTATTAAGTTAATTCTTATACAAAAACTCCACATTCGCTAAACAACTGCAACAATTACTCAGTTCACTGTCAACAGGCACACTTGCCTGCCTTTTTATCTATTTATAATTGGCAATTGCTATAGGAATGTTAATTGTGGAGTGTATTTTGGCATGAGTTACAAGAAGGGGGTGGGAATGGGATGGACCAGTAACATCAATGAGTGCAGGAACAATGCAGAAGTCATGCTTGTGGGTGGAGTCAATACAAAAGGGGGTCGGCTTAGGTGCAGTCAGTGGGATAAGGTAGAGGAGACTTTTCCAAAACGCTCAAAGCACGGATTACTCCAGGACTGTGCGAGCTATCACAATGAGGAACACATACTTCAGTAAAGAAGACAAAAAAGTAAGTTTGATGGCCCCCCATTAACTTAATGGCCCCTATTAAGTTCATCTTATCCCCCTTCTATCAAATGTTCTACTTACTGTGTGTTCCCTATTTTTATAATTTTTATTTATTTTTTGCTTTTCAATTTCTTAGCTTTCATTCTTTTTTCTCAAAAAACTTTTATGCTTATTTTTTTTTCCTTAAATATAACCTTTTCCCAATTGTTTCTATTGTTTGTCTCTGGTGACTTTTATACTCCTAAAGTTTCTTAGAATATACGTTCTTCTCAATTGCTTCCTTTCTTTGTCTTGGGTGACTTTTATACTCCTTAATTTTCTTAGAATATAAAACAATTCCAACTGCTTTCATTCTTTGTCTTGGGTGACTTTTACATTCCTGATTTTTTTATTGAATGTAACTTTTTTCCAATTATAGGCAAGCTTTGTTTTCTAATTTTACCTAGTATGATACCATAAGGGCTAAAGACTAAATTTGACCATTTTAAACTATTTTTCAACTCAAACTCTAATTTTTTTTGTGGTTAACAACCTACAATTTCCACTTTTTTAATGTTAAATGTTCCCTTCTTTTTGCTTATAAAAACATTTGGCACATACAATGTTGAGTATTCATATTAAGGTATCCAAATTATATCTATTACCTGAATACTGCTCTTAATACTTCTCAACTTTCCCTTGTTCTGCTATCTTTTATCTTTTGTGTCCAGAATGTTCCTCATTATTCTAAATTCTTTATACATTCTCTCTCTTATTCTCTGTGTCTCTCGGTAGCTCATGAAGCCAGTGATAGAGAAACGCAGGAGGGACAGAATTAACCAGAGTCTCGAACATCTAAGGACACTTCTGTTGGAGGCTACTCATGATGAGGTTGGAACTGAACTTGCTACTTATGTTTTATAACACCATTGTGTTATAGTTATAGTTATAGTTGTGCCTTATCCAATGTATTTTGGGGATAAATGCTCATTTTAAAATCTTGTCTGGCGTTCAGTTTTTCTGAAGGTTTTTTATTAAAAGGGGCAAAGTTGGACATAATTTGGTGTGACTTCAAAGGAGAAGTCAAGGGGGCTCTACAGGGATAGAGGTGAATAGGAAAAGGACAGAAGACAAGCTGTCTCATTTCCTAATGCAATTAGCAAGTATATGTGAAGTGATACAATGGTGTGAACGGCCATGTGAATGCTAGTGAAATGTAGACTGAAAACAGGCTGATGTCCAAATGCTCCATCAAATATTTTTGGCGTTATATTAAGTTTTCATGTTAAATGTAGTATGTGTTTTATTGTGTTCCATTTGGATTTCATAATTTTTTTTTTTTTATATCATATAGTATACTTTCACATATCATTTGGTCTCATTACTGGAATTATATAGTTATATCAAATGTAAAAAAAAAAAAAAAAAATGTATCCCTTTAATTGGAAAAAATATGATTTCCATATGAGTTCGGCAAGAGTTTGGAGACAAAATTAACATGCTATGTTTGTATAGTATGAGATATATTTTTTTTTTTTTGGTAGGTAATACTTTAGAAATTTGATCTAGACTGTTCAGTTCATCCAGTACCACCGCTTTAAACTACAGGCAAAACTTTTTTTTGTGGAGTGGAGATGAATTAGAACACCTATAAGGTTTTTGTTGCTCTCTGTGCCTCCTTAATAAAAGTCACCTTTGTACCCATGTAACCAATAAAGTAATTTTCTTTCAAGAGCATCCGAGTTGCCAGCCCTTTTTGATTCAAGTATTGTATTTATGGGGCCTGAACGTCCTGGCTAGAGCACCGAATCACAGTTCATGGATTTCTATTCTATTAGGAGTGGAGCTGGGCTAACATTTTGTTTCTCTAAAGTGAAATAAAATCTAATATTTTATAATTGAGGGGAAATCTTCCAATGTTGGCACTAATTATGGTGACCTTGGGGGCCCCAATGGATTTCCTTAATTTTCAGTGATATCATCTCACTTTTTGGTTTGTCTATGATACAGAAAATGAAAGGAAAACAGTACACAGATGGCAAAAAAAACAAAACAGGCAGGGATTATAACCCTTCCTATAGCTATATATACTGTATATAATCCTATATCTAAAATACTATTAAAATAAATAGTAAAATATTATTATTTATATTATTATTATTATTACTATTTCAATAATGTGTGTACATTTTAAACTACTATATCAATATTATTGTTAGTAATATTGATATAATAATAATAATAATAATAATAATAATAATAATAACAATAATAATAATGATGATGATGATAATAATATTTTTATTATTATTATTTCAATAATATGTTTACCTTTTAAACTACTGTATCAATACTATTGTTAATAATATTAAACTAATAATAATAATCATAATTGTTATTATGATTATTATTTATAATAAACTATTACTAGCATTATGAGTAAATCGTGATAAAAAAAATAAAGCCTATCATGTATACTTTTTTCATATTCTAAAATACATATCTATTTTGGATTTTAACTTTTTTGAACAATTTTTTATTTAAAATTGTATTATTTTTGATTGTTATTTGCTTCTTTGTATTTTGCCATTCTGCTTCGAGTTTGCTGATGTTTGTTTATTTTTTTCTTCCCAGTCTTTAAAAAATCCAAAAGCTGAAAAAGCGGATATTTTGAAGAAGACAGTGCAATTTCTGAAGCTATGTCATAATTCAGGTGAGAGGTATACAAGGTTTATGCAAACAAACTCATCTTATAAAGGAAGCAGCTTGTACTAGGCATGAGAATGTTCTGCAAAAACAGTATCAAGGGTGCACTTGCATTAAATGTTTCCATATAAAATTAAGATTTTATATAGATAAAAAGGTTTAAAAACATAAAAAGTTTTAAATGTTCTAATAGCATTAAAGAATAAGTTCAGATTTTGGAACATGTTACATGTTCCAAAAGTATTTAGGCTATTTAGCTGCAGCCATTCCTGCTCTCCCTTTCCTCCCCAGTGACAGCGGGTGGGCATCTTCTCTGGACGCTCTATGTCACTCTTTGAAACTAACATGGCCGCATGAGGCTCTGCCTGCTTGGCCACGTTATTCATTCACAGTCCTCTGAATGTAAAACTACAAGTCCCAACAGCGGCTCTCGGCTTGTAGCACACATTAAGCTACCACAGTGCTGTTGAGTCCTGTGGAAAGTCATTAATTCTACCTGCCAGTGAATATTGCTTAGTTAGTGGGCCCTGAGGACAGGGTTGATGACCACGGCTTTAGATTGTTCGAATCTTGGCCTGTCTCTGGTGTACCGGCCGAGATTTGAGCCATGTATGGGCAGGCTGATTGTACCCAAGTTGATTCCCACCAGGAAGGCTCGCCCCCAGGAGAACACAATAGCTCCATGGGGGGGATTCTCCCATAAACGGTGACTGTGTTGATGGGGGAATCAACAATTTTTGTATTTATTTTTGCAACCTGGGGTTGCAGGAAAGAAAATCGCTCCATCTATGGTCGGCTTTTAAAACATTATGGTTGCCTATTATGGTGGTCCCGGACCTTGGATGATGGTTGTACATAAAACACAATCTGCTTGGGTATCACCTTGCACATTTGGACCTCACTGAGTGCTCATGATTTTGTAAATGAGGCTAAAAGTGTAGCATAATACTTCTGGTTCCTGGTTAAAAATTACCTTTCTGTCTGAGATTGGCTGATTGGGAGTAAATTGCGTGACAATTGATATGACATTGTCCTCCATTCTAGTGGAAATAGAGAGCAGACAAATATCATCTTATACCTGTGACCACCTCTGCAGGTCACCATAGATCACACTTAATGTCTTATGCTGCATACACACAGTCGGAATTTTAAACGGACTTAGATAGAGAACAGGTTCTCTATTTTTCCGTTGGAAATTCCAACTGAGTTTTGCCCGGTCAAAAGTCCGACCGTGTGTACGTGGCATTAATGTCTCATTTGTTTTATACATAGTTGCAGAGGCGGCAAATTAGGCAAATTAGGCGGTCGCCTAAGGCCTCGCAATCACAGGGGCCTCTAGGCTGACTAATTTGCCCAATGCATTACCCCCGTTTTGAGGGACAGGGGTCCTTAACACTGCTGTACTCAGGCAGTGTTAAGAGCCCTGACTCAGGAGCAGGGGCCGCCAGCGCCCTAACAACCAGTGAATATCGGTGACACCACCCCTTGTGACGTCAATGACACAGCATGCCCTCAGTCAATGACATCACAAGGGGCGGGTTCACCATGTGACATCTCCGGGTGGCCCCCGCACTATAGTTATTAAAAAGCAGGATCTGGGGGCTGCCTTGTTAAAGGGGGGCTTTCGGATTCTGATAAGCCCCCTGCATGCGGACCCCCCACAACCACCGGCCAGGGTTGTGCGGGAAGAGGCCCTTGTCCTTGAATTATTTTTCCCATCGTGGGAGTTAGTGGGGCCCCATGTCAAGTTTTGCCTAAGGCCTCACAAAGCCTAGAGCCGCCTCTGCATAGTTGCGTTGTTAGGTTGAAAATCCACATCTACAAAATATTTTGTGTAGTTGGCTCTGAATAATATTTTTTTTTTCAAAAATGTGATATTCATTTTTATTTTCCTTTGCAGGGCCAGAAGAAGCCAAGAAAAAAACTGGGTTTGATGGTGGCTTTCATGAAGGATTGAGCCAAGCCACTAATTTTCTAAATTCCACATCTACAATATGTGAGAGGAAAAGGGATTATGTTGTTGAAAAGCTATGTGAACACATGGAGGAGAAAAGCCCTAATGATTGGGGGGATTCTACATCAGATGAATCGTTCAATGCTGACCACAGCCAAGTCCTACCAAGCCCTTCACAAATCCCAAGACTCCCAAAAGACCATTTAACACTGTGCCCTGAAAGCCATCCCTGTCGACCCTTCCTTCACTACCCTTCTCCCTCCAGCTCATCAGAAGCGCCCACTTTTGAACAAATACAACAGACTACAACACACACATCCCAACCCAACAGCTGCAGGAAGTCTGTTCAAAGGACTCTCTTCCCTCCGACTGCACCCACGCCCCCTTTCGCCCCAACGCTTGTGTGGAGACCCTGGCCATAGATTGTTATTTATTGTATTTGTTTTTGTAAATAGACTTTGTACATTTAAATTATATTTTTATCTTTTGTACAGTGCTCTTGTGTTTATGATCTGTAATACTCACTGTAAATTAAAGACGTATAATTGAAAAAGACTTTGTTTTTAAAATAGTTTTTTTTAAAGAAATTTGGGATTTTTTAAAATTCATTTTTATCGTTTGTTGCCTAAGGGTATGTAAGGCTGGGCATGCATGATTCAATTCCTGTACACTTTCTTTACAATCTCCTTTATCATTGCATTTGATTTATCAACAACTAAGGAAGACCATGCACGGTTCGAATCTCGGCCGGTTCCTGCTGAGCCACCTAAGATTCTAACCATGTATGGGCAGGCAGAATAGACCAAGTTGGGTGCAACTAAGGCCGCGTACACACAAGGAGACATGTCTGATGAAAACGTTCCGCGGACCGTTTTCATCGGACATGTCTCCTGGGATATTTTGGTCTGATGTGTGTACACACCATCAGACCAAAATCCCTGTGGACAGAGAACGCCGTGACGGTGACGGTGACACCGCAACATGCGCAAACAAGGAAGTACAATGCTTCCACGCATGCATCGAATCATTTTGACGCATGCGGGGGATTTGGTCCACTGGTTAGGCGTGCGGATAAGTTTCTAAGCATGCTTAGAAACTTTTGTCCCCTGGAAACCTGTCCGCTAGGCCGTACACATGATCGGACATGTCCGCAGAAACTGGTCTGCGGACCAATTTCAGCGGACATGTTCGATCGCGTGTACGCGGCCTAAGTGTGGCTGCTATAGTCTTCTCCTGGCAGGGACAACTTCCCCCGCCCCTGCCAAAAGAAGACAATGGCCCAGCAGGAGGAATTATTGCATCAACACTGTCTGTGTTTTTGGGGATATCAAGCAAATTTATATCCTGCAACCTGTGGTTGCAGGAAAGAAATTTCCGTTGTGTGTGGCTGGCCCAAGTAATTAAAGGCCCCACCTAAATAATCAATTACATTTATATCCAGTCAGGCAGGATCTTACAGTACATTGTCTGTTAGATCTTATAATGACTCTATCATTACAGAGTTAAAGGGTGAAATAACTCCAGCCTGTAAAAGAAGGAGCAATATATTTACCATTGCACAAGCCTGCATATTGAATCTCTACTGTTAATGATCCCCAATGGCTGAAGGTTTCTGATACTTCCTGATGTGTCGAATAACTGTTACCCTGCTGCATGCCATGATTCCACCCCCTGGCTCAATAAGGAGGCATTCTATAGAATCAAAAGTGTCCTACATCTACAGCAGTCAGAGATCAGCAAGACAGTGGAGTTTCAACAGGTGGATCATCGGAAATATAAGAATATACAGTATTTATATACAGTATGTATTTTCTGGGGTTATTTTACTTTCAACCCTTAATTAAGTGACAGGGTCAATTTAAAGTCTATGTAAACCGAAATATAATGTAAATATAAAATACATTGCTTTGGCAAGTTGAATACCATCCAGCTAGGGTTTAGTTCTACTTTAACCCCTTTGCGCTGGCTCCTTACAGCCCTTTCAGGCCGCGTACACACGATCACACATGTCCAATGAAATTTGTCCGACGGACCGTTTTCATCGGACCAGGCTGAAGTGGTCTGTTGGTCTGATGTGCGTACACACCATCGGACCAAAATCTCCTCGGACCAGAACGCGGTGAAGTAGAACACAACAACGTGATGAAAAAACTAAGTTTAATGCTTCCAAGCATGCGTCAACTTGATTCTGAGCATGTGCGGGTTTTTGGTCCGATGATTTTGTGTACTAACCATCGAACCTGTCCGACGGACAGGTTTCCAGCGGACATGTTTTCAAGCATGTTTTGAAACTTTGGTCCGCTGGAAAATGGTCCGATAGGCCGTACACACGATCGAACATGTCTGCTGAAACTGGTCTGCGGACCAGTTTCAGCGGACATGTTCGATCGTGTGTATGCGGCCTAAGGGGTTTGGCATTCCGGGAGGTGCTACAGAGCTTGTGACCATGTGACTGGCTGCCATAATTGGCTGTCACAGGGGTCACATGATTGGAAAACTCCTGATTATAAGAAGCAATCGGGAGCTTTTTGCGAGTGCCAGAAGCGCGCAGGGCGCATGCTCTCGGAACAGCTCTTTCGGCACTAATGCATGCAAATATGAAGCCCCTCTGCGGCAAGGCCTGGTCACCAAGAGGCCATACATCTGCGCGTGGTTGGTGCCTAGGGGGTTAAAGAGCAGCTCTACTTATGTTGAAAGGAAAACAATGACCTCTGGGTGATCAATGTACATTGTGGGGATCTTAACAAACTTTAAAGTAGAGTCCTACCTACATTTTGTCACTGGTTAGTAGCTGGTTAGTCATTAGTAGCTGTTTGTTCACCATATCCTTTGCAGACTAAGCCTCCATTCACATTGGTGCCAATTGACATATCAAAGCGCATTTCAAATGGCAGCCTGTTGCCTTCAATGGCACTGTCCCAATCAGTGTGATACCAACTTTGTGGCACTGCTCCGATTTACAGAAGTAGTTCCTGCACTACTTTCGGTGACTTTGGGGGCGATTTCAACAGATATCTTTGCATGAACCTGCACAGATGTCTTTCAAATCGCTCCCGAACTCGCACTGAAATGCGGGTTTGAGATTGTGCAAGTTCAGCTGAACTCGCACGATTTCAAACCCGACTTCAGTGTGAACGAGGGCTAAATCTGAATGGGAAGGTCTGGTTCATTTAAATCATCTGGTGCTTTCTCAATGTTCTAATAAGAAAAGATGCAAGGTCTGCATCACTTCAGAATTATTTAACTCTGGAAGTATTTCACCAAAATGGAAATTTTTTATACAAGGGGTGTCTAAAATCTGACTTGTAGCCTAAGCCTTGTACACACGGTTCGTTTGTTGGAAGGGGTTTGTCTGTTTACAGACTGTACCGTAAATTTGTATCGTTAGTAAGCTTCTTTTGACAATTGTTGCTTAACTTTCGGCCAACAAATGTTGGATGACATGCTGTAAATTTTCGCCAGACAACGGTTTGACGTCAGATTTTCGTATGATCCCCCCCGCTGTCTTCTGGGAGACACATAGGTCCTAGAAGACAGAAGGCACCAGTGAGGACACGCAGCGCAACTCACGCATGCGCAGTAGGGAAACAGGAAGTGAAGCAGCGGCAGCATCTGAGAGCTGACGGACAGATCGGCTTCGGCTGCTGACATCGCGGGCACCCTGGACAAGTAAGTGTCCATATATTAAAAGTCAACAGCTGCAGTATTTGAAGCTGCTGACTTTTAATATTTTTTTTTCCGACGGAACACTGCTTTAAGTCATTTATTATCAATCAACTGTGTTTACTCTTTTTAAATCATAATCACAACAGAAATTACCCAAATAACCCTGATCAAAAGTTTACATACCCCGTTTGATAAATAATTTTATTATTAGGATAAATGCACTTACAGTTAAAACGGCAAACAAACAGCATATATAAACAGACTTCCGATCTCGGCTGCGACGTCCCCACGGCTCTGTTTCCCTGGCGCGCTGTGTCACTGTCCACATGACTTTCTCAAAGGGCGTGAGAAGCTGTTATAGTGGCAAAGGGTGGGCCAACTCAATATTGAACCCTACGGACTAAGACTGAGATGCCGTTAAAGTTAATGCGTGTGTATAGGTATAGGTGTAATTGTATTAGGATTATGGGTACTCCAGTTTCCTCACACACTTCAATGACACACTGATTAATTGGTCCCTGACTAAGATTGGTGCTAGTATGATATTCTATTGAGCGACCCCAAGATGGCTGTCTCACAATAAATTATGATTATTATTATTAATAAGATGGCTGTCTCACAACAAATTATGATTTTTATTATTAGCTCTTGTTATTATTATTACGACCCTCTGCCCCAACATCAGATAATATGCTTTAAGTTCCCAGAGAGAAAAGCTTTGTAGCCATATAACTATTTTAATATTAATGTCCAATGTTCATAACATTGTGTTGGTAAAGTTTCCATGCAACGTAAATTGTAGATTATTTTATTATTGTACTTTGATTACATACAGTAGTCAGGCTGTATTATGGTCTAAAGGCTCGTACACACGATCGGATTTCCATCTGACTTTTCTGTGGATTTTTGTCCGAAGGGGCGTGGGCTGTGAACTTGTTTCAGCCAACAAACACCAAACCACATGGTTTTTCTTTACCACCACCCTTTGGGCAACTTCTGCTATTGTTTTCTGATGTTTAGCATTGGTTCTGAGCATGCCAGTTTGTACTTTGAGAGCATGCACAGCAAACATTTGTTGTCGAAAATTTCGAAAACAATTGTTCGATGGAACATACAGACGTTCGGATTGTCCGATAAAACACATCCGTCGGACCATAGTTGTCGGGAAAATCTGATCGTGTGTATGGGCCTTTAGTGTAGTTTATATTATAGAGCATTTTAGAATTGTATTAAAGTGGGGGTTTACCCTAAAAAAAAATCTAACATTACATTGAGCCAACTTATTGAGACTGACAGTATGCTGGTGTTTTTATTTATTTTTCTGTACATATCGTTTTTGGCTATTTTCACCCCCGGCTATCGGGTAGTAAATCCCGCGGGAGTGGGCATTCCTATTCACAGGCTAAGTGACGTGTTTCCGACCGGCGCATACTGCGCGTCACGAGTTGCCGAAAGAAGCCGAACGACGGTGCGCAGGCGCCGTATAGGGCCGTATAGAGCCGACTCGCAGTCCAGCTTCTTTCAGGAACTCATGACGCGCAGTATGCGCCGGTCGGAAGCACGTCAATCACTTAGCCTGTGAATAGGAACACCCACTCCCGCGGTATTCACTACCCGGAAGCCGGAGGTGATAATAGCCATAAAACGCTATGTACGGAAAAATAAATAAAAACACCAGCATACTGTCAGTCTCATAAGTCGGCTCAATGTAATGTTAGAATTTTTTTTAGGGTGAACCCCCGCTTTAAGATTACATTCAGTGTTCAGACAATTTTGTTGGTAAAGTCTCTATGCAACCTATCATTTCGATTACTTTAGAACTCTGTTATGGTCCGGTCCTATCATATGTTCTAACACTGTATACTGTAGTGCAAAATATAATTATGTTGTGATCGTGCCACATGGTCATATTATATTGGATGTGTGTATTGTTCTATGTCTGTAAAGAGTGTAATAGTGTGATTGTGTCCAATCATAGGAATCTACTGACCATGGGAAGGCCAGGTCCAGGTCAAAAAAATTCACAATAAATTGACAAAAACCTACACTATGTTTCCCATGGCTTTTGGAAGGGGAACTTTAGGAGTGTGGCAGGCTTGTAAACTCAGACACATGGCAATAGATGTGAATTGTGTGGTAGACACCTCTCCATTCCTTCTGACACTTGTCCAAACCTTTGCCAAGTGTGACAACAACAGAAGGACAGGCAAGACCTTCTTGACATCAAAGGGACCTTAGGTTCAAGGGAGGAGATATGGGATGCTGGATATGGAATTCCAGTAGTCACTAACTACATTATCACTTTATTTAACTAAAGAGATGTAAAACACAAGGATTCTTGTGATTCCCGCAGTCTAAAAAGGAATGTGATTAAAGGTGAACTCCAAGCATACAAAGTTGCTGTTTTACCTGCTAAAGGATTTGTACTTAGGCCCATCCAGTCTTAATAAAACACAAATAAGCTAGACATGTGCACACTGAAATATTTTGTTTTGGAATTTCGCTTTCGTCCGAAAAAATACATTTATTTAGTTACTCCCGAAATTAATTTTTATTTATTTTGTTTCATTAAAAAATGCATTCGTCCAAAAATCCAAATTAATTAAGGTTGAATCTGTCATTGAAGGCTTATGGTGTCCGTTAAATGTTCTAAGAAGATTCAACGAAGCAGCTAAACTGTACGACGCCACAATCGTACATTTCCGGTCAAATGCAGCTAAAAACATACGATTGCCACAAACGGACATTTATGGTCAAATGCTCAGCCCACAAGCTTTAGTAGAGTTCTAATGTTGTATGACTAGTAATAATTATATTTATTATTTTTACTAGTCAACCAACATTACAATTCTTCTATAGCTTTTGGGTGGATCATTTGACCATAAATGTCCGTTTGTGGCAATCGGATGTTTTTAGCTGCTTCATCGAAACTTCATGTCTCTATAATGTCGAATCTTTTCTCTCTATGTCAAATAATCTTGGACTAATAGAGTTAGGTTAGGCACATTTGACCACATGTTCGATAGACACAGATCGCTATGGTCACCGTCATGTTGAATCTTCTATCTATATCGAACTTTTGTTGCAACAA
The DNA here is from genome assembly GCA_029574335.1 of Rana kukunoris. Taxonomy (NCBI): domain Eukaryota; kingdom Metazoa; phylum Chordata; class Amphibia; order Anura; family Ranidae; genus Rana; species Rana kukunoris. Next base: position 518,599,186 of record CM056051.1, on the reverse strand, counting down.
AACAAAAATAAAGCATTTTTTATGTCGGATCTTTCGGATTTCGTATTCTGCACGTTCGTTATCGTTTGTTAAAACTAATGCAAAAATACCCGAAAATCGGTCAAAAATGCATTTAAATGAATGCACATGTCTAAAATAAACCAGAAGAAATATTATAGTTCGATACCGTGCTAAGTGTATATTCATCCCCTTATTAATGCGTCAAAAAATAATTTGAATGTATCACCCAAAATTGCACAACGATGTTGCTTCAAAAATAATACTAAACAATGAAAAATGTGTACATAAACATGAATAAGCTTGGCATTGTCCAAAAATGAACGAAACTATTCACAAAATAATAAAGTGTTAAAGGATTGAAACAATTGTAGTACAACTTCTTCCTTCACTCCTTCACATCAGGAGTCACTCGAAGAGGTTGTCAGACTGATGAAATGTGTTAGGGTGAAAGCCAGGCTTTGTGTTTATGTTGATCGGCAGCATTCAGCAGTGCAGCGGGCAGTGTCTCCTTCTACAGTGCTACTAGCTATGTGTGAGGCCTCGTACACACGACCGAGGAACTCGCCAAGCGAAACACATAATTTTCCTTGTCAAAGTTCCTTGTTAGGCTTGTAGAGGAACTCGACAAGCTTGCTTTGCGTACACACATTAAAGACCAAATCTCCTCGTTCTCAAACCTGGTGACTTCAACACATACAACGGCAGGGGCTGCTTTTGCCAATCTCATGTTACTGCATGTTATGAAAAAGTTTGGCAAGAGACATTTGCACTTTTCAGTCTGTTACAGCGTGACAAATGTGCTATTTCCATTACAAATACTACTTTTACCGAGGGTGCACGGGTTTCTTAGCATACACACACTCGAGTTTCTCGTCGAAAAGCAGCCCGACGAGGAACACGACGAGCCAATTTGGACTCCCATCGAGGAAAAAGAGAACTTGCTCTCTTTTTTGCTCGTCGAGTTCCTCAACAGTTTCCTCGATGAAAGATTTACACACGACTGGTTTCCTCGCCAAAAAAGCTCTCCCACCAAGTTTCTTGATGGATTCTGCCGAGGAAACTGGTCGTGTGTACGCGGCCTGAGACACAGGAGGGAGTGTTTGCTACTTAGTGCTGTGATCCTCTGTAGATGTACTGGATGCTTTATTGTGCACTTGTAATGTGAATATAATGTGTTAAAGTGGTTGTAAAGCTTCACTTTTTTTTAATAACAAACATGTTTTACTTACCTCCACTATGAAGCTCGTTTTGCAAAGAGTGGCCCTGATCCTCATCTTCTGGGGTCCCTTGGCGGCTGTCTCGGCTCCTCCCCGCATCAGCTAACCCCCTCTAGGAAGTTCTCTCCCAAGGGGGTTAGCTCGCAGGCACGCTCCCGAGTCCTGTATCCGGCGTCCATAAGTCGATGACTACAGGACTCAGCCCGCGCCCCCCAGCCCTCGCGTCATTGGAGTTGATTGACAGCAGCGCGAGCCAATGTCTGCGCTGTTATTAATCTATACAATGAAGAGCCGAGAACAGCCAAGAAGACTGAGCCAACATCAATCACGTTCTCAACACAGTACTTTTGAGGGCTCAGGTAAGTAAATGGGGGTGCTGGGGGGCCTGCAATCACCAATTTTTTTGTTACCATAATGCATAGGATGCATTTAATAAAGCATTTTAACCTTAAGGTATCACACTATGCATGGTCTCTTTCTCTGTATGCTCAGTGTCTGAAAAATCATATGGAAACATCTGAAAAAGCTCACTGATTGAAGAGTGGCTTCACCCTTGGAGATCTCATAAGTGTAATTGCCATACCAGTGAAAGTGTGGTAATATCTTTTGGTGAATGCAAATCCATGTAGGGGGTGGAAGACAGCACGTGGGGGTTTTAATATGGACATTTAAAAGTGGATAAGCTGTCACTGTCAGCATGGTTCACTTTGCCGAGACCGGAAAGCTTTTCTGGCAACTTGAGTACTACTTGATGTAACTTTGAAGTAACTTTCAGAGAAAACTATTCACAAAATAATAGTGTCCAAGGATTGAAATAATTGTAGTAAAACTTCTTCCTTCACTCCTTCACATCCGGAGACACTCGAAGAGGTTGTAAGACTGACAAAACGTGTTAGGGTGGAAGCATGTCTATGTACACAAGTCAGATAGACATTGCCTTGAAGTAGTACAGAAACGTTTTCTAAAGTCAAAGCGACTTCTGTAGTGCTAATTAAGACAGCTCTCATTGACTAACATGGGATGCCACACATCACGCGAATTGGAGTCTTAGGCCTCATACACACGAGGCAATCTATCTGTTCAAATCGGTCGGACCGACCGATTTGAACAGATCTGTCTGCTTGGATTTTGGTTTGCTCGCGTGTACACACGAGCAAACCAAATTCCCCGCCAGCAGACAGCGCGCTGACGTGGTGGTGACGTGGCGGTGACGTTGACGTCGCCACGTCACCGCACCAGGAAGTAAAACACTTCCGCGCATGCGTCGAAATAATTTGGCGCGTGTGCGAGAAGACATGTCTGCTGGTTAGCGTACTAACCAGCAGACATGTCGGGCGGACGGGTTCCCAGCCGACAGATTGGTAAGCATGCTTTCAAATCTGTCGGTCGGCTGGCCAAATCAGTCTGCTCGCCCGTACACACGATCGAATCTGTCTGCTGGGACGGTCTGGCAGACCGTTTCCAGCGGACAGATTTGGTCGTGTGTACGCGGCCTTACAATTCGGATCCCAAGTCGCGGCAGTTCGAACCAAGCCTTACACAACCGCGAAAGAAGACTTTTGTCTACAATTATTTTAAACCTTTATTAGTTAGGTTCATTTCTGGACACTGCTAAGCTTTTTTTGGCGATTTTGGGTGATATATTCATGTTCCTCCGAGACACAATATTAAGAGGATAAAAATGCACTTACCACTGTATTTAACTAGAAAATTTCTTCTGGTTTATTGTGTTTCAATATGGGGGTTTATTAATACAGCTGCTGGGTTGGATGGTTGTATGTTTTGCATAGTGAGCTGATTAGAATTTGTTTTTTGTTTTTTTTGAGCACTCACAAAAGCGTGGTGGTTGTTTTGGTTTATTCATCCATTCCTTCACAGCCCTGGCAAGGCAAGAGACCTGTTTTTTTCTGCTGCAGTTAAGTTACACTAAAGCCTCGTACACACACAATCCGATTGTAGACAGGCGATTATCTGGTGACAGACTGTTGTCTTAAAATCTTACCATTAGTACGCTTCTTTTGACAATTGTTGTCCAACTTTCAGGCAATTGGATGACATGCTAGTAAAAATTTTGGAGGACAGCGGTCTGTTGTCTGATTTTTGTATGGTCAGTACACAAGTCTGTACACTAAATTAGCAGAAGGGGCCCAAAGGGTGTTGCACAAGAGCTGAAATTCCTCGTCACACGTCATTATGTTCATGTTGGTGGCACAAAAATTGTGTACCGTTAGTATGCAAGACAAAATCCTTTTGGTTGGCCAACAATCGTACCAGGTGTACGAGGCATTACAAGTCTTGTCCCTCTCGTATCCTGTGACTGGACAGTGAAAGAGAAGCAGCAAGATGATAAGCTCATTCCACTACTCTACCCGGGTAATTGGTTCCTCAGAAATCCAATGCTATTCCGCTGAGAATGAAGAATCTTTTGTTCTCCATATGTTGCTTGTCTCTGCTTCCCCAGGTGAACGGAGCAGCAAAGGAGTGAAGGGAAGTTATTGCAAGAAGGAGATGGTAGGCTTCACTTGAAGATCCTTTTAGGGCCAAACAAGTGTTTCCAGGTGAAGTAGCAAAAAAAAAAATTGAAACCAATACAATAAAGTTGTTAATACCTAACCGATATTAAGTTTCTGTGTGTTATATGCACCAGACTTGCTGAAAGACAATTTCCAGTGTACTTAGTCCATGACCATAACAATTTATTTGATTTACCACATACAAGCAGCATAAAAATACCCCTCAGGTCTGAGCCAGCAGTCAAAATGTGTTTATGTAACTTGTCATGAACATGATGGCCTTGTACACACGATGGGATGTATCCGATGGAAACGGTCCGACGGACCGTTTCTATCGGATATGTCCGCCGGACTGTTTGATCCGATGGCTGTACACACCATCGGATCAAATTCCCCGCCGGCGGACAGCGCGGTGACGTTGATGCCGCCACGTCACCGCCACGTCACCGCACCAGGAAGTAAACACTTCCGCGTGCATGCGTCGGATCCATTCACAGGATACGACGCATGTGCGGGAGGATATGTCTGCTGGTTTCCCGTACTAACCAGCGGACATATCCGAAGGACAGGTTTGTAGCGGACAAATTTCAAAGCATGCTTTGAAATTTGTCCGATGGACAAATCTGTCCGCTAGCCCGTACACACGATCGGATTTGTCTGCTGAAACGGTCCATCGGACCGTTTTCAGCGGACAAATTCGATCGTGTGTACGCGGCCGATAAGGACAGTAAACGCGGTCAACACTTCTTGGTGAGTATGAAAAGCCTAGAGGCATTTTAATTCCAATGTATGCATTCAGGTTTCTTGTATATAATTTATGTTTTCCTAATGTCTGATGGCCAAGTCTGCTGGGGAGAGATTCCTCTGCCTAATGCCACGTACACACAATCGGAAATTCCGACAACAAATATTCGATGTGAGCTTTTGGTCGGATATTCTGACCGTGTGTATGCTCCATCAGACATTCGCTGTCGGAATTTCCGACAACAAATGTTTGAGAGCTGGTTCTCAATTTTTCAGACAACAAAAGTTCTTGTCAGAAATTCTGATCATGTGTGACCAAAGCACAAAAATTCTACGCTTGCTTGGAATCAATTTGACGCATGCTCAGAATCATTATACTTAATTTTTCTCAGCTTGTCGTAGTGTTGTACGTCACTGCGTTCTTGACGTTCGGAATTTCTGACAACATTTGTGTGACCGTGTGTATGCAAGACAAGTTTGAGCCAACATCCGTCGGAAAAAAAATTCACTGTTTGGTTGTTGGAAATTCTGATCGTGTGTACATGGCATTAGATGGATTTTCTCCACAACCAGCGCTCCGAATTTTCAGTTAAATAAGTTTGTTGCCTGCACCTGTATGGGCATAACCTGGGAACTTTCAAAAAATCATAATTCCCAAGAATGAGAGTGTAACGGTGGGCATGATATTTCTAAGCCCAAATTTCATTATTGTGACAACAATGAACCATGCCGGTTTAATGCGTCTTGCCATGACCATCCGCAGTCTTCATTAGAAGTCCATTTGACAGGACGATAATACAGGGGCACCATTGGGAGTGAAAACTTTGTCACCCCATAACAGAAAGTGAAACTTTCATTTCAGGATCACCAGATATTATTTTGATGAAAGCTGCAGATTTGAAAATATTAAAAATTACTTTTGAAATGAACATGTTAAAAACGTATAGGAGTTTTTAGCAATTGGGTTTACATATGCTATAAAACGGTAAAAACCAGGATAGCTTTTTTAATTCTCTACCGCCCTCCTTTACAGTTAGCTTATGTGGCCAATGATAGATAACTGGACAAAATGGTCATTCCTGGCCTTTGAGCTGAACTGTTAATCTTCTATGGATATCACTGGTCACATGAGCCAAGGAGGACTAAACACTGTCTTGATACTTACAGGTCAGGCAGAGCAGACCAACTCTTCTGTTCATAAAAGTTAATGAACATTATTTGTGAAGCTGCTGGGAAAGAGGCCTGGGCAGAATTTTTTGAAATTAGATATTCTAATAAAAGTAAAGTTGGCCTTCAAAACTAAAAATAGTCTCCACAACAAGAGTCTTGAACTCGTGTATGCGGGAACTGTGAACTTGAGATTTTCCCACAACCCGGTGTGAAGTTAACAAGGATCTTCAAATTATGGAGGTGGTGTCACCTTTGTATGGTGATAAGATAAATAAGAAGAAGTGTGTTCATGAGAAAGACACACTTCTGAAGATAGTCTTGCTGCCTTTTGGTGACTCCGGCGCTTTAAGTGAGGCTGGGGTAGATTGTCTTATATAATAGATAGCATTGGTGCCTTTTCCACATTTAATCATTTGTTGCCTCTGTATTTAAATGGAACAAATGGCTGACTTCTCCTTCCACTCCTGTATGTCCAGTAAAGGATTTTTGGAGAATATAGATATTTAACCCATACAATGTCTTTCAAACTTGTGGGAGCAATTAGCTTTCACTGTCTAGGATGTTTCTAGAAATTGCATGCTAAAAATGAACAAACAGTCGCGTAACTTAAAAGACTACAGAAAGACTGCAGGTTACGAGAAGCGATTATCATGGAATATTTTAAGAAAACTGTTCAAATGTCCATTAGGTCCATGAATATGTGTTTTAAATGGGGTATACAAGGATGAGGTGATATGCTTAGTATGTGTACAAAACTGGACTACAATGTAATATGTAGCTAAGTATTTTCAGTTTTGTATTATTATGCAACAGCATCTATTAACCACTTGCCTAACGGGCACTTTCACCCCCTTCCTGCCCAGGCCAATTTTCAGCTTTTGGCACGGTCGCATTTTGAATGAAAATTGCTTGATCATGCAACACTATACCCAAAATTATGTTTTAATCATCTTTTTCTTACAAATAGAGCTTTCATTGGTAATTTTTCCCATCACAGATGTGCACTGATGAAGCTGCACTGCTAGTCTGCACTGATGGGCACTGAGGAGGCAGCACTGATGGGCACTGATAGGTGACACTGATGCGCAGCACTGATGGGCTCTGATAGGTGGCTCTGATAGGTGGCACTGATAGGCGGCACTGATAGGTACTGGTAGGCAGCACTGATAAAAGACACTGATGAGGAGGCACTGATGGGCACTAATTGGCAGAACAGATGGGCACTGATTGGCAGCACTGATGAGCACTGATCTACAGCACTGGTGGACACTGATTGGCATCACTGGTGGGACTGCACTGATAATCAGGACACTGATTATCTGTGTAGATGTCCCTTTAACACAAGCCGGTTAGCGGCTCTCTTCTTCTCTCCTCACACTGTCAGTTTGAGGAAAGAAAAGCCGAAAACAGGCTTGTGCTGACATCCGTGATCAGCTGTCATTAGATATAGCTGATCACGTGGTAAAGGGCCGCTCTGATTGGCCCTTTACCCCGATCCGTGATCGGCTGAGTCTAAAGGACAGGGGGCGCGTGGGAAGCGTGATTACAGAAGGACAACAATAGATGCCCTCCCGGCAAAGTAAGACCGCTATAGCCATTATTCGACTATAGAACAGGCGGGAAGGGGTTAATACAAATTATGAGCAGGATGGAAATTTCAGTTAGACAATAGGGTTGATTTACTAATGGCAGTTGCCCTCTGCAACCGTAGTTGCTTCGGAGATGAGTAAACGAGGTAAAGCTTCAATTTGCAAAGAGTACCCAATCACATGCAATGAAAATAAAAAAACAGCATTATTGCTTGCACATGATTGGATGATGGAAGTCAGCAGAGCTTCTGCTCATTTGCTAAGCTCTGGGGCATCCGCACTTGTAGAGTGCAACTGAACTTTGCAAAGTACACAGTCTGTATTCCTTTAGTAAATCAACCCCAATGACCATAATGTATGGTGCATGTGGTTATAATATGACTATCTTATAATGTATTTGATTTCTGTATTGTATTACAGATAGTTGATTAATAGAAAGTCATATAGAGAGAGAGAGGGGGGAAATCAGGAAGGCAGGAAGAAAGAAAGGAAGGAATGTGGAGAGAAAGGAGAAATAATGAATGCAAAAGAGAAAGATACTGTACAGGGATAGCAATGCAAAAGGAAAGAGGGGTGGACATAAGGAAGGAAAAGAAAAGGAAGGAAGTTATGAGGAATAAGGAAGTAAAAAGGGAGTAAGTTTGGAAGTAAAAAGGGAGTGATGGAGGCAGAGAAGAAAGAAGGAAGGGAAGAAGAGAAGGAAGGAAGGAAGGAAGGAAGGAAGGGGAAGGAAGGGGAAGGAAGGAAGGAAGGAAGGAAGGAAGGAAGGAAGGAAGGAAGGAAGGAAGGAAGGAAGGAAGGAAGGAAGGAAAGAAGGAAGGAAGGAAGGAAGGAAGGAAGGAAGGAAGGAAGGAAGGAAGGAAGGAAGGAAGGAAGGAAGGAAGGAAGGGCAGATTGATGGAAGCTGCAGATGTTAAAATATTAAATATAATTTTTGAAATTGAATAACACGTTAACATTTATATGAGATTTTAGCAACCGGGTTTACATATACTATAAAATTGTAAATCCAGGAAAGCTTTTTCATACTTCTCTCATTTACTCCTGGCTTATATGGCCAGGGATAGCCAGGGATGGCCATGGAAAAGATGCTCATTACTGGTCTCTGTAGTGAACCATTGGAAAAGACCATTATCTTCTTATGCCAATACTGGCCACATGAGCTAAAGAGAACTAAAATGCTGTCTTGACCCCGGCAGGCCAGGTAGTTTAGGCCAACTCTTCTTGTAATAAAAGTTCATGGAAATTATTGATGAACTTCTAAAGAAAAGGGCAGGGCTGAATCCAGGAAATCCCAATAACGGTAAGGTTTCTCTTAAAGACTTAAAAAAAAATTGTATTGCAAAGGTCTTGGACGCGTGCATCCGGGAACTGTAGACTTGAGTGTTTCCCACAGCCCAGTGTGAAACTAACAAGGAACTTCAAATTATGGAGCTGGTGTCACCTCTGTCTGGTAATAGGGCAATTAAGAAGTGTGTTCATGAAAAAGACACACTTTTAAAGACAAAAGGTATCCTGCTGCCTTTTGGTGCCTCTAGCAATTCCAATAAGGCTGTGAAGCCACCAGCTTCTCCAGAAAAGTCATGGTCTAGAGTAGCCTTTTCCTATATAATAGGTGGCATTGGTGACTTTTTTCCATGTAATCATTTGGAGCCTCTGTATTTCAATGGAGCATCAGTCTGTCTCCTTCCTCCACATCTCCATGTCCAGTGAAGGAATCTTTGGGAATGCAGATGTTTAACTCATACAATGTCACTCAAGCTTATGGGAACAATAAGCTTTCACTATCTGGGATGTTTATAGAAAACACACACTGAAAATTAACAAGTATTTTGGTGGAAGATAGAAAGATTGGAGGTTACTATAGCCAATTATCAATGTTTTGTGTAAACAGGTAAAATGCCAATGAGGTACGTGAATATGTATTTTAAATGGGGATTTCTAGAATAAGGTGACATGCGTATTCTTCCTTGCGTATGTGTACAAAACTGAACCAAAATGTAATATATATCTAAACATGTTCAGTTTTGCATTTTCATACGACAACTTCTACTAGTTCATAGCATGAGCAGGAAAGAAATTCCAGTTCCACTGTTCCATATTAACCATAACTAATGGTATATGAGGTTCCTGTATTATAGTACTGATGAGTGAGCGATAGATAGAAAGAAAGGAAGGAAGGAAGCAAGGAAAGAAGGAAAGAAAGAAAGAAGGGTGAATGAATGGTAGCTGCAGTTTTAAAAATATAAAAAACAATTTAATAAAGTTATTAAACCTATTAAGTATTATAAACTATACATCTAGAACACCTTTTTGTTTCTGTACCACTCTTCTTTGCTGTTGGCTTGCGTGACTGGGATACACATGGAGAAAATAGCCATTTCTGACCTCTGTGTTGAACTGTACAAAAAGACCATTAACTTCTATGGCCATGACCCATCACATGAGCTAAAGAGCACAAAACACTGCTCTGACCCTGGCAGGCCAGGTAGACCAACTCTTCTCAGTCACCATAAAGGTCAATTATTTGACAAGAAGAAGAGCTGGGCAGAAGCCAGGGAATTCAAATGAATGGAGCATCCCCCCTTAAAACTGAAAAATTGTCTCCACAATAAACATCTGGGACTGTAGACTTGAGATTTTTCCACAGCTCAGTGTGAATCTAACAATAAACGTTAAATTATGGAGGTCCTGTCACATCTGAATGATGATAGGACAAATAAGAAGTGTGCTCATGAAAATGACACACTTCTGAAGAAAAAAAGTGTTTAGCTGCCTTTTGGTGCCTCTAGCACAGTGGTTCTCAACCTGGGGGTCGAATGATGTTTTGCCAGGGGTCACCGAATCCTGGGATGTTCCTGAAGCCCGCTCCACTCTCCCAGCCTTTTTGCGGCCACCCAGCAGGGCTGTCCCTGGAAAATATGGCTGCCCAGCTGGGCTGTTCCTGATGCCCGAGGCTCCCCACTCGGCCTATTTGCAGCTGCCCATTCTGTTCACGACATGGCTGGTGGGCAGAAACTAGAGGTCAGCTGACTGGTGAGGAATGTGAAGTGAGAGGGGCTGGAGGAGACCCTATCTCTTGAGTTTGGCATAGGAGTCACTGCTACGAGACACCACAAGGTCGGAAACACAGTGAAGCCGGAGACACAGTAACACTACCTGTGATTATAGTTGCCATTAAAAGTCCCCACTACAGTTCTCAGATCAGGAGATGACCTGGTTCAAGAGCACCTAAGTTGGCTGATCAGAACTTCCCCTAGCAATGCCACTGATCCCACCACCCACCAGCACTGCCACTCATCCCCAATTCCCCGACCCCACCAACACTACCATTCATCCCATTCTCCCCCACCAAACCTGCCACTCATCCCATTCCACCCACGCACCTCCCCCCCACCAAGGAGTAAGAGAAGGAAGTAAAAATAGAGAATACATGGAAGGGAGAGAAAAAGAGGGGGAGGAACCAGTGGCGGCTGGTGCTCAAAATTTTTGGGGGGGCGCAAACGGAAAAAAAAATATTGCAGCCTCACTGTGCCCATCACATGCAGCCACTGTGCCATGCCACCAAATGCAGCCACTGTGCCACCAAATGCAGCCACTGTGCCATGCCACCAAATGCAGCCACTGTGCCATCAATTGTCACCACTGTGCCATGCCATCAAACACAGAAACTGTGCCATCAATTGTCACCACTGTGCCATGCCATCAAATGCAGCCACTGTGCCATCAATTGTCACCACTGTGCCATGCCACCAAATGCAGCCACTGTGCCATCAATTGTCACCACTGTGCCATGCCATCAAACACAGCAACTGTGCCATCAATTGTCACCACTGTGCCATGCCATCAAATGCAGCCACTGTGCCATCAATTGTCACCACTGTGCCATGCAACACAGCAACTGTGCCATCAATTGTCACCACTGTGCCATGCCATCATATGCAGTCACTGTGCCATCAATTGTCACCACTGTGCCATGCCATCAAACGCCACCACTGTGCCATCAATTGTCACCACTGTGCCATGCCATAAAACGCCACTACTGTGCCATCAATTGTCACCAATGTGCCATGCCATCAAACGCAGCTACTGTGCCTATCAATTGTCACCAATGTGCCATGCCATCATATGCAGTCACTGTGCCATCAATTGTCACCACTGTGCCATGCCATCAAATGCAGTCACTGTGCCATCAATTGTCACCACTGTGCCATGCCATCAAATGCAGTCACTGTGCCATCAATTGTCACCACTGTGCCATGCCATCAAACGCCACCACTGTGCCATCAATTGTCACCACTGTGCCATGCCATCATATGCAGTCACTGTGCCATCAATTGTCACCACTGTGCCATGCCATCATATTCAGTCACTGTGCCATCAATTGTCACCAATGTGCCATGCCATCAAACGCAGCTACTGTGCCCATCAATTGTCACCAATGTGCCATGCCATCATATGCAGTCACTGTGCCATCAATTGTCACCACTGTGCTATGCCATCATATGCACTGTGCCATCAATTGTCACAACTTGTGTCACCAATTGTGCCATGCCATCAAGCGCCACCACTGTGCCATCAATTGTCACCAATGTGCCATGCCATCAAAAGCAGCTACTGTGTCCATCAATTGTCACCACTGTGCCATGCCATCAAATGCAGTCACTGTGCCATCAATTGTCACCACTGTGCCATGCCATCAAACGCAGTCACTGTGCCATCAATTGTCACCTCTGTGCCATGCCATCAAATGCAGTCACTGTGCCATCAATTGTCACCACTGTGCCATGCCATCAAATGCAGTCACTGTGCCATCAATTGTCACCACTGTGCCATGCCACCAAACGCCACCACTGTGCCATCAATTGTCACCACTGTGCCATGCCATCAAACGCCACCACTGTGCCATCAATTGTCACCACTGTGCCATGCCATCATATGCAGTCACTGTGCCATCAATTGTCGCCACTGTGCCATGCCATCAAACGCCACCACTGTGCCATCAATTGTCACCTCTGTGCCATGCCATCAAACGCAGTCACTGTGCCATCAATTGTCACCACTGTGCCATGCCATCGAATGCAGTCACTGTGCCATCAATTGTCACCACTGTGCCATGCCATCAAATGCAGTCACTGTGCCATCAATTGTCACCACTGTGCCATGCCATCATATTCAGTCACTGTGCCATCAATTGTCACCACTGTGCCCCATGCCACTGTGCTCATTGTCGGCTCTGTGCCCCATGATGCCACTGTGCCCCATGCTGCCACTGTGCCCCATGCTGCCACTGTGCCCCATGATGCCACTGTGCCCCATGCTGTCACTGTGCCCCATGCTGTCACTGTGCCCCATGCTGCCACTGTGCCCCATGCTGCCACTGTGCCCCATGCTGCCCCTTTCCCTGTAATAAAAATCACTTACCTGACGCTTCCATGTCCTCCCTCGATGTCTTCTGCCGCCGTGGAGAAGCTTCAGCCAATCAGGTTCCTGAAAACCAGAATCCGGGAACCTGATTGGCTGAAACGGCTGTCAGTCTAATGCAAGGACCGCAGGTTGCCTGCGCTCCGAGCATAGACTTCCGAGAGCCGGAGGGCGGCACTGGAAAAGCCTATCAGAGCCGCTGGCTTTGATAGGCAGTTCCCCTCAGCCAACCAGCTGCCGCTATTCGGGTAACCGGCGTCCCATGTCCGGTTATACGAATAGACCAGGCAGCTGGCAACAGTAACACACGTCCAATGCATAGCATTGAACGTGTGTTACTTGCGAGAGGGGGTGGCGCTGCAGCGCCCTCTATAGACGGTCGCCAGAACTTCGGCTAAAATGTCAAAATGACATTTTAGCCGAATAAAAGTTCTTAAAGGGCCCGTTTTTTTTTTTTTTTTTCTTGTGACTGCGGGAGGGGGGGCGGCGCCCGTGCGCCCATATGGGCGGGCCGCCACTGGGAGGAACAAAGAAAAGGGGAGAGAATGAATAAGTGAAAGAACAAGAAAGATTGATAGAGGGAGATGTGGAAAAAAAACAAGACATTAGGATAGAGAGAGATAAAAGGGAAAGAAAGGAGAACAATGAGAAAAAGTGGTGCACCCTAAAATGTACCATAAGGGGTTTTAATACTGTATGAGTGGAAGGGACTCAGGGAGGGCTACATATCCGTTGGTTAGGGGCACAAACTTGTCTTGCCTTGGGTGCTGACAACCGATGCTAAGAAAATTATTTTACTGTTAGGGGTCCCCACAACTTGGGAAATTTTGTCAAGTGGTCACGACACTAGAAAGGATGAGAACCACTGGTTTAGCCCTTTCAATGAGGCTGTGAAGCCACCAGCTCCTCCAGAGATATAATTGTCTAGAGTAGACCTGTCCAGTATAAAAGGTAGCATCGATGACTTTTCCAAAAAAATAAATTAAAGGTTTTTATTGCCGAATGCACATAGACAAAGAAAAGTATTTGAAAATAGGGTACAAACATTGTTGAATAAATAATGGTAACATCACCGAACCTATCCGTTATTCATACAGTTGTTCCCATCAGGTATAGCATTGTTTTTTTCATGTACATACACCATTTTCCTTTTTTTATTAAACTTAAAAATGTGAATGAAAATAAAATAAAAAATAAAACAGAAGAAGTTAAATACCTCAAAACCTGTGTGAAGTGTGCTATTTTCTTAGCAATTATTATTAAGTCAACTTGTTCAGTACAGACTGTAGTTTAATATACAGTATAGAAATCTCAAGGTCCTTCTGTCACTGTATCATTAGCGTTAACCTATTTATTCCAAATTTATTACAAAATTGTATTGAATTTTTTTGGGGTATCCCCTTGTTTTGTAGGTCATTTTATACAAGGGGACATTGACTATTACATTCCCATACCATATAAATAATAGATCCCTCCTCTATGAGGCATTTATGGCAAAGGGGCATTTGACTTTTCCACATTTAATCATTTGTTGCCTCTGTATTTGAATGGAGCATCATGCTGTGTCCTTCCTCCACTTCTCCATGTCCGTGTCCCACTTCTCTGGGTTCTTTGGCAATGCAGATATCCAACCCATACAATGTCTCTCAAGATTGTGGGAGCAATTAGCTTTCACTGCCTGGGCTGGGATCTTTGTAGAAAACACACACTGGAAACAAGAACACAGGTATTTTAGAGGACAATACAAAGATTTCAGGTCACAAGAGATAATTGTCATGTAATGTTTTCAATAAACTGTTAAAATGTCAATTGGGTCCATGAGTATGTATTTTAAATAGGGATTTGTAGCATGCAGTGATATGCTTATTCCGTGTGTATGTACACAAAACTGAATAACAATGTAATATGTGGCTAAACATTTTCAGTTATGTACTATTATACAACGTCTACTAGTACATAAGCTATGATTAAGCACCTTCATACGATGTGAAACGCGTCAGCAGCTTTTCCTGTTTTCTGTAACATGAAGTGACTGTATTGAGATACACAAGATATCAATAAAGATGCCTTCCACGGTATGCGGCCATCCAGGATTTTTTCTTCCTTTTCTACTAGTACATAATATGAGCAGGGTGGAAAATTCTGTTCCATAATGACCACAACTAAGGAAACAAGAAATAGATAGAGTTAGGGGTAAAAAGAATAGAAGTTAGAAAGAAAGGGAAAAATAAGAGATGGAGGAAGAAAGGAAGAAAAGGAAAAGGAAGGAAGTTAAGAGGAATAAGGAAGTAAAAAAGGGAGATAGAATAAAGTACGGTGGCAAGGAAGCAAGAAAAGGGAGTAATGGAGGGAGAGAGGAAAGAAGGGAAGGGAAGGGAGGAAGGAAGGAAGGAAGGAAGGTAAGGAAGGGAAGGAAGGGACGAAAGGAACTGGGTTTACATAACTGGGTTTACATATAGTATACTATAAAATTGTAAATCCAGGAAAGGTTTTTAATGCTATAGCACTCTCCTTTGTTGTAGGATTATATTGACCAGTGGCGGCTGGTGCTCAAAATTTTTGGAGGGGCGCAAACAAAAAAAAAAGAAAAAAACAATTGCAGCCTCACTGTACCTATCAAATGCAGCCACTGTGCCATCAAACGCAGCCACTGTGCCATGCCATCAAACGCAGCCACTGTGCCATCAATTGTCACCACTGTGCCATGCCATTAAACACAGTCACTGTGCCATGCCATCAAACACAACCACTGTGCCATCAATTGTCACCACTGTGCCATGCCATCAAATGCAGTCACTGTGCCATCAAACACGACCACTGTGCCATGCCATCAAACACAGCCACCGTGCCATCAAAATGCAGCCACTGTGCCATGCCATCAAAACGCACCCACCGTGCCATCAAAACTCAGCCACTGTGCCATGCCATCAAAACGCAGCCACCGTGCCATGCCATCAAAACGCAGCCACTGTACCATGCTATTAAAGCGCAGCCACTGTGCCATGCCATCAAAACACAGCCATTGTGCCATGCCATCAAAACACAGCCACTGTGCCATGCCATCAAACGCAGCCACTGTGCCATCAATTATCACCACTGTGCCCCCAATTGTCGCCACTGTGCCATGCCATCAATTGTCACCACTATGCCATCAAACACAGCCACTGTGCCTCCAATTGTCGCCACTGTGCCCCCAATTGTCACCACTGTGCCCCCAATTGTAGTCACTGTGCCCCCAATTGTAGCCACTGTGCCCCCAATTGTCGCCACTGTGCCCCCAATTGTCGCCACTGTGCCCCCAATTGTAGCCACTGTGTCCCCAATTGTCACCACTGTGCCCCCAATTGTCGCCACTGTGCCCCCAATTGTAGCCACTGTGCCCCCAATTGTCACCACTGTGCCCCCACTTGTAGCCACTGTGCCCCCACTTGTAGCCACTGTGCCCCCACTGTCCCTCGTCCTGCCCTCGATGATGCTTCAGCCAATCAAGTTACTGATTACCAGAATCAGATTACCTGATTGGCTGAGACGTCTGTCAGTCTTATCCTCGAAATGCACGGCCGGTACGTCCCGAGGATAAGCTTCAGGAAGCCGACTACAGCCTCAGGGCTGTACTCGGAAAGCCTATCAGAGCCAGCGGGTCTGATAGGCTCTTCCTCAAAGCCAGCAGCTCTGATAGGCTCTTCCTCACAGCCAGTCAGCTGCCGCTATTCAGCTGACCGGCGCTCAATGTCCGGTCAGCTAAATAGTGGGCGGCATCGGCGAAAATATACAGATTCATACAGTGTATGAATCTGTATATTTTACTGGCTGTGAGCGATCCAGAGGGGACGGCGCTCTGGCGCTGAAGGAAAAGACTATAGACTTGGCCATCAGTGGTCCCATGAGTCAAAGAGCCCTAAAACACTGTCTTAATATCTTCCGTTTTGTTAAAGGCTTGGCGGGCTTGTTGGGTTGCCACCCGTACATCTCTGGATATGTGCGGCATCTGATCTTCAATGTCACTAACCCTGCCCTCAACTGCAGTGGTCTGTTCCCGGATATTTTGAATGTCCTGGCGGAGGAGGGAGACCTTCTCCTCCAATCCTTCAAACCCCGCTTTCAGCACGTCCACAGATGCGGTTCACCCACGGACAGCTTCAAGCACACCAGGCATGGGATCAGGGATTGACTCCACGGGATCCAGGTCATCCGACCCATCCGCAGCATGGCTGGCTGAGTGTCCAGATGGTGCTGTGTGCAGCTGGGCCTTGGTTAGCAAGGAGTCAGTGGGGCCTGCTAGCTTTTGAGCGTAGTATATCATGTCTTTAGGCTGGTCTTTGGTCTTGGGGGGCTTTGTAGACTTACCCTACTGCTCCGGTTTCTTGTCCTGGCCTTGTGGTGTCTTCTGCGCCTGGGACATCCAGGCGCCATCTTGTGAGTCCTGGGAGGCCGCAGCCGCGGCATCTCCGCGGGTTCCGCGTGTCATCATACCCGTTTTTTTCGGCCGCTCTATGCACTGGAGGCAACAGAGGCAGAGCGGGCACTAGCGTGCGGCAGGCAAAAATGGGCGAAATCAGCGGCGATGGAAGGATCGTTACAGGATTATCAGCGGGAGCTCCGTAGAACACGTCTGCTCACATGCCCAGTCAGGCCACGCCCCCCTTAAACACTGTCTTGACCCTTACAGGCCAGGTAGATGTCCTTTGATGATGCCCTGGAGGAGGGGCGAAACAAGTTGACATAACTTCTGGTTCGTGGCAAACCAGTGACGCCATTTTTCGTGGAACGCACGCTATACGATCGCGGAAGTTTATACTGAAAGCCTGCTTTTGCCATACATCCTGTAAGTAGCGCCTTGTTGCGCTTGATATACAGTAGATGCCCAGAGGAATTTCACTATTTCACCTTTTTCTTTACTTGTCGGTGAAATGTGATATCCCTCCTGCTATCAAGTATCCATTAAGAAATGTTATTTAAGGAACTTCAATTCTAGAAATATTGATTTCTGCCTACATGATCCCAGACTGAGAAGCTGAGTATCTGCCATTTCTGGTGAGTGGGGTCTCAGAAGCGGGATCACTTTATATTCTTTTGTGGGATCATTGGACTTACTGAAGACTGAAAACGACTTTAGATTTTTTAGAGAGACATTAAAGGCATTGTAAAGGTACCATTTTTTTTCCTAAATAGCTTCCTTTACCTTAGTGCAGTCCTCCTTCTCTTACCTCATCCTTCCATCCTGCTTTTAAATGTCCTTATTTCTTCTGAGAAATCCTCACTTCCTGTTCTTCTGTCTGTAACTCCACACAGTAATGCAAGGCTTTCTCCCTGGTGTGGAGTGTCGTGCTCGCCTCCTCCCTTGGACTACAGGAGAGTTAGGACACTCTCTACGTTGCAGATAGAGAAAGGAGCTGCGTTTGTGGGCGTCCTTACTCTCCTGTAGTCCAAGGGAGGGGGCGAGCACGACACTCCACACCAGGGAGAAAGCCTCACATTACTGTGTGGAGTTATAGGCAGAAGAACAGGAAGTGAGGATTTCTCAGAAGAAATAAGGACATTTAAAAGCAAATTGGAAGGATGAGGTAAGTGAAGTAGGACTGCACGAAGGTAAAGAAAGCTATTTAGAAAAAAAAAAATTGTACCTTTACAACTCCTTTAAGTTTCACAGCATATTATATAATGTCACATTGCTATTTGTAATTTGCTTATATATCATATTTATGGGCACTTGTTTTAAGTTTTACCTTTAGGTAAAATGTTGTAATTTATTGCATAGCTGCCAGCGCTGCTCGACATTCTTTTATCATATTTTGAAGTTTTAGCACTTTGTGCAGCAGCTTCAGCGATATTCGCTTTTCACTGTATTTCATTTCATTCACTCCAGCGCTAGTTTTTTTGTATTGAAGGTAGAATAGGCAGGCTCCTCTTGTCATAAAAGTTGATTGAATTTTTCAGAAACTGGGAAGGCTGGACAGAATTCAGGGAATCCTAATAAATCCTAATAAAGGTAGAGTCAGGCCTTGTACACACGACTGTTTTCCTCGACATAATCCATCAAGAAACTTGGTGGCAGAGCTTTTTCGCAGAGGAAAACGGTCACGTTTTTCGTCGAGAAAACTGTCGTGGATCTTGACGAGAAAAAAAGTTCTCTTTTTTTCTCAACGGGAGTCTCAATTTCCTTGTCGTGTTTCTCGTCGGGCTGGTTTACGACGAGAAACATGTTCGTGTGTATGCTTAGAAACGCGCGCATGCTCAGAATAAAATATGTGACGGAAGCGCACCTTGGGTAAAAGTACCGTTTGTAATGGAGATAGCACATTGGTCACGCTATAACAGACTGAAAAGCGCGAATCGTCTCTCACTAAACTTTTACTAACACGCAGCAACACAAGATTAGCAAAAGCAGCCCCAAGGGTGGCGCCAATGGAATCGAACTTCCCCTTTCTAGTGCCGTTGTACGTGTTGTATGTCACCGTGTTTGAGAACAACAAGATTTTGTCTTGACAGTGTGTACGCAAAGAAAGCTTGTCAAGATTCTCGACAAGCTTGACAAGAAACTCGTCGAGGAAAACAATGTTTCTTTTACGACGAGATTCTCGGTCGTGTGTACAAGGCCATACTTTTTAATACTTAAATATTGTCTTCACAACTAAAGTCTTGGACTCCTGTATCTGGGAATATGAGACTTGAGATTTTCCCACAGCCCAAGTGTGACATTAACAAGGAACTTTATATTATGGAGTTGACGTCACCTCTCTATGGTAATAGGACAATTAAGGCGGCGTACACACGAGGGGAGATGTCCGCTGAAAACGGTCCGATGGACCGTTTCAGCAGACATCTCCGCTCGTGTGTATGGGCTAGCGGACAGATTTCTCCACCCGACAGATTTCAAAGCAAGCTTTGAAATCTATCCGGTGGGAATCTGTCCGCCCGACATGTCTGCTGGTTAGTACACTTACCAGCAGACATATCGGCCCCCACCGCCGCCGCGCCGCTGCCGAATGGATTCGGCGCATGCGCGGAAGTGTTTTACTTCCTGGTGCGGTGACGTGGCGGTGACGCGGCGGCGTCAACGTCACCGCCGCGTCACC
This sequence comes from Rana kukunoris, assembly GCA_029574335.1. Taxonomy (NCBI): domain Eukaryota; kingdom Metazoa; phylum Chordata; class Amphibia; order Anura; family Ranidae; genus Rana; species Rana kukunoris. Next base: position 518,579,453 of record CM056051.1, on the reverse strand, counting down.
ACTACGTCACCGCGCCGTCCGGCGGTGGGGAATTTGATCCGATGGTGTGTACACGCCATCGGATCAAACTCCCGATCGGACATATCCGATGGAAATGGTCCGCGGACCGTTTTCATCGGATAGATCCGATCGTGTGTACGCCGCCTAAGAGGCATGTTCATGAAAAAGACACACTTCTTAAGACAAAAAGGTGTTTTGGTGCCTTTTGGTGTTTCAAGCACCTTTAACAAGACCGAGAAGCCACTATCTCATCCAAATAAGTCATTATCTGGAATAGACCTGTGTTATATAACAGGTGGTATTCGGACTCTTTCACATTTAATTTGATGTTGCTGTATTACAATGGAGCATCAGGCTGTCGTCTTCCTCCACTGCTGTATGTCCAGTGAAGGATTCTTTGGAAATGCAGATACCCAACCCATTCAAGGTCCCTCAAGCTTATGGCAGCAAATAGCTTTCGCTGTCTGGGATGTTTAAAAAAAACACATGCCGAAAATAAAGAAACAGTCAAGTAACTTAAAGGAAATTAGCAAGATTGCAGGTTACGAGAGACGATTATCATGCAGTGTTTTGAGTAAACTACTGTAGTAAAATGCCAATTGGGTCCATGAATATTTATTTTAAATGGGGATTGTCCCCACAACAAAACTCTTGGACTCCCTGTACCTGGGAACTGTACACTTGAGATTTTCCCACAGAACAGTGTGAATTTAACAACAAACTTCAAATTATGGAGGTGACATCGCCTCTGTATGGTGATAGGACAATAAGAAGTGTGTTCATGAAAAAGACACACTTCTCAAGACAAACGATGGCCTACTGCCTTTTGGTGGCTCTAGCACTTTCAATGAGGTTGTAAAGACAGACGTTCTTCTAGAGGTGTCATTGCCTGGGGCGGACTTGTCCTATATAATAGGTGGCATCGGTGACTTTTTCTTAATTAATTATTTGTTACCACCGTTTTTGAATAGAACATCAGGCCGTCTCCTTCTTCCACTTCTGTGTTTCCAATGAAGGATTCTTTGGGAATGTAGATATCCAATCTATACAAGATTCCTCAAGCTCGTGGATGCAATTAGCTTTCACTGTGTGGGATGTTTTTTTAGAAAACTTGACAATGCAAGACTGCAGGTTACAAGAGCCAATTATCATGCAATGTTCTGAATAAACTATTAAAATGTCAATCGGTTTCATGAATATGCATGTTAACCACTTAAGACCTGGACCATTACGCAGGTAAAGGAAATGCCCAGTTTTTGCAATTCGGCACTGCGTCGCTTAAACTGACAATTGCGCGGTCGTGCGACGTGGCTTCCAAACAAAATTGGCGTCCTTTTTTTTCCCACAAATAGAGCTTTCTTTTGGTGGTATTTGATCACCTCTGTGGTTTTTATTTTTTGCTCTATTAACAAAAATAGAGCGACAATTTTGAAAAAAAATTCAATGGGCCAGATTCAGCAATAGTTACGACGGCGTATCTCGAGATATGCCGCGTAACTTCTAAAATTGCCGGCGTATCTTTTTTCTGTATTCAGAAAACAAGATACACTGGGTTTGAGCTAAGATACGAGCGGCGTAATACTATTACGCCGTCATATCTTAACTGCATATTTACGCTGGCCGCTAGGGGCGTGCATGCTGATTTACGCCTAGAATATGCAAATCAGCGCGATACGCCTATTCACGAACGTATGCCCGGCCGTCGCAGTACAGATACGCCGTTTACGTAAGGCGTTTTCAGGCGTAAAGTTATTCCAACAAAAAGATGGCGCAGCCAATGTTAAGTATGGATGTCGGGACCGCGTAGAATTTTAACATTTTTACGTCGTTTGCGTAACTCGTCCGTGAATGGACTTACGCCGGCCAATTTAAGCTACGCCGCCGTAACTTAAGGAGCAAGTGCTTTGTGAATCTCTAATTTATGGCGGCGTAGCGTATCTGAGATATACTACGCCAGCACAACTTTATGCCGCACTACGTGAATCTGGCCCAATATTTTTTACTTTTTGCTACAATAAATATCCCCAAAAAATATATGATTTTTTTTTTTCCTCAGTTTAGGCCGATACATATTCTTCTACCTATTTTTGGTAAAAAAAAATCACAGTAAGCGTTTATTGATTGGTTTGCACAAAATTTATAGCGTTTGCAAAATAGGGGATAGTTTTATTGCATTTTTATTAATATTTTTTTTTTACTACTACTGGCGGCGATCAGCGATTTTCTTCATGACTGCGACATTATGGCAAACACATCGGACAATTTTGACACATTTTTGGGACCATTGTAATTTTCACAGCAAAAAATGCTATAAAAATGCATTGCTTACTGTGAAAATGACAATTGCAGGTTGGGAGTTAACCACTAGGGGGCGCTGAAGGGGTTAAGTGTGAGACCTCATATGTGTTTCTAACTGTAGGGGGGCGGGGCTGGACGTGTGACATCAGTGATCGCCTTTCCCTATATCAGGGAACAGACGATCAATGACAGTGCCACTGTGAAGAACGGGGAAGGTGTGTTTATACTCACCTCTCCCCGTTCTTCAACTCCGGCAACCGATCGCGGGACACCGGCGGCGATCGGGTCCGCGGGTCCCGAGAGCGCGGTCACGGAGCTTCGGACGGGGTCACGTGCACGTGGCTGGGCTTAAAGACACACATACAGGTACGTGATTGTGCCCAGTCGTGCCATTCTGTCATTGTATATCGGTGTGAAGGGGTCCTTAAGTGGTTAAAAGGGGATTTCTACAATGTAGTGACATGCTTATTCCTTATGTATGTGGGTTAGTGGGTTAGTGGGTCAGTGTGTGGGTCAGTGTGTGGGTTAGTGGGTTAGTGGGTCAGTGTGCCGGTCAGTGTGCGGGTTAGTGGGTCAGTGTGTGGGTTAGTGGGTCAGTGTGTGGGTTAGTGGGTCAGTGTGTGAGTTAGTGGGTCAGTGGCTAGTGGGTCAGTGTGTGGGTTAGTGGGTCAGTGTGTGGGTTAGTGGGTCAGTGGGTTAGTGGGTCAGTGTGTGGTCAGTGTGTAGGTCAGTGGTCAGGCCACGGGATGGTTGGAAGGCCAACCATGGATCTAGGATTTGTAGCAGTTAAGTTGTGGGTTGCTAAAACGGCAGCTTCCATCAAAGGCTTCCCTTCTCCTGCAAGATTAAGGGTATTTAGACAATGCAATGTGTATTATATGTGACTAGCCTTGGTCTACACCTTGCAAAACAGAGAACATTAGGATATTACAAGTACTGTGCCACCCTAGGGAAGACCAACTGACAACATAGAATAAGAATAACTAAGAGTGGCTGGCACCATAGACCTTAAGGTTGACCGGGACCATGGAACCTTAGACTGGCCTGTACCATAGAACTCAAGACATGTCAGTATGTGTGTGTGTATGTACTGACACACACACACTCACTGACACACAGACACTCACTAACACACACACTCACTGACACACTCACTGACACACAGACACTCACTGACACAGACACTCACTGACACACACACACTCACTGACACACACGCACTCACTGACACACACACGCACACTGACACACACACACACACACACACTGACACACACACTCACTGACACATACACATTGACTGACACACACTCACTCACACACACTCACTGACACACACACACTTACTGACACACACACTTACTGACACACACACACACATACACTGACACATACACTGACAAACACACACTGACACACACACACTGACAGACATACATACATACACACACACACTGACACACACACTGACAGACATACATACACACACACACACTGACATGTAGGTCAGTGTATGTGTGTCAGGTAGGTCACACAACCCCACTGCCCAGCCTAAAAACCCAGCACCGCAGGCGCCCAAGCCCCCCGACTCCCCCCACCCCCCCGGGCAGTCTTCGGGCTGAAGCCCCTGGTCTTTTTGCCACCTAGCAACGCCCCTGTTACAAAGGATGCAATTTCCCAGTCAACTCCATTGATTGGACACTTATTGCTTTTGATTGTTTCTCTGTTCCTGAGGACAATCAAACATTTTTAAATTAAAGTGGATGTAAACCCTATTTATTTTTTATTTTTTTATGTCACACTGTACAGTATAAGATTTCCCATCATCTGTGCCCAGTCTTGCCACACAGAGTTAATCCAGCTCTGAACAATGCTCTTTTATTGTTCAGTGAAATAAAACGGACTTACAGAGAAAAACCTTAGTCCGTTCCGCCCCCTTGCTGTGAGTGACTGGTTATTTACATATCTGTTATTTACATATCTCATGCACTAGCCTGGAGACACAGTATTGTAGATAGAGGCTCCTGCGCTACCGAGGGGGGTGGTGGAGTGGGATGGGGTCACTGCTGCAAACACCTGACACTCTGTCCTGGGCAGAGAGAAGTAGCAAATGAAAAAACAAGGGGGGTGGTGTCTGCTCTGTGAAAAGTGGGTGAAATCCAAGGGTGGTACGGGAATAAATCCCTGGGCTGGTGAACGTGGGTGGACGGGGGGGGGGGGGAGGGGAGGGGTGGTGTATTTAGAACAGAGTGATAGCGTACATAAGTTTTGTGTCAATACGTAAACCGTCAAAATGTAGCACAAAAGATAATATTGAATACTAAACAATGGCAAGTGACAAAGAAGGAGTACAAATTCACAAACAGTAAAATGTACACAATGTGCTTGTCCAGGTAATGTGAACAATACAAATAATAATATATAAATCAGTGAAGAAATGCAAAAAAGTCTCTGAAAGTGTTTCCCAAATGTCCCAGAAGGCAGGGTCCAAAGATGTCCCAGAAGACAGTTTCCAACAGTGAACACCTCAGGTGGTCCCTAGCCCCTCACCTCACGGCTATGGCACGGATAGCCAAATAAAACCACCTCTGGCAGGGGGAGGAGGAATACACTTCAATGGACAGAAACGACATCAGCACTCCTCAGCAGTGAGGCATGGAGAGGATACAAAGCAAGTAGGATATGGTGTTATGGAAGTGTCTAAACATCTTTGGACCCTGTCTTCTGGGACATTTGGGAAACACTTTCAGAGACTTTTTTGCATTTCTTCACTGATTTATATATTATTATTTGTATTGTTCACTGTGTTACACACTCAGGGGTGCCCCTAGTGGAAGTTCTCCCTGATTTCACATTACCTGGACCAGCACATTGTGTACATTTTACTGTTTGTGAATTTGTACTCCTTCTTTGTCACTTGCCATTGTTTAGTATTCAATATTATCTTTTGTGCTACATTTTGACGGTTTACGTATTGACACAAAACTTATGTACGCTATCACTCTGTTCTAAATACGCCACCCCCCCCCCCCCCCCCCCGTCCACCCACGTCCACCAGCCTGGAGACAGGCGTTATTTTTTAATTCCCACCCCCATTCCTTTTCTGAAGTCATGTGGTTACTTTTCTGGATTTTGACTGGATGTTGGTGATCATAGCAGAATTTAGTGTAAGGAATACACAGGAAAAAATGCATGTTGATAAGGGTAGTGTAAAGGTGGGCGGAGAGTCTACTGACATCACGACTCCACCCACCAAGCTCCAGACAACAGATCCACCCACAGAATCTGCAGTTTTTCAGTTCTTATAACAGACAGAGGGGAGATATTTGACAGGTAGGGATACATGCAGGAGGCATCTATATTCTTATAGACCAGCACTATGGCAGTAGTTTAGAAAGGATTTTGTGGGAATAGATCCTTAGAACACCCCAGGTGGCTCCACCTACCCTCCCACCTCTCTTTCCATAAAGTACTAAGTACAAGATTCTGCAAAGAAGTAGGAGGTCTTGGTGACACCACCTGTGAGTCACCCAGCACTACTCTGAGCCACTCCCAACCCAGATCGCAAAAACATGTCTACTCTCAAAAAAGCCTACACTATTCTTCTAGTCTAGCACACTAGAGTGTGCTACACTTACACTCGTTAAAGTACTACCATAAGTTATAATGCACTATATTACAGAGTGTTTTGGCACCTTAGATAGCCATTTTGAAAGTGTGGGCTGTCTGAAAGCAATGCGCACAAATACATGGCATAACACACCTTACCACACCACAACAATATGAATCCATCCTAATTTATTGTTCTGCATTAGACGTCCAAAAATGCTCAAAAGCGACTCTGGTGGGACTCGAACCCACAACCTTTGAATAACTACATCCACTAGAAGTCCAATGCGCTATCCATTGCGCCACAGAGCCCTTCCTGTATCTGATGGTTGATCATTCATATTTAGCCTATTTCCCAACATGTTAAGTTCATGTAGGATAATCCTCCTGAAGTTATATAATTTACCTGGTTTTGAGTAGTTGAAAAAGAGATAGGAAAGCGCTAATGTGTCAGCGTCATCCAAGTGCTGTTTGTTTTCTCTTTTGTATCCTTCTTTTCACCTCCACACGGGGTTACAGGATGCGATGATATTCAAAAAATTCCAACAACTTCTATTCTAATAGCCTGGTAAGATTAGCCTGGTAATGTGTAATATTTAAAAATGTAAAGTGATGTTCCAGACCCCAAACACATGTTTTTTTTTAAAGACTCCTCTGTATTTGTCTAAACATTTAGAACAGGTGTGCCCAACCGTTGGCCCGGGCCAGTGGAGCCCCCTGATGTGGCCCACGACTTCCTGCTCTGGGTTGTAATAAACTATAATAGAATCGCTTCCTGATGACGTGGCAACACGAAACGAACGTCGAGGCGCCTGGTTACGCAAAATCAAGTACTTGCGGTCTCGCTGTTTTTCTGGATCCGAGAGGTGGAAAGCACGCTACATGCCAGCTTCCTCAGCGTGGAACTGTCTCTAATTTACAACGCCGAATAGCCTCAGTGTCGGGGACAGACACCAACAAGAGTAAGGAGCCACTAGGCGCTGTGTGTTTTTTATTAATTTTATTAAAAACGTTATTACCCTTTGGCGGTCCTCTCTCTTCTCTGTTTTACTTCATGTTAATGGAGTCTGGTGGAATCAAGTGATTAAGAGCTGCGCATGGAATCCAAGGCTTGTGTTACATGCTGTTTTTGTCCTCTTTTTAAGTTAACAGGTCAACATCTTTCGGTAAGGTGCCATCCTTGAGCACATTTGGGGTGATTTTTCGTTCTGGTGGAGGTGGAAACCTTTTATTAGCGGGTTTGAATCATCCTTCAAGCACAAGTTATTTTGAGCATTATCACTTAATTGATGGACTCTTTTGCACATTTATTTTGAGTACTTTGTTAATGTATTTATAACTTCTTTTACTTGGGGGTTATTGTATTATTATTCACATTGTTTGTTATAGTTTTTTCCATCTATTTTTGGTCACGATTGCATTTTTTCAAACGATATTTTTTGAATATTTTGCTTTATTTATTATCTGTAGCGCATCCTATCCTTCACTTTATAATAGAATACTGAATACTAAATATTCACATGCTACTTTTTATATTTATATAATTGTTTTTTTGGGGGGTTAAATATGTTATTTTTACCATACTAAAACTGTATATACAACAACTATATAAATCCATGGTCACCATGTAAGTAGTCACTATATATATTAATTCTAAAGTATAAGTTAATATCAACAAGTATCTCCAGCCAAAGTCTCTGGACAGTCTCATACATGCACTTTGCGGGTCTTGTCAATCTGCACTTCCCTATATTTTCACTAGATGCCAGCATGGTAGAAAACTGCAAGAAGGTTAAAGGGGTATTAAGACCCTTTTCTACTAGAGACTGAATAAAGACCCTGAATAATAAATAAAATGGTGGCATCTGCAATTTTATGTCCCATGATATAAACACAACTTTTTATTAACCACTTCAGCCCCGAGCCTGTTTTTCAGATTCGGTGCTTACGAGACTAAAACAGTTTTTTTTTGCTAGAAAATTATTTAAAACCCCCAAACATTATATATATTTTTTTCTAACACCCTAGAGAATAAAATGGCGGTCATTGCAATACTTTTTCTCACACCGTATTTGCGCAGCGGTCTTACAAGCGCACTTTTTTTGGAAAAAATTCACTTTCTTGAATTAAAAAATAAGACAACAATAAATTTGGCCCAATTTTTTTATATATTGTGAAAGATGATGTTACGCCGAGTAAAATGATACCCAACATGTCACGCTTAAAAATTGCGCCCGCTCGTGGCATGGCGTCAAACTTTTACCCTTAAAAATCTCGATAGGCGACGTTTAAAAAATTCTACAGGTTGCATTTTTTGAGATGCAGAGGAGGTCTAGGGCTAGAATTATTGCTCTCGCTCTAACGATCGCGGCGATACCTCACTTGTGTGGTTTGAACACCGTTTTCATATGCGGGCGCTACTCGCCTATGCGTTTGCTTCTGCGCGCGAGCTCGTCGGGACGGGGCACTTGAAAAAAATTTTTTTTTGGTTTTCGTTTTTATTTCTATTTATTTTATAATGTTTAACACTGAAAAAAAAAATAATAATTATCACTTTTATTCCTATTACAAGGAATGTAAACATCCCTTGTAATAGAATAAAGCATGACAGGTCCTCTTATATATGAGATCTGGGGTCAAAAAGACCTCAGATCTCATATTCAGGCTTAAATGCAAAAAAAAAAAGAAAAAAAAAAAGTCAAAATGTAAACAAATTAAATGTCTCTTTAAGACGCTGGGCGGAAATTAAGTTTTGATGTCACTTCCGCCCAGCAGAGGTATGGGGACGGCTGAGGGACATTTTTTCCCTCAGTCGCATCCCCGGACAGCCAGCAAGAGGACCCGATCGCCTCCGCCGCTACCGACGGGAGAGCGGCGGGAGGGGGGGGGCACCCTCTCCCGCCGCCGGTAACGGCGATCTCGCGGCGAATCCGCCGCGATGACCGCCGTTATCGTTAACAGGACCGCCCCACGAAGAGTTGTGGTTGTGGCAGCAGCTGCTGCCGTTACCGAGATATCCATCTTCAAAAAAATGACGTCTTTGGACGTGGGGCTGGTCAGAAGTGGTTAAACACATATTTTCAGTAAAACAAAATCTAATTAATTTTAGGGCACACAAGCACAATATAATGCACAATTTTGCTAAAAAGATGAAGTTGCATTGCATCAAGCAAACCAATACCAAATTTATCAAGCCTCAAAAGTGCAGTGAAGTAGAGACTATAATATCTATATTTACAGGTCATCAGTTTAGGGTTACTATAAATGATGGGTCACAGGAAGGATGGTTGGCACTCAGAATAGCATCCAAAATTAATCTTCCTTAAAAACACATATACAATCGCTGTAACACAGTCAACACGTTTCGACCATCAGCCTTAATCATTGATAGCCATGATTAAGGAGTAACAGCCGAAATGCGTTGGCTATTTTTACAGCGATTGTATATTATGTTTTCACTAAAGGAATATTATTGTTGGATACTATTCTGAGTGCCGACCATCCTTCCTGTGCTCCATGTGTTATAGCAGTGTCAGCAGCCTCAGAGTCTGAGCACCAGGCAGAGCTGATATATATGAAGGTTGAAGTGGCCATATACCTGTTATCATAAATGATGGCTCTACAATTATTGCTTTCATTGTGGCATGCATGGCAAAACCTAATATGTGTGGCACAATCATCTTTTTTGCTTGTGAGCTTACCTAACATTCACTTTTCTTTTATTACATTTTTTTTATTAAACTTTCTACTATAATACTTTTTCATTTTTGCCTTTCTCATTTTATTTCTGTCACAGATGGGATGACAATGCTTTAAGTTGTTTCTTTTTTAGACCAAGAGGAAGCAAATAAGAAAAATTCACTGTTAAGGTTTACATAAACTTTAAATTCCGACAGTATACATCTGTTTCCGACTAGTTGGTCATTATGTTTGCAGTTGTAGCACCCTGATGTTTAGGCGGGGTTGCTAGTAAATTTACCTGCCAGGTATAGTTGCCTTGGCCAATTGATAGGAGATTGCCACGAGCGGACATTTATGGTCAAATGCTCCGCCCATAGGCTATATAAGAATTCTAATGTTGGTTGACTATTAATAATAATTAATAAATATAATTATTACTAGTCATACAACATTAGAATTCTACTATAGCTTGTGGGCGGAGCATTCAACCGGAAATGTACGATTGCAGCCCCGTACAGTTTAGCTGCTTATCTTCTTAGAACATTCGACAGACGCCATAAACCTTCAATGATAGATTCAAAAAAAAGAAAGGAAAATAGGTTGCGCTAAAATGTTATAGACAAGATGAAAAACTGTGAATAATTAGTGTATGAATTTTTTTTATTGAAAACAGGACCCCTACCGGGGGATAAGGACAGTAAATATATTGACACACCGAGTCCAAAAATTAATTAGTGAAAATAAGTCCAGTTCCAAGAAATAATAATAGTAGCATCAAAAAGTGAAAGAAAGATCCACCACCAAGTTGATTGAAAGTATCTGCTCTTCACGGTTGCACCAGGAAGGAAAGTAAGTAAATGTCCTTACCGGAATTGCTGGAGCCCCTATTAGACAAGCTCATGAAAGCCTGCAGAAGACCCTCTCCGGGGTAATGAGCGATCCCAGGGGCTGTGCGTTGCTCCCCTCCCAGCAGTTCCCAAGCCTGTACGTGTCCTGTACAGTGAAACCCTTGGGTGGGTATTCGCCCTCCAAAAGTGGCAATCTGCTCCTGAACTCAGACTCAGCATCACGTGGGGAACCAGAAAAAAGGAGGCTCGAGATGGTGTAATACCGTAACCAGTCAGGTTTATTAAAAATAGGTAACAAAGTACATAAAAAACAAAACGATTTCAATTTGCCGGCAGAAAAACTAAAAAACGTACACACGTTAACGTGGTAACGTCAGTGCGGAGAGGGTGTTCTGCAGGCTTTCATGACCTTGTCTAATAGGGGGTCCAGCAATTCCGGTAAGGGCATTTACTTACTTTCCTTCCTGGTGCAACCGCGAAGAGCAGATACTTTCAATCAACTTGGTGGTGGATCTTCCTTTCACTTTTTGATGCTACTATTATTATTTCTTGGAACTGGACTTATTTTCACTAATTAATTTTTGGACTCGGTGTGTCACTATACTTATTGTCCTTATGCCCCGGTAGGGGTCCTGTTTTCAATACAATTTTTCATACACTAATTATGCACTTTCATGTTGTGTATAACATTTTAGCGCAACCTATTTTCCTTTTTTTTTTTCAAATTTGTTACATGAATATCACATTTTTTTTAGGTGTTGCTGCTTTATTTTTTCACTAAATTCCACATTAATTGTTATATAATCATTTATTTTTCTTTAGCGCAGTATATTTTTCTCTTGTGAATCAATTTTGTTTGAATGATAGATTCGACCTTAATTAATTTGGATTTTTGGACGAATGCATTTTTTAACTAAATTAAATAAATAAAAACGAATTTCGGAAGTAACTAAATAATTTTATTTTTCAGACGAAAACGAAATTCCGAAACAAAATATTTCAGTGTGTGCACATATCTATTGCTATGTGGCACCAGAGATCAACGGGAAAATTGTGTCTCCGAAGAGTGTTAATTGCCCAGCAAGCCAGTTCATGACAAGTCGATTGATAAATTAGACACAATCTCAGATCCAACCATAAATTGTCAGATTAGGTAAACAATCTCTAATATTTGTGTGTACCACACTGTGTCCTCATCATATATCTGCACTATTTGAGTGAAAAGTCTGAATTAATGTGAAATACTTTTTCAATAAGTCCAAGAGCATTCCATTCATTTTTGGGCCAAGACCACTGAGTACATTAATAAACAGCTGGAACACAACACTTCACAATATCAGCTCCATCTGAAGTCTCTTTGATGTTCTTAAACCCCTTTATGATGCTACCCTGTGCTGTGAAGGTGACAGACAGAAGTGTGGACGCTTCCTCATTGTCACCTGGACACACTTCTCAACGACACACTTCTAGTCTTTTGTTATGCATCTGTTTGATCTAATGTACAGCTGTACTTTTTTCCTAGACCAACACATTGCTCCTGGAATAGTTTCCACCTCCATATTATCTCTATATACAACAATATCCCAAAGTTAAGCTGACTATTGACCTACAATGATAGTCAAAATTTCAAGCAATGTTTATCTACTTAGGTTATATTTCTTGAGTTTTGTTACCACTGGTAACCAACGTAACAGGCATGTTTGCCACGGACCGCCAATAAATTAGTTTAATAGGGGTTTCCCCAAACCTAAAAATTATTTTAAAGGTTTCTCTGGGGTAAGAAGGTTGAAAAAGATTGAGCTGTTCTTATAGGCATGTAAAGATGCATAGCATATGCATTGTGGAAAATTGGAATGCCAGGCAGGGGATTCTTCCAATCCTGACCTCGTATTTGAAGTTTTTACAAAGAACAGAGTCTTCTCAAACACTTTTCATATACAAGGCTCAGTTTGTGGAAAGTCAACTTTCAACTAGCGCAGACCTTATGCCTGCTTAACATTAACTCCTTCCACTATCCAGTACCACCTGGCTAGATATATGGGGTCTCCATACCATTGGTTTGGTCCCAGATAGTTTGGAGTAACCACGTGAACATATTCGCCAGCACACCCCGGATCGTATAAAACGTCCCAAAGTTTTAATCCAAAGGAAGCATCACAAGAAATGCAACGTTTCGAGGCCACGCAGGACCTCTTTGTCAGGCAAGTGCCTGACGAAGAGGTCCTGCGTGGCCTCGAAAAGTTGCATTTCTTGTGATGCTTCCTTTGCATTAAAACTTGTGGACGTTTTATACGATCCGTGGTGTGCTGGTGAATATGTTCACATGGTTGATTGTTCCAGTGCCCAGCTGCTGTTCGCTTCAGCACCCAATTTTGTATTTATGAGCCTCTTCGCCAGGAAGGTGTGTGCGATTGGAATATTAACTAGAGTTTGGAGTAACCGGCTGCTAGGAAATGAGTCAGAGCACTGACAACCTCACTACTAAAGGACCAGTCACCTTTGCCAGGTACCACACCATGACCGTCTGCTATAAATTTTCAGCTGGGTCCTGGTTACCCGTGGTGACAGCTCTCTAACTTTGACACTCCCGCCTAATTAACCTTTCATAGAAGCCCTGCTTCATACCCCATGTGTGCTTTACAGATTCTGTTCTTCTGTTACGCCATGTTCCTCTTGGAGGAAGACAATAGAAGACATGAAGAAAAACTCCAACCCAATCAGCTCATGGATGTCTGCCATGATTGGTAAGTTAAGTGAAGGGAAACCTTTGCCTCCTTCTTCTATTTCTCACATCTATAATTTATTTAATATTATGATACATGTTAAGAGGAAAGAAAAAAGGGAAGGACTTTTCTTCGCAACCCAATAACAATTGGATTTTTTATATTGCTTAAAGCGGCATTTCACCCACATTTTTCACTCCTCACCATGCAGCATTAATGTGGATCCTAAAAATGAATTGGCAATTTATTATTATTATTTCTCTTTACTTACCTGATTTATGCCTATATCTAATTTCACTTCCTCCTCTAGGGGGTCGGGCCGCAGATGTAGTTTCCGGTTTTGCAATGGCTCCTGTAAGATCTTGGTCAGCTTGGCATGGTGTCTATGGTAAGGTGACCAGATTTTTAAAATGAAATCCGGGGACATATTTTTTCTTTACTAGTAATGGCAACAATCAGCGACTCTCTGCCAATCGTCGCCCGCCTCACAACCTCTCAAGTTTTACTCTTCTGGCCCCAGCTACTACTGGATGGGGAGCGGGGGAAAATCACTCTGCCAGGGAAGGCAAGGACATAGGCAGGTGGCTGGCCAGGATTTGAGCCAAGGTAGAAGAACATGCGAGTGGAGCTGAATGGGCATGGGCCCGAAACTGAAGAAATATTCTCTCCACTCTGACTAGCACATGATCATCAGAAAGGGGCACAGATAATGGGAAAAATACAACCCCCCTATGCTAGTAGGCGGAGCGGGGCTGTGTAATTTTATTTTTTTATTTTAATTCTGCACTGATTGTCTTTGAAATTGCCCCTGCCCCCTATTAAATCCAATCTGGGGACAAAACCAGAGACAGAGTTGGTCCGGGGACAGTGTCCTCAATCAGGGGACTGTCCCCTGAAACTGGGGATGTCTGGTCACCCTAGTCTATGTAAATTCTTGGTCAGCTTGGCATTGCACAGATCCAGTAAAATTTAACATTGGCATCTATGGAAAATCCTGGTCAGCTTGGCATGGCTGTGCCATGCCAAGGTGACCAAAATTGCACCACACTACACATACGTGAGATCGGCAGGTGCATGCTGGGTAGCCTACATGCATGGAATCCAGGAAGAAAGACACTGTAGCTATAGATGGCCACACTGGAGATGGTCGCGCTGTGCAGAAACTTCACAAAGTAAGAAAACAATGCTGCACCGATAGAAAACTGGGCATAGATTACAGCATACCTTTGTTACACTGCACGACGCATGAGTATTCTAGGGATATTTTTTATCTTAAAAGTCATATTTTGGCTCTGCTTTGATGCCGATTCCTGGTCCTACCTGCCATTTTTAAAATTGGAGTAGGTTGGTACCTTCCTTCACGTGAAACATTGTTGGTTGAAAACTCTGGGAAAAGCAAGGCACTGCTGAGATTCGAACTCAGGATCTCCTGTTTACTAGACAGGCGCTTTAACCAACTAAGCCACAGCACCAGGTGATCACCAACTAAGTAACAGCACCAGGTGACAATCTATATATGTCATATGGAAAATAATAATGTGTGTAAATATGAGTGATATGTTTACTTTTACATAGTATTATGATTGCAGTTATTCATTCTAAAGTCTATAGTCTTTGTCAATCATTCTTACCTTTTTGTCCTTAAAATATTTTTTTGGTCTTGGGGAATCCCAGCTAAAGACAAATAACCTGGGGTCAGAGGGAAGTATGCCCCTTTACCGTGGTTAAGAATAAACTTATAAGCATAAACATGCCAAAATGGTTCCTAAGCAATCGGTTTTGTTTTTAAATAGCTAGAAACACTTATTGAGTAACAAGCGAGCAGGGTCTCCGTGTGACGTCCCCGGATGGCCACGCCCCATGGCTATATGAGAAATGGCAGACCTGACATAACAGCGGGAGGCAGCATTGGAGGAAAACCGGGTTGACAGAGGAAGAAGTCATTGTTGGAGGAAAAGAACCCGGAGAAGAAGCGGAGGGAGAAGAAGCAGAGATAGAAGACCCGAGGAAGAAGGCACATAGGTTCAACAGGGGGGGACATTCTTAATTTTTCATAAAATACTTTTTCCCAAACTGTCTCTTGTTTTTTTTTGTAACACTACACTTTTTTGGGTGAATAAGTATGGGTTCAATGGACCCCATACTCATTCACACAGAGCCTTCTGCCCCAAAGCACCCACCCCCCATGTTGAGGCCATGTGGCCTGTTTTGGTCCAGGAGGGGGGGCACTCGCTTGTACCCCTCCTCCCCATTACCTGACCTTCTGCATGCTCAGATAAGGGTCTGGTGTTAATTCTGGGGAAGACCAGAATTTTTTAATTTTGGCGTGGGGTTCCCCCTCATGATGCATACCAGGCGCAAAGTCAGATCCCTTTTATTGAAGTCGAACATGAAGACGCGGGGCAAAGTTGTATCAGAAGACATGCAACTTCTGTGTCGGAACAGTGTTAGCCTGAAACCTAGAAGCCAATTGGTTTCTACGCACAGCTGCATTAGATTCTCTGTGCATCAGTTTTAGTAAATCTCCCCCACTGTGTTGTTGATGTGCTATTTGATAAATAATCATTTTGCTTGGCGTTATTAGCACAACGCTCTGACCAACTGATCTAAAATGGCCCAACCTCCAAAGCATTGACACACAGAGTAACCAAAAGCTTTAAAGGGGTTTTAAAGCCTCCCGTTTTTTTTCAGCTTAATGCATCCTATGCATTAAGGTGAAAAACATCTGATGCTTACAAGCCCCCCCATTTACTTACCTGAGCCCTCTCGAAAGTCCTGCGTCTTAAACGAGCTGGCTTCTTGGCTCGGTTGTCTTAGCTGTTCTCGGCTCTTCGTTGGATGATTGATAGTGCTGCTTGCAATCAAATCAATGTCACGGCACTAGATTAATGGGGAGCGTGCCCGCAAGCTAACACCCTTGGGAGATTGCTTCCCAGAAGGGGGTTAGCTCTTGCGGGAAGGAGCCAAGACAGTCACTGAAGGACCCCAGAAGACAAAGATCGGGGCCACTCTGTGCAAAATAAACTGCACAGTGGAGGTAAGTATGACATGTTTTTTTTTTCTTTTTTATGAACCTTTACTATCCTTTAAGCAGTCAGTGTAAACTATGTTGTGGTGCAACGGTAGCAAGTCTGACTCCAGATCCAAAGGTTGCTTGTTCTTGTAAACCTGGAAAAAGCTCCACATCTGGGCTAC
Organism: Rana kukunoris; assembly: GCA_029574335.1. NCBI lineage: Eukaryota > Metazoa > Chordata > Amphibia > Anura > Ranidae > Rana > Rana kukunoris. The sequence goes on along the minus strand of CM056051.1, from coordinate 518,563,099 downwards.
AACATTGGGTGGAGGGTTGCAAAGCCAATAGTAAGACCTATGGTTTTGGAATAGGATGTTCACTAACCTCAAATGGTGTGATGGTTAGGTGTACACAATGTTTTGGTCATAAGGTATATCACTGTCTATCCTAAACTAGTGAAATTACAGCAAAAGATACAGATGTCATTGTAGAGCTGTAATCAACCAGAATTTTCCTCAATAACCCCTTGGGCTCTTTGGGGTTGATTTACTATAACTAGAGAGTGAAAAATCTGGTGCAGCTCTACATAGAAACTAATCAGCTTCCATTTTTTTGTCAAAACTTAATTGAACAAGCTAAACTTATAAGCTGATTGGCTAACATGCACAGCTGTACCAGATTTTGCACTCCCCAGTTTTAGTAAATCAACCCCTTTGTGTTCCGGGAATTGCTGAGCTGAGTTTTTCCACAGACTTGTGTGAAATTAACATGGACCCTTAAATGGTGGAGATGATGTCACCTCTAAATGGTAATGGGGCAATCAAAGGGAAGTGTGTGCATGGGAAAGACACACTTTAGAGACACACCTACCCTTCTGCCTTTTGGTGCCTCTAACACGTTTCACAAAGCCATAAAGTCATCAGATCCTCCAAATCTGTAGGAGTTCCCACCATGAACTAAATATTTTTTTTAGATTATAGTGTAGAAAGGTAAGAAACATTTACGATTCAAATACTCCTCTCTGGACCCCCTGCATCTGTAGATTTCAGCATAGTATGTTGGATACTGGACTTTTGGGTGCAGAGAATTTACCAATCTGCTCCAAGATTTTTTGGGATTATTTTGTCGATTTTGTTCTCCCTATTCTTTGACTTGAGCGTGATTACATTCAGGTTTATATTTACTGCTGCACTATTTATGATCCAAAGTTACCCTTCCAATGTACAGGAGACAAAAAATAAGGTTTTACTTACCTTATTCTTCACTCTCCTTGCAGCCAGAACACCTCCCTTCCCTCTGACTCTATGGATATTTTTAGGTACCGTAGTTTGTTGCCATTCCACGAGTGTGCGCAATTTCAAAGCATGACATGTTGGTGTATCTATTCACACATTATACAAAAAAATTGGGCAGAGTTTATTCATGTCTTTTTTCCCCAAAAATTGTGAAAGACCGCTACACAGATACAGTGTGACATAAAATAGTGCAACAACCAAGTAATTTTATAGCAAAAAATACGGATTTTAACTTGCAAGCAACAAATGTCAGAAATAGGCTCATGCCGTGTACATGCGATCGGAAATTCGGACAACAAAACCGTGGATTTTTTTCTGTCGGAATGTTGGCTCAAACTTGTGTTGCATACACACGGTCACACAAATGCTTTCAAGAACGCGGTGACGTACAACAATACGATGTGCCAAGAAAAATTAAGTTCAAAGATTCTGAGCATGTGTTGAATTGATTCAGGGCATGCATGTTTTTTTGTGCCTCGGAATTGCATACAGATGATCGGAATTTCCGACAAGAACTTTTTTTGTCAGAAAAATTCAAAACCAGCTCTTAAATTTTTGTTGTCGGAAATTCCGACAGAAAAAGTTGGATGGAGCAAGAGCTCACATCAAACGTTTCTTGTCGGAAATTTCCTTACTCATGAAAGGGTTAAAATATCCACAAACAAGTGACCATTTTCCTCTGAGATGCTCCACAGGTTTAGGTGAGGTCTGAAGACCAAGTGGACAGAAAATCAAACAGCCGCATATGAAAAGACAGAAGTGTGTCCCTGCCGGTGTGTGGTTGGGAAGTGTGTCCAGGTGACAACAATGAGGAAGTGTCCACACTTCTGTCTGACACCTCTGTAGAAGAGGGCTGATAGGGCACTAGAGAGGGCTCTAAGAACATCAAAGAGAAGACACATAGAAATTTGTTTATACTAGTCGAAATTGCCTTCCTGCTGCCTTCACCTACATTAGAGAAAGTTTGTTCCACCCAGATGTTTGGTTCTGAATAGGGTTGAGAAAAGTTAGAACTTCTGTTAGATTTGTATTGCTCTCAGGGAGATTCAACCCTCTCTATGGTGTCACAAGGACAGAAATGAATGGGACAATCTGAATTTGACCGGCCACTGCATCAGGAATAGAAGAAGGATATTCCAAAGAAGACGTTTACTATGACAGCTGTCAGAGAGGATTTCTCTTTCTTGTACATGATCTCCAGGGGGGTCAGGCCTCGTACTCACACGACCGAGAATCTCGTTGTCAAAGGAAACAATGTTTTTCTCAACGAGATTCTTGTCAAGCTTTCCTTGCGTACACACTGTCGAGACAAAATCTTGTCGTTCTCAGACGCGGTGACGTGCAACACGCACAATGCCACTATAAAGGGGACGTTCGATTCCACTGGCGCCACCCTTGGGGCTGCTTTTGCTAATCTCATGTTAAGTAAAAGTTTGGTGAGAGACGATTTGCGCTTTTCAGTCTGTTACAGCGTGACGAATGTGCTATCTCCATTACGAACGCTACTTTTACCTAAGGTGCGCTCCCATCTCATACTTTATTCTGAGCATGCGTGGGTTTCTAAGCATACACACGAATGTGTTTCTTGTCGCAAACCAGCTTTTTATTGGTGATATTATCTTGCAAAAATATTTTTTTTCATGAAACCTTTAGAAAAAAAGATGTAACAAAACTAGTAAAATATTAATCTTAATTAAATGAGTTCTTTAAATGATTCTTACTGTAGATACAAGTTGTACATTTTATTCTAAAGTTTGTCCTACTTATAATGACAGTAAACTTACATTTCTGGTACAAAGCGTTTTAAAGTTATTTACCAATCAATTAATGGCTTATTTTTTTTTTTTTACACCACACAAAAAATGTATGAACAAAACCAAACCAAAAATAGACTAATAATGCTAGAGTTAGGTTTTTTAAAGTTGTTTTATGGCTAAATAAGAAATGTCAGACACCGGACCTGACATTACAGCGGGAGGAAACATCGGAGAAAGACCGGGTTGGCAGAGAAAGAAGTCATCAGTGGAGGGAGAGGATCCGGGAGAAGAAGTGGAGGGAGAAGAAGTGGAGAGAGAAGACTTGACGAAGAAGACAGCGGGGGGGGGGGGACGGGGGCGACATTCTTCATTTTTATTATGATGCTGCATACCAGACTCAAAGTCAGATCCCTTTCATTGAAGTTGCATGGAAGTCAGACATGAAGTCGCGGGGCAAAGTTGGATCAGAAGGCATGCAACTTCTGTGTTGGATCAGCCTGAAACCTGGAAGCCAATTGGTTTTTACACACAGTTGCATCAGATTCTCTGTGCACCAGTTTTAGTAAATCTCCCCCACTGTGTTGTCGATGTGCTATTTGATAAATAATAATTTTGCTTGGTGTTATTAGCACCACGCTGTAACCAACTGTGCTAAACGGCCCAACCTCCAAAGCATTGACACAAGAGTAACCAAAAGTTTTTAGCAGTCAGTGTAAAAGGTGTTGTGGCCCAACAGTAGCAAGTCTGGCTCCAGATCAAAAGGTTGCTTGTTCCGAACACATCAGGTTCATGTTGCTTTTTTCAAAAATATGCTATAGTCCTGAAAAAAGCTCCACATCTGGGCTACAGCATTGGGCGGCAGTGTTGCCAACCTACCAGATTGAAATTTACTGACACAATACCCCAAATTTACTGGCACAGCCAAGTTTTTACTGGCATTTCCAAAAGTTACAAAATTACAGCTGTAAGTGCAAATTTCAGTATTTAAGCTACAAATATGTACAATATGCAATTACCAATATGATTTAAGGTAGATATTAAGGCAAAAAGTATATTTCTTATTTTATTTTTAATATAGTAAGTCAATGGCTCAGGGACAGTATTCAGGGGCAGGAAATTAGAATGGGTGGCACACGCACATGAAATGGACTCTCACAGTGACACTGACAGCAGTGTGCAACAGCACAGATCACTGACACATCTTTAGTCACAGTCAGGGGCAGACTGACCATTGAGTCACTCAGGCACTGCCCGAGGGCCCCATGCCACTAGTGGGCCCCATCAGGGTTGCCAGGCTCAGTAAAATCAGGGACTGTATGTAAAAATCAGTGTTTTTTTTACATCTGTCCCTGATATGTCCAAAACTGATATGTTTTTAATGTGAAAATCCTGATATTTTAGCTGCCCCGTCTCTGCACTGCCTCCTGGCGTGGTGGCCATCAGTAAGCCCAGGGGCCCCATAATCTTCTATTGCCCGTGAGTTGTCAGTCCGCCCCTGGTCACAGTGACAGTCTTTCTTCATGTCAGGTGGTCCTCTCAGTCTCCTCCAGTCCAAACAGCACTGACAGTCCCGCTCCTGGCTTGCCTTCCTCCCATCTCACAGACCCGCACACAAGGCTCTGGCCGCTTCGCTTGGCTCCCTTGCACCACAACATGCTCAGTCACCGTCTCCGCCAGACCCGCCTTCCGCCTTCCGCCCAAACACACTGTAGCAGGCACTTGGATGGTCCTGGACGGGTCCGGACCCGAGCTGCGCATGCCCAGTTCCCGAGATAAGCGTCAAAGCCATATTTTTTACTGGCAACCCTTTCCTCTTACTTAGCATTTACTGGCAGGAGAAAAGTGCCCATTTTTTACTGTCTGCCAGTAAAAATACTGATGGTTGACAACACTGTTGGGTGGAGGGTTGCAAAGCCAATAGTAATACCTGTGGTTTTGGAATGGGATGTTCAATAACCTCAAATGTGTGATGGTTAGGTGTTCACAATGTTTTGGTCATAAGGTATATCACTGTCTATGCTAAACTAGTGAAATTACAGCAAAATAAATAGATGTCATTGTAGAGCTGTAATCAACCAGAATTTTCCCCAATAACCCCTTAGACTCTTTGGGGTTGATTTACTAAAACTGTAGAGTGAAAAATCTGGTGCAGCTCTACATAGAAACTAATCAGCTTCCAATTTCTTTGTAAAAACGTAATTGAACAAGCTAAAGTTAGAAGCTACCATGCACAGCTGCACCAGATTTTGCACTCTCCAGTTTTAGTAAATCAACCTCTTTGTGTTCCGGGAATTGCTGAGCTGAGTTTTCCCACAGCCTTGTGTGAAATTAACATGGACCCTTAAATGGTGGAGATGATGTCACCTCTAAATGTTAATGGGGCAATCAAAGGGAAGTGTGTGGATGGGAAAGACACACTTTAGAGACACACCTACCCTTCTGCCTTTTGGTGCCTCTAACACGTTTCACAAAGCCATAAAGTCATCAGAGTTCCCACCACGAATTAAATACATTTTTGAGATAATAGTGTAGAAAGGTTTTCAAGGGACTGTCCCTGATTTCAAGGGACTGTCCCTGATTTGGAGCAATGTCCCTCTGTCCTTCATTCTTCCTCATGTGTCCCCCATTTTGGTCTGATCTATATAGATGTTTATAAAATGTACTTTTTATCTATCAAAACGTGTTTTCCAGCGCTAAACCTTTCATTAAAATTCTAAATTGCCTCATTTGTAAATTCCAAAAGCCAATATAACTTTTTGTACAATTCTCCTTTAAGGGGCGTGGCAAGGGTGTGTCTTATGGCTGCATACATTTGCTGATAGGAGTCCCTAATTCCCATCTCAAAAAGTTGGGAGGTATGGCATAGTATGTTGAATCCTATACTTTTGGGTGCAGAGGATTTACCAATCCGCAACAAGATTTTTTGGGATGATTTTGTTAATTTTGTTCTCCCTATTCTTTGACTTGAACATGATTACATTCAGATTTCGATTTACTGCTGCACCAGTGGCGGCTGGTGCTCAAAAATTTGGGGGGGGGGGGGTGCAAACAAACACATCAATTGCTTGCAGTCACTGTGCCCGTCAAACGCAGCGTCTGTGCATATCAAACGCAGCTACTGTGCATGTCAAACGCAGCCACTGTTCCCATCAAACGCAGCCACTGTGCATATCAAGTGTAGCCACTGTGCCCATCAAGCACAGTCACTGTGCCCATCAAGTGCAGCCACTGTGCCCATCAAGTGCAGCCACTGTGCCATCAAATGCAGCCACTGTGCCATCAAATGCAGCCACTGTGGCATCAAACACAGCCACTTGGCCATCAAACACAGCAACTGTACCCATAAATTGCCGCCACTGTGCCACCAAATGCAGCTACTGTACCCATCAATTTCTGCCAGTGTGCCCATCAATTGCTGCCACTGTGCCCATCAATTGCTGCGACTGTGCCCATCAATTGCTGCCACTGTTCCCTATCAATTGCTGCCAGTGTGCCCATCAATTGCTGCCACTGTGCCCCATCAATTGGTGCCACTGTGCCCCATCAATTGCTGCCACTGTGCCACATCAATTTCTGCCACTGTGCCCATCAATGGCCGCTACTGTGCCCCATCTATTGCCACTACTGTGCCCCATCAATTGCCGCTACTGTGCCCCATCTATTGCCACTACTTTGCCCCATCAATTGCTGCCAGTGCCCATCAATTGCCGCTACTGTGTCCCATCAATTACTGCTTCTGTGCCTCATCAAATGCTGCCCCAGTGTGCATCCACCACCCAGCACTTACCTGTCTCAGGTCACGGCTCTGTCCTCCACGCTCTGAGTCCTAGATGTCTTCTCCCATCCTCTTCCCGTCCTCTGTTATGACAGCACCTGTCGATTCAGCCAATCAGGTGACAGGTAACCGGACCCAAGCACCTATTCACATCCCTAACAGCATTGCGCCCGCTGTTTACCATTTTGGAAGCCTATTAGATGGCTCTAATCAGGACACCTATCAGAGCCCACGGCAATAATCAGACGCTTCCAAAAACACCCCCACCGATGTAATTCAGATGCCCGGGCCGGACACCTAAACAGGGGCGGCAGCGGCCACCATAGATAGATTCATTCAATGCATGATCATATCTTATGATGGTGATAGAGGGGTGACAGGAGAGATGGGGAGGCGCTCCTGCCACTGTGCTGCACTCTGGTTATGATCCAAAGTTACCCTTCCAGTGTACAGGTAGACCAAAATACTAATTTTGGTCAAGGGGGGGACACAAAAGAAAGTTTTACTTACCTTAATCTTCACTCGCCTTGCAGCCAGCACTCCCCCCTTCCCTCTGACTCTTTGGGTTGTGGGCAGGCTCTCAACATCTGCCCTTACAATGTAGGACTGCTAGTACTGAATTGTATGTGATGACACCAGAGTGCCAGCTTTGGAGGGACTGGATGTGCAGCTGAGAGGAAGCATATAAGAGTGAAGAATAACTGCCTTTTCATGTTCCCCCAGACAGAAATAAGCATTTAACTCTTGAAGTCCAGCATTTAAAAAAAATAAGCAATGAGAATCCAGATGTGTATGACTTTTGAGGGATATTCCGGAAAAAAATAAGTTTTAAAGGTAAAAAAAAGTTACATTGTCCAGGCAGCATGTAAATGTAGTAAGATATTAACTCCTTCCCGCCGAGCGTTCGCATATATGCAGCTTTGGCTTTAAAGGGTTATACCAGGAGGATGCCTGCAGCTGGCATCATCCCGGTACTGTTTTTTAGAGCGGGAGGTTGGCTCTTCAGGGATAACAACCAATGTTATACCCGAGGAGCGAGAGGGGAGTCCCTTTCGCCGCTCTTCCTTGGCCTCCCGGGAGACCAGAGACACCATCCTGCACTTCTGGCGGCTAGAGAGAGACTGGAACGAAACCGAAAATGGCTTTGTTCCAGTCTTCTTTCTGTAAACATGGAAGCGACGTCACAACATCACTTCTGGTTTACTCGGCTGCCAGCGGCGCCGGTTTTAAAAACGATGACCGTATTCAGAATTGCCGTTTTTGGCAATCTGAACACTTTGAAGTGCAAAGGAGGGATTGACCCATGATCTCTTCATAAAGAGTACCTGTCACTAACTATAACTGTTTACATTCCTTGTGACAACAATAAAAGTGATACATTTTTTTTTTTTGAAAACACAATGTTAAAAAAAAATAAAAAAAAATAAAGTCCCATCACCGGCAGCTCACGCAGCAAAGAAAATGCATACCGAAGTCGAGCTTGCATATGTAAACAGTGTTCAAATCTCACATGTGAGGTATTGTCGCGATTGTCAGAGTGAGAGCAATAATTCTAGCACTAGACCTCTTCTGTAACTCTAACCTGGTAACCTTAAAAAATAATTAAAACGTCACCTATGGAGATTTTTAGGTACCGTAGTTTGTTGCCATTCCACGAGTGCGCACAATTTTAAAGCATGACATGTTTGGTATCTATTTACTCAACGTAACATCATCTTTCACATTATTTATTCACATAAATTGGGCTAACTTTGTTGATTAGTATTTTTTAAATTCATGAAATTCATTTTTTTCTAAAGAATTTGGAAAGACCGCTGCACAAATACAGTGTGACATAAAATATTGCAACAACAGCTATGTTATTCTCTAGATTCTCTGCTAAATATATATATATATATATATATATATATATATATATATGTGTGTGTATATATATATAATGTTTGGGGGTTCTAAATAATTTTCTATAAAAAAATACAGATTTTAACCACTTAAAGGGGTGTTCCAGCCAAAAAATGTGTCTATTAAAAGTCAGCAGCTACAAAAAGTGTAGCTGCTAGCTTTTAATAAACACTCACTTACCTGCCTCTGCATTCCAGCGACGCGCCAACCGGGGCTCCGCTCCTCTCCCCCCCTCCCCGGCCGGCGTCTCCAGCCCGACTGTGGGCACCCAGCCGTGACAGCCTTCGGCTTCACGGCCGGGCACCCACTGCGCATGCACCAGCCGCACTGCGCATGCATGCGCGGCGCGGCTCGCCGCTGATTGGAGAGGCGATCGCATGGGACCTGTCAGTGTCCCATGTGATCGCCTACAGGGAGGGGCTGGTGTAGGCGATTAAGGCTTAATCGCCTAACCAGCCCCTCGGCGGAAGCAGGAAGTGGGACAGGAAGTCCCACTCCTACTGAAGCCCCCACTCCTCCCCCAAAAAAATGACATGCCAAATGTGGCATGTAAGGGGGTGAGGAGTGGAACAAGAAGAAGTTCCAAATTTGGGTGGAACTCCTCTTTAAGCCCATGGACCATTTTGGTTGACCAAAGACCAGAGCCCTTTTTGCGATTCGGCACTGCGTTGCTTAAACTGACAATTGCCTCCCAAAGAAAATTTGCATCCTTTTTTCCACAGGTAGAACTTTCTTTTGGTGGTATTTGATCACCTCTGCAGTTTTTATTTTTTGCGCTATAAATAAAAATAGAGCGACAATTTTGAAAAAAAGCAATATTTTTTACTTTTTGTTATAATAAATATCCCCCAGTTTAGGTCGATACGTATTTTTCTACATATTTTTGGTAAAAAAAATCACAATAAGCGTTTATTGATTGGTTTGCGCACAAGTTATATAGTCTACAAAACAGGGGATAGTTTTATGTTTTACTAGTAATGGCAGCGATCAGCGATTGTTATGGCAGACACATCGGACACTTTTGGCGCTATTTTGGGGCAATTCACATGTACACAGCGATCAGTGCTATAAATATTTACTTATTGCTGTGTAAATGTGACTGGCAGTGAAGGGGTTAACCACTAGGGGGCTAGGAAGGGTTTAAGTGTGTCCTAGGGAGTGATTCTAACTGTTAGGGGGCGTGGCTATGAGTGACACTGCTCCTGATGAGAGGGAACATTCGATCAGTGACATGTCACTAGGAACAACAGGGAGATGTTGTGTTTACACTGACATCTCCCTGTTCTTCAGCTCCGTGACACGATCGCGGGACACTGGCGGACATCAAGTCCACGGGTCCCATGGGCACGGTCATGGAGCTTACAGCAGGGTAGCTCGCGACCACACAGCAGCAAATTTAAAGGGGCATACCTGTACACCCATTTACATGTCCGCGCCATTCTGTCGACGTATATGTGTGTGCGCTGGACGGCAAGTGGTTAACTTGCAAGCAACTAATGTCAGAAATAGGCTTAGTCATGAAAGGGTTCAAATATCCACAAAGTGACCATTTTTCTCTGAGATGCTCCACGGGTTTAGGTGAGGTCTGAAGACCAAGTGGACAGAGGATCAAACAGCCGCATATGAGAAGACAGAAGTGTGTCATTGTCAGTGTGTGGTTGGGAAGTGTGTCCAGGTGAAAATTTCGAACTGAAATTATGAACCTCAAGAAAGCGGTGACGTGCCAAGAAAAATTAAGTTCAATGATTTCGAGCATGCCTCCAATTGAGCATGAGTGTTTTTTTGGTGCCTCGGAATTGCATACAGATGATCAGAATTTCCGAACTTGTCAGAAAAATTGAGAACCAGCTCTCAAATTTTTGTTGTCGGAAATTTCCGACTAAAAGCTCACATCGAACTTTTCTTGTCGGAAATTTCCTTAGTCATGAAAAGGTTAAAATATCCACAAAGAAGTGACCATTTTCCCCACGAGATGCTCCACAGGTTTAGGTGAGGTCTGAAAACCAAGTGGAGAGAAGATCAAACAGCCACATATGAAAAGACAGAAGTGTGTCCCTGCCAGTGTGTGGTTGGGAAGTGTGTCCAGGTGACAACAATGAGGAAGTGTCCACACTTCTGTCTGACACCTCTGTAGAAGAGGGCTGATAGGGCACTAGAGAGGGCTCTAAGAACATCAAAGAGAAGACACATAGAGAAATTTGTTTATACTGGTCGAAATTGCCTTCCAGCTGCCTTCACCTACATTAGAGAAAGTTTGTTCCACCCAGATGTTTATCATCAGATTGGGAAATGTTCCTAGGATTGGTGGCCCTTTCCAAAAGATATTTATTTTTTACTTTACTTTAAGGTATATCTAAAACCAATTTTCGGTTCTGAATAGAGTTGAGAAAAGTTAGAACTTCTGTTAGATTTTTATTGCTCTCAGGGAGATTCAACCCTCTCTATGGTGTCACCAGGACAGAAATGAATGGGACAATCTGAATTTGACCTGCCACTGCATCAGGAATAGAAGAAGGATATTCCAAAGAAGACGTTTACTATGACAGCTGTCAGAGAGGATTTCTCTTCCATCTCCAGGGGGGGTCAAAGGTTTTAACCAACTCTTATGCCGCGTACACACGTTCTGAATTTCCGACAACAAATGTTTGATGGGAGCTTGTTGTCGGAAATTCCGAACGTGTGTATGCTCAATCGGACATTTGCTGTCGGAATTTCCGACAACAAAAATTTGAGAGCTGATTCTTAAATTTTCCAACAACAAAAAGGATTCCCGGAAATTCCCGAGCGTGTGTACACAATTCCGACGCACAAAATTCCACACATGCTCGGAATCAATCAGAAGAGCCTCACTGGCTATTGAACTTAATTTTTCTTGGCTCTTCGTATGTGTTGTACATCACTGTGTTCTTGATGTTCGCAATTTGCGACAACATTTTTGTTTGAGCCAACATCCATTGGAAAAAAATCCACGGTTTTGTTGTCGGAATGTCCGATCGTGTGCACGTGACATTTCTCATCCAAAACTAAAAAAATCTTCAAGTTCTTCAGCTCTCACATCTGTCTACCAAAGCAGATCCCTGTCATGTTGCTAGGCAGAACAGGGAAATGCCTTGCTTACATAAGCATCTCCCTGTTCTGCCTCTCCTCACAGAAATCGTGGGCCACCAGCGAACATTGAGTTTGCGAGTTTGCGGGACCCGCGGGCATGCTATGCAGGAATTTCAAAGGGATGTTTGGGTATGCCCTTTTGCCTGCCTGTGCCATTCTGCTGACGCAAATCAGCATACGGCAGTCGGCATGTGGTTAATATCTTATGTGCCCCATTTTAGTAAAACTAAAATTAGCATTCTAGTACAAAACATTGCAAAGTTATTTACAAATTAAGTTTTTTTTTTAAAAATATTGATTTTTTGATGTTGCTTCCACCCTGCAGTGATATGGAGACGAGTGGGGGCCATCTTCCCCTCACTTGTCTCCATACACTGCAACAGAAAGGACCAGATATACTCTGCCGCTTCCAATGGTTCTGGTAAGAAGCGGAGGGCCCCCGGAGAGCGTGGCGATAAAAGAAAAGTTGTTATCCTCCGCAGAGACCACTTTTATCTTGTAGCGGATCGCCCGCTGAAGAAGAGTCAGCGTTATGGTAGCTAGCTGCTACCAGAACAACGGTATTACTCTTCAAACAGAGAGCGGTCCGTAAGTGGTTAAGAAAGGCCTGAATACTTTCCTAAATGTACAAAATATAACTGGGTACTGACATTTATAGGTATCAGGAAGGATTTTTTTCCCCTACTGTAGCAAATTGGATCATGCTTTTCTGGGGGTTTTCGCCTTCCTCTGGGTATAGAATTGGGCATATATTGGATTGTATGATATTATATATACCGTATATACTCAAGTATAAGCTGACCTGAGTATAAGCCAAGGTACCTAATATTACCCCAATAAACTGGGAAAATGTATTGACTCGAGTATAAGCCTAGGGGGGGGGAATGCAGCAGCTACTGTAAGCAGAAAAGAGGGTCAACAATGCCCATTTTCATGCCCCACTGTGCCCACCCCCACTGCGCCCAACCTTACTGTGCCCAATGTCAGCTTACTGTGCCCATTGCCAACTTGCTGTGCCCAACTTTACTGTGCCCATTGCCACCTTACTGTGCCCATTGCCACTTTACTTTGCCCAGGGCCACTTTGCTGTGCTCATTGCCACTTTACTGTGTCCATTGCCACCTCACAGTGTCCATTGCAGCATCCCTATGCCTGAGTCATTGTGTATCTGAAATTCTTCTTAGACTGCGAGCGTCCATTGCTTTAATATCGCGGCTTCCTCCTGGGCCTGTTCTGTGATAGGCGTTTCCAGCAAACACTGTGTTGAGTGTTCCGCCTATCATGGAGGTCCTCTCATTCTCGCACTCTGTTTCCCAGCAGGCACTATGTTCAGTGTTCTGCCAATCACAGATGTCTTTTCATCCTCAGACAAGAGAACGTTCATGATAGGCAGAACACTGAACACAGTGCCTGCTGGAAAATGAAGTCCAAGAATGAGAGGACCTCCGTGATAGGCGGAACACTCACTCACTGTTTTCTGGAAATGCCTATCACGTAACGGGACCAGGGGGAATCCGCAATATTTAAACAATGGATGCCGCTCGCAGTCTAAGAAGATTTTCAGGTACACCGTCTCGAGTATAAGCAGAGGGGTGTATTTTCAGCCCTATAAAAAAGGGCTGAAAAACTTGGCTTATACTCAAGTATATATAGTATAATTTTTTTTTTATGGTTGAACTGGATGGACTTTTTTATTTTTTTTCAATCTGACTAACTATGTAACTATGTATCTCACACAAAAAAAGGTCATTTGAGAAGAAACAAATAGATTTGGTTCCTTGTGAGTGAAAGTTTCTCCAAATAAAAGACAGTTGGGGGGTATAAAACTGTTGGACAGTAAATCAAACAGTAAACAACTGTAGAACAAAGGAGCAGAAGTGTTGGGAAAGTGTGTGTAGGTGATGGTAAGCATGTGTCCACACTTCTGTCCAACACCTCTATAGTGGGAGGCCATTAGGAACCGGAAAAGCTCTACAGCAGTGGTTCTCAACCTTTTAGTACCGAGACCCCTTAATAAAATTTCCCAAGTTGTGGGGACCCCTAACAGTAAAATTATTTTCGTAGCGTGGTTTGTCAGCACCCAAGGCTAAACAAGTAATTTGCTTCCCTAACCCACAGAAATTTAGCGCGCCCTGAGTCCCCTCCAATCATACAGTATTAAAACCTCATATGGTACATTTTAGGATATACCACTCTTTCTCTTTGTTCTCCTCTTTTTCCCTTTTATCTCTCGCAATCCTAATTAATTGTTTTTCCCTCATCGCGCTCTCTAGCCGTCTTTCTTGTTTTTTCTCTTATTCTTTCTCTCCCCTTTTCTTTCTTCCTCCCCCTCTTTTCCTCTCCCTTCCATGTATTCTCTATTTTAATTCCTTCTTTTACTCCTTGGTGGAGGGGGAATGGGATGAGTGGCAATGCTGTGGGGAGTTCTGATCAGCCAACTTAGGTGCTCTTGATCAAGGTCATCTGCTGATCTGAGAACTGTAGTGGGGACTTTTAATGGCAACTATAATCACAGGTAGTGTTACCCACTGTGTCACCGACTTTGTGGTGTCTCGTAGCAGTGACACCTATGCTGAAATCAGGAGATGGGGTCTCCTCCAGCCCCTCCCACCTCACAATCCTCACCAATTAGTGGACCTTCAGTCTCTGCCCCCCAGCCATGCTGTGAACTGAATAGGTGGCTGCGAAGAGGCTGAGTGGGAGGCCGTGTGCTCCAGGAACAGCCCAGCTCGGTGGCCCCCAGCTCCACAGACAGCCCTGCTGAGCAGCCGCAAGAAGGCTGGGAGAGTGGTGCAGCCTTCAGGAACAGCCCAGGATCTGGTGACCCCTGGCAAATCATCATTTGACCCCCAGGGGGCCTCGACCCCCAGGTTGAGAACCACTGCTCTACAGTTATCAGCCACATACTCTAGACGTGCAACTTGATAAAAATAAAACCTTTAATATTATAACAACTATCAATTTATATAAATCTAGTTGATTGCACATGTGAATTCTAATATTTATTTTATACTAGGCTAGCTTTGAAATAGATAAGTTCAATTTTCTGCTTCTAGGTAAATAGAACATTTATTGTTTGTACTCCAAACTACAAAGAAAGTCCTTTGAGAAGGAAAGAAAGCTGAAAGGATTCGGTTCCTGATTAGGGACAGTCACTCTTAATAAGAAACAGTTGGGAGGTATGGAACTGTTGGACAGTAAATCAAACAGTAAACAACTGGATAACAACAGGACAGAAGTGTCGGGTAAGTGTGTCTAGGTGATGGTAAGCGGTGTCCACACTTCTGCCTGGCTGACACCTCTACAACAGGAGATAACGAGGGACCGAAAAGGGTCTGGAGACATCAAAGCGACATTAGGAGAACAAGATCTGGTTTGTAACCTAGACAATACCCAACCCCACTATGTATTTCACACGTACTTTTTGTTATTCAATGATTGTCAATTATCAAAAACATTCCATACAAAAACAGAGAAGCTGTAGGAGACACGGACACTTCCAGTGTTACAGCATGGACAGAAGTATTGGGACGCCTGCCTTTACACACACGTAGACCACTTCTCCACCGGGCCTATTCTGACACTTCTCTCCTTCATGTAAAAATCATAATTTTTTTACTAGAAAATTATTTAGAACCCCCAACATTATATATTTTTTTAGCAGACACCCTATGGAATAAAATGGCGGTCATTGCAACTTTTTTTTCTCGCACGGTATTTGCGCAATAATTTTTCAAGCGCCTTTATTGGGGAAAAAATACGGTTTCATGAATTTAAAAAATAACAAAACAGTAAAGTTAGCCCAATTTGGGATAATGTGAAAGATGACGTTACTCCTGAGAGTAAATAAATACCTAACATGCGCACACTCATGGAATGGCGCCAAACTTCTGTACTTAACAATCTCCATAGGCGGCGCTTTAATTTTTTTTACAGGTTACTATTTTTGAGTTACAGAGGGAGGTCTAGTTCTAGCATTGTTGCACACACTCTAACGCACGCGGCGATACCTCACATGTCGGGTTTGAGCGGCGTTTTACATATGTGGGCGGGGCTTACATACATGTTCGCTTCTGAGCGAGAGCTACCGGGGACAGGGGCGTTTTAAAAAAAATATGTTATTTTTTATTTTACTTAATTATTTTTATTTTTACACATTTTTTATTTTTTGATCACTTTTATTCCTATTACAAGGAATGTAAACATCCCTTGTGATAGGAATCACTGTGACAGGTCCTCTTTATGGAGAGATGGAGAGATGTGGGGTCAATAAGACCCCACATCTCTCCTCCAGGCTTGAAAGCATGAGATCATGAAAAAAAATTCACGATCTCATGCCGACAGCCGCGATTGTGGCATTGTTAACTTCCAGGTACCCGGGCGTGACGTCACAACGTTGTGCCCAGACCTCCGACGGTCATAGAGATGACTGGTGACCATCTGGTCACTGGAAATCTCTATCGTCGTGGCCCGGGCCGGCTGATTCATTCTCCAGGCCCTGATGGCACGGGAGAGCCCGTAGAAGCACCGGATGGTGCCGGGAGGGGGGTGTCCCCTTCTGCTGCCTATAAGAAGGATCAATCGGCGGAACTGCCACTATGATCATTCTTATCGTGCACTAAATCGCCGGCAGAAGACGGTGATATCTGAATGATGCCTGTAGCTGCATATGACATCCTCAGTGGACAAGTGGTTAAAGAGGAACTGTAGTCTGCTCACATAATTTGTAATAAAAACATCTTTGCCACTCTGAAGCTTCCCTCCAACCACTTTGCATATTATTTTACAGTATCTCACGAAAGTGAGTACACCCTCACATTTTTGTAAATATTTTGTTATATCTTTTCATGTGACAACACTGAAGAAATGGCAACCAGGTGAGGAGTACACGTGTCTTGCTTACAGTCGTCCTCGACTATAAAAACATGCAAGGTTACAAATGGCAGTTGGCCATGGAAGGATCCAATGATGACCTTGATGATACTCTCATGGATGAAAGTGAATTACCATCTATGACGAACTATGGAGGACCCACATCTATATACACCAACCCTCCTGCTACACCTAATGATGTCAGGGAAACTCCAACTAGTACCTACCATGCGCCTAGATGGCAGCAAGGCAGACCTGACAACAGGAGGGTAAGATACCAAGATACAAGTAACTTCAGAAGTCCGAACCAACCTAGGTGGAGGTCACCTAGCAGAAATAGATCACCACCTAACAGAGAGTATTACACCTACAACCAACCCTCACAAGGGCGCAACATGAGAGATAATAGGGGTTTTCACAGGGGAGGTCGCAACACCAGACCACCAGGAAGATGGAGACCAAGAAACGGACAATGGAATGGAGGATGGAGAGGGATGAGTGGCAACCGTCAGGATACCCATGGAAGATCCACAGGAAGAGACGAACAACAAAGAACTCAAAATCGCCAGGACCAAGAACCATACCCCAGCCAATGGGCGAACCGTACATACAATCAGGACAGACAAGAGGAACCCACCCAAAGAGAAAACGCACCAGAGGGTGCAGGGGAGGGAAGAAGAAAACGCCCCAGACAACATTAGGTAGAGGCATCTTCAACCTTAGTAGTATCCAACTTACTAAAGAAGAACTGCAGATATTAGATTTGGGCCTCAAATATGCCCCTGATAAAGCCCTAGACCAATTTGAAGTATACATCGACTTCCAAAAGTTTCTTAGGAAACTTAATTTGAAAAAATTCTTTGCGGATAATATAGAAGAACGTAGCATAGAACCTTCAGCATATACACAAACTGAACTTAAAAATAATTCTTTATTCAATCCTACCATCGCAGGCAATCAGTGCGTAGGAGCCTTTAAAAAGATGGTAGAAAGAGACCTAAGAAAACTCCAAAGAAAGTTCAAAAATAAAAACAAGAACACGTGGGAAACCATTAAAGCCATTGGGAAGAAAAATGAAGTCATCATCAGGCCAGCAGATAAAGGGGGTGGGCTGGTCATTCTTGATAAGAAAGACTATGAGGAAGAGATGGACAACCTACTTAGAGTCCCCAATACATATTTAAAGCTTAAGGGCAACCCCAAAGCCAGATTTAACAAAAAACTGGCTAAATATATCAGTAAGGGCAAAACCATGGGTATATTGAGCCCTCCTGAGGCAGAATATCTGGTGTCAAACTCCACCAAAACACCAGTGATATACTATACACCCAAGGTCCACAAAAGACTCATCAAACCTCCAGGAAGACCCATCATAAGTGGAATCAACTCAGTGTTCTCCAGGCTAGGAGAATACCTGGACAAGTTCCTCAAACCCCTAGTCAAAAAGGGGAGGTCCTATCTCCGCGATAGTGTACAATTAATCAACGAACTCAAAGATGTTGATGTAGCAGACAATCTACTGCTCGCCACGATTGATGTTAATTCACTGTACACCAGTATTACACAAGCGGATGGCCTATACGGGGTAGAGAAAGCCCTCCATCAAAACTCCAGGCTTAAACAAGAACAGATTAATTATATCATAGAAGGGTTGCATATGGCGATGAGCTGCAACTACTTCTGGTATAAGAACAACTACTACGTTCAAAGTAAAGGCGTAGCGATGGGGGCACGGTATGCCCCCAGTGTCGCTAACCTGCTGATGGATTGTTGGGAAGAGGAGTATGTCTACAATCGTTGTATCCCCCAGATTAAATTATATCGTAGATATATCGATGATCTTGTCATCCTCTGGGATGGAACCACAGAGTCATTTCAGGTGTTCTTACAAAATCTTAATTCCAACAAATATGGACTTACATTTACAGGAAAGTGCGATTTGCAGAGTATAGACTTCCTGGACCTTCAGATCTTCAAAGAAGGGTCCAAACTACACACAAAAACTTTCTTCAAATCTACAGATCGGAATGGGTACATCCCGACCACAAGCTGCCACCACCCAAAGTGGAAGGCCAACATACCCAAAGGTCAACTCATGCGGTTACGCAGGAATTGCAATTCTATCGCAGACTACTCTAACCAAGCTGATGTTATTATTGAAAGATTCAAAGAGAAAGGGTATAAAGAAAGCAACCTGATCATTTTGAAAGAAGAGGTACAGAAAATGGACAGGAACAGCATGCTGAAACCCAAAGAAAAGAATGCATCAAGTACATCAGATGTAGCCTTTATCACCGGGTTTAACTCACAATATAAAGAGTTCGAGCATATAGTCAAAAAATATTGGCCCATCTTACAAGAAGATCATACTCTGAACAAAATCTTGAAAAAGAAACCCACCTTTATTTACAGAAAAGCTCCATCTCTACGAAATCACCTTGTACATAATGTCATTGACCCACCCAAATCCATCAGTCTGTGTCCTGAACTTAAAGGCTTTTATAAATGCCAAAAATGTTTACCCTGTAGAGTAAGCAAGAAGCAACCAAGAAGAAAAATGAGTTTTAAGTCTAGGGTGGATTTCAAAGAATATAAAATCAAGGACCTAATCACATGTCATTCTACACATGTAACATACATTATTGAATGTCCCTGCCATCTACAGTACGTAGGCCGTACTACACGACCCCTGAAAGTGAGAATCCGTGAACACATAAACCGGATAAAAAAGGGATCTACCAAACATAACCTGTCGCGGCATTTTAATAGATACCACCAGCAGGATCCAACCGGACTTATATTCTACGGCATAGATCTTATAAAAGATAATTGGAGGGGTGGCAATAAGACCACAGATATTTCACAGAATGAAACTAGTTGGATATACCGTTTGGGGTCCCTTAAGCCACATGGGTTAAATGCAGATATAGACCTTAACTGCTTTTTGGCAAACCCCTAACTGGGTCTCACTTTCTATATTACACTTTATTGGAAGTTATTTTTATCACGGAGCATCACCTAATTGGGGTTCGACTAATCACATTGCCCTAATTTCCCAATGGAAATCTCATTCACCCCTTTCCCACATTTCCTCATATTATTCATATGTATATTTTTTATATATTTTTATATATTTTTTTTTTTATGTTCTTATCTCATATGTATACACCATTCCTTGGTTGTATACAGATCACCAGTTCGATACATGATGAATCCACTGGTTGATCTGTATGTACCACTAAGGACATAGGTCTTGGTAGACCTCTCCCACCCACAGTCTCTGTCTACACTGCTGCTATATATATAGCTTTTATAATAGAACCCAGTACTACTAATAATACAGTACCTACTTTCAATAGGTGTTGCTATATGCAACATATATATATATTTATATACCCTTTGCTATTTGGTGCCGGTTCCATGCCCACAGCACTCACATGGTATTACATATTGTATTTACATATGTCACTGTATTACAAACATATGCCCCACTATTATTATTTTCATTTATTATCCTCACTCATCATAAATGTTGCACCATCATTCTATGAGCACGATTTATTTTACTTCCATTAGGTGCACTTATATCATATTTCCTCAACTCTCTTTATACTACACCTACTACCTGGATATATTGGTATCCCTTATTCTCTTATTCACTTAAAAGGGTGACGGACAACCCTACACATGCCCCCATCATAGATGAGGCATCACTTCATGTTAGGGCATATATTAAGATTTAGGATGCTATTCACATTACCCTATATCTATTGCCCAATTCACTCCTTCTCTCATATCATTGGTGATTATAACCACTTCCCTTCTGTGACATATAACCGTAGACACACAACCAAGTCACATATAGCTGGAGTATATAACTTAGTCACGGACATGCTCTAAATGGTTAACATTAGATAATATAATGTGTTTGGTCTCCATGCTGCAGACTTTGCTCTTTTTGGTGTCAGCTCCCTGCAATTATTAACGAGATCTGTACATAAACCCTGCTTCCGTATTATATAGTTCCTTTAATTATTATTGTGATTATTTGCACTTCCTGTCATGGTCGGGATCGTTGCTATGGCAATTGATATATACATCCGGGTTTCTGATCTTATTTCTCACCAGCGCAACTCGCCCTATCGGAGAGTGGGATTCACAGACACGCCCCCATGTGAGGCATGTGATCCGATATCGCTGATCCCATTGGGTAACAAAGGCTGTACACACGCCCCCATACTAAACCAATTCGATAGAACACCGGATCTGTCAACCCAATAGAACACATGACGCTATCAGCGTCTGGATATTGCCATGGATACGTTCCCTATAAAGGCAGGAAGCGAGGGTATGCGTGTACCCGCTTCCGAAGACGTGAGTTCACGAAACGTACGTAAAGCGGCCACACGCACACTTTCACGCACTTCCGGTCCTAACCAGCTGTCTGCATTTGGAACGCACGCCGTTCCCATGCTGGTGAGACTAACACTTGGACATCTCTAAGTGCAGTGACTTTTAGAGCCCACTATCCATCTGGGCATAGGCTGCATATTACAGTCTGCACATTTGTGTCAGTGATATTGTTCATCATTAGCTGCGGCAGTTTTCCTGTATCAGCTTGATGTTATCTTTATTTTTATATTTTTATATTTTTCACCGTATTTTCTATTGTATTAAATTTTTTGTAATACTGCATCTGTACCTAATTATTGGTGCACAGTGCCAATAAATAGTGTGTTTTTTAAAACTTATCACGCTATGGAAGCCTTTTTGTTTTGACTTGGAGGAAATCAAAATATCCACTGAACCTCATACTATCAAGCACATACATTAAAGATACACTGCAGGAGTCCAGGTGACCTACCAAGGATTGGAGGAACTTAAGGAAAGAATCCACGGCAGTTTGGAGGAACGCACCTACTTTTATGCACTTTACCCCAGCAGGGGTGAGTGCTTCTGGTGAGTGGGGATCCACAAGGGGGCGCACCGGACCCACTGCGAAAGTCACTGGCTATATTGTCCTCCATCCATCCACATAGGAGCACCTGTACCACCTATGTCACACGTTTTCTAATATATGGACTTTTTATTTTAACCTGTATTATATATTATACTTAGGATGTTGTGTATAGATATCTTGTGTATTTACTGTATACTCTTTATTAGCCACTAACACGGTGCGCTCAACCTGTTATACTCGCATATCATAATACCACACCCCTGGTGGTTTACATAAGTATTACCTTCAATATCTACACACATCCAATACCACCACAAAATCCCCCTGCCTGCACGGTGATTTGCATGTATGTGTATCCTTTGGGGATTAGTTGTCCCATTATAGCCTATAATCACCCAGCTGGGTCGGTTACTGGCCAGGAAACAACTAATAGTGACAGCGCCATTACCCCCACCACCTCTCTTTGCTTACAGTCAAGCATGGTGGTGGGAGTGTCATGGTTTGGGACTGCATGAGTACTGCCGGCACTGGGGAGCTACAGATCATTGAGGGAACCATGGATGCAACATGTACTGTGACATACTGAAGCAGATCATGATCCCCTCCCTTTGCAGACTGGGCCGCAGGGCCGTATTCCAACATAACAACCCCAAACACACCTCCAAGATGACCACTGCCTTGCTAAAGAAGCTGAGGGTAAAGGTGATGGACTGGCCAAGCCTGTCTCCAGACCTAAACCCTATTGATCATCTGTGGGGCTTCTCAGACGGAAGGTGGAGGAGCGCAAGGTCTCTAACATCCACCAGCTTTGTGATGTCATAATGGAGGAGTGGAAGAGGACTCCACTGGCAACCTGTGAAGCTCTGGTGAACTCCATGCCCAAGAGGGTTAAGGCAGTGCTGGAAAATAATGGTGGCCACACAAAATATTGACAATTTGGGCTCAATTTGGACATTTTCACTTAGAGGGGTACTCACTTTTGTTTCCAGTGGTTTCGACATTATTGGCTGTGTGATGAGTTATTTTGAGGGGACGGCAAATTTACACTGTTATACAAGCTGTACACTCACTACTGTACATTGTAGTCATTTCTTCTGGGTTGTCACATGAAAAGATACAACAAAATATTTACAAAAATGTGAGTGGTGTACTCAGTTTTGTGAGATACTGTATATATACTGTGATTCTGTACTTGCCAAATATGCTTAAAAAAAATCTCCCTCTACTAAGTCTGGTTGCAGCCATTTTAACTGTGGGCAGCTGAAGCTGCTGCCTGGTCACTTCCTGGATTTACACAGACACACCTCCAGCTCTGCAGCCCTGCAGCTCTTATTGACCCCCTTATAACTCACATCTCACCCTCTCTTCCTGGCAAACTTCCATGAGAGTGAGAGAGAGAGAGTGCACGATGTCATAAGCCTAGGCTTTTTACCAGACAAGAAACAGGAAGTGGGCTGTAGAAGGTATTTACTGGCAGAAAAATCAGTTTTACTATTCAAAGTTAAAACAAAGCTGAAAAAAATGACTAAAGGTCTGCTTTAATGGCATCCCAGTTCTAGTCCGTAGGGTTTAATAATGAGTTGGCCAACCCTTTGCAACATTAACAGCTTCAACTCTTCTGGAAGGCAGTCCACAAAGTTTAGGAGTGTGTCTATGGGAATGTTTGGCCATTATTCTAGAAACGCATTTGTGAGGTCAGGCACTGATGTTGGACGAGAAGGCCTGGCCCGCAGTCTACTTCTTCCTAAAGGTGTTCTAGCTGATTAAGGTCAGAACTCTGTGCAGTCCAGTCAAGTTCCTCCACCCCAATCTCTCTTATCCAAGTCTTTATGGACCATGCCAGTGCCGATCCTGACCTCCCTGGGGCCCTAAGCAAAATTCTGTAACATTAAAGTTGAGAAGTGGGGGAGGGGGTGTTCTGCTGTCAGAAATGACATCTTACATTAAAGTGAGAAGCGTTGGGTGCTGACTTCTTATCTCTTCTTCCAAGCAGCCAGCAAGTTGAGAAGCGGGGTAAGGGGTAGGTATGAAAATGACTTCTCACCAGGCGTGGCCTCTAGTAATTTGGGGGGCCCGTTGGAGCTTTGCGGGGCCCTAAGCGGCTTGCATAGTGAGCCTATAGGGCAGATCGGCCCTGGACCTTGCTTACCTGTAGCTACCCTGGATATCCCCTGTATCTGCATGTGCCAACGTCATCAGGACATGCACACTGAAGCAAGGGCACATATGTATCGTTGCTTCTGTGAGTGTGCCATTACCGGTGGCACCCACGTGCATGCGGCCAAATTACAGCATGGGAGCCTGCGTTACCCGGAAGAAACTCTGGGAGCAATGTCATCTACCGGAGTGGGGTACAAGGACCACTGCGGGGGCTTTGATCTAAGGTAAGTAATTCATAATGAGCTAGTATGCCTGGCAGGTTTTGTTTTTTTTTGATAGTGGGTTTACAACCACTAAAGCTCAATATTTCCTTAACCACTTAAGGACCCCCGCACGCACATATACGGCCACAGAATGGCACGTACAGGCACAAGGGCGTAAATTTACGTCCCCGCCTGAGTGCGGTTCGGGGGTCCCATCGGGACCCCCTCCGCGGCGTGCGGGGGTCCCCCTACCTCTGGGAGCGATCCGGGATCTGCGGGCGGATGTCCGTGATATCCGCCCCCCCCCCGCGATCGCTCCCAGCCAATGGGAGCGCGCTCCCAGCCTGTCACTTCCTCCTCCTGTGTTTACACAGGAAGGAGGAAATTATGTATTCTCTCATCGCAGCGCTGTTTCCCAGCGCTGCTGATGAGAGAAGACATCACAAGTAAGTGTGCACCAACACAACACTGACACACACTCACATAGGCATATTAACCCCTTGTGATCGCCCCCCCCCCCCACCCCCCTGTCACAGTGTCACTGAATGCAGTGATTTAATCACTGCATTTAGTGTCAGTGTGACAGGCAGTGTAAAAAACAGTTAGTGTTAGGTTCAGGATAGCCCCCCCACCCCCCCTAATAAAGTTTTAACCCCCTGATCACCGCCCTAGTTAACCCTTTCACTCCCTATTGCCAGCGTCACTAAGCGATCATTTTTCTGATCGCTGTATTAGTGCCGCTGTTCCCGCTAGGTAGCTATTTTTTTTTTATTGCGATTTTTTTTTTTACTAAAGACATGTGGCTAAATAAATTTTGGCCTAAATGTTTGACTAAAATTTAGTTTATTTGATTTTTTTTTTTTAACAAAAAGTAAAAAATAGTGTTTTTTTTTTCAAAAATGTCGCTCTATTTTTGTATATAGCGCAAAAAATAAAAATCGCAGAGGTGATCAAATACCACCAAAAGAAAGCTCTATTTGTGGGAAGAAAAGGACGCAAATTTTGTTTGGGAGCCACGTCGCACGACCGCGCAATTGTCTGTTAAAGCGACGCAGTGCCGAATCGCAAAAACACCTTGGGTCATTTACCAGCGTATTGGTCCGGGTCTTAAGTGGTTAAAAGTGACTATCTTACCAAAACAGACATATTTTTTTACAATCTCTCAATGTTTCCCGAATGCCTATTTCCTCATCCAATGTGAAATTAGGCATTGGAAATTAGGTTGGAAATGTCCTATACGATATCGTTCTCTTTAAAAGCAAGGCACTGCTGAGATTCGAACTCAGGATCTCCTGTTTACTAGACAGGCGCTTTAACCAACTAAGCCACAGCGCCTCCTACTGACTCATGTCATAAGGGTAACATGTTTATCATAAGACAGCAGCATGCTTGTATCTATAAATTGTGAAGTCTGTAGCCTTTGTGATTTTTCGTTCATCTGTTTGTCCCAGAGTAACCCTTAAAGGGACACTAAAGTTAATTTTTTATTTAAAAAAAAAAAAACATGTTATACTTGCCTCCACTGCGTGGCTCGTTTTGCACACAGTGGCACCGATCCACGTCTTCTGGGGTCCCTTGGTCACTGTCTCGGTTCCCCCCACCGCAAGAGCTTTCCACCTCCATGCAAGCATGGTGGAAAGCTCTTGCGGGCATGCTCCCGTGATACAACAATGGCCATAGCCGCCAACTGTATGACTTGGCCCACGCCCCGGGCACGCTGCGTCATTGGATGTGATTGACAGCAGAGCCAGCCAATGGCCAGCCAATGCACTGCTTTAAATCCATCTAGTGTAGTCAATCAATGGCCAGGCTGGGAACCGAAGGGGATGACAGGGACGAGCGTGGGACTTTCGAGGGGTCAGGTAAGTAAAATGGGGGTTGGGGAGGCGTACTGTCGGATGTTTTTATCACCTTAATGCATAGGATGCATTACGGTGAAAAAAACATTTACCTTTACAACCCCTTTAAGATAATTTTCGGGTCTTAAGAAATTTTTACTAAGACCAATGCAGTAGGAGCAACACCATTCACATTGGTGGCCAGTGAAAAAATCTTCCCTGGCAGTGGTAGTCAAAATTACACTCTTAAGCCCTGTACACACGATCCGTTTGTCTAATGAAAACAAACCCTTTTCATCTGAAAAACTGATCGTGTGTGGGCCCCATCGGTGAAAAAAAATAGAACATATTTTAAAATTTTCCTATGGATAAAAAAACGATAGAAAAAAATTATCGTCTATGTGAAAGTACATTGGTCAAAAATCCACGCATGCTCAGAATCAAGTTGTCAAGAATAAAGCATGCTCAGAAGCATTGAACTTCATTTTCTCAGCACGTCGTAGTGTTTTACGTCACTGCATTAGACAAGGTCGGATTTTTGACCGTTGGTGTGTAGGCAAGACTGATGAAAGTCAGCTTCATTGAATATCTGACGAAAAAAATCCATCGGATTAGAGTCCATCAGATATCCGATCATGTGTACTGGGCATTAGAAACAGCTAAGAAAATATTGGTGTCATGCAGCTGGCTCTGCCAAGTGGTGTTGGCCCTGAAACTATGTAGGCACCATTAAATCAAATCTGCCCACAAAGCCTTGGTTGATCTGGCTGGTCTATATTCTATAAAGTCACAATATTATTTTCCTGATGTTGTATTTTAACTTCATCCAACATACAAAACGAGGCAAAAAAATATAACTCCAGCCCAAGGTTTAAGTTCTTTTTTATAAGTGTCTTTGGACCAGCCATACAACGTCCTTATGTCCTCTTCTCATTCTTGCTGCAGAGAATGGCATTAAGGAGCATATTCAACATTAAACTATTCTAAAAAAATGGTCAACTCACCAGTAGGAATGAGCATGATGTTCGATTCAAAAGTAGGTTCAACTTAAACATCAGGTGTTCGTTCCATCCCTAGGACAGAAAAGGTGGCACTAAATAGATTACCAGGTCAAAATATATATAATTGTTCTGATTTTGTCATCAATCCACACTACTACCTTTTGTGTATATATATATATTAGGGCTGTTACTGATCAAAATTTTTGTGTTCGATTATTTTATTTATTTTTTATTGATTAATCGACTCATTTCGATTAATTATAATGCACATGCAGATCCAACTACTTTTAGCTGATCTCCTTGCAGGCTGATTCCCAGTGCAGCTACCAACCACTGGAAAAATAGATAGCAGGATACAAAAAACACACAAAGGCAGCTCTCAATGGGAATAGCATTAAAACTTTTTTAGTCTTCAAGCAGGTAACCAAATAAATATTGCACTGGAGATAAAATCGATGTCGCTACATAAACTGTAAAAATGGTGCGAGTAATACCAAACGGTACCAAAAGCAGTCATAAAAACATTTAGCTAAGTATGATACTGGTATAAAAATGTGTACAACGATACCACTGCTGAATCCAGATGAGGAGAGGTTAACATTAGTCTCTCGGCATGTAGATGTCCCATAAAGGGAACTATCACAGCTCCCAGTGGATGGCTGTAGAATTTCAGGTTGATAGAGGGATGTGATAGAGGGAAGTAGACAAATTTCTCACCGCTCCAGGTGAGCCCCGTGTGCAATCAAGGGTTGTTGAACCACCAAGGTGCTGGCAATGCTAATGATAGCCAATTGAAGGACGAAAACTGGACAGCCGCACTCCGAAATCACTTAATATAAGTTGTCTTTTATTTTTCAACTGTACACACAGTCACTGCAACCAACAAAATACAGTATGGCCGACGCGTTTCGCACTTACAATCAGTGCTTAGTCATGGCTTGACTAAGCACTGATTGTAAGTGCGAAACGCGTCGGCCATACTGTATTTTGTTGGTTGCAGTAAATGTGTGTACAGTTGAAAAATAAAAGACAACTTATTTTAAGTGATTTCGGAGTGCGGCTGTCCAGTTTTCGTCCTTCAATTTGTTATGATAAGGGAAGTGTAACAGCCCTTGCGTCTGGCAGATAGTAAGGTCCCTCCGGCATGCAGATATGAAGGCACAGAAGCCTGCGGAGGGGTGAGTACCAATCAAAAGAATTTTAATCGATCAAAAAGATTTTGATCGATCAAAAAAATGTAAGATTAATCGATTAATTAAAAGTTAATTTGCACAGCCCTAATATATATATATATATATATATATATATATATATATATATATATATATATATATATATATATATATATATATATATATATATATATATATATATATATATATATATATAATTTTATTATGACAAAATAACAAATAGAAAAAAAGTTTGTTCTTAGTGGACAAACATTAAAAACAAAAATCAGCCTGTATAGAAAATTCAGTACAGAATTGGGAATATCTTTTCTTCAAATAATTTGGCACCTAAAGAATCCCCTACAAAAATCCTTGTGTGTGTGTGTAGTGCTACCCCCGCAGGAGCCGCTGGATGATTGTTGGGATTGGCAAATTAAGTTACCTTAACGTTGTCTAGGGGTGTGATGCAGCAACAAAGTAGTGAGCGGAGGTCCAGACAGTCAATAAAGGTTTTTCCAATGCTTTATTTCCAGGCCAACATAGCCAGCATCAACTTCAGTTAGGAAGGAAGGACAAGTTTATGAAAGATAAAGGTGAACTTGCAAGTGACAGCGCCACTGCCCCCACCACCTCTTGTGTTTCTGTGTATATACCCCTTTGGGGAGTTATATTTAGGGGGGGCTGCAGTCACACACGCCCACTCGTCTCAGTGCGTTCACTGACCTTAGTACCCTTCATTTAGTGTTTCCTAGGCGCAGCTACCCCTTCTTTCTTTTGAACTTGCGGTATCAGGCCTGGATGTGGACGGGCAAACCAGCCCTTAGTAGTACCGATCTGTAAACTCGTCGTCGCTTCTGTTAGACAAGTGAATAGGGCGAATATTTCCAATAGACTCCAGGTCACCGAGAGACAGTAATGTGTACCTGTAGCATCCCGGCCACCAGATCCCCCATTGGTTCGGCACTCAGCCTGAGATCCGTTTCAATGGAATTTGGAACCCAGTAGGTCACTGGGGTCCCCTTTTGCCTCCGGTTGAGGCTCGGTGAAGCCTGTAAGCTTGGCCAGGTGGGCCACGCCGGTGGGGTCCATAGGTGCACGCACCCTAAAGGTGGATGCCGCACCCAGCACCGGGACCCCGCAAAGATTTTAGAACACATGACACCTGTCACAGATATACCCCTCCCAGCATGCCCTGCGAGGGAGGAACTCCTCCAATTGGCTGCTGGGGAAGATTTGCTCTGCCAGAAACCCCGTTGGTGCCAACTGCTGGCCAGAGATGATACCACATCCCTAGAATGCAGACTGGCCCCGGAGACTTTTCTGGAATGACAGAAGTCCCAATTTAGATAAATCACGAATGGGAGCAATGTAACTCTCCCATTCCAACAAACTTTAGCGTAGTGCCCATACTGAAAGTAAGGGGGCGCTACATACTCCCCCCTCCTGAATTGACACTGTCCCCAGTGTCCAAAGCATTCTAACATGAATGCTGGCCTGACACCAACCTGACAGAAAAGAGAGAAAAGAGGAAAAAGGACACAATGCACAAAGTAAATCACAATATTAATAATGACATACAACATACACAGCCCTATCTATCTAGCTTTCCATTCTCCACAGTGTCGATGATAGGTGGGTAAAAAAAAGGAACAAAAAAATACCCTGTAGGAAAAAACCTTCAAATGTATAATGTTTCACACAATCTCTCAGTTCAGGATTTGAAGCTGTGGACTCAAGCCTGAGCGCAAAGCCTCCTTCCATCTCCTGGAGTTTTAAGACTTGTAAGTGCTGTGGAAGAAATACTCTGGTTATGCAAGAAATCAAAATAGCAGAACAACATATATATATATATATATATATATATTTTTCTTTTTTTGTAAAGTCCTGGTGCAGCTCACTGCCCCTAGTTGTCAGTGCGCTGGTACTGCAGAAAAAGGTTTGTACAAAGTCCCCATTTTAACTGACTGAACCCTAATGGCCCATACACACGATCCGAATATCGGACGAAAACGATCGTCCGATGATGGATCGTACGATTTTCGGATCGTGTGTACACTACTTTCGACAGCCGATCACGACGTTCATCCGATTAAATTCGATCGGACAAGCGTGAAAATTTTCCTCGTACAATGTCCGATCGTCCGATTTTCGTTTAGTCAGTACAGCCGTCGTCCGATAATACAATACAAATACATTTCAACACGTGACATCACTTCCGATCGTTTTCTTCTATCGTACGATAATTTTCGTGAGTTTAAAAACCTATTTTATTTTACTCGCGATTATTAAGCGAAAAAAGTCGTACGATCCGATATTCGGATCGTGTGTATGGGCCATAAGGCGGCGTACACACGACCGAGGTTCTCGCTGGAAACCAGCGAGAACCTCGCTGGAAGCTGCATTCCAGCGAGGACCTCGGCCGTGTGTACGCTCTCGGCGAGCTTCCCGTCGGGAAGCCCGTCGAGCAGAAATAGAGAGCACGCTCTCTATTTTCTCGACGGCCCGCCTGGATGAATGGCTGGTTGCCATTCCCGACGGGCGGGTCGCCGATTTCGACGGCCGGCAGGGAACCTCGACGGGCGGAACAATGTGTTCTGCCCGTCGAGGTTCTCTGCCGTGTGTACACGGCCTGACCCTTCCCAAGAGTTCTGCACAAAGTTTATGTGGTACTGGAAGAGCAGGGGGGGAAAAAGGACAACCGGTAAAACAACACAGTTAAAAAAAAATGGGGAGGGCATACTTGTCCGTAACTTTCCCTAATGTCAGCAATCAGGCTCCCAGAGAACAAGCAGGGGCCCAGGACACAGACAACGGATGTCCGCCTGGGACATTGCATCCCTGGTTGGAGGAACGGCGAGTCTAAGAAACTTGTGACACAAACTCACCCGCTCCTCAAGGTAGACACAAGGCTCCCGGTTTACAGGACTTGACAGGATTTACAGGATGCCTCTTCTTTTTCTTCCTCCTTCCTAAACCCAAAGTCCCCGAAAGCCTTGTTTTTCAGGGAAACGTGGTTTAAACAGGCAATTGGGCAAGTCGCCACCATCCGTCTGTGACCCACTGGATTGGAATTCAGCATCCGTGGAATCCTCCACTCCAGCAGGGAGGTAGTTCAGAGCCCAGGCCGTGACAGTGGCCGCAGCAGGCCGACGGAGCTCCCTTATTGTAGCCCAATCGATCGGTCGGGAAGGCCTTTGAAAAGGCGGTGTCAATAGAAACAGCCTCGCTAGTGGTGTCGGCCCGCGCGCTCACTATATTTTATTTTATACTTTGTCCAGTAATAACTAAGATCATTTGTGAATGGGCAGCTGCTCTTTGGCATACACACAGTTCCCAGAAGGCAGCACGCCCCATTCAGCAAAAGGAGGATGCGGATGAAGACCCACCGCGGATAAGTAAGAGGAAGATTAGGAACATCCGCATAGCAACAGATATTTTGGTTAAGTATATAAAAAAAAAAAAAAAAAAAAAATTTTTATGCAGCATTTTCCTTTAAAAAACAATTTCGGGGTGGAACTCCACTTTAAGAGACAGAAAGTCTATTATATGGATATTCACAGAGCTTGTTCCAGGGGAAAGTTTGCATAAATGCATTGGTGGTTCAGTGGTAGAATTCTCGCCTGCCACGCGGGAGGCCCGGGTTCGATTCCCGGCCAATGCAAAGAATGTTTTTTTTTCTTGTACCAAAAACTTTATTTGAAAAAGAAATATAATGTATTTATCAGCGTATAACACACGCTTTTTCCCTTAAAAATCAGGGTGCATGTTATATGCCGAACGGCTGCCTCTGAGCTCTACCGAACCACTTCAGCCCCGGAGGATTTGGTCGCCAAATGACCGGTCCACTTTTTGCGATTTACAACTGCGTTGCTTTAATTGACAATTAAGCGGTCGTGCGACGTGGCTGCCAAACAAAATTGACGTACTTGTTTTTCCCACAAATAGAGCTTTCTTTTGGTGGTATTTGAACACCTCTGCGGTTTTTATTTTTTGCGCTATAAACAAAAATAGAGTGACAATTTTGAAAAAAATACAATATTTTAAAATTTTTGCTATAATAAATATCCCCAAAAATATATATATATATATATATAAAAGCTAATTTTTTTCCCAGTTTAGGCCAATACATATTTTTCTACATATTTGTGGTAAAAAAAAAAAAAATCGCAATAAGTGTTTATTGATTGGTTTGCCCAAAAGTTATAGCAACTACAAAATAGGGGAATAGTTTTATGGCATTTTCATAATTTTTTTTTTTTTTACTAGTAATGGCAGGGATCATCGATTTTATCATGACTGCAACATTATGTCGGACACATCAGACACTTTTGACGCTATTTTGGGACCATTGTCATTTATACAGCGATCAGTGCTATAATAATGCAATGATTACTGTGTAAATGACACTGGCAGTGAAGGGGTAAACCAGTAGCGGCGGGGAAGGGGTTAAGTGTGTCCTAGGGAGTGATTCTAACTGTGTTGGGACTGGGCTATGAGTGACACCCCCACCTCCTCCTCCTCCAGCGGCCAGCCGCGGTTCTTGCAGCAAAGAGAGCAGCAGCTGGCAGAGACAGTGAGTCACCTACCGCGGGCGCGGCACGCACAGACCAAGACCTCCTCCTCCCCAGACCTCGGCTGCTCCTTAGCTGGACTCGATTCGCCGACCCGACCGCCGTCCGTCCCGAGTGAGTCCCGAGTCTCGCAACATCTCTGGTCTGAGTGACCTCCTCCAGGACCAGGGAGGCTCCTCCTCCTCCCGGCTCCCGCCCTAGCGGCCCGATTTACTGCCTTCTTCAGTGAGTCGAGTCAGTACCAAAAGAGAAGACAACGCTGCTGAGCTGAAGACTGCCCTGCTCCACCAGTGACCAGGAGTCAGTCAGTCAATCATATCAAAAGGTCTATCCCCTTTCTCCCTTTTTTCCTGTGATCGGAAATCTTCTGGAGGACTTACCTCACCCCATTGGGAAATCCTGTGACTTTCCTCACCAGCTTCTTCCTTGGACCTTCTATGGAGTGTCGGGAGTGAGAATTATATCTACGTCCCATTCCAAGGAGGGCAGTCGGCCCACACAAGCCTTCATGACCCACTCACCGTATGGTGTCAGCGGGTCAACAACAGCTGGTTAGCGTGTTTAATTCATCTATATGCTACGGATTGTCATTATGAAGATGGAGAGGTCTTAACAAAGACAACAGGGAGTAAAGATTGTGAAGTCTAAGGACACCCATAAACTATTGAGAATATTTATTTATTACTCACACTTCTTTTGGGACTTATTGTCACATGGTGTTTGCTGGATTAATATCCAGCCTGTTTACACATTTTTTTTGATCATTTGGGTGGATGGCCGCAAGCTTATCACCCAATAGATTATATCACTTTGAGACTCACCTGCTTCAGGTGAAGCTCCTTCTGTACATTTTTTTGGCGCTGCACTTTTTTCCTTTTTTTGCTTTACCTGTCATCCACTGGTGTGCTGGCTGCCTTTTACCAATTATTTAATTGCTTGTGATATATACATTGATTTGTATGCACATTGTGTTTACCACTGTCATTTTTTAGCGCAATATTTTTTGTTTATAACTTATGAGTGACACGACACTGATCACTGCTCCCGATGACAGGGAGCAGAAGATCGGTGTCGTGTCACTAGGCAGAACAGGGAGATGCCTTGTTGACCTCTCCCTGTTCTGCAGCTCTGTGACATGATCGCAGGACACCGGGTGGACGTGGAGTCTGCAGGTCCCGAGGGCTTGGTTACGTTGCTTTGCGCAGCCGTCCCATTCTGCCGACGTATATCCTCATGGCGTGGTCGGCAAGTGGTTAAAAGGTGGCATTGATGAACTGTAGTAAAAATATATTGTTGTGTGGCTGGCCAGCATTAGATAATCATCCTGTCTCGTTTTGAGCTTCTAATGCCGCGTACACACGATCACTTTTTGTGATGAAAAAAAACGTCATTTTTATCTCACGAAACAAAACAACGTTTTTCAAACTTCATTTTCCAAAACGACGTTGCATACACACCATCGTTTTTCAACAAAGCTCTAGCAAAGCGTGGTGACGTACACCACGTTCGACGGCACTCTGTTCCATTGAAGCTCCGTCTCATAACTTGCTTCTGAGCATGCGCGGGATTAAAAACGTAGTTTTCAACATCGTTTTGCCCACACACCATCACTTTTTATGACACAAAAAACAACGTTTTGAAAAACTACACAAAAAATTCAAGCATGTTCAAATTTTTTTTTGGTCGTTTTTTTGAAGACATAAAACGACATTTTGCCCACACACAGTGATTTTAAATGAAGTTTTTGAAAACGTCGTTTTTTTTCATCACAAAAAGTGATCGTGTGTACCCGGCATTAGTCACAATCTTAAAAAAAGAAAATATGTGTATGGGGTTTTATTGGGAGGGGGAACTTTTCTCTGTTTTTGTGCTAATTTTATTATTTGTACGGTTGCTATATATTTTTATTTCATTTTTATTTCTTTTTTTCATTTTTTTACTGTCATTATTTTCTTTTTGTAGTCATATGTAAAATATTGGACTTTTTTTGGTATTTGGCACAAGAACAGATCCAGGATTGTTGAAATGAGCTTCTGTAATTCTATTGGGTTGACAGCTCCCACAGTTAATGTAATTGCTTATGGAATGAGTACCTGCGATGATCGGCCCTGGACACAGACAGTAGTTGCTGAAAGCCCCATTTACAACTGTGAAAAAATGGCCATTAGAAATTTCGAACACGCGCTATTTTTTCACGACGTTTTTAATGTTGTCGTTTTAAAGGTTGTAAAAAATGGTCGTGTGTGGGCTTTAACGACATGAAAAAAACACGCATGCTCAGCAGCAAGTTATGAGACGGGAGCGCTTGTTCTGGTAAAAATAGCGGTCGCAATGGAGCAAGCACATTCATCACGCTGTAACAGACTGAAAAGCGCAAATCGACTTTTACTAACACAAAATCAGCTAAACCATCCGCATGAAACTTCCCCTTTATAGTGCTATTGTACGTGTTGTACGTCACCGCGCTTTGCTAGAGCATTTTTTTTTTTCACGATCCTGTATAGGCAACGTCGTTTTAATATTCAGGTTGAAAATAACTTTTTTAGAACCCAAAAAACGGTTGTGTGTATGCGACATTAGCCTTTAAACTCTCTCCTTCTTACAATGTGGTGCTAAAGCGGAAATTTGACATTCAAGATGTGCTTTTACAAGTGATTAATGACCGGTACACTTTATTGTTTACTGGGAGGAGACCATTACTATCGGCACTAGGGTGGAAAGTGTGCTGGGACACTTCTCCATACCTCTGCCAAGTGTGACCACAGGACCATTTGGAGCCAAAACCATGAGAACCGTGGAGTTGGATGTTTCCCAGAGTACTGTGTAGAATTAACACAAAACTGCCAACTACTGAGTCAATGTCACCTTCATTTATTGTCCTGGGATGGTCAAAAAGATGTGTGGTCAATGGAGAGAGGAGCCACTCCTGCCATGTTGCCTATCTATTTCTAACACCTCTGAAGTCTTTGATGCCTCATCTACAGGTCTGGAGCTGCTAGTGTACTGTGCTTTTTCAGAAGGATGCACTATCTTCTGGAAAAATGCCAGATGCAGAAAATGATTCAAACTTTCACATAGCTCCGAAATGATGACTATTGCCGCGTACACACACTCGGAATTTCCGACAACAAATGTCCGATGGGAGATTTTTGTCAGAAATTCCGACCGTGTGTAGGCCACATCGGACATTTTCTGTCGGAACTTCCAACAACAAAAATTTGAGAGCTGGTTCTCAAATTTTCCGACGACAAAATTTGTTGTCGTAAATTCCGAGCATGTGTAGAAAATTCTGACGCACAAAATTCCATGCATGCTCTGAATCAAGTATGAGACGGGAGCGCTCGGTCTGGTAAAACTAGCGTTCGTAATGGAGATAGCACATTCGTCATGCTGTAACGAACTGAAAAGCACAAAGCTGAAAAACATGAATCATCTCTCACCAAACTTCTACTAACACAAGATTAGCAGAAGCAGCCAAAAGGGTGGCACACATGGTATGGAACTGTTTTATTGTGCCATTGTACCCACTGTACGTGATGTTGACGTTCGCAATTTCTGACAACATTTGTGTGACCGTGTGTATGCAAGACAAGTTTAAGTCAACATCCATCGAAAATGTATCCACGGTGTTGTTGTCGGAATGTCCGATCATGTGTATGCGGCATATGAGAGCTTTGCCCTCCGTGGTCAATTATCACCTAAATCACCATAGTCCATATGAATTAAAGGGACACTAAAGTCAGGGCTTTTTAAAAAAAAAAATAACAAACATGTTATACTTACCTCCACTGTGCAGTTAGTTTTGCACAGAGTGGCCCGGAAAGCTGTCTTCTGGGGTCCCTCGGCGGCTGTCTGGGCTCCTCCTCGCAAAAGCTTTCCCTCTTAATGCGAGGGCGCTCGCATGGAGGAAAGCTTTTGCGAGCGCGCTCCCGTCATCCACTCTGATTGACAGCAGCGCTAGCCAATGGCTGCGCTGCTATCAATCCGCCCAGCCTAGCCAATCAACGGCCAGGCTGGGAACCGAAGAGGACGACGTGGACGCGCCCGGGAGATTCGAACGGTCAGGTAAGTACAACGGGGGCTCGGGGGGGGCGGTGCTGTGAGATGTTTTTTTACCTTAATGCATAGGATGCATTAAGGTAAAAAAACGTTTACCTTTACAACCCCTTTAAGGGTTTTTGTACATATTCTTGAATTTCTGGTAAACGGGCTGGATGGAGTCCACAGAGCAGGCTTTCAGCCCTTAGGAATGGGTTGAAGATATTTTCTGTGTCGCATTTCATCTACGTATACAAAGATCATACAGATGCAAAACAGGTTGGTAGGCAGACCTGCCCCTTGACTAATTAAATCAAGGTTAGTGTGGAGGTTGCAACCAGGGTCAGGCCCCATTGGTGGCCCATTGTGATGGGAGCTTTGCTTGTATCAGTTTTGGTGTAATATATATGTATGGCAATACTTTGCATTAACAAATTCAAATCTACTATTAGATTGGGTGCCTACTGGTAAATGAGGGGGGGGGGGGGGTTGTGATGGAAAATCTTGCTTCTGGTAATTTTATGATAGAATACAGGGGGGGAGAGAAGGAATTTCCTTCACACCCCAATAGCCTTCCAAGTTTGTTATATTGCTAAATGACTGTTCCTGGCTTTTTTGAGAATAGAAATAGGTTGGTACCTGGTCATAAAATACAGTGGAACATCGATTTTACGAGTAATGTGGTTAATGAGCATTTTGAAAGACGAGGAACCTTTTTTTTTTAAATTCTGACTCGGTTTGCGAGTGTTGTCTTGCAAAACAAGCAGAATTCAAGCTAATAGGGTGTGCAGTACTGAGGTTTAGGGGCGCCGGAGTCGAGCAGAGCTGGTCGGAGCCATTAGGAACCGTTAGGAAATACTTTGTTCACGGGCCTTTCTGAGGCTCTCCCCCCATCCCTGGCCATATGCAGTATTGCCTGCCATTGAAGTCAATGCGGAAAAAATTATTTTCATTTCCATTGACTTCTATGGGGAAACTCGCTTTGATATGCGAGTGCTTTGGATTACGAGAATTCTCCTGGAACAAATTATGCTCATAATCCAAGGTTCCACTGTAGTTCTTTTGAGACTCTATAAAAGCAAGGCACTGCTGTGATTTGAACTCAGGATCTTCTGTTTACGAAACAGGCGCTTTAACCAACTAAGCCATAGCGCCAAAAATCATGTAATGACAGCATGTATAAAAATGAGCAATGTTTGCTTTACTATAGTTTGTAAGGTTTTTTAATTTTTTTGTCACAGAGTAACCCTTGAAATAATTTTCAGGTCTTGAGGGATCCTTGCCAAAATGAATTCTTTGGAAATCTGTGGGAACAAAAAAATACCCTTACATTGGTGGCTACTGGGAACGATGCCCCCTTAGGGGAAACAATGCCCCCTTATAGTTTCCAAGCAATCCAACGTGTTTTTAAATAATTACTGAGCTCTGTTGTATTTTAACAAAGTATCATTGGGGCCATGATAGCAATACACTAGATATATGTTCAGTATCTGTTATTCAGTGAAAAGCTTATTTGAAAAGTGTGCAGCCACTACGGGTTTATATTAGAGGTATTCAGGTGGGTGTCTTTTACACCTTACACTATCCTATTCCTGCATCACCCACCAGATTTTAAGAGAGCCCCTCAAAGGCTCCTATAAGCAAAGGTTTGTTTTTTTGCATATGTCTCCAATTATCACTTCTAAGATAAGCCATTTCTATATGTACGATTTGGCCAGATTAGAACTAACTACAGACGACCGGCCACTAGCTTATTCACAACCATTGGGCGTAGAGTGGACCTAAATGTATGTTGGGTTCATGAGGTAAAAAATAGATAGTTTATAAAACTATGTCTACACCGTTGTCATTTTGCTTGTGGGCATTGTGAAGCCTACAAGCACTTACTAGTGATAATTAGACAGCGCACTGAATACTGGGAAATTATGACACACATTTCCCAGAGGCATTAGAGGGAGATGATGTCAGAATCCTAGGTGATTTCAAAGGCAGATTTTGTGGGACCGCATAGCAACAGGCAATTCCAGATGAGTAAAAAAAATATTTTTTTTATTGTTTATTTTTTAGGTCTAATGAGCACAATAATGAAAAAAAATTGGGGATGGAAACTTTACGGAGCAACAACCAGAGTTTGGATCATCTTTTCCTCAAGAAGACAAGAGTGAATGGTAAAGAAAATCCAACCCATAAGCTTGGTAATGTCTCCCATGATTGTGTAGAAACTACCAACACAAAAATGTTTCAGTATTCCCATTTATGTTGAATATTATCTTATGTCTGTGGACCCCACCAATCAAGTCTCTTAGCCAAACATAGCGCTCTTCTGTACTGTAATTTAGGAATGTTACCTATTTGGAGGACTGGATGACTAGAAAAGTCATTGTTCCTGACACCAAAAGATAACAAAGACATTTGTCTCTCTAGAAGTGTGTCCTTACCATTGGACACACGTCTAAAAAAATGCAACATCACCAGACAGAGTTCACAGTATTCATCAGCAGTGGTGCGTCCATAAAGGCAGGGCCGATCCTACCCGGGGTGCAGTGGGTGCCCCGCACCCAGCGCTGTCATCTGAGAGGCGCCGAGCGTGCCGCCGAGATTTTTTTATTTATTTTTTTAAATCCGAGCCGCAGCGCCGCCTAGCCGCGAGCTGCCGAAGCCATCCGAGAGCCGAGCGGGATGTGACGGCCGCCCCAGCATCCACAGTGCGCCGCCTCTGCGGCTGTAGATTGACATCTTCAGACAGCGTGGCAATGGCGGAGCAATGCATATTATTAGTGCCGCCTGATTCAGCTAGCTGATTGAGCGCCTCTGCCTCAGCCTGGCTGCCAGTGCCATCTCTGCCTGGTCTGACTGAGTGCCACTGCCATCGATCGATCTGCCAGTGCCTGCTGCTGTGCCTTTGAGTGCTGACTGCACCCTCCCTACCTGTCTGTCACTCTGTGTAAGGTAAGGTACTTAAAGTTATACTGTGTGCCATTAAATGCAACCACTGTGCCCATCCAAAACGCAGCCACTGTGCCCCAAATGCAGCCACTGCCCACTGTGCCCGTCCAAACGCAGCCACTGTGCCCCAAACGCAGCCACTGTGTCCATCCAAATGCAGCCCCTGTGCCCATCCAAATGAAGCCACTGTGCCCGTCAAAACACAACCACTGTGCCCATCAAAATGCAGCTACTGTGCCCATTAAAACACAGCCACTGTGCCCGTCCAAACACAGCCACTGTGCCCATCCAAACGCAGCCACTGTGCCCGTCCAAACACAGCCACTGTGCTCGTCCAAACGCAGCCACTGTGCCCATCAAACTGCAGCCACTGTGCCCGTCAAACTGCAGCCACTGTGCCCGTCAAACTGCAGCCACTGTGCCCGTCAAACTGCAGCCACTGTGCCCATCAAAACGCAGCTACTGTGCCCATCAAAACACAGCTGCTGTGCCCGCCAAACACAGCTACTGTGCCCGTCCAAACTGCAGCCACTGTGCCCGTCAAACTGCAGCCACTGTGCCCATCAAACTGCAGCCACTGTGCCCATCAAACTGCAGCCACTGTGCCCATTAAAACACAGCTACTGTGCCCGCCAAACACAGCTACTGTGCCCGTCAAAAGCAGCCACTGTGCCCGTCACTGTGCCCCAAACGCAGCCACTGTGCCCGTCCAAATGCAGCCATTTGTTCTATTTGCACTATTTTATTTACATGCACTTGACACAGAATTGTTAATAAATAAAACATTTTTTTTTTGACTTGTCAAAGCCGTTGACTAAGTTATTGTAAAAGCAAATTGGTGGGGATGAAGTTGCGGGGTGAAGTTGTTGCCATAGAAACATGTGTAAAGGGGAGGAGTTAGTAAAATAACCACGCCCATGTGGGGGCGCCAGAAATATTTCTGCACCCAGGCGCCTGTGACCCTAGGATCGGCCCTGCATAAAGGATTGCATGAATCTACCTATGGTCGCTGCTGACACCCCCTATTTAGGTATCAGGCCCCTTTTCAGTCACCGGGCACCTGAATTACAGCAGTGGGTTTGTTTTTTTGGAAGTAACTGATTAGAGCTATTGGCTCTAATAGGCGTCCAAAAATGTGAGAAGCAGGCGCAACGCTGTGCGTTCGCTTCTTACCCAGCTGTATGTTAGTAAAACAAAGGACTTTGCTTTCCTAACTTTGAACCTCTCTTTCAGCCAATCAGGTGTACTGGGTCTGTGTTACCCGTCACCTGATTGGCTGAAATGACAAGCGCTGTGATTGGACGTCTATGAGGCGTCCAATCATAGCAGAGGAGGAGCGGGCAGAGAAAACATCAGATCGGGGAAGGAATGGAAGACACCGGACAACGCTCACCGTCACCCGCTGCCCTCCCGAGACAAGGTAAGTGTCGGGCAGACAGGGGGCACAGTGGCAATGTTCAATGGGCAAAGTGGCAGCATTTGGGGCACAGTGGCAGAATTTGGGCACAGTGGCAGCATTTGGGGCACACTGGCAATGTTTGATGGACAAAGTGGCAGCATTTGGGGTACAGTGGCAGTTTGGGCACAGTTGAAGCATTTGGAGCACATTGGCAACAGTTGATGGGCAAAGTGGCAGCATTTGGGGCACAGTGGAAGTGTTTGTGCACAGTGGCAGCATTTGGGGCACACTGGCAACGTTTGATGGGCAAAGTGGCAGCATTTGCGGCACAGTGGCAGTGTTTGGGCACAGTGCCAGCATTTGGGGCACAGTGGCAATGTTTGATGGGTAAAGTGGCTGTGTTTGATGGCACAGTGTCTGCGTTTGATGGACACAGTGGCTGTGTTTGATGGGCACCGTAGCAGCGTTTGATGGCACAGTGGCTGCGCTTGATGGCACAGTGGCTGCGTTTGGTACAGTGGCTGCGTTTGATTGGCACAGTGAGGCTACAATTGATGGGTGTTTTTTTTTTTTTTTTAATTTGCACCCCCCCAAAATATTTGAGCAACAGCCACTGGTATTCATAGTAGAAAAAGGAAAATTAATGCAGACAGCACATCTAAGGACTAGTATACTGAATTTACTACATTTGGGTTTCAATACACTTTAACCATTTAAAGTGTAAGTAAACCCATCTATCATTTTCAGCCAAGGAAGCTGCCATCTTGGCCTATGTTTAATCTTCAACTGCCATGGTGCTGCACATGTGATCAGTTATGACACCAGCCATTGGATGGTTTGACAGTTTGGTTGAGAGCATAACCAATGTGACAGTTAGCAAACCCGGCATGCCGGAAATGTAACTGATTTTTGAAACTGTTAAATGGATGGGTTTACTTCTGCTTTAAGTATGCATTGGGAATAGACATAAGTAAGTCGATGGGGTGCATTCATGATCCAGCCAGCCCACATTGTCCACCAATGATGAACGTGAAGGATGTGAGTGAGCAAATATGCCTGTTTAGACAGTAAAGGTAGAAGCAGCAGCTAGTGTTGGCTTCATCATTTTTTGGTGCACATATACTCTTTCAGCACAATATTTATTTTATATGTAAGAAAATTAAAATGTTTATTTGTATGTACTCCAGACCAAAAAAGAGGACATTTTGAGAAGGAAAGAAGGACAAATGGATTTGGTTCCTGATAAGGGAGAGCTGTGGGCTATGGAACTGTGGGACAGTAAATCAAACAGTAAACAGCCATATAACAAAAGGACAGAAGTGTCGGGAAAGTGTGTCTAGATGATGGTAAGTGGTGTCCACACTTCTGTCTGACACCTCTGCAGTTGGAGGCCATGATGACACCAGAAA
The DNA here is from genome assembly GCA_029574335.1 of Rana kukunoris. Lineage (NCBI taxonomy): Eukaryota > Metazoa > Chordata > Amphibia > Anura > Ranidae > Rana > Rana kukunoris. The sequence continues at coordinate 518,521,010 of CM056051.1, read as the reverse complement.
AGCTCTAAGAACATCATAGGGACCTCAGGAGAAGAAGATCTGGTTTGTAACCCAGAAAAATATTAATTTCCTGGTGCCTTCATGGCAGCATACATATGGTTGGTGGCTCCGCCCTCATCCAACCCACAGGACCAATTATAACTCTTTAAAAGAGAGCGACAGCCTCCCCTCTGACATTCTTTTTTCTGTCCTTAAACCTGCAGGATCATGGATCACCTGGATTCAGCCCTTACTAAGCCACTGTGTTGGCCAGCCATTACAGGTTCATGCTCCCCTGTAGACGAAGTCCCATATCTTAGGCTGCTAAATGCGCCAAAAAGGTTTGGGAGCCCATTTTTCTGTGGATATTTTCTGGGTCTGGAGTTCAGGTATTTTCCTCCATCCGTGACTGAAAACACTGCTCCAAGGTAAAAGACGACTGATTACAAGTTTTGCAGTGCTATTTTTCACTGCTGATGATTGTGGTTTGTTGGGGGCAGGTGGCTATTAAGCCTTCTACAGCTGCTTACAGGGCAAGTCTTGTTCAACTGTTTTAAAAAAAAAAAAAAAATCTGCCATTTGCTCTAAGGGAGATTACATTCTAGACCACCTGTCCCTCACCTCTTTCTCTGTCTTCCAGACGCATGCTGCCGTCCTAGCCGGCAGACTCCTGGGCTATAACGAGTTATGGCAGAGTTTATGACTCTCGTAGCAAGGCATGCGATCTCCCGCGGCGGGGGGGCCCCCCTCCTGCTGCCCCTGCTGGAGAGCATCTGCGGCGCTTCGCGCGCCCCCTCTGCATTTGATTTTTCCCTTCCTTGGACACTGTCATGTCGCAGGGATATGACGTCACCGCGCGCATGCGCAGTAGCCTCCGGAGGCCAATGCGGCCATCTTGGTATACCCCGAAGTAGTCGGTGTAGAAATGAGGATGTTTTTCCTCATTATGTTTAAACAGCTCTCCACTGCAACACATCCTAGGTTAAGGGAAGATTACATTCTACTGCCTTCCTCCTGTTTATTCCCCATATTATGGATCCAGCCCAAGGTAAATTTGAGAGTGGATCAGGTTAAGGTCGAACTGACGTCATTTCGGCGCCAAGAACTGCTATTTAAACCATCTGATCCCACTGTATCTTGCTGACCAGTCTGCAGCAATCCCTGACTGAATCTGAATCTGTTACCTGTCTGCCTGATTACCGAATACCTGACCCGGCTTCCGTTGACCCTTCTCCGCCTGCAGCCTGCCTCTGACCCCGGCCTGATCCGACTACCGACTCTGCTTAAACCCGCCTTGCTGTCTGCTTACCTGATTCACCGACCCGGTCTGAACCTGATTCAACCCTCGGACCTGTCTCCGTCTCCTGATTGGTGCCTGATCCAGTATCTGACAATCCCTTGGCTCCTATTCACAAGCGCTTCAACACCGTTCCTGTGTTTGCTGGATTTCTGCTAGGACCCCGTCAACACCTGTTCACTTCCTCTTCCGGTCCATCTCCAGCTTCCCACCAGGCGCTTGTGTCCCTCCAGACTCCGTACCCCCTGTCTGCTCTACCAGGGGTTCCTGAGTCAGAGGCTTACGAGAGGCCGCTCCCTGCACATTGGGCTCCATAACCAGGTACGTGACAGTACTGGTCAGCCATGTCCGAGCCCACGCAGGGGGCGTCTCTCATAGAGGACTTATGCCGCCATCTAGATGGCCTCACCGCGGCCGTACGGACTTTACAAGAAGGATATACCCGCCTGGAAGGACGTGTCCAAACTCTGGCCACAACAGCACCTGCAGCGTCTGGAACTGCAGCTGCCCCTTCCGTAGTGATGCTACCACCGGAACCCAGAGTTCCCACCCCGGAGAGATTTTCTGGAGATCGCAGCAAATATAGAGCTTTCCGCAACGCCTGTGAACTTTTTTTTGCTTTACAACCCAGGACCTTTTCACTTGAGGCCACAAAAGTAGGTTTCATTATCTCGTTATTGTCTGGCGAACCTCAGACCTGGGCGCATCGTCTTCTAGAACGCAAGGAAGAAAGTCTTAACCTACTCAGTACTTTCTTCCAAGCCATGGACCTTATCTATGAGGATTCCCAACTAGCAGCTACCGCTGAAGCAGCATTATGTGCCTTACAGCAGGGACGCAGAGCAGTGGAGGAATATGTAGCTGAATTCAGGCAGTGGAGTTCCGATACCAACTGGAATGATGCTGCCCTGCGTCACCAATTTCGTATGGGACTTTCAGAATCTCTAAAAGACGAATTAGCCCGAGTGGGCATCCCCGCAACACTTGAAGCCCTCATCCTCCTCTCTGTTCAGATCGACAGACGGTTGAGGGAACGGCGTGCTGAACGCACATCCGGCCCCACACGTCCCATATGGATGATGCCACGTGTACCTGGCCCACCGCATCTGCCTCCTTCAGGTCCCAGACCAAACCCCATCGATCATCCAGAACCAATGCAAATAGGCCTACTTCGGCCATCCCTGACTCCGGAGGAGCGTCAAAGGCGTCGATCCAATAACCTTTGCATGTACTGTGGAGGATCCGGGCACTATGTAAACACCTGCCCCGTCAAGTTCTGTAAGTGTTCAGTCCCTTCACCGGCTCTCTTCTCTGTCTTACGTAACAATAATACTCACCTGGCTGTTTCAATCTCTCTACAGCTTCCAGGAAGGAACCTCCAAGTCCCCGCAATTATTGACTCTGGTGCTTGCAGCGGTTTTATGGACGCCTCCTTTGCCTTTCGACATGGAGTCCCTCTACGACCACGACACCAGAAACTTACCGTCCATTTAGCCGACGGATCGGCTATCAAATCTGGCCCGGTTACCCAAGAGACAATTCCCCTATACGCACTCACCTCCAAGGACCACCGGGAACTACTCTGTCTGGACATTATTGAATCCCAATCAATGTTTCCGGTCATTCTGGGTATGCCTTGGCTGAAAGCCCATAATCCCCAGATTGACTGGGAATCTGGAACAATCCACTTTTCTTCCTCTTACTGTCGACAACACTGCCTTCAGAAGCCTGCCAGTTCCCCTCCTTCTTTGATGTGTTTAGAATCCGAAGAGGAGAACCGTCAATTAATCCCAGAAGCCTATCATAGTTTCTTAGATGTGTTCAGAAAAGAGGAGCAGAGACGTTACCTCCACACCGGTCCTACGACTGCCCTATTGAACTTTTACCTGGAGCAGAAATTCCGTTTGGAAGAATATTTCCTTTGACTGGGCTAGAGTTGGTCACTCTCAAGTCTTATATTGATGAGAATCTCGAGAAGGGGTTCATCCGCCCTTCCACATCCCCTGCGGGGGCCGGTATATTCTTTGTGGAAAAGAAGGATCACTCTCTACGCCCCTGCGTAGACTACAGGGACTTAAATAAAATCACGATTAAGAACAGGTATCCTCTCCCTCTTGTTCCTGAACTATTTCAGAGACTCGGAGCAGCCACCATCTTTACTAAACTTGACCTCCGTGGAGCTTACAACCTCGTCCGCATAAGGGATGGCGACGAGTGGAAAACCGCATTTCGTACTCGTTTTGGGCATTTTGAATACCTGGTGATGCCCTTCGGCCTTTGCAATGCCCCAGCCACATTCCAGCATTTTGTAAATGACATTTTCAGAGACTATCTTGATTTATTCGTTATTGTTTACCTAGATGACATCCTGATCTTCTCTTCCTCCCTGTCAGATCATCAAAGACATGTCCAAAAGGTCCTAGCCCGGCTCCGTCAACACAGTCTGTATGCTAAAGCGGAGAAATGTGAGTTTGAAAGAGAGAGCATCCAGTTCCTAGGTCTCATCATTTCAATAGACGGTGTCAAGATGGACCCTCAGAAGGTCACCGCCATTACAGATTGGCCCGCTCCCACCGATAAGAAATCAGTCCAGCGTTTCGTGGGATTTGCAAATTTTTATCGAAAATGTATCAAAAATTTCTCTTCCATAATTGCTCCCATCACAGGTCTGACCAAACAGGGTATCCGGTTCCAGTGGTCCCCAGAGGCTCAAGCGGCTTTTTCTACCCTGAAAAACCTTTTCATTTCAGCATCCATCCTAAAACATCCTGATCCAGTTCTACCTTTCATCCTGGAAGTGGACGCCTCCGAGGTGGCGGTCGGAGCAGTGCTTTCCCAGAGACAAGGACCCAAATCCCTTCTGCATCCAGTTGCGTTCTTCTCCCGCAAACTCTCCGAAGCTGAAAGAAACTATGACGTTGGGGACAGGGAACTTTTAGCAATCAAGGCAGCTCTCAAGGAATGGCGTTATCTCCTGGAGGGTGCAGCTCACCCCATCTTGATCTATACAGATCACAAGAATTTGGAATACTTAAAGGTTGCTAAGAGACTGAGGCCATGGCAGGCCAGGTGGGCATTGTTCTTTACTCGGTTTTCCTTCCATATAACCTACCGACCCGGATCAAAAAACACTAAACCCGACGCGCTATCCCGGATGTTCAATGGGCCTGAAGCTCCTTCCTCCCCGGACACCATCCTCGCCCCTGGCAATTTTCTTATGTTACAGGGAGATCTTCTGTCCCAAATTAAGCAGGCCTCTTCATCAATTCCCTCATCTCCAGACCTTACTCTGCAGTTAAGAGACGGCATGCTATGGAACAAAAACAAGATTTTTGTGCCTCAACAACTACGATTGACAATTCTCAAGTCCTGCCATGACCACGAGCTAGCCGGACATTTCGGAATCCACAAGACAGCTGAACTCATACAGCGTACCTTCTGGTGGCCTCAATTATTACAAGATTGCAAAAGCTATGTGGAATCCTGTGCCACCTGTATCCAACACAAGGGTAGCAGAACCAAAGCGTGGGGGTTACTTAAACCACTGCCTGTTCCAGAGAAACCTTGGAGAATGATTTCAATTGATTTTATTGTTGAGTTACCTCCTTCTGAAAACTATACTACCATCTTTGTAGTGGTGGACAGACTTTCAAAAATGGCGCACTTCCTACCGATGGTAGGGACACCTTCTGCTGCCGAAACAGCAAAAATTTTTATTAAAGAAGTAGTGAGACTCCATGGTATACCTGCTAATATTGTATCTGACCGTGGGGTGCAATTCACCTCGAGGTTCTGGAAAGCGTTATGTGGGGCGCTGAAGATTGAACTTTCCTTTTCATCTGCGTACCACCCACAGACCAACGGCCAGACCGAGCGCACCAACCAGATGCTCGAGCAATACCTGCGCTGTTTCTCCAGTTTTTCACAGGATGATTGGGCTTCTCTGTTGCCCCTTGCAGAGTTTGCCTACAACAACTCAATCCATTCAGCTACCCAACAGTCCCCATTCTTTGCCAACTACGGCTTTCATCCTCTGTTCTTATCCAACCATATTCCGGAATGCTCAGTACCAGCTGTTCAGGAAACCTTGGATTTTTTTTCCACCAATAACAAAACACTCCAGGAAACAATGGCAAGAACCCAGGAGTATAATAAGGAGGTCTTTGACAGAAAGAGGAGAGGACAACTTAATTTGGTACCAGGGGGCCAAGTTTATTTATCCACTTTGAACTTAAAACTAGCTTGCCCAACCAAGAAACTTGGTCCTAAGTTTGTTGGTCCCTTCCAGGTACTCAGAAGGGTTAATGAAGTGGCCTACGAATTGAAATTACCTGCTTCTTTTAGGATTCATCCAGTCTTTCATGTGGCACTGCTCAAACCCACAGTCCCGGATCCTTTTCCCAACCGGAATGCTGGTCCACCCACACCGGTACTTATCGACGGCGAGGAGGAGTTCGAGGTGGAATCCATCCTGGATTGTCGGAAGAGACGTAACCAGGTTCAATACCTGGTGAAATGGAAAGGCTACGGCCCAGAAGAAAACTCCTGGGAACCAGAGGCCAACATTCACGCTCAGAGACTGGTCCGGGCCTATAAAAGGGCACACCCAAGTAGGTTGGCCCAGTTGGGCATCCGGAGGCTGCCCGTAGGGGGGGGGCAATGTCATGATAAGAGATACAGGAATCTTACCAATACTGACAGCGCCAGGAGAAGTCTGTTTCAGCGCATGCTCGGGGGCGCGCGGGTGAGCGCGTGTGATGTGCGCGGCGTGAGCGTGCACGCGGCGCGCGCGGCAGGAGCGCGCGCGCGCACTGACGTCATTTCGGCGCCAAGAACTGCTATTTAAACCATCTGATCCCACTGTATCTTGCTGACCAGTCTGCAGCAATCCCTGACTGAATCTGAATCTGTTACCTGTCTGCCTGATTACCGAATACCTGACCCGGCTTCCGTTGACCCTTCTCCGCCTGCAGCCTGCCTCTGACCCCGGCCTGATCTGACTACCGACTCTGCTTAAACCCGCCTTGCTGTCTGCTTACCTGATTCACCGACCCGGTCTGAACCTGATTCAACCCTCGGACCTGTCTCCGTCTCCTGATTGGTGCCTGATCCAGTATCTGACAATCCCTTGGCTCCTATTCACAAGAGCTTCAACACCGTTCCTGTGTTTGCTGGATTTCTGCTAGGACCCCGTCAACACCTGTTCACTTCCTCTTCCGGTCCATCTCCAGCTTCCCACCAGGCGCTTGTGTCCCTCCAGACTCCGTACACCCTGTCTGCTCTACCAGGGGTTCCTGAGTCAGAGGCTTACGAGAGGCCGCTCCCTGCACATTGGGCTCCATAACCAGGTACGTGACATTACCTCCCAAGAGGCTGTCCTCATGGGCTAGTCCACTAGTTAAGATCTCTTCCTTTTGGTGCATGTTTGTTTTTACACTGAAGGCTCCCAGTTCCTTCACACAATTTCCCAATCTCAAGGGTAATACGGGCATACACCCTCCTACCTGGTTAAGTGCCAGCGCCTAGCAGAGAATTGGTTCACCTCCCCAACTACAAATCCTCGGTTGGTCTAGGAAATCTTGATACAGGCTGCCAGGCGAGCGGGCCCCCGTTCGGTCCTTCTGCCGATTCCAGTTGCGTACATTCGCATATCCGAAAGAGTTCACTCCTATCCGCTCTCGGAGGTCCCTGGATTTAATCATCAGGAATGGAGCAGGGGGAAAAAAACTAAGAAAGTTCAGTCACTCCCACGAGATAAATGGCACTTTTACCCAGAAAGTCTTCCTCCAGTAGCACCTTTTGACAGGAAGAAAAGCCTCTTTCAGCCCTGGAAGACATCAGATGGAACCTAAATTCACAATAAGAACATGCCTCGAGGGCAATTATTCCTTTTTTTCCCAGATAGGGTGACTACGTCTAAAGGGGGATGTGCCTCTGCTATTTAGTTTACTCGCAGTCTTTCCTTGCACATACACGAGAATCTTCTATGTAAGACGCTACTCTCGAAGCAATTTTCTTTTTTCCATACTTCTAAGCACCGTCTTATCCGTTCAAAGGCCCTCAAAGTCCAAGCCTCTGTATTTAGGATTCCGATGTTTCAATTTAAACAAGTTTAAACAGTCTTGCCAGTTCAAGTCCAGAGCTCCCTCTGCGAGCCAATTTATCTAAAAATTGGTAGTCCCAAATCTTTCAGTATGTTCCAACAATTCCTGACTGGCCAAACCAGTTAGAAGAAGACTTCCTCAGGCGTCTCGGATCTGGCAGGCATGCTACCAGCTTACCTTGAAAAAAAAAAGGGGGGGAGAAAGCTGTGGACACCGAGGGCAACTTCATCAAGTTGGATGGTTCATCTTATCCAGACAACATACCGGGCTAGTGGTCCTCCGCTCCAAAGTCAAAGAATACTTGTCTGGGGAATGGCGACTTCCTGGACTACAGCAACACTAGAATCTTCCAAGCGCCCTGCCGTTAGACCTAGTTGGGTCTACTCTTACTCATAGTGATGTAGGGGGAAAAGTCTGTTCAGCTGTTTTCTCTTGGATAGAGATTAAAATACTTTTTGCAGCAACCCTCCCTATAAGCGAGTTATTTACCATATGTATGCTGCCATGAAGGCACCAGGAAAACGGAAAATTAAATACCTACCTTTCGGTAATTTTCCTTTCCTGGTGCCTATCCATGGCAGCATACGCCCTCCCTTTCTTAAAATCCTTAATTGTTTGAGTCTAGTTACAAGAATGTCAGAGGGGAGGCTGTCGCTCTCTTTTAAAGAGTTATAATTGGTCCTGTGGGTTGGATGAGGGCGGAGCCACCAACCATATGTATGCTGCCATGGATAGGCACCAGGAAAGGAAAATTACCGAAAGGTAGGTTTTTAATTTTCCGTTTTCTGCTGGGTAACTTACACATATAGGGCCAGATTCAGGTAGGATAGCGGATCTTTATTCTGGCGTAACGTTCGTCATTTACGTTACTCCGCCGAAACTTTAGGAGCAAGTATTGTATTCACAAAGAACTTGCTCCTAAGGTTGCGACGGCGTAGCGAAAATGAGTCGTCGGAATTCAAATTGGGCGGGTAAGGGGCGTGTAGTATTTAAACTAGGAGCGATCCCGCGGCGAACGTACTGCGCATGCGTCGGCTGTCAATGTATCCCAGTGCGCATGCTCCAAATTCTGTCAGTGTTTTCGTCGTCAACGTCAATGACGTCAATCCCCATTCACGGACGAGTTACGCAAACGACGTGAAACTTTTTCAATTCGACGCGATCACGACGGCCATACTTAACATAGGATACTCCACCTAGGGGGCATGTTTTTCTTTACGCCGCTTATCTCTTACGGAAACGTCGGAAAGTCACTGCGTCGGGCCCGTGTACGATCGTGAATTGTCGTCTCTCGCTGATTTACATATTCTTGGCGTAAATCAGCGGGAATGCCCCGAGCGGCCATTTTAAAATTGCAGTTCCGATACGGCGGCGAAATACAATTACGCCGCTCGTATCTGAACTCAATCCCGGCGTATCTTGTTTTCTGACTACAGAAAACAGATACGACGGCGTAGGTTAGAAGTTACGCGGCTTATCTACAGATAAGCCGCGTAACTTCTACCTGAATCTGGCCCATAGTAGATTTTCTTATAACAACCTTCTTGACCCCCTACAGTCTGGCTTCTGCCCACAACATTCAACTAAAATAGCAAACAAACCACCCGACCACCCAACAACCCCTCCCTTGGTGGTACTCATGCCGTCGGTCCCTCAATCGGCACCAATGCAGAGCACTGAGAGGACACTCTGTGCAGCCATCTCCCGAGTCCAGGATCTTCCTGTACACCCTTCTCCCTGCCGGGCCAACATGATTGCTTCTCCTTTCTATTATTTGGCTATTGTCTCACAACTAGGTGGGCTCGGGGTTCAGTGCTCTGGGCCCCCGAGCTCACCCTTTTTTTAATGTGCTTAAAAAAAAAAACATTGGAATCCATGGGCCAGACCACAAAGAACTGCCTATCTTTAGGCAGGCGTAGCGTATCTAAGATACACTACACCGCCGTAACTTAGAGCGGCAGGATCCTTATCCACAAAGAATATGCACCGTAAGTTATGGCGATGTAGTGTAAATGTGTCGGCGTAAGCCCACGCAATTCAAATGTATAAGGCCTCGTACACACGATGAGATATGTCCGCTCAAACTTGTCCGACGGACAGTTTAGAGCGGACATGTCTCATCGGATTTCGGTCCGATGGCGTGTACACACCATCGGATCAAAATCCCCGGCGGCAGACAGCGTGGTGACGCGGCGGTGACGTTGACGCCGCCACGTCTACGCTACGTCACCGCACCAGGAAGTAAACACTTCCGCGCGCATGCGTCGGATCCATTCACAGGATACGACGCATGTGCGGGAGGATATGTCCGCTGGTTTCCCGTACTAACCAGCGGACATATCCGACGGACGGGTTTGTAGCGGACAAATTTCAAAGCATGCTTTGAAATTTGTCCGATGGACAAACCTGTCCGCTAGCCCATACACACGATCGGATTTGTCTGCTGAAACGGTCCATCGGACCGTTTTCAGCGGACAAATTCGATCGTGTGTACGCGGCCTAAGATGTGGGTGTGATTTTTGTAAAATCATCGTGACCCCACGTAAATTAAGTTTTTTTTGAACGGCGCATGCACCGTCCGTGGAGGTATCCCAGTGCGCATGTGCGAAATCACGTTGCAAATAGTCAAAGCTTTCGACGTGAACGTAACTTACGCAAATCCCTATTCGCGATGTAAACGACGGAAGATTCGACGCTGTCCCGACGTCCATACTTAACAATGTGTACGCCTCTATAGAGCAGGGGTAACTTTACGCCGGACATACGCTTACGCAAACGACGTAAAAAAACTGCGCCGGCGCAAGTATGTTCATGGAACGGCGTATCTAGCTCATTTGCATATTCAACGTGGAAAATATACGGAAGCGCCCCTAGCGGTCAGCGTAAATATGCAACTTAGATACGACAGCGTAATAGACCTACGTCGGTCGTATCTTAACAAAATTACGGCGTATCTTGTTTTGTGGATACAAAACAAAGATACGCAGTCACAGATTTGAAATTACGTTTTGTGGATCTGGCCCCATGTGTCCAGAGCCCTGTATGGAGATTAGGGGTCGGGCACATGGATTAGGGGCACGGCGCCCATATGGAGCGGCCGCCACTGCTGAAACTGCCATACTAAAACTCACTAATGACCTACTAACTGCTAAAATCAACTGACTTTACTGCATATTTATACTCTTAGGGCCAGATTCAGGCAGATGGGCGCTTCTTTACTTTGGAGTAACGTTTCTCATTTACGTTACTCCACCGACACTTTCGGCGCAAGTACTGTTATTCACATAGCACTTGCGCGTAAACTTGCGCCAGAGTAACGATAATGCGCTGGCGTAACCCGACGCAAGTGGAAGTGAGTGTGATCATATGTAAATGATGGGCGGAGCCCAGCGCAGAGGCTTACGTTCAGCGCATCATCCACGGAGCATGCGCAATAAGTGAGGCTTCACTCGCCCCCTTGTGCACATGCTCACAACTTCCGTCGGCACAACTTCACGGGAAACGTCAGCGCAATGCGTTCCGTTGGGTGTTTAAATGCGCCCGTAGATGCGCCATTCCGGCACTAAAGTATATCCTGTTCCCCCTCCCCGCAGTGAAGTTACTTTTGTTCTGAGATGGCTGCTCCCGTTCCCCGCAAACACACAGGAGAAAGCTGAACTCTAAAGGCCAGGAGCTGTCAGCCGTCATCTCGGCTATGGAGACCTATGATGTCTTCCTCCATGGCTGTAAAAGTTGACAGACAAGCATGGACAGAGGTGTTGTCCTGCAAGTGGGGGTGCTCAGCTAGCTCTTATCGTCGGTAACGCTGCTGTAGCTGCTCTCCTGCTGACCTGTGGCCGTCTGGAGTAAAGATAAAGCAGCTATGTGTAGAAATAACTTTGCGCCGGACGGACGAGATACGCGCGGCGCATGTAGCCAGCGTATGGTGCTAATCCGTTCGCGAATGGGGAAATATCCCTCATTTGCATATTTGCAGGGGAAATCAATAGGCGCGACTGATGCGCCAAGCGAAATTATGCGCTGACGAGACTCTGGCGTCGGAAAGTTAAGCCGATCGGAAATGGCCCGTTTTCTGTCGCATCTAGTTTGGTGGGTACGGCCACATAGAAACGACGGCGCATATACACAGTTACGCGGCGCATATCGAATTACTCCAGCGCAACTCTACCTGAATCTGGCCCTTAGGCTGCATTCACACCTAGGCGACAAGTAACGCCGCGTACGCGGCTTATTTTGCCACGATTCGATTAACTTATTATTATTTTTTTTTTAACAAATCCTTTCCATTGCTGTCTATGGCCGAACGCCAATGCCGCCTGAAAAAAAGGGTCCGGGACTTTTTTTCAGGTGGCAGGCGTACAGCGTTTCGGTGTTCGGCGTGAGATGTAAACCATCTCATAGACAGCAATGGAAATTCGCCCCTCCAGCGCCCCTCCAGCGTATCGAGCGTCGGGCGTCGGGCATTTTGGTATGTCAGCTCCGCTTACATTTTCTTCTGCCTTGGCTTAAGTCCCGGCAGAGAGGTCTCCCCACCCAGTAGTACCAGGGGGCCTGGAGAGTAATACTTGAGAGGCTGTGAGATGGGCGGCGGTGGGGACGGGCAGAGAGTCGCTGATTGTTGCCATTACTAATTTTAAAAAAAATATGTCCCCGGATTTCATTTAAAAAATCTTGTTACATTATCTTAGACCTTTCCGCTACTTAATGTTCTGCGGCTGCTGCCCTTCTCTGCCAACCCCTTCACTGGCTCACACTAGCCCTACCTATAAAATTCAAATTACTAACCACAACATTCAAAGCCATCCGCAAAACTGCCCCCAGCTATATCACCAACCTCATCTGCAGATATCACCCAAATAGTCCACTCTGCTCCTCTCAAGACATCCTGCTCTCTAGCTCCCTTTTTACCTACTCCCATGCTTGCCTCCTGGACTTCTCCAGAGCCTCTCTCATTCTCTGGAACTCCCTACCCCAGTATGTCCAATTAGTTTCTACCCTGACCTCATTTAGGTTATCCTTGAAAACATATTTATTTAGGGAAGTCTATCCCACCTACACCTAAAAACTGTACTTTGGCCACCTCTTCCAGATCATCCTCATAGCTATTATCTTTTGTACCATCCTCTCCATCCCTTTAGATTGTAAGCTCCATGAGCAAGGCCCTCCTATTCCTTCTGTATTGAACTGCATTTTTATCATACTGTCTCCCTTTATTGTGTAAAGCACTTTGCAAATTGTTGGTAGTATAAAATCCTGAGTAATAATAATAATAATAATAGTGGACTGTTTTGTCAAAGCTACTATTTAATTTAGTGCTACTGGAGAAAAACTTTGCTCTTTCTTCTGTGTCTCACATCATGTAATATGAAAGACAAATGTAAAGAAAGAACTTTCCTTCACACCACAATGGCAATCTGATTTTTTATATATTGCTAAATGCCTATTTTTGGTCCTACCAGACATCTTGACAATGAGAATACAGTGCAACCTTGGATTACGAGCATAATCTGTTCCAGGAGAATGCTCGTAATCCAAAGTACTCGCATATCAAAGCAAATTTCCCCATTGAAGTCAGTGGAAACAAAAATAATTTGTTCTGCATTGACTTCAATGGCATGCAATACCGCATGCAGCCAGAGGTGGGGGCGCCAGAAAGCCTCAGAAATGTCCGACAAGGCCCAAGGACAGTTCGGCTGACCTTGGGAAACCTCAGAAAGACTCCATACACAAGCCATTTGCCGAAGTGTCCTCGGGCCTTTTCGTGCATTTCCAAATGGCGACAATCGGCTGCGGCGCGTTAACCGCGTTACTCGCAATCCGAGGTTCCACTGTAGGCTGGTTCTTTCCTTTTTGTGAAACATTGCTCTTGAATCCCTATAAAAGCAAGGCACTGCTGAGATTTGAACTCAGGATCTCCTGTTTACTAGACAGGCGCTTTAACCAACTAAGCCACAGCGCCAAGATACAGATGTCCTGTGGAGGATGACAATGTGTGTAAATATGATATAATGCTTACTTTTCCATAGCTGTATGTTTAAAGCTATTAGATGTGAAGTCCATAGTCTATGAGGGCTAGGAATCTGTAAATTGCAGAGTGTACTGGCCAATTTGTCTATATTTAACCGCTTCAGCTCCAGAAGATTTTACCACCTTCCTGACCAGAGCCCTTTTTGCGATTCGGCACTGCATTGCTTTAACTGACAATTGCGCGGCCGTGCAACGTGCGACTAAATTTGCATCCTTTTTCCCCACAAATTGAGCTTTCTTTTGGAGGTATTTGATCACCTCTGTGTAGAAGAGATGACAATTTTGAAAAAAACACAATATCTTTTTGTTATAATAAATATCCCAATTTTATTTATATTTTTTTTAAATAATTTTTTCCATAGTTTAGGCCAATATGTTTTCTTCTACACATTTTTGATAAAAAAAAGCAATAAGCTGATTGGTTTGCGCAAAAGTTATAGCGTCTACAAAATAGGGGATAGGATTATGGCATTTTTATTATTATTATTTTTTACTAATAATGGCGGCGATCTGCGATTTTTATCGGGACTGCAATATTATGGCGGACAGATCAGACATTTTTAAAACATTTTTGGGACCATTGACAATTTTACAGCAATTAGTGCTATAAAAATGCACTGATTACTGTATAAATGTCACTGGCAGGGAAGGGGTTAATACTAGGGGGCGATCAAGGTATTAACTGTGTTCCCTCTCTGTGTTCTAACTAAAGTGGGATGGAACTTACTAGGGCAAATGACAGATAGCTGTTCATACTTTGTATGAACACACGATCGGCCATTTCTCCCCTCAGATCCCGGTTCTTGCTGTGTCACGAGTGATAGCGGGTGGCCAGCAGTCATCGTGCCCGCTCGGCTCCGGGGGTCAACGCGCCCCTAGTGGCCACAGGGCGAAGCAACGTAACATAACGTTGTTTCGCCCAGCCGAGCCATGCTGCCACAGTAAAACTGTGGCTGGTCAGCAAGTGGTTAATGGTGCAAAAATCAACTACCTATGATTTTAACTTATCTTTTTCAGGTGCACAATCAACTACCTATGATTTAAACGTATCTTTCTTTTTCAGGTCCAAAATGAACATGGCAGCACCTCCAGAAAAATTCAATGTGGAAGAGCATAGGACTATAATCAAGTTCCTGTTTCTCCAAGGGAAAGATGAAAAGCAGATTCATGATGAAATCTTGCAGACTTTGGGTGATAGTGGCCCTTCATATGCAGTAAAACGTTGGGTTGTCAATTTTAAAACTGGTCATTTCAGTGTTGAAAGTGAGAAACCCAATGTAAGGACTGTTTCTGTCTCTGTGCTTGTAAATGTGAAAGCCATCCATGACATGATCATGGAGGACAGCCGAATAGCAGCCAAAAGTATTGCTACATATCTTGGAATATCACGTGAGAGAGTTGGTGCCATTATCCACAACGACTTGGAAATGAAAAAGCTTGCTGCAAAGTGGATCCCAAAAGTTTTGACAACGAACAAAAGAGGAAACGCGTGGAGACATCGGTGGCTTTTTTTTAAACATTTTGCAAGAAATTTGTCAGATTTCCTGGACAAACTGGTAACTCGTGATAAGACATGGATCTACTGTTATGATCCTGAGACAAAGGAACAGCCTAAGGCCCCATGCACACGGGACGCCTAAAAAAGGCTAGTTTTGCCATGAATTTCGTGGCGTTTTACCGCGTTTGCATTTATAAGCGTTTAGTTAAGAAACATCATAAGACCCTCCCTAAGCTCAAAAAACAGTATTATTTAACCATTTCAGCCATTTTGTGAGACCAGAGTGAGTAGCAGCTGAGAGAGCAGCAGTGTACTTGTATTTAGCGTGTCACTTGCCACATCACCTGTCACAATTTGTGAATTGTCCACTTGCCACGTCAACTGCCACGTCACCTGGCCACGCCACCTGCCACAAGTTGTGGATTGTCCACTGACCATGTCACCTGTCCACATCACCTGCCACAAGTTGTGGATTGTCCACTGGCCACGTCACCTGGCAATGTCATCTGGCCACATCACCTGCCACGTTACCTGCCACAAGTTATGGATTGTCCACTTGCCACGTCACCTGCCACAAGTTGTGGATTGTCCACTTGCGATTGTCCACGTCACCTGTTCACATAACCTGGCACGTCACCTGGCCACAAATTGTGGATTGTCCACCGACCACGTCACCTGGCCACGTCACCTGCCACAAGTTGTGGATTTTTCACTTGCCACATCACCTGGCCACATCACTTGCCACGTCACCTGCCACAAATTGTGGATTGTCCACTTGCCACGTCACCAGGCCATGTCAACTGGCCACGTCACCTGACACAAGTTGTGGATTGTCCACTGGCCACGTCACCTGGCTACATCACCTGCCATGTCACCTGGCAACGTCACCTGCCACAAGTTGTGGATTGTCCACTTGCCACGTCACCTTGCCATGTCACCTGCCACAAGTTGTGGATTTTCCACTTGCAACGTCACCTGCCACGTCACCTGCCACAAGTTGTGGATTGTCCAAAATGCAATGCAAGCATTTACAGATTTTTTTATGTTTTTTTAATGTTTTTTCATAATTTGCCAACATTTTTGACATTTCTAATGTAAAAGAATAGGTCACCTTTAACCACTTGCTTACTGGGCACGTATACCCCCTTCCTGACCAGGTGAAATTTCAGCTTCCGGCACTACGTCACTTTAACTGACAATTGCGCGTCGTGCGACGTGGCTCCCAAACAAAATTGGCGTACTTTTTTTCCCCACAAATAGAGCTTTTGTTTGGTGGTATTTGATCACCTCTGCGGTTTTTATTTTTTGCGCTATAAACAAAAAAAGAGCAACAATTTTGAAAAAAAGTCAATATTTTTAACTTGTTGCTATAATAGCCCATTTAAAAAGAAAAAAAATTCTCAGTTTAGGCCGATCCGTATTCTTCTACATATTTTTGGTTTGCACAAAAGTTTTAGCGCTTACAAAAGAGGGGACAGAATTATCATTAATTTTTATTATTATTTTTTTTTACTAGTAATGATGGCGATCTGCGATTTTTATTAGGACTGTGACGTTATGGCGGACTCATCGGACACTTTTGACACATTTTTGGCGCCATTCACATTTATACTGCGATTAGTGCTATAAATATGCACTAATTACTGTATAAATGTGACTGGCATTGAAGGGGTTAACACTAGGGGGTGAGGAAGGGGTTAAATGTGTACCCTGAATTGTGTTCTAACTGTGGGGGGAGGGGGGTGACTGGGGGAGGTGACCGATCTCCTTTTTGCGATTCGGCACTGCATCGCTTTAACTGACAATTGTGCGATCATGCGACGATGTACCCAAACTAAATTTGAGTCCTTTTTTCCCACAAATTGAGCTTTCTTTTGGTGGTATTTGATCACCTCTGCGTTTTTTATTTTTTGTGCTATAAACAAAAGAAGAGTGTCAATTTTGAAAAAAAACACAATATCTTTTACTTTTTGTTATAATAAATATCCTAATTTTATTTTAATTTTTT
Organism: Rana kukunoris; assembly: GCA_029574335.1. Lineage (NCBI taxonomy): Eukaryota > Metazoa > Chordata > Amphibia > Anura > Ranidae > Rana > Rana kukunoris. The sequence continues at coordinate 518,504,097 of CM056051.1, read as the reverse complement.
TATTATTATTTTTTCCATAGTTTAGGCCGATATGTATTCTTCTTCATATTTTTAGTAAAAAAAAAGCAATAAGCTGATTGGTTTGCGCAAAAGTTATAGTCTACAAAATAGGGGATAGTATTATGGCATTTTTATTATTATTATTTTTTTTACTAATAATGGTGGCGATCTGTGATTTTTATCGGGACTGCAATATTATGGCAGACAGATCAGACACTTTTGATATATTTTTGGGACCATTGATAATTTTACAGCGATTAGTGCTATAAAAATGCATTGATTACTGTATAAATGTCAGTGGCAGGGAAGGGGTTAACACTAGTGTGTGATCAAGGGGTTAACTGTGTTCCCTCTCTGTGTTCTAACTAAAGGGGGATGGGACTTACTAGGGGAAATGACAGATAGCTGTTCATACTTCGTATGAACACACGATCAGCCATTTCTCCCCTACCTGTGTCACGAGTCATAGCGGGTGCCCAGCGGTCATCGCGGCCGCTGGGCACTTGCATCGGCTTCGTGGGGCAAGCAGCGAGCGACGCGTCCCCTAGTGGCCACAGGGCAAAGCGATGTAACATAATGTTGTTTTGCCCAGCCGAACCATGCTGTCTCAGTAAATCTGCGACAGCTGGTTGGCAAGTGGTTAATGGTGCAAAAATCAACTACCTATAATGTTAACTTATCTTTCTTTTTCAGGTCCACAATCAACTACCTATGATTTAAATGTATCTTTCTTTTTCAGGTCCACAATCAACTAACTATGATTTAAATGTATCTTCCTTTTTCAGGTCCAAAGTGAACATGAAACAGAAAAATTCAATGTGGAAGAGCGTAGGACTATAACCAAGTTCCTGTTTCTCCAAGGGAAAGATGCAAAGCAAATTCATGATGAAATGACGCAAACTTTGGGTGATAGTGGCCCTTCATATGCAATAGTTAAACATTGTGTTGTCAATTTTAAAACTGGTCATTTCAAAGTTGAAAGTGAGAAACACAGTGTAAGGACTGTTTCTGTCTCTGTGCTTGTAAATGTGAAAGCCATCCATGACATGATCATGACAGCCGAATATCAGCCAAACGTATTGCTACATATCTGGGAATATCACGTAAGAGAGTTGGTGCCATTATCCACAACGACTTGGAAATGAAAAAGCTTGCTGCAAAGTGGATCCCAAAACTTTTGACAACTGAACAAAAGAGGAAACGTGTGACATCGGTGGCTGTTTTGGAACATTTTGCAAGAAATTAGTCAGATTTCCTGGACAAACTGGTAACTGGTGATAAGACATGGATCTACTGTTATGATCCTGAGACAAAGGAACAGTCTAAGGCAGTGGTTCTCAACCTTTCTAGTGACCCCTTGATAAAATTTCCCAAGTTGTGGGGACCCCTAACAGTAAAATTATTTTCGTAGCGTGGGAGGCCAGCACCCACAGCAAGACAGGTAATTTTCCCCCCAAAACCATGGATATTTACTGCTCCCTGAGTCCCTTCAACTCGTACAGTATTAAAACCCCTTATGGTACATTTTTGGATGAAACACTCTTTCCTCTTTCTCTTTGTTCTACTTTCTTTCCCTTTTATCCCTCCCTATCCTAATTTCTTCTTTTTTTTCCCCCATCCCTCTCTCGCCATCAGGGGCGGACTGACAACCCATGGGGCCCCCGGGCAATAGAAGATTATGGGCTTACAGATGGCCACCACGCCAGGAGGCAGTGCAGAGGCGGGGCAGCTAAAATCTCAGGATTTTCACATCAAAAGCATGTCGGTATCCGACATATCAGGGACAGATGTAAAAAAACACAGACCTTTGCATACTGTCCCTGGTTTTATTAAGCCTGGCAACCCTGATGGGGCCCCCTAGTGGCATGGGGCCCTCGGGCAGTGCCCGGAAGTCCCAATGGTCAGTCCGCCCCTGCTCGCCGTCTTTCTTGTTCTTTCTCTTATTCTTTCTTTCCCTTTTTCTTTGTTCATCCCCCTCTATTCCTCTCCCTTCCATGTATTCTTTATTTTTATTTCATATCTTACTCCTTGATGGGGGGTGGGGGGATTTCTGATCAGCCAACTTAGGCGCTCTTGGTCAAGGTCATTGCTGATCTGAGAACTGAAGTAGGGACTTTTAATGACAATTCTAATCATAGGTAGTGTTACTCACTGTGTCTCTGGCTTCACTGAGTCGCTGACTTTGTGGTGTCCTGCAGCAGTGACACCAATGCCGAAATCAGGAGATAGGGTCTCCTTTAGCCCCTCCCACTTCAGATTCCTCACCAGTCAGCTGACCTCTAGTCTCTGTCCCCCAGCAATGCCGTGACTGACTGTGGGCGACTGCAAAGAGGCTGAGTGGGCGTCCGCGGGCTCCAGGAAAAGCCCAGCTGGGCGGCCACAATAAGGCTGGGCTTCAGAAACAGCTGGGGATTCATTGACCCCTAGCAAATCATCATTCAACCCCCAAGGGGTCCCAACCACCGGGTTGAGAACCATTGGTCTAAGGTATGGAGGCATAGTGGTTCCCCTAGGCCAAAGAAGTTCTGTGTGCAAAGGTCAGTACAGAAACAAATGGCAACAGTTTTTTTGGACAATAAGGGAGTTACATAGAAATTCAGACGAAAATGCATTCGGACGAAAGCGAATGCACATGTCTACAAAAACTTCAACCCAATCAGCTAAGGGCTGTTTGAAGGAATTGGGGGGGGGCCCAAGCAAAATGGGGGCCCCCAAGAACCTCCTCCCGAACGCAAAGCCTATGTTAGCGCTACACTAATTTTTTACACCCATGTTCTTACGCCCCCCCTCCCATAGTCCCTATGTTTTTCTATTCTCACCTCCCCTTCTTCCCTGTAGGCTGCCGCTGTAGCGTGGCCGAGCTCCTCTTCTCCTGTCAGTCCAGTGTTCTATCATTATGGGTCCCCACTCCCCTATCAGATAGTGCCCGGGCCAGGGGTACCGCGTGGTACAGGAAATTGTTCCCGGCCGGATTGAAAGGAAGTGATCACTCAGTGTGTGCTTCCTGTCAGTCCAGCCGGGAACAGGAAACTGAATCTCCTGTACCAGGGGCGGTACCCGGCCGGACTGACAGGACTCCAGGAGAAAGGAAGAAGATCTTGGCCACGCTATAGCCGGGGAAGGGGGGCCCCAGGCCAGCTTGGGGCCCCAAGCAATTGTTTGCTTTGCCTGTCCTGTAGCGACGGGCCTGGATGTCTGCCACGATTGTGTAAGACATACCTACAGTATATACAAATGTTTCAAGCTGCCCAGTTATGGTAAATATTATCTGTTTGTAGACCCCACCAATCAAAAAAATAAGTCTTCTGGCCAAACATATACTGTAGCTGTACTCTACCTTAATTTAGGAATGTGACAAAGTTGGAGGACTGGAAGACAGAAAAGCCTTTGTTTCCTACACCAAAAGGTAACAAGACATTTGTCTCTCTAAAAGTGTGTTTTTCCAATGGACACACTTCTAAATAATTGCACCATCAACAAATTAAATTCACAGCGTCTCTATTATTTGAAGTTCTTTACAATTTTTACACAAGTCTGTGGGAAGGACTTAAGTCTCCAGCCCCCGGACATGGAGAGTCCAAGCAGAGCATCGGGAATAGTTTATGGTCTTTAAATACTTCACACTTGTTAGCTTCTTGTTGTAGTTTAGACCAGTGCAGACTAGAATAGCTATAAGCTACTATGTTACTGACTTTCAGTTGCCTAAAGATAGACAAATGTTATTTTAAATTGAGTTATTATATGTGTCTCTAACCTAAGATTTTTTATGTTTTACCAAACCAGTTCACATTGAAGAGTAGTACTGGTCATTAGTGAATGTGTAAATGACTGGTAATTTTAAAGTAATAGCTGTAAAGAAATCCTGTCTTGAAAGATTTGGTGCCACCACTCAGACCACACTGCATTTACTTTAGTGATAAGACAGAGGAAAAACCACTGGAACTTTGGCGGTGTAAGCCATAATGTTCATCTGATGTCCATGATTTTGTGTTTTCCATTTGGCATCCTCAATGAAATTGATTGCAATTATCAAGTGATTTAATACTGTTGTGGCCGGGACTGTTTCCATCACAAGTCTGATCTCAGTTGCTGTGGGTGGTTGGATTTTTGGATTCCATTAGAATTACCAGAACACACACCTCCTTTTACACCTGAAAAAGTCCATCTGGGTGAAATGCATTGGGATCTTGCCGGTGGATTATTCATTAATATTGAGTAGCTATTTAATCGGCACCACATTAAAAAGTGTGGGATAGAGATATCATTGTCTCTAAATATGTTGGATGGGGTTTGATGTTCTGTAATATCTATTATGTTGCGTGTGAAGCTCTTTTAAGTTGGGGTCTATGTAGCCCCTTCATTTTAGAGATTTATGGAATAAAGAAGATTGTATTAGTAAAGTGTATCAATGTTCTTCTAAGAGACCACCCACCCCTAAAATACTTTTCTTTAGAGTGTTGTGGTTTGTTCCGCAATTTGAAAAGTTACACTTATATTGAAGAGATGGTGGGTTTTGATGGTTCTGTCCCATAGGAATGATATACTAGTTACTTGACGGTTATATTGATGTTCCACAACTTTCTTTCCATGATTCTTGGTAGTCATGTCCATGGGTATCTCACAGACATCACATTGTCTCCTGATCCAGCTCATTTTAGTTGGATTAGGAAATGTTCACCAAATGTTCACATTTTACACAAATGTTCACATTTTACACAATTGTGCACTTTCATAGTTGTGGCAATAATTGGGGAATAACTCTTTTAGGTTCCAGCATGACTATGTCCCTATGCACAAAACCATTACCATATAGACATAGCCAGCACAGAGCTCTGATCTCACCTCTATAAGCTCATATACTGTGACAAAAGCATAACATAAACTAGCTACCAACTCTCCGGATGACATCCGCCCTGCACTTTTCATCCGACGGGACACCTTCCAAAAGGCAACAAATTATTATTATTGGTATTTCAGCGACTACTTTCTAGAGCAGAAATTCATAAAATATTTCCTAACACACTTTTTGTCCTAGGTTGGTACTGCTGCTCATACAGTACAATGAGTTAGCATTATCACCCTAGGACAGGAAGTGTGGTACTGTCATGATCATCAAACAATAAAGGTAAAAAGACCTAAATAGAAAATCATACAGTCAAGATTTAGACTTATTTTTAAATGCAATACTCTTTATTGGGCCAGATTCAGGAACACTTGCGCTGGAGTATTTCGATATGCGCCGCGTAACTGTGATGATGCGCCGTCGTTTCTATGTGCCCGTACCTACCAAACTAGATGCGCCCAATAACGGGTCATTTGCGACCGGCGGAACGTTCCGACGCCAGAGTATCGTCAGCGGTTAATTTCGCTGGGCGCATCAGTCGCGCCTATTGATTTCCCCTGCAAATATGCAAATGAGGGATTTTTCCCAATTCACGAACGGATTAGCACCATACGCTGGCTACATGCGCCGCGCGTATCTCGTCCGTCCGGCGCAAAGTTATTTCTACAAAAGGCTGCTTTATCTTTACTCCAGACGGCCACAGGTCAGCAGGAGAGCAGCTACAGCAGCGTTACCGACGATAAGAGCTAGCTGAGCACCCCCACTTGCAGGACAACACCTCTGTCCATGCTTGTCTGTCAAATTTTACAGCCATGGAGGAAGACATCATAGGTCTCCATAGCCGAGATGACGGCTGTCAGCTCCTGGCCATTAAAGTTCAGCCTTCTCCTTTGTGTTTGCGGGGAACGGGAGCAGCCATCTCAGAACAAAAGTAACATCACTGCGGGGAGGGGGAGCAGGATATACTTTAGTGCCGGAATGGCGCTTCTACGGGCGCATTTAAACGCCCAACGGAAGGCATTGCGCTGACGTTTCCCGGGAAGTGGTGCCGACGGAAGTTGTGAGCATGCGCACAAGGGGGCGAGTGAAGCCTCACTTACTGCGCATGCTCCGTGGATGATGCGCTGAACGTAAGCCTCTGCGCTGGGCTCCGCCCATCATTTACATATGATCACACCCACTTCCACTTGCGTCGGGTTACGCCAGCGCATTATCGTTACTCTGGCGCAAGTTTACGCGCAACTGCTATGTGAATTACAGGACTTGCGCTGAAAGGGTCTTCAGAGTAACGTAAATGAGAAGCGTTACTCCAGAGGAAAGATACTCTCATCTACCTGTTTTCTCCATTACCAAAAAAATTGCCATAAAACATTGTACAGTAACTTAATGAGTGAGTGAGTGAGAAACTTTTATAGCGCAACACATGCAAACTGAATCACCTCTGGGCGCTTTGTATCCTTTCCCTACTGTACTTTTGCCCTCAGAAAAGATGGGTTTTGAGTTTTTTTCTGAAGACCAGGTGATACACCTCCAAAATGGATGCTAGTTGGTAGAGCGTTTCATAGTCTAGGTCCTTGGATTCCAAATCTTCGTTCTTCTTTGTAACTTACATTACATAAGGCATTTGTTGCTTTACTTTCTCACCCCTCCCACCCCATACCCTCCCCCCCCGCCTCCCCTACACCCACCAAACATTGTTTTTTTCACGTGCAAGTCCATTATCCCTCTACTAAGAGGGGGCATAAATGCGATAAAAGGAGAGGAAGGAAAAGAAAATGGAAAGAAGAAAAAAAAAGAATAAGAAAAATTAGGGAAAGAAATGAAGAAAAGGATTCACAAAGGAAGGAGGAGAGAAAGTGGGAAGGTGGTGGAGAGCGAGAGTGTGCCCCCCACCATCTCCTCACAAGGGGCAGCTCATCACGTCCAACCAAGGCCTCCACACCCTCACAAACTTCTTGTAGTTGCCACGTCGAGTAAATGGCACTTTCTCCCTTTGGCCGCATACACACGATCGAATTTGTCCGCTGAAAACGGTCCGATGGACCGTTTCAGCAGACATCTCCGATCGTGTGTACGGCCGAGCAGACAGATTTGTCCACCCGACAGATTTCAAAGCATGCTTTGAAATCTATCGGGTGGGAATCTGTCCGCCCGACATGTCTGCTGGTTAGTACACTTACCAGCAGACATGTCGTCCCGCACCGCCGCCGCACCGCCGCCGAATGGATTCGGCGCATGCGCGGAAGTGTTTTACTTCCTGGTGCGGTGACGTGGCGGCGTCAACGTCACCGACACGTCAGCGCGCCGTCTGCTGGCGGGGATTTTGGTTTGCTCGTGTGTACACGCGAGCAAACCAAAATCCCAGCAGACAGATTTGTTCAAATCTGTCGGACGGACAGATTTGAACAAATCTGTCCGCTCGTGTGTACGAGGCCTTTAGACTGTTGTATTATGGTTTCAACCCAATTTCCAACTGCCGGGGGGGGGGTCTGTGCCTGCCAATACTTGCTTGGAATAGGCATCTCAGCACTTCTTCAATGGTGCCGATCAGGGCTCTAAATTTCTCCATACTCCCCAGCAGACATGTCTTAGCCTCTGGTTCTAATGTAGCCCTGAAGGTTTTGTTTATTATATCTATTATCTCGACCCAATATCTGAATAGTTTCGGGCACCTCCACATCAAATCCCCTGTCGCCTTGCACCTCGTCAACTTGTCTCCAACCAAGCTTAAACATTTTTTAGGTGTTTAGTAGACTCCCTGTTAGATAGGCTTTAACTGTTAAAAATATATATTGGTTTTAGACATCAGTGAATGGCTGGGTATGCATTCATCAACCAACCTTTTTACATTGTCTTTTGGTCCATCGATTGTGCACAAATAGAAAAAGCTATTGATTGACCCCAGTATTACAGCCATACACATGTAAAACATATGGAAATATCCACAAAGAAGTGACCATTGTCCTTTAAGTTGCTCTACAGGTTTAGGTGAGAACCAAAAGCCAAGTGCACAGAAGATCAAACAGCCGCATATGAAAAAGACAGAAGTGTGTCACTGCCAGAGTGTGATTGGGAAGTGTGTCCAGGTGACAATAAGAGGAAGTGTCCACACTGTTGTCTGACACCTCTGTAGAAGAGGGCTGATATGTTCTTTTGCCTAAATAGGCACAGATCCCCACAAACACATTCCAAATTCTTGTGTAAAGCCTTGCCAGAAGAGTGGAGGGTATTATAACAGGAATCCATATTAATGCCCATGATTTTGAGAAGGAATGTTCAATAAGCTCATATACGATATGATGATCAGGTGTCCACAATTATTTGGCCATAATATGAACCACTGTCTACCCTAAAACTTGCATGTGTCACATTAGAGCCGTAAACAATCTACATTCTCCTCAACACCCCTTCAGAATCATAGTAAGTGGGAACTGTTGAGCTGAGCATTTCCCATAGCTTTTTGTGAACTTAACACGGACCCTCGAATTACAGAGATAATGTCACCTCTAAATGGTAAAGAGGCAATGAAAGGGAAGTGTGAGCACAGAAAAGACACACTTCAGAAATATACCTACCCTGTTGCTTTTTGGTGCCTCTAAACAAAGTTGTAAAGTCCCCAGATCCCTTAAATCTGTGACAGTACAGACCATGGAATAAACACCTTATTATGTGATTAGAGTTGAAAGAATTAAAAATGTTACTCTTTAAACACTCCTCTTTGGACTCCCTTTATGGATGTATCAATAGTTTTTAGCATAATACAGTAGATCGAATGCCGCGTACACATGATCGGAAATTCCGACAAGAAAAGTCCGATGTGAGCTTTTGGTCGGAAATTCCGACCATGTGTAGGCTCCATTGGAATTTTTCGGTTGGAATTTCTGCCAAGCAAAATTTGAGAGATGGTTCTTAAATTTTCCGACAAGAAAAGTTCTTGGAGGAAATTTAGATCATCTGTATGCAATTCCGACGCACAAAAAAACATGCATGCTCGGAAACAAGTCAACGCCTGCTCGGAAGTATTGAACTTAAATTTTCTCAGCTCGTCATAGTGTTGTACGTCATCGTCAGGGCCGGCCTTAGGTGTTCAGGCGCCCTGTGCGAGCTAATCCTGTGGCGCCCCCCCTCATCTTCACCCCTAGCCCCCTGGTCAACTAAACATACACAAAGAGGAAAAAAATATTTTTAACAAATAATTTGTTTTAATAACAGTTAATTTAAGTGCATGTGCAAACAATTACAATAATAAATAACTGGATAGACTGGTAACAATGCTCCTCCTCCCCTTCTGTGTGTAGGCTGGCTATAATTAAATAAATACTTTTTCTTTTTTCTTTTTATCTGAAAAAGTAGATGCATGCAGGGCCAGGGGCTCAGTGTAACTTACCTTTCGGTGGACAAGTCAAGTGGCCCTTTGAACCACCGAATAAGCTCATCATCCCCACTGCCTATTAGTGCAGCCACACCAGTGTCCATCAGTGTCCATCAGCACAGCCACACCAGTGTCCATCAGTGTCCATCAGCGCAGCCACACCAGCGCCCATCAGCGCAGCCACACCAGTGCATGGGGATTAGAGAGGAGAGCAGCCGGATTACACAGAGAAGAGATCTCCCACTTACCCAGCTGTCTATCATAGGAGCCAGTCCAGGAGGCGGGACTTTGTATGACAGTGTGAGATCCCTGCTCTGAAATCTGGTGGCGCTCCCCCTCCAAGGCAGCCCAATGGGCACAAACCCTGGTTGCCCTCCCACTGCTCCATCTCGCGGTGCACCCGCTCCCAATTGGCCCTGCAAAGCCTGGGCAGGGTAAATAGGGTGTATGGGGAGTAGATGAGATGTGCCAGCTCAGCAGGTCCTTGCATGGCCTCCTCCGATCCTGGGGGTGTGAAGTGATGCTCCTGTCCTGGGGTCAAGTAAACTTGCAGCCCAAGCCAGTCATGTGTGTCCCAACTCCCTGGCACACCTTGCTGCCCAGGGGAGGACTGACAACACCCAGGGCCTCCAGACCAAATAAAGCAAGGGCCCCCTGTCAGGCCCTGCCCGTGACCCATTCCTGGCCCTATCATGAATCACCCCTGGCCCCGCCCCTTCAATTTGTACAAAGTACTATCTAACTAACTAAAAAAAAAAAAACACTGTTTAACAACAGAGTCTAATGGGACATGGAGGAGTCTTTTTCTAACAGTGTCCCATGGACAGTCTGTTAGAAAGTGTCCCCTCCAGGCCCCATTACAGACCCTGTTCGGCCAATCACAGGGCGCTTGTGTGGCCTGCCTGCCGCCTACTGTATAGTGTCCCAGAATCATGCCTCAGCATGTGGCCGTGCATCTGTCCGAATTCATCAAAGAAAAAAAAACGGCAGCGCGGCTGTTCTGCATATAAGTCGGGACAGCCTGGGTGGAACCCCGGCCCAGTCCGCCCCTGCCGCACGGCGCCCCTATTGCCAATGGCGCCCTGTGCGGTCACACACACGGCACACCCCAGGTACGGCATGCGCAGTATGTTCGGCGCAGGAACGCGCCTAATTTAAATGGTCCCCGCTCCATTTGAATTAAGTGGGCTTGCGCCAGGCGGATTTACGCTACGCCGCCACAACTTTACAGGCAAGTGCTTTGTGAATCAAGCACTTGCCCGTAAAACTTGCGGCGGTGTAACGTAAATGTAATATGTTACGCCGCCGCAGAGTAAGCCGATTCTACCTCTGAATCTGGTCCAGGATCTTTTGCACAAAACTTCATGTGACTCTCAAAACACCATAAATCCACCACCGAAAAAAGTGTGCGCTTACCAGCTGCAAAGACCAGTATAGCCTGTAGCTTACACCCAGCCAAGGTCATTCCCTTGCGGTCAGGGCAGGACTTAGGGTGGTGGGGGCCTCTGGGCTTGAGTCATTTTCGAGCCCTACCTTCTATACATTAAAAAATGGGTGTGGTTCACGCAAAATAGTGGGTGTGGCTTTGTGGGCATGGCTCGGAAGGGGGAGTGGTTAGGGTTTGAGATGAATGAGGGATGGAGGGAGAAAGAAAGAAAGAAAGAAAGAAAGAAAGAAAGAAAGAAAGAAAGAAAGAAAGAAAAAAGAAAGAAAGAAAGAAAGAAAGAAGGGAGAGAACGAGGGAGAGAAAGAGAGAGAGATGGAGGGACAGATAGATAGATCTATCTATCTATCCATCTATCGAGCGATCTATCGATTCAGCTATCCAGCTTACATGACTCTACCGCCGCAAAATATCCACAACCAATATTTCTTGGTCCAAAAAGAAACAAAAGGCCCACTTCTGCACTCACCGGAGTCTTTGGGAAAACGAGAGCTAAATAATAAAAATCATCCATTAGTCATTACAGAAATATTCCCTTTTCCCTATAATTCACGTCCTAGTAATTACTATCTGACCAGCCTTATAAAAACCACAACAAAACGAAGGTCAACTAGCAGCGGACAAGTGTTCATTATACAATAATTACATTGTGATTGTGCAGACAGAGCCTTGAAACTGGTTTATCTTTCAACAGCCTCCGATGTTCTGCTGAATAAGTTCCCCCGGCGGATAAGGACCCCCCTGTCCTGCGTAAGCACGGCGTGTGGCTTGCTGTCTAGTGCTGATTTGTCTCAGCTCTACATGTTCACCTATTTTTGGAGGCTCAGTTCAGGTTCATACTGCGCAAGCGCCGCGCTACGCTACGCTCAGTACAGGGGGGTCCTTATCTGCCGAGGGAACTTTTTCGGCAGGACACACGGTCAGCGTAAAACAATCAATAGCGCAGGGCGGGCGCTACCTATTTACATCACGTGTATGGAGAAGGACACAAGGGGGGGACGGGGGCCCCGAGTACATTGCGGGGGCCCTACGCAGCTTGCGTAGCAAGCTTATAAAGCGTATCGGCCCTGGGAGCGGTATACACAGAGCGTGCTGTGACTCAGTGGACGGGAAGCGTATGCGCTGGAGAAATAATCAAAGAAAAAAGTAAGGAGACTTTAACAGGCAGGGGGCCCCCTATTGTACAGGGCCCATGGGCTTGAGCCCAGTTAAGCCCAATGGTAAGTCTGGCCCTGCTTGCGGTGATTCCAAGGGATAATCCGGTCACTCCACCAACAGGGCCATCCGAGCGGGGTCAATCCTCCTCCACCAGCCAGATGATGGCTCAGGGTTAACAATATGTCTCTGAAAAACCACACAAAATTTCTCCATAGGTAAAATCTGGTTGGTTTATTTTTTCTTAAAAACTAAAAACAAGGCGATACGTTAGATTGCACAGTCGTGAGTACTGTAGCCGGCCAGCTGCAGAATTTTATATTGTGATCAAAATTTTTATGCCTTGTTGGCTATTTGCCTTTTCAGTTTTATTAAACAAATTATTATTATTGAAATTTAAGTGACCACTTTCTAGCGCAAAATTTCACAAAATATTTCCTAACACACTCTTTGCCCTAGGTTGATACTGCTGCTTATACAGTATGAGGAGTAAGCATTTTCACCTTAGGATAGGAAGTGTGGTACTGACATGATCATCAGATAATAACAGTAAAAAGGCCTTAAAGTAAATTGAAAATTATACAATCACCACATCTTAATGATAATCTGCAATTTATTACATTAAGCCCTCATTCACACGAGGCGGACTGCGTTGCTACGGAGTCCGCCAGCTCCACCCACTTTAGCGAGTGATCTCTCCGCTGAGCCGGCAGATGACAAGTCCCTCTCCGCCCACTGAGCAGGGAGGGGCTTGCGCAGCGCCGCTATCTCCTATGGAGAGATCTGATGAAAATGGACAGCATGTCCGTTTTCATCAGATCTTACCCGATTCGATCCACCATGGACGGATGGGGACATATCGCCATACATCTGATTTTGGCGGATCGGATGTCAGCGGACATGTCTCCTCTGACATCTCACGCTCCATAGGCTTGCATTCATCAACCAACCATCTTACATTGTCTTTTGGTCCATCGATTGTCCAAAAATAGAATAGCTATTGATTGACCCCAGTATTACCCCTGTAAATCAGCTGTACACAAGTAAAACATATGGAAATATCCACAAAAAGTGACCATTGTCCTTTAGGGTGCTCTACAGGTTTAAGTGAGGACTGAAGACCAAGTGGACAGAAGATCAAACAGCCGCATATGAAAACACAGAAGTGTGTCCCTGCCAGTGTGTGGTTGGGAAGTGTGTCCAGGTGACAACAATGAGGAAGTGTCCACACTTCTGTCTGACACCTCTGTAGAAGAGTGCTGATATGGCAACGGATAATGATCTAGGAACACCAAAGAGACTTCAGATAGAGACATTTATTTATACTGGTTGAAGCACTTTACTGTAACATCACACATCAAGGTCCTGCTGACAATAGAGAATGTTTTCCCATCCAGATGTTTTTGGTCAGACTGGGAAATGTTTCTATGTTTGTAAGTCCCTATGTGACACAAACATAATCAAAATGTATTTATATATACCGTATTTATCGGCGTATACCACACACTTTTTCCCCCTTAAAATCAGGGGGAAATCGGGGGTGCGCGATATACGCCAATACTGTTGCAGCTGTGTTCGTTTTTGAATTAGGCGTAAAGCGGGACAAGCTGAGAGGAGCCGAGAGAAGCAGAACACACAAGAAATCCGGCTCCTCTTGGCTCGCCGCCTAATTCAAAAACAAACACCGCCGCAACCCCGGGCAAGGTGCGGATGGACTGGACGAACCCCGCAGACTGACACCTGGAAGCCGCAGGCAGACACCTGGACAGACCCCGCACAAGGAAGCCGCAGACAGACTCCCACAAGGCTGGACGGACCCCGCACACCGCCGCAAACGGACCCCAGACAAGGCCGCCGATGGACAAAAATGTACGTTTTTTTTCCCTTACTTTTTTCCTTAAACTGCGTTTCTAAGCTTGTGGTGCGTGTTATACGCCGGGGGGCGGTATACCCCGATAAATACAGTACTCTCTTTAAAGTGGTTCTCATGCCAATTTTTGGTTCTGGATAGAAAAAAGAAGGATTTCAACTTCTGTCAGATTTGTATTGCTCTAGTGCAGGGGTCTCCAAATGTTGTGAACAAAGGGCCAGTTTACTATCTTTCAGACTTTCGGGGGCAGACAGTGATCGGTGGAAGTAGAAAATGCCCTGTACCATCTGCAGCCTCTGACCTCCCCTGTACCATCCGCAGCCTCTGACCTCCCCTGTACCATCCGCAGCCTCTGACCTCCCCTGTACCATCTGCAGCCCCTGATCTCCCCTGTACCATCCGCAGCCTCTGACCTAGGGTTGCCACCTGTCCGTTTTTGACCCGGACAGTACGGGTTTAGGAGGCTGTGCCCGGGTTTCCCTCTGCCTCACACCCAGACACCATTTCCAGCTGACAGGGGGTACCATGGTGCCTCCTTTTACAAGCCCCGACACACAGGGGGACCCCTTTTCTGTGTTTGCCCCTTCTCCTCTGTATTTGCACCCCCTTTTGTGTGTTTGCCCCGTCTCCTCTGTATATGCACCCCCTTTTCTGTGTTTGCCCCCTTCTCCTCTGTATTTGCACCCCCTTTTCTGTGTTTGCCCCCTTCTCCCCTGTATTTGCACCCCCTTTTCTGTGTTTGCCCCGTCTCCTCTGTATTTGCACCCCCCTCTTCTGTATTTGCCCCGTCTCCTCTGTATATGCACCCCCCTCTTCTGTGTTTGCCCTATCTCCTCTGTATTTGCACCTCCTTTTCTGTGTTTGCCCCGTCTCCTCTGTATTTGCAGCCTCTGACCTTCCCTGTACCATCCGCAGCCTCTGATCTCCCCTGTACCATCCACAGCCTCTGACCATCTCTTGTCTTATATCACTTCTGCAGTCTAGAGAGGAGTCAAGAATGGAAGTGCCGCCGGGATGGGGGTCATGGGAGAAGTCAGACATGTATGGACTGTGGAGAAAAGACTATAGGAAAACCAGAGCCACTAAGCTGGAGCCGACCGACTGATCCCTGCACAGTGCACCTGAGAGAAGGTCAGTGACAGCTCCCCCAGGCCAGTCCAAGGGGGGGGGGGGTTACTGATGTAAGGGGGCACTGATATAAAGGTTTCCCTCTTATATTAGTAAACACCCTTACTTTAGTGTTTCCTTTCTGCAGAAGGTAGTCTCTGGTCAGCAGAGTCCTCCCCACATTCCCAGAGTTTCCTTTTACATCATAGTCTGCAGGATTCCACCTTACAGTGCAATGGTGATCTCTGATGTAAAGGGGAATGCAGTCGACTCTGATATAAGTGGGGTCTCTGGTCACCAGTGCCCCCCCTTATATCAGAGTTCTCACTTAGATCATGATCTGCAATGTTCCCCTTTATGTGAGAGTTCCCTTGCACTGTTCATGGGAATACTGCAGAATGATATATGGGAAAACTTTGTGCTGGGTTATATTAATCTGACCGTCATGTAAATGGATAAATATGTTTTTTTACTTTTGTTTAACGTAAACACTTTGCTAATAGCTTTAATTACATGTTTATAGCCTAAATGTTGATATTTGCAATTTTTGCAGCGTCAGTAAAAAATGTGTCTGTGCCAGTAAATGACATGATTTTTGCCAGGAAAAAAAAATGTGTCGTTTGTAAATGATATGTCTCTCTCTATATATATAATACACTCTTCAAGTGTGCTTTAAAATGCATGGTTTTCCCTTTTATGAACAATAAAATATTGAAGTTATGCTGTTAAAATGACTGGTATAATAATGCTGTGGTGCTGGTATGAAATAATTTCCAGGGCTGGATTTTATTCTCTTGGGAGTAGACCACTAAATTAAAAGTGGTCTCGTAGCGCTTAAACACTCATGAGCCTTGCTCCTGTTCACCATAGATTCCCTTTTCTCCTCTGGCCTCTTCCACCCTTAAAGGGGTTGTAAAGGTAAATGTTTTTTCACCTTAATGCATCCTATGTCGCTCTACTTTTGTTTACAGAGCAAAAAATAAAAACTGAACAGGTGATCAAATACCACCAAAAAAAAGCTCTATTTATGGGAAAAAAGGATGCAACTTTTGTGCCGTGTACCGTGCAATCGTCAGTTAAAGTAATGCAGTACCAAATTGTAAAAAGTGCTCTGGTCAGGAAAGGGCTAAAATCTTCTGGGACTAAAGTGGTTAATGACGGATTTAAAAGAAACTCCTGCCTAAAAAGTGACAAATTGTCATATTGTGGATTATAAATGCATTGGTGGTTCAGTGGTAGAATTCTCGCCTGCCACGCGGGAGGCCCGGGTTCGATTCCCGGCCAATGCAATGGTTGCTTTTTTTTCTGCAGCTCTAAATATTTGCGTTTGTGGCTGATAACTGTAGAGGAAAAAGCCACCATTGTATCGGAAGCAGCAATCAGTGATGTGTCACAGTAAGCCACGCCCCCTAACAGTTAGAAATAACTCCCTAGGACACACTAAGGAAAACCGCAGAAGTGATCAAATACCACCACAAGAAAGCTCTATTTGTGGGAAAAAAAGGAAGTCAATTTTGTTTCGGAGCCACGTTGCACGACCGCACAATTGTCAATTAAAGCGATACAGTACCGAATCTCAAAAAGTGGCCTGGTCATTTGGCAGGCAAATGGTCCGGGGCTGAAGTGGTTAATGACTATCAATTATTTATTTTCAGTGGATTGCACAAGAAAATTTGAATATTTCCTGTATGCTTGAAATTAAATAAGTGCAATATTCTGCTTGATAGTAGGGATGAGCCGAACACCCCCTGGTTCAGTTTGCACCAGAACATGCGAACGGACCGAAAGTTTACATGAACTTTCGAACCCTGTTAACCACTTGCCGACCAGCCGCCGCAGTAATACGGCGGCAGGTCGGCACTCCTGCGCGAGAGCCCGTAGCTCTACGTCGCGCCTTTCGCGGCCACTAGGGGGTGCGTGCGCGCCGCCGGCGGCGCGCGCCCCCGAGTCCCGTGCATGTGCCCGGCGGGCACGATCGCCGCCGGGCACACGCGATCGCTCGTTACAGAGCGGGGAACGGGAGCTGTGTGTGAAAACACAGCTTTCGTTCCTGTCAGCGGGGGAAACGCTGATTTTCTGTTCATACAATGTATGAACGGAACATCAGTGATTCCCCCTAGTAAGTCCACCCCCCCCCCCATACAGTTAGAACACAAATAGGAACACACTTAACCCCTTCCCCGCCCCCTAGTGTTAACCCCTTCACTGCCAATGGCATTTTTATAGTAATCCAATGCATTTTTATAGCATTGATCGCTAAAAAAATGTCAATGGTCCCAAAAATGTGTCAAAAGTGTCCGAAGTGTCCGCCATAATATCGCAGTACCGAAAAAAAACGCTGATCGCCGCCATTACTAGTAAGAAAAAAAATAATAATAAAAATGCCATAAAACTACCCCCTATTTTGTAAACGCTATAACTTTTGCGCAAACCAATCAATAAACGCTAATTGCGATTTTTTTTTATGAAAAATATGTAGAAGAATACGTATCGGCCTAAACTGAGGAAAAAATATTTTTTTTTATATATTTTTGGGGGATATTTATTATAGAAAAAAGTAAAAAATATTGCATTTTTTTCAAAATAGTCGCTCTGTTTTTGTTTATAGCGCAAAAAAAAAAAAAACGCAGAGATGATCAAATACCACCAAAAGAAAGCTCTATTTGTGGGGAAAAAAAGGACGCCAATTTTGTTTGGGAGCCACGTCGCACGACCGCGCAATTGTCAGTTAAAGCGACGCAGTGCCGAATCGCAAAAAGTGCTCTGGTCTTTGGACAGCAATATGGTCCGGGGCTAAAGTGGTTAAAGTCTATGGGACGTGAGAAATCAAGAGTGCGAATTTTAAAGGCTAATATACAAGTTACTGTCATAAAAAGGGTTTGGGGTCCCGGATCCTGCCCCAGGGTACATGTATCAATGCAAAACAAAGTTTGAACAAGGGAAGCTTTTTTTCAGGAGCAGTGATTTTAATGATGCTTAAAGTGAAAAAATAAAAGTGAAATATTCCTTTAAATATCGTACCTGGGGTGTGTCTATAGTATGCCTGTGAAGTGGCGCATGTTTCCCGTGTTTAGAACAGTCCCTGCACAAAATGACAATTCTAAAGGAAAAAAATAAATAAAACTGCTTGCGGCTTTAATGTAAAGTCTGGTCCCGGCAATATGGATGAAAATCATTGAGAAAAAGGGAGCCCCGCCTTTGGGTCTTGTATGGCTATTAAGGGGAACCCTGCACCCAAATTAAAAAAGGAAAGGTGCGGGGCCCCCAGGCCCTATATACTCTGAACAGCAGTATACAGGGGTGGTGCAAACAAGACAGGGAGTGTAGCTCCAGACAAAAAATCTGTTTGTAATTTGGAACAGATACATTTTTAAAGTGTAGCTCCAGCCAAAAAATACATTTTTAAGCTTTTTAGAAAACATAGGGAAGGGTTATCACCCTTGTAACATTTGTTTTGCTGTCTGTGCACCTGTTCAGAACATTTCACCTCACTTTCTGTCTCAATGACAATTGGTTTTTGAAAATTTGGGGGTTTTAGTGGTGGACACAAGACTGCAACTCCTCACAGAAACTCTAGTTGGAGCGCAGAAATGAGCCCTGCTGCAAAGTATTGCATCAAAAATTGTAATTATACGCCCCAGTTAAACAGTGGCAGAAAAATTGGGCCTTAGCCACTTAGCCACTAGTGGTGGTGCCCAGAACCAAAAATCTTCTTACAAGCTATCAGTCAGCATGATCATTGAGGAGGAAAAGGATAGTCACTCAGCAAAACAGGATAGTCACTCAGCATCAGCATAGGCATTCTTGAAGGCATCTGACATTCAAAAAAAAAATATTCGGTTACATCAGCATCAGGTTCTTGGTAGCTGGTGATCCAAGACTGATTCATTTTTATGAAGGTCAGTCGATCGACTGAGTCGGTGGACAGGTGCACCCTGTGATCGGTTACAAAGCCTCCAGCAGCACTGAATGTGCGTTCCAAAAGAACGCTGGATGCAGGACAGGCCAGTAGCTTAATTGCATACTGTGCATGCTCTGGCCAGTGATCCATCCTCAAGACTAGGGATGAGCACCCCGTTCGAAGATTGTCTGTTCGTACGTTCGACGAAATTCGAACAAAACGCAATAGCCCATAATTCGCAGCAGAATTGCGCGCTGATGATTGGCCAAGCATGCTGTATGTCTCGCATGCTTGGCCAATCACAGCGCGCAAAAAACGAAGAGCCATAATTGGCCAAAGCCTGGGTGGCTTTGGCCAATTATGGCTCAGGGCTTTAGCTGGGCGGCCTCGTGTAGTGTGTTGCGGCGTTGTTCATGAGAGCAGTCAGAGAGAGAGAGATAGTCTTTTTAGATAGCTAGATAGAGCAGGCAGGCTAGTCAGTTTAGCTTAATTTACAGTGTGTAGAGGATATATATATATATATCCCTAGGAGTTGAACATAGATTTATACACTGTATAGCTTAGCTAGATCAGCTATTCCTATTTGTCAGGCAGGAGATTGTGCTAGCTGCAATGTTCTAACGTGTTGTATTGCCTGTGTGCTGTTTAGTTTACACCTATACATACTCGGTGTTACTGCACTTGTCCTGATTAATAGCACCTAAAAGCATTTGCTTTTACTGCACGTGTGCTGTTTAATAGCAACTAAACGCATGTGCTGTTACTGCACGTTTGCTGTTTAATAGCACCTAAATGCATTTGCTGTTACTGCACGTGTGCTATTTAATAGCAACTAAACGCATTTGCTGTTACTGCATGTGTGCTGTTTAATAGCAACTAAATGCATTTGCTGTTACTGCATGTGTGCTGTTTAATAGCACCTAAACGCATTTGCTGTTACTGCACGTTTGCTGTTTAATAGCACCTAAACGCATTTGCTGTTACTGCACATTTGCTTTTTAATAGCACCGAAACGCATTTGCTGTTACTGCACGTGTGCTGTTTAATAGCACCTAAACCCATTTGCTGTTACTGCACGTTTGCTGTTTAATAGCACCTAAACGTATTTGCTGTTACTGCAAGTGAGCTGTTTAATAGCACCTAAACGCAGTTGCTGTTACTGCACGTGTGCTGTTTAATAGCAACTAAACGCATTTGCTGTTACTGCATGTGTGCTGTTTAATAGCAACTAAACGCATTTGATGTTACTGCACGTTTGCTGTTTAATAACACCTAAACGCTTTTGCTGTTACTGCACATGAGCTGTTTAATAGCACCAAAAACGCATTTGCTGTTACTGCACGTTTGCTGTTTAATAGCACCGAAACGCAATTGCTGTTACTGCACGTGTGCTGTTTAATTTCACCTAAACGCATTTGCTGTTACTGCACGTTTGCTGTTTAATAGCACCTAAACGCATTTTCTGTTACTGCATGTGTGCTGTTCAATAGCACCTAGACGCAGTTGCTGTTACTGCACGTTTGCTGTTTAATAGCACCCAAACGCATTTGCTGTTACCGCATGTGTGCTGTTTAATAGCAACTAAACGCATTTGTTGTTACTGCATGTGTGCTTTTTAATAGCACCTAAACACATTTGTTGTTACTGCATGTGTGCTTTTTAATAGCACCTAAACGCATTTGCTGTTACTGCACGTTTGCTGTTTAATAGCACCTAAACGCATTTGCTGTTACTGCACGTGTGCTGTTTAATAGCACCTAAACGCAGTTGCTGTTACTACATGTGTGCTGTTTAATAACACCTAAACACATTGCTGTAACTGCACGTTTGCTGTTTAATAGCACCTAAACGCATTTGCTGTTACTGCATGTGTGCTGTTTAATAGCACCTAAAAGCATTTGCTGTTACTGCACGTGTGCTGTTTAATAGCACCTAAACCCATTTGCTGTTACTGCATGTGTGCTGTTTAATAGCAACTAAACACATTTGCTGTTACTGCACGTTTGCTGTTTAATAGCACCTAAACACATTTGCTGTTACTGCACGTGTGCTGTTTAATAGCACCTAAACGCATTTGCTGTTACTGCATGTTTGCTGTTTAATAGCACCTAAACGTATTTGCTGTTACTGCAAGTGAGCTGTTTAATAGCACCTAAACGCAGTTGCTGTTACTGCACGTGTGCTGTTTAATAGCAACTACACGCATTTGCTGTTACTGCATGTGTGCTGTTTAATAGCAACTAAACGCATTTGATGTTACTGCACGTTTGCTGTTTAATAGCACCTAAACGCATTTGCTGTTACTGCACATGAGCTGTTTAATAGCACCTAAACGCATTTGCTGTTACTGCACGTTTGCTGTTTAATAGCACCGAAACGCAATTGCTGTTACTGCACGTGTGCTGTTTAATTTCACCTAAACGCATTTGCTATTACTGCACGTTTGCTGTTTAATAGCACCTAAACACATTTGCTGTTACTGCACGTGTGCTTTTTAATAGCACCTAAACACAGTTGCTGTCACTGCACGTTTGCTGTTTAATAGCACCTAAACGCATTTGCTGTTACCGCATGTGTGCTGTTTAATAGCAACTAAATGCATTTGTTGTTACTGCATGTGTGCTTTTTAATAGCACCTAAACGCATTTACTGTTACTGCATGTTTGCTGTTTAATAGCACCTAAACGCATTTGCTGTTACTGCACGTGTGCTGTTTAATAGCACCTAAACGCAGTTGCTGTTACTACACGTGTGCTGTTTAATATCACCTAAACACATTGCTGTAACTGCACGTTTGCTGTTTAATAGCACCTAAATGCATTTGCTGTTACTGCACGTGTGCTGTTTAATAGCACCTAAATGCAGTTGCTGTTACTGCACGTGTGCTGTTTAATAGCACCTAAACGCATTTGCTGTTACTGCACGTTTGCTGTTTAATAGCACCTAAACGCATTTGCTGTTACTGCACGTGTGCTGTTTAATAGCACCTAAACGCATTTGCTGTTACTGCATGTTTGCTGTTTAATAGCACCTAAACGTATTTGCTGTTTCTGCACGTTTGCTGTTTAATAGCACCTAAACGCATTTGCTGTTACTGCACGTGAGCTGTTTAATAGCACCTAAACGCATTTGCTGTTACTGCACGCATATATGCAAAGAAAAAATATCCAATCACAAAGTGAAAGAATGGCGGACTTTGAGGCAGTGCGGAAGTATGTTAAAAGATATATTTTAATACACAACGCTTGTTGTGACCCTGGGGCACACACAGACCAAACACCTATATGCACCACTGAGGTTGCTGTAGATCACACTGTTGATAAAAAGCGTTTGTCCAGAATTTACTTTGGAGCTTTTATTTGTTTGGATGCTTGATTGTGCATAAGAAGCGGCCCCAGCTCTAGTCCCATCTTAGGACTTTCCAGACAAGGAACTATTGGTTACTGGATGTTATAACATAGTTTCTGGTACCTATTGAAATGGCGTACTGTACCTGATATTCGGGGACCGTTGTTAGTATTCACGTCACTATATGGATCACTGACCCTTCAAGACGCCTTAATAGATGACAATACCTATATTTGAACACCCTGGCACCTTTAATGCCTGAATTCGATGGATGAATGTACTTATCGTGTTTCACTAGATTACACGACTGTATTACATTCTTCCCCCTCCCTAAAATCCTCTCTGTCTCGCCCTGAAGAAGCCCAATGGCGAAACGCGTAGGCGACTTCAAGGGATTTGCTCCAATACTCTTGTAACCTATAGGGTCACATTTTACCTATGTCAAGTATTTCTTTATATATTGTAAAATTGTATAATTCTTTATTTTTATTTTTGTATTAAAATATATCTTTTAACATACTTCCGCACTGCCTCAAAGTCCGCCATTCTTTCACTTTGTGATTGGATATTTTTTCTTTGCATATATACTATATACGGATGTGGCAAATGTGAGTGCTTTTCCTGTGTATCCTTTCCTTATATGTTTTTCACCCTTCTACCATCCCCCTTCTTTGCTTTTTCTTTTTCTTTTTCCCCCTTTCCTACTTTTTCTTTTCTTCCCCTTCCCCTTCCAAACCCCTTCCCAATTTTTTGAAGCACCTAAATGCAGTTGCTGTCACTGCACGTGTGCTGTTTAATATCACCACAACGCATTTGCTGTTACTGCACATTTGCTGTTTAATAGAACCTAAACGCATTTGCTGTTACTGCACGTGAGCTGTTTAATAGCACCTAAACGCATTTGCTGTTACTGCACGTTTGCTGTTTAATATCACTTAAACGCATTTGCTGTCACTGCACATTTGATGTTTAATATCACCTAAACGCATTTGCTGTTACTGCACGTGTGCTGTTTAATAGCACCTAAACGCAGTTGCTGTTACTACACGTGTGCTGTTTAATATCACCTAAACACATTGCTGTAACTGCACGTTTGCTGTTTAATAGCACCTAAATGCATTTGCTGTTACTGCACGTGTGCTGTTTAATAGCACCTAAATGCAGTTGCTGTTACTGCATGTTTGCTGTTTAATAGCACCTAAATGCATTTGTTGTTACTGCACGTGTGCTGTTTAATAGCACCTAAATACAGTTGCTGTTACTGCATGTTTGCTGTTTAATAGCACCTAAATGCATTTGTTGTTACTGCACGTGTGCTGTTTAATAGCACCTAAACGCATTTGCTGTTACTGCATGTTTGCTGTTTAATAGCACCTAAACACATTTGCTGTTTCTGCACGTTTGCTGTTTAATAGCACCTAAACGCATTTGCTGTTACTGCACGTGAGCTGTTTAATAGCACCTAAACGCATTTGCTGTTACTGCACGTTTGCTGTTTAATAGCACCTAAATGCAGTTGCTGTCACTGCACGTGTGCTGTTTAATATCACCACAACGCATTTGCTGTTACTGCACATTTGCTGTTTAATAGCACCTAAACGCATTTGCTGTTACTGCACGTGAGCTGTTTAATAGCACCTAAACGCATTTGCTGTTACTGCACGTTTGCTGTTTAATAGCACCTAAACGTATTTGCTGTTACTGCATGTGTGCTGTTTAATATCACCTAAACGCAGTTGCTGTTACTACACGTGTGCTGTTTAATAACACCTAAACACATTTGCTGTTACTGCACGTTTGCTGTTTAATATCACTTAAATGCATTTGCTGTCACTGCACATTTGCTGTTTAATATCACCTAAACGCATTTGCTGTTACTGCACGTGTGCTGTTTAATAGCACCTAAACGCAGTTGCTGTTACTACACGTGTGCTGTTTAATATCACCTAAACACATTGCTGTAACTGCACGTTTGCTGTTTAATAGCACCTAAATGCATTTGCTGTTACTGCACGTGTGCTGTTTAATAGCACCTAAATGCAGTTGCTGTTACTGCATGTTTGCTGTTTAATAGCACCTAAATGCATTTGTTGTTACTGCACGTGTGCTGTTTAATAGCACCTAAACGCATTTGCTGTTACTGCACGTTTGCTGTTTAATAGCACCTAAACGCATTTGCTGTTACTGCACGTGTGCTGTTTAATAGCACCTAAACGCATTTGCTGTTACTGCACGTTTGCTGTTTAATAGCACCTAAACGCATTTGCTGTTTCTGCACGTTTGCTGTTTAATAGCACCTAAACGCATTTGCTGTTACTGCACGTGAGCTGTTTAATAGCACCTAAACGCATTTGCTGTTACTGCACGTTTGCTGTTTAATAGCACCTAAATGCAGTTGCTGTCACTGCACGTGTGCTGTTTAATATCACTACAACGCATTTGCTGTTACTGCACATTTGCTGTTTAATAGAACCTAAACGCATTTGCTGTTACTGCACGTGAGCTGTTTAATAGCACCTAAACGCATTTGCTGTTACTGCATGTTTGCTGTTTATTATCACCTAAACGCAGTTGCTGTTACTACACGTGTGCTGTTTAATAACACCTAAACACATTTGCTGTTACTGCACGTTTGCTGTTTAATATCACTTAACCGCATTTGCTGTCACTGCACATTTGCTGTTTAATATCACCTAAACGCATTTGCTGTTACTGCATGTTTGCTGTTTAATAGCACCTAAACGCAGTTGCTGTTACTGCATGTTTGCTGTTTAATAGCAGATAAACGCAGTTGCTGTTACTGCAAGTTTGCTGTTTAATAGCACCTAAACGGATTTGCTGTTATTGCACATGTGCTGTTTACTATCACTTAAACGCATTTGCTGTAACTGCACGTGTGCTGTTTAATATCACCTAAACGCATTTGCTGTCACTTGCACATTTGCTGTTTAATATCACCTAAACGCATTTGCTGTTACTGCACGTTTGCAGTTTAATAGCACCTAAACGCAGTTGCTGTTACTGCACGTTTGCTGTTTTATAGCACCTAAACGCAGTTTCTGTTACTGCACGTTTGCTGTTTAATAGCACATAAACATCCTTTGTGTTACTGCACTTGTGCTGTTTATTACCACCTAAACATACTTTTTGTTACTGCACTT
Organism: Rana kukunoris; assembly: GCA_029574335.1. NCBI lineage: Eukaryota > Metazoa > Chordata > Amphibia > Anura > Ranidae > Rana > Rana kukunoris. Next base: position 518,478,896 of record CM056051.1, on the reverse strand, counting down.
CTGCTGTTTATTTTCACCTAAACGTAGTTGGTGTTACTGCACTTGTGCTGTTTATTAGCACCTAAACGTACTTGGTGTTACTGCACTTGTGCTGTTCAGTTGCACCTAAACCTCCTTTGTGTTACTGCACTTGTGCTGTTTATTAGCACCTAAACATAGTTGTGTTACTGCACTTGTGCTGTATATTTTTCACTTAAACCTACTTGGAGTTTACTGCACTTGTACTCTCCAGTTTGTACCTAAAGGTACGAGGTGTGTGTACTGATTTTGTCCTGTGCAGGCCATTAAAATGTCTGGAAGGACAACAAAGAGAGTCACGAGGGCAAGCAGTCTCTGCATCTAGAGGCAACGCTGGTGGTGGACATGGTGCATCGTCTTCAGCACTGGGCCGTGGCCATTCGTCCTTCTTTTCGGGAGCTGGCCGTGTTAAGTCTCAACATGCAGAGAAATTAGTAGAGTGGATGACCAAGCCGTCCTCATCCTTCTCATCCTCTCTCACCCAGGCTGAGCTTAGTTTGTCTGGCAAAGCAGCTGCCAAGGCGTCCTCTTCCCTCTGCACAATGGCATCACACAATCCTTCCCTAGTCCCACCATGTCCTCCTGAGGAGTGCCCCGAACTGTTTCAACACAGTGTTGGGTACATGCTGCATGAAGATGCATAGCATTTTGAAGGCTCCGATGATGGAACACAATAGAGGAAGGCATTAATGTGAGCCCAGAGAGAGGGGGTGCCCGAGAGGGACAGCAATCTGCCAGTGATGTTCCCCCAGCTGGAGCATACTGCAAGGATTTTGACAGTGATGAGGAGGGAGGGAATGATGAGGTCACTGACTCTATGTGGGTGCCTGATAGGAGAGAGGAGGAGGAAGAGGAGGACGAGGCACAGGCACATCTCCAAAGAGGCAGGATGCCCTCCAGGGGCCAGCTTAAGGGCAGCACACTAACTGCATTACATCGCAGAGCTACACCTGTGCGGGGCGCTGCTGTGTCTAAACGTTACTGCAAAAGTTCTTTGGTGTGGGCCTTTTTTGAGACATGTGCATCAGATCGCACCGTTGCTATTTGCAACATATGTCTCAAGCGTATCTCGCGTGGCCATAACATCACCCGCTTGGGCACCACATGCTTGACCAGACATATGTCGACCTGCCATGCAGTTCGTTGGCAAGCATACCAGAAATACCCACACCAAAGAACCAAGCGGACCTCCCCTTGCCCCTCATCAGCTGCGACCTCCAACCCCACTAGACCCTCAGACCTCTCTGAAGCCTGCACTGATAGGACTAAAGGTGTAGAAATAGGTGTGTCACAGCCTAGTAGTACATGCGGGCAATCTACTGATAGTACCAGACAAATTTCCCTGCCACAGCTGCTGCAGCGCCAAAAGAAGTACACTCCCAGCCATCCACATGCCCAGCGGTTGAATGCTAGCTTAGCGAAATTGCTAGCACTTCAACTGCTACCTTTTCAGTTGGTAGATTCTGCCCCCTTCCATGAGTTTGTGGAATGTGCGGTACCTCAGTGACAAGTTCTCAAACGCCACTTTTTCTCACGGAAGGCGATTCCGGCTCTCTACCGCCATGTGGAAGGCAATGTCTATGCCTCGCTGGACAGGGCAGTCAGTGGTAAGGTGCATATTACCGCTGACTCATGGTCCAGCAGGCATGGAAAGGGACGTTACCTCTCTTTCACGGCGCATTGAGTGACTTTGCTGGCAGCTGGGAAGGACGCAGGGCAAGGTACAGTAGTTTTGGAGGTTGTTCCACACTACTACTGTTTGTGACACACCTCTCTCCTCCACCCCCTCCTCTTCTTTATTCTCAGTGGCCTCTTCCTGTGCTGATGTCTCTTCGGAACCAGCAGTTTGGGGTATGAATGCATTGGTGGTTCAGTGGTAGAATTCTCGCCTGCCACGCGGGAGGCCCGGGTTCGATTCCCGGCCAATGCAATAGATACTTTTTCCTGCAGTTCTAAATATTCAAATTTGTGGCAAATAACTGTGTAGAGGAAAAATCCATCATTGACTTAGATATACACAAACAAACCTAAAGGTAAATTTGTACATGTGGCAGAAACTATGAGCATATATCGGTACAATGCCCTTTCAGTCTGCCAAGAGAGGAATAGCCAATCAACAAAAGTACCATATTTTGACTGCAGTTTTGAAGGATTTGAGAGCACATCGTAAGCTTGTAATGAATTGCACCTGATCATGCTATTCCGAAGACCTGACAATCAACTATGGCTGATCCCTTAACTTAGCAACCAAAAATATTGAAGTTTAACCACTTGCCGACTGCCTCACGCACATTTACGTTGGCAGAATGGCACGGGCAGGCTAAGCAACTTATATGTATACAGATATACACAGATACTCTAGTTGGAGCGCAGGATTGAGCCTGCTGCAAAGTATTGCATCAAAAACTGTAATTACATGCCCCTGTTATACAGGGGCAGAAAAATTGGGCCTTAGGCACTGATACTGGTGCGACAACACTGCAACCCCTCACAGATACTCTAGTTGGAGTGCAGGAATGAGCCCTGCTGCAAAGTATTGTATCAAAAATTGTAATAATACGCCCCTGTTAAACAGAGGCAGAAAAATTGGACCTTAGCCACTAGTAGTGGTGCCCAGAACAAAAAATCTTCTTACAAGCTATCAGCATGATCATTGAGGAGGATAAGGATAGTCACTCAGCATAACAGGATAGTCACTCAGCATCAGCATAGGCAGTCTTGACGGCATCTGACATTCAAAAAAATTATTCGGTTACATCAGCATCAGGTTGGTAGCTGGTGATTCAAGACTGATTCATTTTTATGAAGGTCAGTCGATCGACTGAGTCGGTGGACAGGTGCACCCTGTGATCGGTTACAAAGCCTCCAGCAGCACTGAATGTGCGTTCCAAAAGAACGCTGGATGCAGGACAGGCCAATAGCTCAATTGCATACTGTGCAAGCTCTGGACAGTGATCCATCCTCAAGACCCAGTAACCCAAAGGATTTTCAGTGGGAACGGTGTCCAAGTCTGATCTTGTTCCTAGGTAATCCTGCACCATGTAATTCAGTCGCTGGTGATGGTTGCTGGAACTGATCATACCTTGGGGCTGTGGACTAAAAAATTGACTGAAAGCATTGGTCAGACAGCCACCTTCTCCACCGCTCCTTCTGTGACTGACCGAAGTTACCAAATTGTAAAAAGTGCTCTGGTCAGGAAGGGGGTATAATCTTCTGGGGCCAAAGTGGTTAACGACGGATTTAAAAGAAACTCTGACCTAAAAAAAATTATTTACAAATTATCACACATGAAAACATGATGTATAAATGCATTGGTGGTTCAGTGGTAGAATTCTCGCCTGCCACGCGGGAGGCCCGGGTTCGATTCCCGGCCAATGCAATAGATACTTTTTCCTGCAGTTCTAAATATTCAAGTTTGTGGCTGATAACTGTGTAGAGGAAAAATCCATCATTGACTTAGATATACACAAAAAAACCTAAAGGTAAATTTGTACATGTGGCAGAAACTATGAGCATATCTCGGTACAATGCCCTTTCAGTCTGCCAAGAGAGGAATAGCCAATCAACAAAAGTACCATATTTTGACTGCAGTTTTGAAGGATTTGAGAGCACATCGTAAGCTTGTAATGAATTGCACCAGATCATGCTATTCCGAAGACCTGACAATCAACTATGGCTGGTCCCTTAACTTAGCGACCAAAAATATTGAAGTTTAACCACTTGCCGACTGCCTCACGCACATTTACGTTGGCAGAATGGCACGGGCAGGCTAAGCAACTTATATGTATACAGATATACACAGATACTCTAGTTGGAGCGCAGGATTGAGCCCGCTGCAAAGTATTGCATCAAAAACTGTAATTACATGCCCCTGTTATACAGGGGCAGAAAAATTGGGCCTTAGGCACTGATACTGGTGCCACAACACTGCAACCCCTCACAGATACTCTAGTTGGAGTGCAGGAATGAGCCCTGCTGCAAAGTATTGCATCAAAAATTGTAATAATAAGCCCCTGTTAAACAGGGGCAGAAAAATTGGACCTTAGCCACTAGTAGTGGTGCCCAGAACAAAAATTCTTCTTACAAGCTATCAGCATGTTTATTGAGGAGGATAAGGATAGTCACTCAGCATAACAGGATAGTCACTCAGCATCAGCATAGGCAGTCGCACCAGGTTGGTAGCTGGTGATCCAAGACTGATTCATTTTTATGAAGGTCAGTCGATCGACTGAGTCGGTGGACAGGTGCACCCTGTGATCGGTTACAAAGCCTCCAGCAGCACTGAATGTGCGTTCCAAAAGAACGCTGGATGCAGGACAGGCCAATAGCTCAATTGCATACTGTGCAAGCTCTGGACAGTGATCCATCCTCAAGACCCAGTAACCCAAAGGATTTTCAGTGGGAACGGTGTCCAAGTCTGATCTTGTCCCTAGGTAATCCTGCACCATGTAATTCAGTCGCTGGTGATGGTTGCTGGAACTGATCATACCTTGGGGCTGCGGACTAAAAAATTGACTGAAAGCATTTGTCAGACAGCCACCTTCTCCACCGCACCTTCTGTGACTGACCGAAGTTACCAAAATTGTAAAAAGTGCTCTGGTCAGGAAGGGGGTAAAATCTTCTGGGGTCAAAGTGGTTAACAACGGATTTAAAAGAAACTCTGACCTAAAAACAATTATTTACAAATTATCACACATGAAAACATGATGTATAAATGCATTGGTGGTTCAGTGGTAGAATTCTCGCCTGCCACGCGGGAGGCCCGGGTTCGATTCCCGGCCAATGCAATAAATACTTTTTCCTGCAGTTCTAAATATTCAAGTTTGTGGCTGATAACTGTGTAGAGGAAAAACCCATCATTGACTTAGATATACACAAACAACCCTAAAGGTAAATTTGTACATGTGGCAGAAACTATGAGCATATCTCGGTACAATGCCCTTTCAGTCTGCCAAGAGAGGTATAGCCAATCAACAAAAGTACCATATTTTGACTGCAGTTTTGAAGGATTTGAGAGCACATCGTAAGCTTTTAATGAATTGCACCAGATCATGCTATTCCGAAGACCTGACAATCAACTATGGCTGATCCCTTAACTTAGCGACCAAAAATATTGAAGTTTAACCACTTGTCGACTGCCTCACGCACATTTACATTGGCAGAATGGCACGGGCAGGCTAAGCAACTTATATGTATACAGATATACACAGATACTCTAGTTGGAGCGCAGGATTGAGCCCGCTGCAAAGTATTGCATCAAAAACTGTAATTACATGCCCCTGTTAAACAGGGGCAGAAAAATTGGGCCTTAGGCACTGATACTGGTGCCACAACACTGCAACCCCTCACAGATACTCTAGTTGGAGCGCAGGAATGAGTCCTGCTGCAAAGTATTGCATCAAAAATTGTAATTATACGCCCCTGTTAAACAGGGGCAGAAAAATTGGGCCTTAGCCACTAGTAGTGGTGCCCAGAACCAAAAATCTTCTTACAAGCTATCAGCATGATCATTGAGGAGGAAAAGGATAGTCACTCAGCATAATAGGATAGTCACTTAGCATCAGCATAGGCAGTTTTGAAGGCATCCGACATTCAAAAAAATGATTCGGTTACATCAGCATCAGGTTGGTAGCTGGTGATCCAAGACTGATTCATTTTTATGAAGGTCAGTCGATCGACTGAGTCGGTGGACAGGTGCACCCTGTGATCGGTTACAAAGCCTCCAGCAGCACTGAAAGTGCGTTCCAAAAGAACGCTGGATGCAGGACAGGCCAATAGCTCAATTGCATACTGTGCAAGCTCTGGACAGTGATCCATCCTCAAGACCCAGTAACCCAAAGGATTTTCGGTGGGAACGGTGTCCAAGTCTGATCTTGCCCCTAGGTATTCCTGCACCATGTAATTCAGTCGCTGGTGATGGTTGCTGAAACTGATCATACCTTGGGGCTGCGGACTAAAAAATTGACTGAAAGCATTGGTCAGACAGCCACCTTCTCCACCGCTCCTTCTGTGACTGACCGAAGTACAGGCCCGGACTGGCCATAGGGCATATGCCATAGGGCATACCGGGCAAATGCCCGGCTGGCCGCGGTGGCCCGCGGGCCGGTTGTGGCCTGCGAATGGCCCTCACGGCCCACAAACGGCCCGTGGCGGCCAGTGGGCCATATGTCACGTCTCCCCAGGGGTGTACACCACCAACACAGCGCCAGATAGAGAGAGATCAGCTGCGGTATCAAAACCAGTTCTGACACTTCTCCCCTCCTCTGCTGCCCCCATGACCAGTTAGAGGAGAGGAGCTGCTTCTACTCCTCCCCTTCCTCTCTTCACTCCTCCTGTGTCTGCTCCGCCCACTCTCCCGACAGACACTGTTCTGCTGCCTAAGGGATGTGGGCGGGAATATTCAAGCCCAGTAAACAGAAAGGAAAGATGGAGTCTGATATCCATCCAGTCAGTCCCTCCTGCCTCTGAGTGAGTACTGTACACTGATGTAGGGGGAGCCTTCACCCCCTTCTCTCTCTCTCTCTCTCTCTCTCTCTCTTTTCACCTTTCTTTCCTTCTCTCTTTTTTTTCTCTTTTTTTTCCGTTTGTGCCCCCCAAAAAATTTTGAGCACCAGCCTCCACTGTAGATAGATAGCTAGATAGATAATAATAATAATAATAATAATTGCAGCCTCACTGTGCCCATCAAATGCAGCCACTGTGCCATCAATTGTCATCACTGTGTGCCATCAAACGCAGCCACTGTGCCATCAATTGTCACCACTGTGCCATGCAATCAAATGCAGCCACTGTGCCATCAATTGTCACCACTGTGCCATGCCATTAAACGCAGCCACTGTGCCATCAATTGTCACCACTGTGCCATGCCATCAAATGCAGCCACTGTGCCATCAATTGTCACCACTGTGCCATGCCATCAAATGCAGTCACTGTGCCATGCCATCAAACACAGCCACTGTGCCATCAAATGTCACCACTGTGCCATGCCATCAAACACAGCCACTGTGCCATCAATTGTCACCACTGTGCCATGCCAACAAACGCAGCCACTGTGCCATCAGTAGTCAACACTGTGCCATACCATCAAATGCAGCCACTGTGCCATCAATTGTCACCACTGTGCCATGCCATCAAACACAGCCACTGTGCCATCAATTGTCACCACTGTGCCATGCCATCAAACGCAGCCACTGTGCCATGCCATCAAATGCAGCCACTGTGCTATGCCATCAAATGCAGCCACTGTGCCCTTTAATTGGTGCCACTGTGCCAATTAATGCCACTGTGCCCATTGTCGCCAGTGTGCCCATTGATGCCAGTGTGCCCATTGATGCCAGTGTGCCCATTGTCACGGCTGAGCCAGAGGGGACGGCTGAGCCAGAGGGAGCGGCGCTCCGGCGCCCTCTATAGATGCACCCCCACTGTCTATCTACCTTCTTTCTTTCTATCTTTATCTATCCTACTTCCTTTCTATCTGTCTATCTTTATCTATCTATATCTACCTATCTTCCTTCCTTCCCTTCTTTCTTTCTATCTTTTTCTATCTATCTATCTATCTATCTATCTATCTATCTATCTATCTATCTATCTATCTATCTATCTATCTATCTATCTTCCTTCCCTTCTTTCTTTCTATATTATTCATTCTTTCTTTATCCATCTTTCTTCCTATCGTGTGTACGGGCGAGCCGACGGATTTGGCCAGCCGACAGATTTGAAAGCATGCTTTCAAATCTGTTGGCTGGGTACCCGTCCGCCCGACATGTCTGCTGGTTACTACGCTAACCAGCAGACATGTCTTCTCGCACACGCTTCGAATGGTTTCGACGCATGCGCGGAAGTGTTTTACTTCCTGGTGCGGTGATTTGGCGGCGTCAACGTCACCGCCACGTCAGCGCGCCGTCTTTCCGGCGGGGATTTTGATTTGATCGTGTGTACACGATCAAACCAATATGTCCCCAGCAGACAGATTTGTTCAAATCGGTCTGTCTGACCGATTTGAACAAATCTGTCTGCTCGTGTGTATGGGGCCTGAAAGAGACTCTGACCTAAAAAATTGTATATTGTATATATTTTTACAAATTATCACACATCAAAATTTAATGTATAAATGCATTGGTGGTTCAGTGGTAGAATTCTCGCCTGCCACGCGGGAGGCCCGGGTTCAATTCCCGGCCAATACAATAAATACTTTTTCCTGCAGTTCTAAATATTCAAGTTTGTGGCTGATAACTGTGTAGAGGAAAAACCCATCATTAACTTAGATATACACAAACAAACCTAAAGGTAAATTTGTACATGTGGCAGAAACTATGAGCATATCTCGGTACAATGCCCTTTCAGTCTGCCAAGAGAGGAATAGCCAATCAACAAAAGTACCATATTTTGACTGCAGTTTTGAAGGATTTGAGAGCACATCGTAAGCTTGTAATGAATTGCACCAGATCATGCTATTCCGAAGACCTGACAATCAACTATGGCTGATCCCTTAACTTAGCGACCAAAAATATTGAAGTTTAACCACTTGCCGACTGCCTCACGCACATTTACGTTGGCAGAGTGGCACGGGCAGGCTAAGCAACTTATATGTATACAGATATACACAGATACTCTAGTTGGAGCGCAGGATTGAGCCCGCTGCAAAGTATTGCATCAAAAACTGTAATTACCTGCCCCTGTTATACAGGGGCAGAAAAATTGGGCCTTAGGCACTGATACTGGTGCCACAACACTGCAACCCCTCACAGATACTCTAGTTGGAGCGCAGGAATGAGCCCTGCTGCAAAGTATTGCATCAAAAATTGGTTTGGGGCCCCCAGGCCCTTTATACTTTTAACAGCAGTATACAGGCAAACAAGACATGGACTGTAGGTTTGTTCCTAGGTAGAATCTGTTTGTAATTTGGAACAGATACATTTTTTAAAGTGTAGCTCCAGCCAAAAAATACATTTTTACGCTTTTTGGAAAACATAGGGAAGGGTTATCACCCCTGTAAAATTAGTTTTTCTGTCTGTGCACCTGTTCAAAACATATCACCTCACTTTCTGTCCCAAAGACAATTGTTTTTTGAAAATTTGGGGTTTTTAGTGAAACAAGGATTGGGGATAAGTAGAGAGGAGACACGTTTTTCCCATATTAACTATTACAGGAGAGAATTTCCCTTCCTGGGGTAGATTTCCTCTCACTTCCTGTTGTCTACTTCCGTTTGCAAGTAGGAGTTGTTTGTAAGTTTGAAAGTAGGGGCTTGCCCTATATACTCTGCAGAAATTTGGGCCTTAGGTGTTGGTGTTGCCACAACACTGTAAGCCCTCACAGTTACTCTTGGTGGGCACAGGAATAGGCCACTGTTAAAAATTGGTCCTTAGGCACTGGTGCTGGTGCTAAAAACACTGCAACCCTTCACAGATACTCTAGTGGGAGCAGAGGAATGAGCACTGCTGCAAAGTATTGCATCAAAAATTTTAATCACATGCCCCTGTTAAACAAGGGCAGACAAAATGGGCCTTAGGCACTGGTGCTGGTAACACAACACTGCAACCCCTCAAAAAAATGGGCCTTAGGCACTGGTGCTGGTGCCACAACACTGAAACCCCTCACAGAATCTCTAGTTGGAGTGCAGGAATGAGCCCTGCTGCAAAGTATTGCATCAAAAAATGAATGAGCCCATATTGTTCGAAATTCAGCGAACGGTCGAAGAGACGATGTTTGAGTCGAACATGAGTTAGACTCGAAAACTAAGCTTATCCCTACTTGATAGTTGAACAGTAGTTTTTTTTGTACTTCAGACTATAAAGAAGGTCCTACTCAACAGCAAAGGGGAGGTGGCAGCCGCGGAGAGGATGGGCGGGCGGCCAACAGTGCCGGTATGGCAGCGAGTGCTCTGCCAATACCTTCAATAGCAGCGGCGCCGGGTCATCCACATAGCAGGATGAAGAGCTGGTAGGCGGAACCTGATCGGGCACTACTGTATTTATGGGCGTCAATGTATGTCAAAGGGTGGGCCAACTCAAAATTGAACCCTACGGACTAAGACTGGGATGCCATTAAACTGTACGTGCGTGTAAAGGCAGGCGTCCCAATACTTTTGGTAATATAGTGTATGAAAGGATGTTTTATATGAAAGCAGCAGAGGTGGATATTTGGTAAGGTCACTTAGTGTTTCATCATCACTTGGTGTTTATTCAAGGTTTATTGTTGATGTGGTCCCATGCATCTATATCATGTTTATAAGAAAGTACCATTTTACTAAAAGCCTTCATATTACCATCATTTTTATCTTGGCAACGTAAGCTTTAGATTCATTGGTTCAAGGTACAAAAATAGCTGCATTGGCCGGGAATCGAACCCGGGCCTCCCGCATGGCAGGCGAGAATTCTACCACTGAACCACCAATGCATCACTGACTGTGGTGCTTCTACAACCAAATTTGTAAGTCTCAAAAAAACATTGGGCCAGATTCATGTACATCGGCGCATTTTTTGACTGGCGTAGCGCACCTCCTTTACGTTAGACTGCCGCAATGTAGCGGCGCAATCACCGTATTCTCGGTTGATTTGCAACGTAATAGCGCCTGTGCAACGTAATTTCAGAGGCGTAAGGCGGAGTAATTCAAATTGGGAAGGACGTGGGCGTGTTACATTGAAATGAGCCATGACCCCATGCAAATGAAGGGCCGGCCGGCTCGCGCATGCACGCATGAAGCAGACCATGGTCAGCACCTCTGTGCGCATGCTCACAACTCGGGAACGGCGCAATCAGTGAAATTGGAAGTGGACCCGGGCAACTTAGTGAACTACGCAGACAGCATAAATAGACAGAGACAAACGCACTTCCTTTGCAAAAGTACATCCCTTTGTATCCCTTCCTATACAGCAAGGTGCTTTTGTTCTGTTGTTTATTAGCGTTTGTTTGTGATGTGTCTTTGAGATATTTGGGGACTGTTTTGCAGAGTGATTTTTGTCTTTTATGTGTTTTCTTTGTTGTTATTTTGTTTAAATTATATTTTTGCTGGGCATTTTTTATTTTTGCTGGTCAATTTTTTTTTTTGGTTCTGTTTGTGTACGATTTTGGAATGTGGGTGGTGACATTCCTGCCGGAAAAGGGGTGTCACCCTCATTTGTGGTGGAGAAGTGATCCCCAGGTCCATGTGAATGGTGTATGAATGTACAGTGACATAATTGGAGCCGTGGCATGGCGTTGCTGCTCACAAGTCCTGCATGGTGGGCTTGTGCCAATCCAATGTGATGAGGATGTGATGTGTCTGTGCTAGAGACCACAGTGGTGTGCATGCATGCATTCTCATTGTGCCATGATTAATGTGTGTGTTTAACGTGCAAAGATGCCTAATGTGAGCTGGCTCCTGGCTGCTCTTCCCTCAGAAGACGGGGTAGCCTTGGTTAGGGGGGTTCCGTATAGGAGTCATGAGATGGGGTCCCAGTGCATATGCAGAGTCATCCTGAAGGGATAAGACAGGAGGATGTTAGTAGTGCATGTGCCCCTTGTGATTTCAGCATCATGGGGGGGACAGTCATGCCTGCCACTCATGTCACTCACCAACTAGCCAGCTGTCCCCATACATGGTCTGTTCGAAATCTGTGGGGATGGGGCTATGATTGTATATGTAGCTGTCATGGGTGTCATGGGTGGTGTCATGTGTTGGGCTCCTGCAGGGTTGTGGTTAATTCCATGATGGCATGAGGGGTGAATCTGAAGATGCAAGACACCTCAGAATCACTCATGCCAAAGATGTCTATGCGTGTGCGGTATATCAAGTGAAGAGTGAGGGGCTTGTATCAGATTATTATATCCATCAAGGTTTTAAAGGGCTATTGAAAGATAGTGAGACCGTGTTTGTAATTTGTATGTATGTTATGTATTGATGTATATATGTATGTATATTTCTTGTAAAAATGTTTATAAAAGCGAAGAAAAATATTTTGTAAACCAAAAAAAAATTCCTCCCCGTGCTCTCCTCCGTGCCCTGCTCCGTGCTCTCCTCCTTCTTTGCTCATCTAAAGTCAGTAGTATAGCTATGAGCATGGATGCCACTGGCATGTTGGCATACAGATTGTTGTGCAACACGTGTGACTGCTCAGCTCCTCACTAACAGTGTTGCTTTCTCTGACATGTAGACGGATTGTCTAATTTTATACCACCTTTTATATGGTATAATTTTAGACAGGCCGTGCAGCTGTTGCGCACAGTGCGTAGCCTGCGCTGCACCAACGTTCTTTTGTGGATCCCCGTAACTCCCTCATTAGCATATTTGAATAGCAAATCAATGGTGTGTCTAGCGCAGTTTTGCACGGATGGATGCGCCTGTCTATCGAAATTACGCCGGACAAAAAAAATAGATTTCTTGCGTATCTCGTTTTGGGGATGCGGCGCATCGAAACGAATGCGCACATTTAGACTTACGCCGTGCATCTCCTGTTACGCCGGGGTAATCGCTCTGTGAATCTGGCCCATTGCTTTTATTGATGGGAAAGGGGGAATACCGCTAGAGGTGGATCAATGGAAATAAACCTCTCCTCAGAGTTAAAGCACCACGTGCAGGCAATGCATATAGCAATTGGGTAGGGGAACATTCTGGACAGCCGCACTCCAAAAATTAGCCTTTATTTGTAAAAAGATATCAAAAATACATGCCACAGCAGAACATAGGACAGAAGATGTGACGCGTTTCACACTTTCAACAGTGCTTAATCTTAGCTATGATTAAGCATTGTTGAAAGTGTGAAACGCATCAGCTCTTCTGTCCTATTTTCTGCTGTGGCATGTATTTTTGATATCTTTTTACAAATAAAGGGTAATTTTTGGAGTGTGGCTGTCCAGAATGTTCTCTTACGCCAATTGCTTTTACTGACATTTGACTTTTTTGTCTCTAAACACAACTCTATGTTTGTCCTTGTAGCTATATACATCAGCATTTACAGGCGTATTAGAAGACGAGCAGTTAGAGGTGAAAAAAAAAAAAAAAAAACATACCACCAGAGTGTCCAGGAGAAGAGCATTTGAGCAGAAAAAAATGCTGAAAATGCCTAAACGTGTGTAAACACACCTAAACACTAGGCACGTTTATTACTTGAACATTCATTCGTTCCAATGACCAGAATATATTATTATTCTAGCCCAAAAAAAGAATGAACGCCAAAACGCTTGAGGTTCTTAAAAGTGCCTAGACATGTTTGCAAAACCTGGCTATAGGCGTGTTTTTTAAGCTGCTGTTTCCTCCCTAGGAGCAAAAGTTTCCAAGAGGGGAAAAAATGTTGTCCACCCTGTATTCACTGCGTCTGTTGTCCACACTGTGTTTATTGCAACTGCGGCAGACCTGGCCAGTGCACTGCACAGTTCTGATTGTTCATTCATAATAATACAATAACAGTCAGCTTAGAAAGGGCAGAGCCTAAGTGCTGACTCTACTCACAGAAATGCCCATCAATCGGGCTTAAGAATAGGGTGGAGCTACAATCAGCAATAACATAAATAAGAAAGAGTTCCAAAACCGGAATGCTGTATGCACTTGATCACATTCCGGATTAAAGCGACACTTAACGATAATACTTGTTCTCCCAAAATAATCCATTAAGAACCATTACCTAATGGCCCTATAAGTAATAAGGCCCTTCTGTCCCACTGTTCATGCTCCAAATCACGTCGCAAATAGTCAATATAAACTACGTGAACGTAACTTACGCCCAGCCCCATTCTGAATTGGCTTGCGCAAACGACGTAAAAATTTAAAATTTCGACGCGGTTCTCGACTTCCATACTTAACATTGGCTGCGCCTCACTATAGCAGGGGTAACTTTACGCCGGGCGTAACTCTAACGTATCTAACTCATTTGCATATTCGACGCGTAAATCGACGGAAACGCCACCTAGTGGCTAGCGTAAATATGCAACTTAGATACAACGGCGTAAGCGACTTACACCGCTCAGATCTAACACAAATCTATGCGTAACTGATTCTAAGAATCAGGGGTATAGATACGCCCCACTCACTTAGAGTTACGACGGCGTATCTGCAGATACACCATCGTAACTCCTTGCTGAATCTAGCCCATAGTGTATATGTGTATGGCCTGCAAGAAGGTGTTAATTATATCCAGGCCTCACACATGGCAGGCAAGACTGCAAAGCTTGTCAGTGGTTCATGGCCACCAAGACTTCCCCAGGTCCTATTGAATCTGAAGTATGAACCCCTCTTTCAAACACTTGTTCGTGGTAAACTCAGACCAATATTCGGAGGGTAGGCAAATGGTGGAATTTTCCTGGATGTTTAATACTTTTTTGATTTGGGATACATTTCTTAATAAGAAAATGAAAAAATAGCTAGGCACTGCTGAGATTCGAACTCAGGATCTCCTGTTTACTAGACAGGCGCTTTAACCAACTAAGCCACAGCGCCACCCTGTGTTTTTAGCAATGTGTTAATTTTATAAATTAAAGCGGAGTTCCGCCAAAAACAAAACATTTTAAGTCAGCAGCTACAAATACTGCAGTTGCTGACTTTTAATATTAGGACACTTACCTGTCCAGGAAGCCCAAAATGTCCTCACCGAAAGCCCATCTGTCCCTCGGCTCCCAGGTGCATGTGTCGGCATCTTTGGTAAGGGAATCAGGAAGTGAAGCCTTACGGCTTCACAGCCTGGTTCCCTACTGCGCATGCCCGAGTCGCTCTGCACAATCTCATTGGTCCCTGCTGTCTTCTGGAACCTGTGTAACTCCCAGAAGACATGGTGTAGATCAGTGTTTTTTAACTCCAGTCCTCAAGGTACACCAACAGGTCATGTTTTCAGGCTTTCCATTATTTTGCACAGGTGATTTGATCAGTTTCACTGGCTTAGTAATCACCACAGCCATTTCATCTGAGGGAAATCCTCAAAACTTGACCTGTTGGTGTGCCTTGAGGACCGGAGTTGAAAAACACTGGTGTAGATCACAGCGCAATCTGCAGCGATCTATCACCGGGAGTGGGAGCAAATACCTGTATTAGGTATCTCTCCCCTGAAATGTGCCAAATGGGACACCAGAGGGGGGAGTAACCAGAAAAGTAGAAGTTCTATTTTTGGGTGGAACTCCGCTTTAATGACAATTTTGTGGTTTGTGGTTATGGTGTTGAGTGACTTAACCTCTTCCAGACTAGCCGCCGCAGTTTTACTGTGGCAGGTTGGCTCCCCTGGGCAAAAAGAAGGAGGAGGATTAAGACTTTGAATGAGGTATGCATGAGAAGACTCAAAGATAGGACAGTATGATATGGTTGCGCTTATTTATCTAACACACATAGCAGAGCATGCGATTTCTAATGTATACATAAAAGTAAACATACATATCAATGAGCATAAAAAAAGCATGATGCAAGAACCATAAACATTGTATAACAACTTATTCTTGGCATTGTTAAAAAAAAATCCTCATAAATAGAATCATTAAACCTGAGATTAGTCCTAAAACTGAAACATGGAGCATCTGTGTAAGCCCGAGATTCCTTTTGTGGTATTATTGCCAATCTTCATGCGTCGTGGGTGGATGCGTCGTGGGGTAAGATCTGCATAAGGACACAAGTATAATATGTAAGTTTTAGCATAACACCCAAATAATGGGAGACAGTAAGAGAGATGGGAAAAGGGCCATCTCAAAAAAAGAATAATTTCCAGCATGTGAGGATGTGCAAACTGGAACACATGGGTCGCTACAGTTGTCTGCAACCGGGAACTGAGGTAGGGCCAGTGGGAAAACAGAGCATAAACATTTATCCCAGATAAATGTATGTTCAACTGGCAGGTGCCTGGGGCTCCAATCTAAATTAGATAATTAATGACATTAGTAAAACTAGGGTTGTCCCGATACCACTTTTTTAGGACCGAGTACATGTACTCGCCGATACCGAATACCGATACTTTCTTTTAATGTTATGTGACAGTTTTCAAACCACAATACAGACTAATGATATGAAGAATGTTCCTTACATTGGTGATCAGTGGGAAGAATGCTCCTTACATTGGTGATCAGTGGGAAGAATGCTCATTACATTGGTGATCAGCGGATAGAATGTTCCTTACATTGGTGATCAGTGGGAAGAATGTTCCTTACATTGGTGGTCAGTGAGAAGAATGTTCCTTACATTGGTGATCAGTGGGAAGAATGCTCCTTACATTGGTGGTCATTGGGAAGAATATCACTTACATTGGTGATCAGTGGGAAGAATTTCCCTTACATTGGTGGTCAGTGAGAAGAATGACCCTTACATTGGTGGTCAGTGGGAAGAATATCCCTTAAATTGGTGATCAGTGGGAAGAATGTTCCTTACATTGGTGGTCAGTGGGAAGAATGTCCCTTACATTGGTGGTCAGTGGGAAGGATGTCCCTTACATTGGTGGTCAGTGGGAAGGATGTCCCTTACATTGGTGGTCAGTGGGAAGGATGCCCCTGACATAGGTGGTCATTGAATATTTATGTTTTGCAATATTTAGCACTTTAATCTATCCAGATATGAAGATATATATTTTTACCAGAGATTTCTTCTTACATTTTTTACTAGTAAACTTTGTCCCACAAACTTTACTTAAAGCGGGGGTTCACCCAAAAATAAACTTTTTTTACATTAGCTACATCCCTCCAGCATACTGCTAACATCTGCAGTATGCTGTTTTTTTTTTTTGTTGTACTTAACGTTATACGAGCTATTGTTTATCCGGCTCCGAGCGGGGGATTACTTCCTTGTATAGGCATTCCTAAGTGAAGAGGCGTTGATTGACGGGCTGCTGAAGCGCGCCACGCCTTCCAGAAATACCCGAAGTGACACTCGAGTGTTTACGGCGCCTGCGCAGTCAGCTCTACACGGCAAGCGCAGGCGCCGTAAACGCCCACGTGTCTCTTCGGGTATTTTCGGAAGCCGTGACGTGCCTTAGCAGCCGTCAATCAACTCCTCTTCGTTTAGAAACGCCTACTGCCCGCATGATTGCCCGCTCGGAGCCGGATAACAAGGCCTCGTATAACGATAATTAGCAACAAAAAAACAACAGAATACTGCAAATGTTAGCAGTATGCTGGAGCTAATGTGAAAAAATGAATTTTTGGGTGAACCTCCGCTTTAAACCGGAGGTTCACCCAAATAACATGTATATAACATTACATTCTACATACTTCCAACATGTACAGTATGCTGTTTATTTTAATCATTTTGGCTCTACATACCGTATTATTGCTATTTTCCACCCGGCTTCTGGGTACTCGCTCCCGCGGGAGTAGGCATTCCTATGCTGACGTGCAATGTCATCTGGGACTTCACCCAGATGATTGACGTGCTTGAGAAAAACGTCCCCCGGTGGATAGAGCGCGTCACGAGTTTCCGAAAGTAGCCGAACTGCGAGTCGGCTCTAAACGGCGCTGTACGGCGCCTGCGCACCGACTAGGAGCCGTGTAGAGCTGACTGCGCAGGCGCCGTATAGAGCTGGCTCGCAGTTCGGCTACTTTCGGAAACTTGTGACGCGCCCTATCCACTTGGGGACGTTTTTCTCAAGCACGTCAATCATCTGGGTGAAGTCCCAGATGACATTGCACGTCAGCATAGGAATGCCTACTCCCGCAGAACCCGGGTGAAAAATAGCAATAGTACAGTATGTAGAGCCAAAAAATAATAATAAACAGCATACTGTACATGTTTGAAATATGCAGAATGTAATGTTAAATACATGTTATTTGGGTGAACCTTCACTTTAAAGGGGTTGTAAAGACAAAAATATTTTCCTCTTAGATTAAAGTCTGACAGTAGCTGATAAAGTAAAAAGTAATGTTTTGCAGTATAACTAGTTTGATACCTGTTGAAATCGAGCTGTTTTAGTCACCCCTGTCACTCCTGAATTGTTATTCTGACTGACTTCCTGGTTTGTGGTGCGCATTCATTCTTGCTACATCATGGCCTAATGGGAACTACAGTTCCCATTAGGCTTAGCCTCCATGCCTGTGAGGGTTAAGAGAGCATCTTCACGCAGGGCTGTAGTCATAGGGAGGAGGTGAGCACATTCTGCTTTCCACCATGCAGATGCTGGTGGAAAGCAAGAAGAGGAGAGACAGGAAATTGCATTTTCAAACCTGGATTACTGTATTTTGGAAGTCAAAAGGAAAAACGAGGTAAGTGATATTTAAATTCTCTAGCTTACAGCAATCAATTGATCTAATAAAAAATGAACCTTTAGTGTTCCTTTAACCTTAACCATCACTGCAACCTCAACCCAGGGCGGTCTTAATAGCATCATGGGCCCCAGGGCCGGTGCTAGACTTTTTTGCGCCCTAGGCGAGACCAGCTACTTGCGCCCCCCCCCCCCCCCCCCAAAAAAAATGTTTTTTAAAATAAAACTTGTATACTGCTAAAATATAATTTCTATATCTCTATAAGGTATAGAAAGGGCTCAAAAGTCTAGCACCGGCCCTGTCTATACCCCCCTGTGATGTTTGTTGACCCTCATTGAACTGCCGTACACAGCAAACATAGTTGCCAACAATTTTTTTTTTTTTTAGAGAGAACTGGGTGACAGCAGGGCAGAGAACTCTGGGTGACAGCAGGGCAGAGAACTCTGGGTGACAGCAGGGCAGAGAACTCTGGGTGACAGCAGGGCAGAGAACTCTGGGTGACGGCAGGGCAGAGGACTGGGTGGCAGCAGGGCAGAGGACTGGGTGGCAGCAGGGCAGAGGAGAGGACTGGGTGACAGCAGGGCTGAGGACTGGGTGACGGCAGGGCAGAGGACTGGGTGGCAGCAGGGCAGAGGACTGGGTGGCAGCAGGGCAGAGGACTGGGTGGCAGCAGGGCAGAGGAGAGGACTAGGTGACAGCAAGGTGGAGGACTGGGTGACAGCAGGGCTGAGGACTGGGTGACAGCAGGGCTGAGGGACTGGGCACAGCAGGGTGGGGGACTGGGTGACAGCAGGGTGGGGGACTGGGAGATAGCAGGGCGGAGGACTGGGTGACAGCAGGGCAGAGAAGAGGACTGGGTGACAGCAGGGCTGAGGACTGGGTGACAGCAGGGCGGAGGACTGGGTGACAGCAGTTCAGAGGACTGGGTGACAGCAGGGCAGAGGAGAGGACTGGGTGACAGCAGGGCTGAGGACTGGTTGACAGCAGGGCTGAGGACTGGTTGACAGCAGGGTGGGGGACTGGGTGGCAGCAGGGCAGAGGAGAGGACTAGGTGACAGCAAGGCGGAGGACTGGGTGACAGCAGGGCTGAGGACTGGGTGACAGCAGGGCGGAGGACTGGGTGACAGCAGGGCGGAGGACTGGGTGACAGCAGGGCTGAGGACTGGGTGACAGCAGGGCGGAGGACTGGGTGACAGCAGGGCGGAGGACTGGGTGACAGCAGGGCGGAGGACTGGGTGACAGCAGGGCGGAGGACTGGGTGACAGCAGGGCAGAGAACTGGGTGACAGCAGGGCAGAGGAGAGGACTGGGTGACAGCAGGGCTGAGGACTGGTTGACAGCAGGGTGGGAGACTGGGTGACAGTAGGGCAGGGCTGGACTGGGACAAAAGTTTGGCCCTGGACTTTATCCAGACTGGCCCACTTTGACAGGTCTCTCCCATGGCGGCCGGACAACTCCCGCACTCCCCCCTGGCCACCCAAGCCCTCTCTTCCTCTTCACTAGCCGTTCTACTTTATTAGGGGAAAAAAGACAGGTACTGGTACTCCTATAGGCAGTACCAGTAGGGAAGCTAGTCATTATTTCACCCGGGGCAAAGAATCAGTTTGGTGCCCCCCCTAATGGGACAAGATTAGGCAGAAATGAGAAACTCCCAGGCTGTTGAGTCAGCTGTCTGTCCCCTCCCCTATGCTCCTCTGTCGTCCTCTTTGCCTCTCTTGTCCTCCCTCTG
This sequence comes from Rana kukunoris, assembly GCA_029574335.1. Classification (NCBI taxonomy): domain Eukaryota; kingdom Metazoa; phylum Chordata; class Amphibia; order Anura; family Ranidae; genus Rana; species Rana kukunoris. The sequence continues at coordinate 518,459,015 of CM056051.1, read as the reverse complement.
CTTCTTTGCTCCCCCCAGGTGAGGGCTGCGGCGAGGGAGAGACAAAAGGAGCAGAGGGGGGGTGGTGGTCCGCTGTCACTGAAGCTGGCCCACTGAGCCATCGGCCCACCGGGAAACTCCCTGTAGTCCCAATGGCCAGTCCATCCCTGCAGTAGGGTGGGGGATTGGGTGACAGCAGGGTGGGGGACTAGGTGACAGCGGGGCGGAGGACTGGGTGACAGCGGGGCGGAGGACTGGGTGACAGCAGGGCGGAGGACTGGGTGACGGCAGGGAGGAGGACTGGGTGACGGCAGGGCAGAGGACTGGGTGACGGCAGGGCAGAGGACTGGGTGACGGCAGGGCAGAGGACTGGGTGACGGCAGGGCGGAGGACTGGGTGACGGCAGGGAGGAGGACTGGGTGACGGCAGGGCAGAGGACTGGGTGACGACAGGGCAGAGGACTGGGTGGCGGCAGGGCAGAGGACTGGGTGGCGGCAGGGCAGAGGAGAGGACTGGGTGACAGCAGGGTGGGGGACTGGGTAACAGCTAGGAGAAATTGAGTTAAAGATTGCTCAGTCAGTAGATACCATCTTGATCTTTGTCAGCTAATAGCACTATTTACTTCTATGTAAAAGTCTAAAGATATAAGTCCTACAGATGACAAAGATCAAGATGATATCTGTGTTTTCCTGTAGCCCTGTCCTGACTGAGCAATGTTTACCCAATTTCTCCTAGTCCAGTGGCTTCATTAAAAACAAAACAGCATTTTTAGAACCATTTTTTTTTTACCTGCTGCTCTGCCCAGTGCCTAGAAAGACCTGCGATCATCCCCGAGGCCGCCCACTTTGCTCTCCTTCCCCCAGTGACAGGCGGGATCGTCCCTTGGCTGGCCACACCCATTCACGAGTCCCGACCAGTGACTGTGAAGGAGGCGGCTCAGCTCCTCGGCATCAGAGCCCTGAGCCCATCTAACAACTCTGACGCTGTCGGAGCGGGGGTCGCGATCTATCAGTGTACTGCTGCATGTGTGATAGTTTCCTCCCCGCGCCCCTGCACTATCCCCGGCAGCAGACATTCCCTCTCTCTGCAGTGTACACTCATAAAGACACACCGCACAGGGACCGCACCGCACCGCACCGCTCCAGAGGTTACATCCAGCGGGGATGAGTAGGTGAATGGCCATGGCTGCGCTCTAGGCGGCAGTGCGCTCTCGGCGGCTGCCTTATCCGCCTAGTGGTAGCGCCGGCCCTGATGGGCCCCTGGGCAAAGTAATGCCCTGGGGCCCCTACCATCCAGTTTACACACCTACGATTTTTTGCCTGTACTCAGCGTATAAGACGAGCCCCCTTCCGAGGCTTCCGACGCTTCCTATTCTTCTTCATTCTTGCTGGAACTGGAGCCATATTCTTCTTCCTTCTTGCTGCAGCTGGAACCAATCACGGCGAGCGATGTATTCTATTAATGAATACAAAGCCTGCTTGGATTGGCAGAGGCTGTAACATAATCAGCCCACTCCTCTCTGACTCTCAAAGTCAATCAGAGCAGGCTACTGTATGTAGCTTGCTCGGATTGGCAGAGGTTGTTACTCCAATCCGAGCAGGCTCTGTATTCATTTGAATACATCACTCACCAGGATTGGCTAAGCAGTATATACTGTATTTAGCCAAAGCTACATACAGTATTACCACACATCCAGCTGACATCTGAGCAGCTGACCTGGCATATAAGACGACCCCTGCTTTTTGGGCAGTTTTTTTTAAGTGTAAAAGGTCATCTTATACGCCAGAAAATACAGTAATTATATATTTATTAGAATTTCCAAAAAATTGATTTTAAACAATAAGAACGCATTCCATAGATCAAAGACTAATCAACACAAAGGGCAAAGTACAGGGGTGGAGACAGAAGGGCACAGTACAGGGGTGTCAGGAGGGCATAAAACTGGGATCAGGAGGGCACACTACGGGTTCCAGGAAGCTGTTAGAGACATAGCCATTGTGGGACAGCTTTGTAAAAAGCGTGACTGACAAATCTAGGAAGGTTGGCAAACATAATGTAATACAATACTATCATAGGCCCCTCATTCACCCGGGGCTCATGGGCAGTGCCCAGGAGTGCCCATGCATTAAAACAGCCCTGCCTCAACCTCCACCATATAGTTGTTTTCTTTGTTCCCTTTTTGTTTATGTCATCTCTTGATCTTTTACTATTGTACTGTACATTTTGCATTGTGGTGGGAAAACTCAGAAATAAAATTAAGTGAAAAAAAAACATAACCATGAACCTCATGGCTGAAAGCCAGGGCCGGTGCTAGACTTTTTTGCGCCCTAGGCGAGACCAGCTACTTGCGCCCCCCCCCCCCCCCCAAAAAAATGTTTTTTAAAATAAAACTTGTATACTGCTAAAATATAATTTCTATATCTCTATAAGGTATAGAAAGGGCTCAAAAGTCTAGCACCGGCCCTGTCTATACCCCCCTGTGATGTTTGTTGACCCTCATTGAACTGCCGTACACAGCAAACATAGTTGCCAACAATTTTTTTTTTTTTTAGAGAGAACTGGGTGACAGCAGGGCAGAGAACTCTGGGTGACAGCAGGGCAGAGAACTCTGGGTGACAGCAGGGCAGAGAACTCTGGGTGACAGCAGGGCAGAGAACTCTGGGTGACGGCAGGGCAGAGGACTGGGTGGCAGCAGGGCAGAGGACTGGGTGGCAGCAGGGCAGAGGAGAGGACTGGGTGACAGCAGGGCTGAGGACTGGGTGACGGCAGGGCAGAGGACTGGGTGGCAGCAGGGCAGAGGACTGGGTGGCAGCAGGGCAGAGGACTGGGTGGCAGCAGGGCAGAGGAGAGGACTAGGTGACAGCAAGGTGGAGGACTGGGTGACAGCAGGGCTGAGGACTGGGTGGCAGCAGGGCTGAGGGACTGGGCACAGCAGGGTGGGGGACTGGGTGACAGCAGGGTGGGGGACTGGGTGATAGCAGGGCGGAGGACTGGGTGACAGCAGGGCAGAGGAGAGGACTGGGTGACAGCAGGGCTGAGGACTGGGTGACAGCAGGGCGGAGGACTGGGTGACAGCAGTTCAGAGGACTGGGTGACAGCAGGGCAGAGGAGAGGACTGGGTGACAGCAGGGCTGAGGACTGGTTGACAGCAGGGCTGAGGACTGGTTGACAGCAGGGTGGGGGACTGGGTGGCAGCAGGGCAGAGGAGAGGACTAGGTGACAGCAAGGCGGAGGACTGGGTGACAGCAGGGCTGAGGACTGGGTGACAGCAGGGCGGAGGACTGGGTGACAGCAGGGCGGAGGACTGGGTGACAGCAGGGCGGAGGACTGGGTGACAGCAGGGCGGAGGACTGGGTGACAGCAGGGCAGAGAACTGGGTGACAGCAGGGCAGAGGAGAGGACTGGGTGACAGCAGGGCTGAGGACTGGTTGACAGCAGGGTGGGAGACTGGGTGACAGTAGGGCAGGGCTGGACTGGGACAAAAGTTTGGCCCTGGACTTTATCCAGACTGGCCCACTTTGACAGGTCTCTCCCATGGCGGCCGGACAACTCCCGCACTCCCCCCTGGCCACCCAAGCCCTCTCTTCCTCTTCACTAGCCGTTCTACTTTATTAGGGGAAAAAAGACAGGTACTGGTACTCCTATAGGCAGTACCAGTAGGGAAGCTAGTCATTATTTCACCCGGGGCAAAGAATCAGTTTGGTGCCCCCCCTAATGGGACAAGATTAGGCAGAAATGAGAAACTCCCAGGCTGTTGAGTCAGCTGTCTGTCCCCTCCCCTATGCTCCTCTGTCGTCCTCTTTGCCTCTCTTGTCCTCCCTCTGCTTCTTTGCTCCCCCCAGGTGAGGGCTGCGGTGAGGGAGAGACAAAAGGAGCAGAGGGGGGGTGGTGGTCCGCTGTCACTGAAGCTGGCCCACTGAGCCATCGGCCCACCGGGAAACTCCCTGTAGTCCCAATGGCCAGTCCATCCCTGCAGTAGGGTGGGGGATTGGGTGACAGCAGGGTGGGGGACTGGGTGACAGCGGGGCGGAGGACTGGGTGACAGCGGGGCGGAGGACTGGGTGACAGCAGGGCGGAGGACTGGGTGACGGCAGGGAGGAGGACTGGGTGACGGCAGGGCAGAGGACTGGGTGACGGCAGGGCAGAGGACTGGGTGACGGCAGGGCAGAGGACTGGGTGACGGCAGGGCGGAGGACTGGGTGACGGCAGGGAGGAGGACTGGGTGACGGCAGGGCAGAGGACTGGGTGACGACAGGGCAGAGGACTGGGTGGCGGCAGGGCAGAGGACTGGGTGGCGGCAGGGCAGAGGACTGGGTGGCGGCAGGGCAGAGGAGAGGACTGGGTGACAGCAGGGTGGGGGACTGGGTAACAGCTAGGAGAAATTGAGTTAAAGATTGCTCAGTCAGTAGATACCATCTTGATCTTTGTCAGCTAATAGCACTATTTACTTCTATGTAAAAGTCTAAAGATATAAGTCCTACAGATGACAAAGATCAAGATGATATCTGTGTTTTCCTGTAGCCCTGTCCTGACTGAGCAATGTTTACCCAATTTCTCCTAGTCCAGTGGCTTCATTAAAAACAAAACAGCATTTTTAGAACCATTTTTTTTTTACCTGCTGCTCTGCCCAGTGCCTAGAAAGACCTGCGATCATCCCCGAGGCCGCCCACTTTGCTCTCCTTCCCCCAGTGACAGGCGGGATCGTCCCTTGGCTGGCCACACCCATTCACGAGTCCCGACCAGTGACTGTGAAGGAGGCGGCTCAGCTCCTCGGCATCAGAGCCCTGAGCCCATCTAACAACTCTGACGCTGTCGGAGCGGGGGTCGCGATCTATCAGTGTACTGCTGCATGTGTGATAGTTTCCTCCCCGCGCCCCTGCACTATCCCCGGCAGCAGACATTCCCTCTCTCTGCAGTGTACACTCATAAAGACACACCGCACAGGGACCGCACCGCACCGCACCGCTCCAGAGGTTACATCCAGCGGGGATGAGTAGGTGAATGGCCATGGCTGCGCTCTAGGCGGCAGTGCGCTCTCGGCGGCTGCCTTATCCGCCTAGTGGTAGCGCCGGCCCTGCTGAAAGCAGTAATCATTTTCCGCTCCCAGCATTCCTCCTGCAAATCAGTAAATTTGTGTCCTCTGGTTATTCCAGGCCTGTAGATGAGACATAAAAGACTCTAGAGGTGCCAGAAACAATAGTAGACAGCATGGTGGTGTCACCTCTCTTCCTTGACCATAAACCTAATTGACCATTGCAGGACAATAAACAAAGATGACATTGGCTCACTTTTTTTTGGCAGTTATGTGTTAATTCCACACAGTCCCCTGGAAAATTCTCAACTCTAGAGTTCTCATGGTTCGGTATCCAACTGCTCTGGTGGTCACACTTGGCGATATGGAGAGGTGTCACAAGAGTAATGAATAGAAAGAAATAAAAGCTAAAATTGTCCTAGCACACTTTCTACTCTAGTGCTGATAGCAGTGTTGTACAATGGTCCCGACACACTTTCTACTCTAGTGCTGATAGCAGTGTTGTACAATGGTCCCGACACACTTTCTACTCTAGTGCTGATAGCAGTGTTGTACAATGGTCCCGGCACACTTTCTACTCTAGTGCTGATAGCAGTGTTGTACAATGGTCCCGACACACTTTCTACTCTAGTGCTGATAGCAGTGTTGTACAATGGTCCCGGCACACTTTCTACTCTAGTGCTGATAGCAGTGTTGTACAATGGTCCCGGCACACTTTCTACTCTAGTGCTGATAGCAGTGTTGTACAATGGTCCCGACACACTTTCTACTCTAGTGCTGATAGCAGTGTTGTACAATGGTCCCGGCACACTTTCTACTCTAGTGCTGATAGCAGTGTTGTACAATGGTCCCGACACACTTTCTACTCTAGTGCTGATAGCAATGTTCTACAATTGTCCCAGCACACTTTCCACCATAGTGTTGATAACAATGTCCTACTACCACTAATACATGACGTTTGCAGGTCCTAAATCCTTTGCGGCATTGGAAAGATACAAGGGTTTTAATGAGGGCTCAAAAGATGTCAAATAATACCAACTACACCTACTCAAAGAATTTTCTTAGACAGATAAAGATCTCGGACTGCTATGGAGTTTTCTTAGACAGATAAAGATCTCGGACTCCTATTTGCTTCACTGCTGACTAAAAATTTCTGTTGGATAATGAATTGGATTCACTATTCTCTTTCTACAACCCACTGTTCCTCACTATCACAGGGGCACCCTTCTCCGGCACTCATTCCATAGCAGCAGAAGTAGATGTCCCAATTCTGGGTGGAAAATTACTGATGGTTATTCTTTTAAATGTTTATTACTATTGTGGCATAAGAAAGATCCAATTTAATTTTCACCACCTCCATTGGTGGTCACCACAGTGCCCCTTGCATTCGTGGTTAGTGTAGTGTCCACTTACATTTGTGGCCAGTGTTACAGAAAGGGCTTCTTTACCTTGGGGGCCAGTGTAGTCAGGGCCATCTTAATATAGGATGACCAGACATCTCTGGTTTCCGGAGACAGTCCCTGGATTAAGGACACTGTCCCCGGACTAAGTCTGCCCCCGGTTTTGGATTTGAACAGGGGCTGGAGCAATTTCAAAAGACAGTCAGCGCAAAATAAAAAAACCTCTAAATTAGACACCCCCCACTAGCTTAAAGGGTGTATTTTTTTCCATTATCTGATTGTTATGTAAACAAGGCAGATCGCCGTTCTGTCAGTATGGAAAACATTGATCCTGTGTTCCTGCAAAGCAGGTTCTGAGATCTAGGCCTTCCCTTAGTAAAAGCACCTCCCCCACAGTAAGAAAACATTTGTTAGGCACACATTTAACCATTTGATTGCCCTAGATGTTATTCCCTTCCCAGCCAGTGTCATTACAGTGACAGTGCATATTTTTAGCACTGATCACTGTATTAGTGTCACTGGTTCCAACAAAGTGTCACTTAGTGTTCGATTTGTCCGCCTCTATATTGCAGTCCAGCTATGAGTCGCTGATTGCCGCCATTACTAGTAAAAAAAAATGTCCCCAGATTTAATTTGAAAAATCTGGTCACCTTATCTTAATAGCATCATGGGCCCCTGGGCAAAGTAATGCTATGGGGCCCCTACAAGCCTGCCCCAATTTACGCACCTACGCTCAAGAATGAAAGTACAATATTTGTACTTTACAGTGTGTCCCTTGCTACTGTCCCCTGCCACCAGATTCAGCGTGTCACTTGCCATCGTCACCTGTCACCAGATTCAGCGTGTCACTTGCCACCCGTCCCCTGTCACCAGATTCAGGGTGTCACTTACCATCCATCCCATCACCAGATTCAGTGTGTCACTTACCATCCATCCCATCACCAGATTCAGTGTGTCACTTACCATCTATCCCATCACTTAAGATTTAGCGTGTCACTTGCCACCGGTTCCTTGTCACCAGATTCAGCGCGTCACTTGCCACTTTGCCTGTCACCAGATGCAGATTGTCGCTTGCCAAGTCACCTGCCACACATTATGGATTGTCACTTGCCACACGTTGCAGATTGTCCCTTGCCACATCACTCGCCACACCGTAGACCCCCCTCCATAAGCATAGACCCCCCTCAGTGCAGATCCCCATCAGCCTAGAACCCCCTCAGTGCAGACTCCCCTCCATAAGCATAGACACCCTCAGTGCAGATTCCCATCAGCATAGACCCCCCTCAGTGCAGATCCCCCCTCCATAAGCATAGACCCATCCCTCTCCATAATCATAGACAGGGCCGTCTCTACCATAGGGCAAACAGGGGCAGCTGCCCAGGGCCCTGTCACTGTTGGGGGCCCAAAGCAACCCCCTTTGAAAAAAAAAAAAAACTTTTTTTTTTATTTTTATTTTTTTTAGGGGTTCGGAGGTCCCCAGGGGCCCGGAGGCCCCCAGGGCCCAAGATGGCAACCCCCTTTTTTTTATTTATTTTTAAATACAAAAATATATTTATTTTATATATTTTTATTTTTTATTAAAGGGCCAATTTCTTTTAATATATTTTTATTTTTTATTAAAGGGCCAATTTTTTTTAGGGGTCCCCAGGGACCCGGAGGCCCCCAGGGCCCCAGATGACAACCCCCTTTTTTTCTTTATTTTTAAATAAAAAAATATATTTATTTTATATATTTTTATTTTATTTTTTATTAAAGGGACAATTTTTTTTAGAGGTCTGGAGGTCCCCAGGGGCCCATAGTTCCCCAGGGGCCCAGATGACAACCCCCCTTTTTTTATAAAAAAAAAAATAATAATGTTATTGTGGCAAACCTAGCCACTTCTGGAACGCTGGACGTTACATGTCAAAAGGTTGTCTGTATTATATGCTATGTATTCTGCTGGGTCTTATGTGGGCATAGTAATTCATATGCTGGCAGCTGTAAGCCACTAGCATTCAAGTACTTAGTTTTATGTTGCCCAATCAGTGTTCGGCAGTTTTAAACCGAACTCCCACAACACATAACCCCAGACCCCAGCTATCAACCGACTTTTCCCTCATGCAGCAATGCCTGATGGGAGAATTATCCAAAATGTTAAGTTCCCCATCTGGTCCTCCCTGTATTACCCCTGTTAAATCTATTTGGCTGTTTGGAAACCCCTTGCATGGGGAATTCTATAAATATTGAAGCCTGTGAATAAAAAGTCAGTTGACTCTCAGAGCTGTGTGTCGTCTGGTTACTGGGGGAGATTTGGGACATTGCCTTACTTGTCAATGCTGACTGTGGATTTACCCTGGTTACCAGCGGAGATCGTGGAGTTTAATATTGTACTCTGCTACAGTTATTATTATTAAAGGACCCAGAGTTCCCCAGGGCCCTGGATGGCAACCCCCCTTTTTTTTATATTTTTTTTTTATATTTCATTTCTTTTTATTTAATATATATATATATATATATATATATATATATATATATATATATATATATATATATATATATATATAATTAAAGGGCTCAGAGGTCCCCTGGATGGCAACCCCACTTTTTGGTTTATAAATGTTTATTTTTAATATATTTTTTTTATTTTATTTTTTATTAAAGGGTCCAGAGGTCCCGGATGGCAACCCCCCTTTTTTTGTAATTTATTTTTATAAAAAAAAAAATATTAAAGGGCCCAGAGGTCCCCAGATGGCAACCCCCTTTTAAAAAAAAAATAATATATTTTTTATTTCTTTTTTTCTTTTTATTAAAGGGCCCAGAGGTCCCCAGGGCCCCCGGATGGCTACACCCCTTTTTTATATATATATTTTTCTTTATTAAATCTTTTTTTTGTAAAGGGCCTCCCGCTTCTAAATTTGCGGCAGCCCCGCCCCCCCCCCCCCCCGCTTCTCAATTTAAGGGGGCAGCACCCCCTCGTTCTCTGCTCCAGGGGGCCCATGCCTGAAGCTGTGTAAGGGGCCCCATGATTCCTGATGGTGGCCCTGCCGCTCGTTAAGCCCATGTGCTGCCCACAAATCAGGCTGAAAATCATCAGCGGCACGCAGCCAGGTGACAGTACTGCTTCCCTTCCCAGTGTTTTAAAATGTACAGCACACCTGGCTTCCCTTTAGACGTGCACTTCTCCCTTCCTGCCACTGGGTGCTGCTTGTATATAAAAGTGAATTAGAATGTGATTTTATAACATCCCCAGTTTGCTCTTCCTGAGGCTGACTTCTTCATGTCCTGCTCCTCAAGGTATGTCACTGTTTGCTATATTGTAAATAGAAGTTTTCTGTAGAGTGTGCCCAAAGTCTTTATAATATTTGATGATTCACTGCATGTCTGGTCAGTGTTTTAAAAAGTTCCTGTATTTTACACATGGCATGGCATGGGGTCAGAGCACCGTCTGTCCATTCTGCTTTAGCACCATGGGACCCCATGCCATGTCATGTGTAAAATAGAGGAACTCTTTAAGTCACAGAGCAGCCCTGCAGTCCAGGCTGAGTGAGGCCTCAGAGCACATGGCATTACTGTCTGTATTTAACTGCTTGATGGGCTTATTTTGGGCCTGACTGGTTCACATGTATGTGTTTTGGCGGCCCACATTTGAATGGGCCGCCATGCCTGCATTTCCTGCTAAGAAAAGCGCATGCCTCATGTAATAGGCTGCACACACGGCACACCTATGCCCATCAAGCACTGAAATACAGCACTGTCTGTCCATTCTGCTGTCTGCTGTGACTTATCTGCAGTTCCTGCACTGTCAAACTTGCTGCATTTTTAGACGTTTAGGTCACGCTTTTAAAAACACAGTGCGTTTGTGTGTGCAAGAACTGCAGGTAAGTAGCATGGTGCAAAAGTAGAATGGATTTCAAGGTAGCTGATTTTTAAAATGCTGAATGAACCTTTTTTCTGCAGGAAACAAAGGCATGGCAGCCCATTCAAATCAATGGGCTGGTGTGCCTGCACAAATGAGGGCCGCCAAAACACATACATGTGAACCAGCCAGGCCCAAAATAAGCTGGAGGGGGGGCCCAAAAAAAATGTTTGCCCAGGGCCCATACCATATTAAAGACGGCCCTGATCATAGATCCCCCTCAGTGCAGACCCCCCTTTCTCAGCATAGACCGCCCCTTTGTGCAGCCCCCCTCCATAATGGTGGGGTGCTGCACTGAGGGGGGTCTTATCCTCAACAGCAGCACACATTGTGACAAAAAGCTCATATATTGTAACATGATAAACTAGCAGACTGACAAACATTACAAGTGCAATTTATTAGACCTTTTGCCTATGTTGACCTAAAAATTAAGCTTAATAGGACCCATAATATACAGTATCTTATGTACTCATAAATGATACTTTGTGTAAGAACAGCAGTACAGGGTTAGTGAGTGAAAGAAGTAAAGTGCTGAGCTTATGCAATGCGCAGTGATGATGTGGCACATTCCCCATCCCTGTGCAGTATATTACACAGATGTACACAGAGCACTCACTCATTCAGTTCATAGTAACACTTTGCCTCGGGCAAGATACAGACATACCAGATATAGAGTCACATAATGTAAAAATTAAAGGGTAACTCCACTTTAATGGGGGGAAAAATGATCAAATTTACAAAAAAAAAGTAATATAGCGTCTCAAGTTATTTTGTAATTGAATGTTATTAAAAATTATTTTTCTTTTCATTCTGCAGCTTTGTAATTTTCTGTAAAATGCAATATGGCAACCTGGAGGTGTTCTGTACACAGAATGTATACAGACCTCCCCCTGAAAAATGTTCTTTCCTACCTTTGTGATGCTGTGATTGGCTTACTGATTTGCCCAGAAATCTGCACTAAGATACAAGTCAGATTTCTGGCACCCCCTACAACACAAATGTCATTTCTGGTGAGATACTCCCAAAGGGAAATCCCGTCTTAAGGGACGCAAACCCTGCCAATTTCCTCATTAGAGCCATGCAGGTGCAGCAGCTGATTGATAATTATAAAGCCACTCCCACACAGATTCACATGGACACAGAGGAACAAACAGCTATTCCTTCACAATAATAAAAGGTAGGAATCTGCAACAGACTTTGTTAAAATCCCTGCAATGTACATGCAGATCACCCAGAGGGGACTGGTTTTTTTTTTAACAAAAGTCAAGTTGCTCTTTAAAGCCTAAATCCTAACCCTAGCAGCCTCATGAAATATGTCTCCAGTCTGTGATTGTCTCCTGAAGCATGGCCTCAGTCTCCAACAATTCCTAAAGCATGTCCACAGTCTCTGACTATCCCTTGCATTATGTCTACAGTCTCCGACCATCCCTTGTATTATGTCTGCAGTCTCTGACCATCTCTTGTATCAGGTCCGCAGTTTCTGACATCCCTTGTATTGTGTCTCCAGTCTCTGACCATCTCTTGTATCATGTCTGCAGTCTCTGCCCAATTCTTGTATCATGTTTGCAGTCTCTTCCCATCTTTTATAGTATGTCTTCAGGCTCTGACCATATTTTGTATTGTGTCCGCAGTCCCTGCTCATCTCCTGTATTATGTCAACAGTCTCTGATCATCTCCTGTATTATAGCCACAGTGTCTGGCCATCTCTTGTATTATGTCCACAGTCTCTGACCATCTCCTGTATTATGTCCACAGTCTCTGACAGGGGTGGACAGACAACCCATGGGGCCCCCGGGCAAATGAAGATTATGGGGCCCCTGGGCTTACAGATGGCCACCACGTGCAGAGGCGGGGCAGCTAAAATCTCAGGATTTTCACATCAAAAGCATGTCGGTTTAAGACATATCAGGGACAGATGTAAAAAAAACACAGATTTTTACATACTGTCCCTGGTTTTACTGAGCCTGGCAACCCTGATGGGGCCCCCTAGTGGCATGGGGCCCTCGGGCAGTGCCCGAAAGTCCCAATGGTCAGTCTGCCCCTGGTCTCTGACCATCTCCTGTATTATGGCCACAGTGTCTGGCCATCTCTTGTATTATGTTCACAGTCTCTGACCATCTCTTGTATTATGTCCACAGTCTCTGACCATCTCCTGTATTATTCCCACAGTCTCTGTCCACCTCTTGTATTATGTCCACAGTCTCTGATCATCTCTTGTATTATGTCCGCAGTCTCTGTCCATCTCCTGTATTATGTCCACAGTCTCTGATCATCTCTTGTATTATGTCCGCAGTGTCTGATCATCTCCTGTATTATGTCCACAGTCTCTGATCATCTCCTGTATTATGTCCACAGTCTCTGATCATCTCTTGTATTACTATATGCCAGGCCCAGACTGGGACAAAAAATAGGCCTGGGCATTTTAGACTGAGCAGCCAGGGGGGGGGGGGGGGGGGGCAGCGCTTTGCGGCGGCGTTTAATGATGGGATGTGGGGTTTCAGCACCTCTGGACTCCTTTACATTACACAGCACCCTGGACCACTTTACATTACACAGTACCCTGCACCTCTGGACCCCTTTACATTACACAACACCCTGCACCTCTGGACCCCTTTACATTACACAACACCCTGCACCTCTGGACCCCTTTACATTACACAGCACCCTGCACCTCTGGACCCCTTTACATTGCACAGCACCCTGCACTTCTGGACCCTTTTACATTGCACAGCACCCTGCACCTCTACCCCGTTACATTAAACAGCACCCCACAGTTTGTTACACAGACACCCCCCTAACAGTTCTGGGCCCCCTGCATTTTACACAGACCTCCCTGCAGTACAGACCCCTTCCCTACAGTACAGACCCCCCCCCTACATTACAGACCCCCCTACAATACATAACCCCCCTACATTATAGACCCCCCTACAATACTGACCTCACTACAATACAGAACCCCCCTACATTACAGACCCCCCTACAATACAGACCTCACTACAATACAGAACCCCCCTACATTTCAGACCCCCCTACAATACAGAACCCCACTACATTACAGACCCCCTACAATACAGGAACCCCCTACATTTCAGACCCCCCTCTACAATACAGACCCCCCTACAATGCAGAACCCCCTACAATACAGAACCCCCTACAATACAGAACCCCCCTACATTACAGCGGCCCCTACAATACAGAACCCCCCTACATTTCAGACCCCCTACAATACAGAACCCCCCTACATTTCAGACCCCCTACATTTCAGACCCCCCCCTACAATACAGAATCCCCCCTACATTACAGACCCCCGCTACAATACAGTAACCCCCCTACATTTCAGACCCCCCTACAATACAGAATCCCCCCTACAATACAGACCCCCCTACAATACAGTAACCCCCCTACATTTTAGACCCCTCTACATTACAGACCCCCTATAATACAGAACCCCCCCTTACATTTCAGACCCCCCTACAATGCAGAACCCCCAACATTTCAGACCCCCCTACAATACAGAACCCACCTACATTTCAGACCCTCCTACAATACAGACCCCCCTACATTTCAGACTCCCCTACACTTCAAACCCCCCCCACAATACAGAAATCCCTCTACATTACAGACCCCCCTACAATACAGAACCCCCTACATTTCAGACCCCTACAATACAGAACCCACCTACATTTCAGACCCCCCTACAATACAGAACCCACCTACATTTCAGACCCCCCCCCCACAATACAGAAACCCCTCTACATTCGACCCCCTACATTCCAGACCCCCCCCCCCACAATACAGACCCCCCTACATTTCAGACCCCCCTACAATACAGAATCCCCCTTACATTTCAGACCCCCTACAATACAGAATCCCCCCCTACATTTCAGACCCCCCTACAATACAGAACCCCCTACATTTCAGACCCCCCCCCCCCACAATACAGAAACCCCTCTACATTACAGACCCCCTACAATACAGAACCCCCCCCCCCCCTACATTTCAGACCCCCCCTACAATCCAGAACCTTCTACAATACAGAATCCCCCCTACATTACAGACCCCCCTACAATCCAGAACCCCCTACATTTCAGACCCCCTACATTTCAGACCCCCCTACAATACAGAATCCCCTACATTTCAGACCCCCCTACAATACAGAACCCACCTACATTTTAGACCCCCCATCCTACAATACAGAAACCCCTCTAAATTACAGACCCCCTATAATACAGAACCCCCCTACATTTCAGACCACTCCTACAATACAGAACCCCCCTACAATACAGAAACCCCCCTACAATACAGACCCCCTCCTTAAGACCCATAATGTACCTCAGATCAGCATGGGACTGCATGTCGGGTCCCCTCCCTCTTTGTAGATATAAAGGAGAAGGGAAGGCAGCTTCACTCTGCTCGGCTGTGTGACACAGCCAAGCCGAGACTGATCAGATCATCAGAGCTGCGGCCACCGTGCCAGAGAGAAGGGGATCGTTGCAGGTCCCAGCCCCCTGATGTGCCGACGGGTGTCACTGTCACCCGAGTGTGGCTCTGACTCGCAGCTGAGAGTGCACTGGGGGAGACGTGACATGCGGCCCGGCAGCCCGCGGGCCACCGTGGCCCATCGGGCTCGGGCATATGCCCGGTATGCCCTATGGCCAGTCCTGGCCTGCTGTATGCCCATAGTCTTAGAAATCTCTTGTATTATGTCTGCAGTCTCTGACCATCTCTTGCGTCATGCTCCTATTCTTTGACTATATCCTGTTGTGTGTAAAAATACATCACCATATCTGCAACTGTGCATTAGACTTATCTTCTCCACACTAGAACAGTAAATGACAGATGTAAAAAAAATGTGTTGCATTGGCCGGGAATCGAACCCGGGCCTCCCGCGTGGCAGGCGAGAATTCTACCACTGAACCACCAATGCATTTATGTAAATTTTTCTCTGTATATCCAAATTCTATGGTAATATCAATGGGGGTTGGAATTTGGTGGTTAATTACTTGCCGACCTGCCGCCGTTGTTTTACGGCGGCAGGTTGTCTCCCCTGTGCGAAAGCCCGTAGCTCTACGTCGGCTCTCTCGCAGGCTATAAGGGGAGCGCGCACCGCCAAGGGGAGCGTGCGCGGCCGAGAGGCTCGCCCCCGAGTCCCATGCACGTGCCCGGCGGGCGCGATCGCCGCCGGGCACCCACGATTGCTCTTTACAGAGCGGGGATCGGGAGCTGTGTGTGTAAACACACAGCTCCCCGTCCTGTCAGGGAAACGCTGATCTTCCGTTCATACAATGTATGAACGGAAGATCAGTGATTTCCCTCAGTCAGTCCACCCCCCTTCAGTTAGAACACACCTAGGAACATACTTAACCCCTTCCCTGCCCCCTAGTGTTAACCCCTTCACTGTCAGTGGCATTTTTATAGTAATCCAATGCATTTTTATAGCACTGATCGCTATAAAAATGCCAATGGTCCCAAAAATGTGTCAAAAGTGTCCAAAGTGTCCCCCATAATGTCGCAGTACCGAAAAAAAAATCGCCGCCATTACTAGTAAAAAACAATATTAATAAAAATGCGATAAAAATCCCCCCTATTTTGTAAACGCTATAACTTTTGCGCAAACCAATCAATAAACGCTTATTGCGATTTATTTATTTTTTACGAAAAAATATGTAGAAGAATACGTATCGTTCTAAACTGAGGAAAAAAACGTTTTTTATATATATATTTTTGGGGGATATTTATTACAGCAAAAAGTAAAAAATATTAATTTTTTTCAGAAATTGTCGCTCTATTTTTGTTTATAGCGCAAAAAAATAAAAACTGCAGAGGTGATCAAACACCACCAAAAGACATTTCTGTTTGTGGGGAAAAAAAAAACGCCAATTTTGTTTGGGAGCCACGTCGCACGACCGCGCAATTGTCTGTTAAAGCGACGCAGTGCCGAATCGCAAAAAGTGTTCTGGTCTTTGGGCAGCAATATGGTCCGGGGGTTAAACCAAACATGTTAACTATGTGGCTATCAAACTAAACTTGGATATATTTGGCTCATCCCTACCGAGGATTGTCATGTGCTACAGCAGACTCTATGCCACTCTGTTATGTATACATGAAATACGAAATTTTAGCCACTTTCAGATCTTATGATTCTCAAAGGCTGTACTGTGTGTTTCTTTTGTTTTTACCGTTAACAAGATGGATGAACTATTTTTTAGTAGATGCTGGAGAGGTAAAGTATAACTTTGATATAAATCAAATTTATTTTGTGTTAAAGCAGCCTTTGTCCACTGGGGTTCTTCCAAAAGTTGCTAGGGGTTCCTTGAGCCACCAGTGTTCTTCCCACTGACCACCAATGTAAGGAACATTCTTCTCACTGACCACCAATGTAAAGAACATTCCTCCCACTGACCACCAATACAAGGAACATTCTTTCCACTAATCACCAACATAAGGAGCATTCTTCCCACTGACCACCAATGTAAGGAGCATTCTTACCACTGATCATCAACGTAAGAAACATTCTTCCAACTGACCACTATTGTAAGAGACGTTCTTCCCACTGACCACCAATGTAAGGAACATTCTTCCCACTGACCACCAATGTAAGGAACATTCTTCCCACTGATCACCAATGTAAGGGACATTATTCCCACTGATCACCAATGTAAGGAGCATTCTTCTCACTGATCACCAATTGAAGGAATAGTCCTCCCACTGACCACTATTGAAAGGAACATTCTTCCCACTGACCACCAATGTAAGGAACATTCTTCCCACTGACCACTATTGTAAGGGGCATTCTTCTCACTGACCACTATTGTAAAGGGCATTCTTCTCACTGACCACCAATGTTAGGAGCATTCTTCCCACTAACCACCAATGTAAGCACCGGCTCTGCCCACTGACCATCATTCTAAGGAGCATTCTTCTCACTGACCACCAATAAAGGTGGGATATTCTTCTTGCTGACCATCAGTGTAAATGGACCCTTCTCCCAAAGGTCACCATTGTAAGGAGCGTTCTACCTACTGACTATCATTATAATAGGGACAGTCTCACACTGACCATAAGGGGGCCCTTCTCTCAATGACCTTGAGGACCAAACATTGGCCCGGATTCACGTAGCACTTAAACCGACGTATCTCGAGATACGCTGCGTAAGTACAAATGTGCGCCGTCGTATCTATGCGCCGTACCCGTAGAACTAAGATACGCCAAAAAACTGACTTCATCCAACCGACATAACTTGCCCATAACAACCCAAGCAAATGTATGGACCAGGGAACAGCCGTCGTATTTTACGTCGTTTACGTAGTACTACGTAATTAGGGCTGGGCGTAGGTTACGTTCACGTCGTAGGCAGTGATTCCACGTATCTTAGGCAGTTATTTTGACGTGGTTGTACGCAAGTCCAAGTTATGATGCATGCGCTGTTCGTTTTAAGTACTTGGATGACGCTCAGCCCAACATTTGCATGGGGTCACGCTTCATTACCATGCATCACGCCAACTTCCAGCCCACTTCCACCTACTTTGACTTACATCGGCTTACGCCGACGAATATACGCTATGCCGGCGCAACATCGGGCGCATTTTCTTTGTGAATTTCATACTTGCCTCTCAACGTTGCGCCGGCGTAGCGTAAAGAAGATACGCTACGGCGGCATAAAGATGCGCCGATGGCTGTAAATCCGGGCCATTGTTTCCTGTTTGTTATTTTCTTGGACACTGGTCCCCTCCTTATGACACTGGTCCCCCCTTATGAGTTTTCATGTCCACATTGTGCAGGCAGTGATTTGGACACCGAAAAGGGACTCCAGGAAGTACACAGAAGAAGGAATAAGGTTTGTCACGTGACCATGGCATCGGGTAAATAAAATGGGCTTTTGTATATTCTTTTTTTATACCAGATGTTAGTTAAAAAGGGGGGGGGGGGTGGAAGGGAGCTTAATAATATACGGTTGGGGTTTAAATTTGGTTCCCTGACAAAGTTATACAGTGTAATTTATTTGATTTAAAAATTATTTGCCATTCTTTCTTTTCTGTGTAGCACTACCCCCGAAGGAGCTGCTGGTTTGTTTTGGGAGGCACATTTACCTCGTGGCTCTCCAAATTCCTAGGGGTGTATGCTGCATACAGTAGAAGGAATGTCCACGACAGGTGTCTTTTGCTGTGCTCTTTATTACCCATCCAGGTAAAAACAATAAAACTTGTGGTAAAAAAGGTAGAGTTAAAAGAAGAAGGAGAATGGCAAATTCAGGCGTAATAATAGGGAAACAGTCCTGCTCCCACGTGTAACACTCCTTGGCGCCACTCCTGCTTAAGTGGGAATAGTGTACCTGCACAGGCCTCTCTCACTGACCTGACAGCCAAAGTATCGTTCGAACCTTTGAGGAAAAGTCTCTGCCACAGACCCTCCTGGAATGAACTGGAACCTTTTGGGAGAAGTCTCTGCCACAGACCCTCCTGGAATGGATTCAGTGAGAAACCTCTACCACAGGCCCTCCTGATTGTGATTACGGAGATAAACCTCTTTGGTAGAATTACGCCTGGATCTCCTTCAAATTGCTTTCAGGTACCGAATGACAGGTGACCAACCTCCCAGTGTCCGAATACCTCGATCCCCGGTAGATTGACGAGACCCTATTGGATACATTATTTCTGAAAATAATTTCACACCAGCCCCATAGCATTATTATACCAGGCCGACCGCATAACGTCATTATTTTCTTTTTCATAAAAGGGAAAGTTAAGGCACATTTGAAGAGTGCCCAGTAGCCCAGCCTGTTCAGTGCCCAGCAGCCTGGCCTTACCTGTGATCAGTGCAAAGCGAGCAAAGAGATGGATAATACAAAGTGGGGATCTCCTGTTTACCCCGCGTGGCCGGTCTCCTCAAATGATATTGTTATTCACATTTTCTAGTTGTTTGGTAGTTAACTGCACTACCATTACAATTCTATGCAGGGTTATATGGGGAAAGAATTATTTGGTGGCTGACAGCATGTTTTACCACACTAGGTGACACCAAGCCTAGTGATGCCACGGTGTAAGCAACGTAAGTCTTGTGTGATCTCTTTTTCCTTCTTTTGGTTTTAAGCTCTTTGAGTTGTGCTGATGGTACTAGATTAAAAGAACATCTATGGGGTAGATATTCCATTACATTTTTATCCTAATGCCGCGTACACACGATTGGAAATTCTGACGTGAGCTTTTAATCGGAAATTCCGACCGTGTGTATGCTCCATCGGACATTTTCTGTTGGAATTTCCGACAAATGTTTGAGAGCTGGTTCTCAATTTTTCCAACAACAAAAGTTCTTGTCGCAAATTCCGATCGACTGTATGCAATTCCGACGCACAAATGTCCTACGCATGCTTAGAATCAATTTGACGCATGCTTGGAATTATTGAACTTCATTTTTCACGCCTCGTCACTGCGTTCTTGGCGGTTGAAATTTTGTGTGACAGTGTGTATGCAAGACAAGTTTGAGTCAGCATTCCGTCAGAAAAAAATCCACAGTTTTCTTGTCGGAATTTCCGATCGTGTGTACGCGGCATTAGTCAAGAATTTAGAGGAACAAGACTCACACTGAAGCCGGCTATCCCTTTTCCCAGCAATTCTGGGTTCGCTAAGTTTGAAGACCAAC
Source organism: Rana kukunoris (assembly GCA_029574335.1). NCBI lineage: Eukaryota > Metazoa > Chordata > Amphibia > Anura > Ranidae > Rana > Rana kukunoris. The sequence goes on along the minus strand of CM056051.1, from coordinate 518,439,070 downwards.
ACACTTCATTATTTTGTGAGAACATAATAGAGTGTGCGAGGAGGACAATTGTGACTTGTTTTTCTCACCTTCCCACTCTTATCACACCTTTCCATACTCCCGAGAAGTGTGACCACATCACTAGGAGGAGTCAGCACCAGGCCAACTACAGGGGAACTTTGGACATCAAAGAGACCTTGGGAGGTTGGAACCTTAAAGCCACCTATGACCAATTCTAATTAATGGAGTGAGAACTTTCCCAGGATAGGACTTTTCTAAATTTCAGTAAGGACTCAATTAGAATGTATTGGTTGATGCGTGCCACGTTTTTTGTTTTTAAAAGAATAGACTTGAATGTCAAAATGCAGGTCAACAGGATCATAAAGGACTTTTTCCAATCTATTGCAATACAGCACATTAACCACTTCAGCCCCGGAAGAATTTACCCCGCTCCTGACCAGAGCACTTTTTGCCATTTCGGCACTGTGTTGCTTCAACTGACAATTGTGTGGTCATGCGACGTTGTACCCAAACAAAATTGACGTAATTTTCCTACTAATAGAGCTTTCTTTTGGTAGTATTTGATCACCTCTGCGGTTTTTATTTTTTGCTCTGTAAACAAAAGAAGAGAGACCATTTATAAAATATATATATATATTTTACTATAATAAACATCCTCAAAAAATATATAAAAAAAATATATATATTTCTTCCACAGTTTAGGCCGATGGGTATTCTTCTACATATTTTTGGTAACAAAAATTGTACCTTTACAACCCCTTTAAGTGGTGAACTATGCTGGTAGGCATCACTGTCCAGAGCACTGTGTGCATCACAGACCTCCTCAGACCACCATCCAGAGCACTCTGCAGCATTACAGGCCTCCTAAGACCACCGTCCAGAGCACTGGGCAGCATTACAGGCCTCCTCAGGCTGCCCAGAGTGGCTAAATCTGTATCTGTGAGTTTGTTCAAACCTTAAGGCCGCGTACACACGATCAAATTTGTCCGCTGAAAACGGTCCGATGGACCGTTTCAGCAGACAAATCCGATCGTGTGTATGGGCTAGCGGACAGGTTTGTCCATCGGACAAATTTCAAAGCATGCTTTGAAATTTGTCCGCTACAAACCTGTCCGTCGGATATGTCCACTGGTTAGTACACTAACCAGCAGACATATCTGCCCGCACAAGCGTCGTATGGATGCGACGCATGCGTGGAAGTTTTTTACTTCCTGGTGCGGTGACGTGGCGGCGTCAACGTCACCGCCACGTCACCACGCTGTCTGCCGGCGGGGATTTTGATCCGATGGTGTGTACACGCCATCGGACCGAAATCCGATGAGACATGTCCGCTCTAAACTGTCCGTCGGACAAGTTTGAGCGGACATATCTCATCGTGTGTACGCGGCCTAAGCCATTTTTGTCCGGGAGAGAATTCCCTCTAACATGCGCAATTCGTTTTGGATCGAATCTAAATTGGGCACAAATGTTGGCTTCTTTGGCGATTCAGATGTTTCTGAATTTCTTGAAAGACAATAGTAAAGAATTTTGTTGAAATTTGTTTAGTTTTGTATATTTGCTTTATAATGAATTCCAAATTTTCAGAACGATTAGAATTTGAATTGGATAAAGTCTAAATCCTGTGTGAAAAGTAGCTGGTTGTTAACTGGTTAGTGACCGGCTCCTGCACATTTACGTCGGCAGAATAGCACAGCTGGGCAGAGAAACTTATATTTACATCACTTTAAAATGCGTGCCGTGCGGAGGTGCGCGCACCGCTGCCGCGAGCTCCGTGCCCATGGGGCCCGCGGACTCTATGTCTGCTGTGTCCCGCGATCGGGGAGAGGCCAGTGTAAACAAGCATCTCCCCGTTTTGCCTAGTAACACTGTCACTGATCGTCTGTTCCCTCTCATCGGGAGCAACGATCCGTGACGTGTCACTCGTAGCCATGCCCCCTAACAGTTAGAATCACTCCCTAGGACACACTTAACCCCTTCAGCGCCACTTGTGGTTAACCCCTTTACTGCCAGTGTAATTTTCACAGTAATCAGTGCATTTTTATAGCACTGATCGCTGTATAAATGGCAATGGTCCCAAAAATGTGACAAAAGTGTTCAATGTGTCCTCCATAATGTCACAGTTACGATAAAAATCGCTGATTACAAGTAAAAAAAATATTAATAAAAATACCATAAAACTATCCCCTATTTTGTAGACGCTATAACTTTTGCACAAATCAATGGTCCGGGGCTGAAGTGGTTAAAGAGCGGCTGCCCTGTCTTTAACAACCGATAAAAAAACTTATAAATAAGGTGAGAATAGTGTGATTATAAGAAGTGAGATTCAAAAGTGATCCAATAAATATAGTCCATAATATGTGAAATTGAACATAAAATCTTCTTCCACCAAACGACACCCAGTGAATAAGGTTGGCTCCTTACCACAAAAATAGACCGTATATACACCGGTCAGATGAGCATAGGGATAATTATAGTCTTCCCAGACAGACCTCTCCAAAGCAACAGACAGAACGTATGATGGTTCCACAGCGTTGTTTAAGCAAAGTATGGGGATGTTTTCAAAGGCAGGAAGCTGTCAAAGCCAATCATAAGCGGTGTATATACGGTCTATTTTTGTGGTAAGGAGCCAACCTTATTCACTGGGTGTCGTTTGGTGGAAGAAGATTTTATGTTCAATTTCACATATTATGGACTATATTTATTGGATCACTTTTGAATCTCACTTCTTATAATCACACTATTCTCACCTTATTTATAAGTTTTTTTATTCATTAATTATTACTTTTTCATTTCATATATGTCATGATTTTTCTAGCGCTGTACCTATAGTTTTTTGTATTTTCGTGGATTGCTTTGGTTTAAGTAATTGGTGCTGGCAGCTTGTTTATTTAATATATTTTTCACTTATTTACGTTAGCACAGTGTTTTTCTCCCTTAGGCCTCTTACACACAGATCAGTTTTTCTTCAGGTTTTTCTTGTCAGTTTACCAAAACTATGTAGTACAAGGGCCTGCCTGATTGCATACAAATTGAGACTCTTGAGGTTTGACCTCATATTAGATGGATTTGGTAAACTGAAAAGAAAAACCTGAAGAAAAACTGATCTGTGTGTAAGAGGCCTTAGGGGGGATTTTTTATGTCTTTTAACAACCGATGACTCATCAGCTGTCAGCGGATTTCCTGCTGCCAGCTGAATGTTAAGAAAATAATTGAAAATTCCGAAAAAAACAGTGTGGGGGTACCCATTTGAGTCTGGTAGTGGGGGTACCCCTTCGGGTCTGGTATGGATTGTACAAGGAACCCCACTCCAATTTTTTTCCTTTAACTGGTGTGGGGTCCCCCCAAAATCCATAACAGACTCTTATCCAAGCATGCAGCCTGTCCCCCGTCCCCCCTCCCCCCCTGAACCATACCAGGGTGCATGCCCTTAACTTGGGGGGTCTTTTGGAGTAGGGGGGTGATGTTGATGGGGACAAGGGTCTTTTCTAGGGTTGTTGAGGTCTGTGGGCAGGGGGCCTATCTAAATCTGGAAGCCCCCTTTAACAAGTTTTCAATTGATTAAAATTCTAATTGTTCCGAACATTTGGAATTTGTTAGAAAATAAAAAAAACAAAACTAAAAAAACTCCGAAACTAATCAACAAAACTAAATTAGTAACATAACGAATCTATCCGAAACAAAACAAAACACATTTTTCTGCATTTTTCCACAATAGGACAAGGCTCTGTGCTCACTCATTACATATCTCATAATACAACATGATGTAAAAAAAAACATTGTTGCATTGGCCGGGAATCGAACCCGGGCCTCCCGCGTGGCAGGCGAGAATTCTACCACTGAACCACCAATGCATTCATGAAAAGTTATGAAGATATTTAACGAGCCAATGTAAACCGACCTCCAAATCCTGCAAAGTTTTAGTAACTAAACTATATTTGGTTGGGTCTAGGGACTGGAACTTTTGCTGTTTGAGCATTTAGAAGTCTGTAAATATTTACCTAGTCTGCAGGAGTTGTAGTTCATGTCAGGGGTGTGTTAACTAAGTTAATTAAGTTAACACTTTTGACAAAAGATAAGACACAAGGGGGGCTGGGAGCACCGGATTTCAAAAATTATTATTATTCAATTGTTTTATCACGAGTTATAGAATAGGCAAAAAATAATGTAGAAAAAAGATGGGTAGTTATGGAAAATAAATTAAGTAAAACTGCACTTGGGAAAATAATCTGGATCCCACCACAATATAGAGGAATAAGCCCTGAAGTTCACGACATTATAAAACACGCCCTAGCACTTTGGGACCAGATTCATAGGAAAGAAAGATGGAGTTTTAATTCACCATTTATACCCCTAAAAAAATACATAATTTTTTCCCCCCGGGAGAAACTTTTTTTATCGGTAATTGGATTAAGAAAGATGACATCCAACTAAAAGATTTTATGGAGCAAAATAGATTACTATCATTGCAGGAGTTGGAAAAGAAGAGAGATCTTGTGTTGATTGATGAATGGAGATATGCTCAAATAAGACATTTTTTTGAAAGCCTCCCACAGCCTATTAGATCTGAAACAAATTTACGGCCATTCGAAAGACTTTGTATAAAGAAAACCGACAAGGGAATAATCTCGATGTTATATGAAATTTTGAATGCCTTAAAAAAACAGGACTTACCTCAATTCATCAAAAAATGGGAAGAAGAAACGGGCTCATCAATAAATGAATTTGGAATGAGACAGATAATAAATAGGGTCCATGTCACCTCTATAAACAACAAAGTAATGGAACAGAATTATAAATGTTTGGTAAGATGGTATCTTACACCAGATAAATTACACTCATCTCTAGGAAATAATTCGCGTTTTTGTTGGAGAGGTTGTAGAGAGGTAGGCACAATGACACACATCTGGTGGTCTTGCCCAAAAGTTAAAACATTTTGGTCAAAAATTAAAGAAATAATAAACATGAATATACCGGAGGACTTTTGGGTTTGCGTTTTGCATGGGGCTCGAATGCCAACCAAAAAATATCTAAAGACCCTAATCCCAGATTTTCTTAATGCCGCAAAAAGTCAGATCTCGAGTAATTGGAAACAAGAAGAGAGCCCTACATTAAGAGAATGGGGGAAAAAGGTTGACGAAATTTATTACAATGAATATTTAAGATACAGAGAGGAGGAAACTTGGGCAGATTTTGAAGACAAATGGGATCCCTGGAAAAAATATGAGGTTAAGATGGAATACGCAGAAATGATGGAAGCTTAAGTAACAAAGAGGAGAGGAAATTATCGAATAGAAGAGACGAAAGAGGCCTAGTAAGAGGATTGGTAGGAGGCTGGGGAGGAGAGGGGGGGGGTGGGGATGTGGGAGGGAGAGGGGGGAATTTTTTTTTATATACACATATATATATACATATATATATATATATATATATATATATATTCTCCACATATGATGCAAAACCTAAGTCGAGACATAATCATTGAACGTAACCCTGAGCAGGTCTCAAGTTATGGTTAAGTCTGAAGTGGAAAAAAAAAAAGAAAAAAAAAATGTCAGTGGTGTGTAACACACAGTGTGGGGGAAAGGACAGTGCAAAGGGTTTTCCCCTGCAAACAATACTTTCACCCACTTTACCATGAAAGCAACAAGCCCCCCCCCCCCCCCAAAAAAAAGAATCCAGCAATCACTTGCATTCTCACCCAAGCACAAAATGTTTATCTCAACCATTTCCCCCTCCCCCTATTCCCCTCCCAGCACAAATCCTCTTCCACCTTAATCCCCCCAAACTTATCTCACCCTCCGAGCACAAATTCTTCCTCCCAATCCCCTATCCCAGCACAAATAGTCTCCCACTCCCTAATCCCTCCCCCCAATTTCCCCTCCCAACACAAATCCACTTCCTCTCACAACACAAATCCTACAAACCCAAAATTCCTTGTTTAGTACAAAATCTCTTCCCCTTCAAATTCCCCTTCCCATCATAAATCCTGCCTCCCAAGCACAAATTCCCCCAAACTTCCCTTCCCAGTATAAATCATCTCTCTTTTCTAGCAAAAATCACCCCCTCACCTTTTCCCCATTCCAGCACACATTTTCCTCCCCTCCCAGCCCAAATCCACCCCCCAAATCCCACCGTCCAGCAAAATCCTCTCCCTAGCCTTAAAGCATTACTTCTTGGCAGTGCAGTGTATTTGTTATATCAGTAGTGACACAGAGTTCAGAGGTCGGTAGTAAGCAAAGTTTTAAAAACTGCTGTTTTTCGGGAGCAGTAATTTTAATGATGCTTAAAGTAAAAAAAGTGAAATATTCCTTTAAATATCGTACCTGCTGGGTGTCTATAGCATGCCTGTGAAGTGGTACATGTTTCCCATGTTTCGAACTGTCACTGCACAAAATGACATTTTGACACAGTACACCAACTGTAAATGATGCAGCTGCCTACCTGTGGTATTACTAGTATCAGAACCAGTGGCAGCTGGTGAAGTTTTAGGATGGGGGGGGCGCAAGACCCCACCCCTCCACATTTGGTCTCTCCCACTTCTCATAAGCCACACCCGTTATAGAATCCACCCACTCCGTCCCCTGCATTCTACTTGCTTCCACTCATAGGGGGCTATTTACGAAAGGCAAAATCCACCTTGCACTACAAGTGCAAAGTGCACTTGAAATTGCACTGAAAGTGCACTTGGAAGTGAAGTCACTGTAGATCTGAGGGGGACATACATGCAAGGAAAATAAAAAAACAGTATTTTAGCTTGCACATGACTGAATGATAAAATCAGCAGAGCCTCCCCTCATTTCAGATCTTCCCCTCAGATTTACAGCGACTGCACTTCCAAGTGCACTTTCAGTGCAATTTCAAATGCACTTTGCACTTGTAGTGCAAAGTGGTTTTGCCTTTCGTAAATAACCCCCATAGTGTCAGGAGTATACAGCTCAGCATCACAGGACAGATTATACAGCCCCAGCATCACAAATCATGGTATATAGCGCAGCCTTACAGATCGGCGCAAACAAACTAAAAATTACACTGTTAGTAATGAAGCACTCTAAATGGGCATGAGATTACCAGATACTGCAGACATACTGCACAAGATTACCAGAGACTGCAGACATACTGCACAAGATTACCAGAGACTGCAGACATACTGCATTACTTGTCCTGCGACTTGTGACTTCAACGTTGCATGACAAGTCGTACCCCACAATTTCCAATGAGTACCGTTCATATCTGTGCGACTCCAAGTCACAGCGACTTCAAAGTAGTGCCTGCACTACTTTGGTCCCACTTTGATGCAACTTGAGGTCCATAGACCTCCAGAATACACAGGCATTGCTTTAAGTCGCATCAAAATTGCGGCAGAATTGTGCAACTTTCAGACTGCGTTAGCCTGAAAGTCGCAAGATTCTGCCACAATTTTTTGCTGCGATTTTGCAGCGACTTGAAGCAATGCCTATGTATTCTGGAGGTCTATGGACCTCAAGTCACATCAAAGTGGGACAAAAGTAATGCAGGGACTACTTCAAAGTCGCTGTGACTTGAAGTTGCAAAGATATGAACGGTTCTTAACGGGTCAAGTCGCAGGACAATTTTTTCGCAAATTAAGCATAAAAAACGTTTTTTTTAATAACTGGGGGGATGTCCGCTATATGTGCAGTAATTCTTACGTATTAAAGACATTTCATAATAAGCGGGGGGGGGGGGGGTTTGTGTTTGCCGCTATTTCCGCCCCCAATCTTAGAATTTTTTTAAAATAAGAAATAAGCGAGGGGGGGGGGGAATTGTTGGCCCCTATTTCCGCCGATTGAATCTAAAAAAAAAACCATTTGAATAACCGGGAGGGGGAGGGGCGTTCCGGTCGCTAATTCCTCCGAATATTACATATAAGAACAACTTGAATAGGCGGGGGGAGGGGGGGCCGATCCGCTCACTATTTTCGCCCAACATTTAAAATAAATAAACTTTCAATAAGCGGGGGGGGGGGGTCCGTTGTTCCGGGCACATTCAGCTCGAGAGTCCCGACGTCACTTCCTGCACACAGAAAGTGTGTGCACCCGCCCAGCCATAACAAAACAGTCCATCGCGCCGGAAGCAAGTGGCGCGGTGGACCACGCCACAAAGGCATTGTTTGGATGCCAATGTAGCGCCACGTCTGCAATCCCGTGATTGCACAGACGTGGCGCTACAAATACTTCACTATGCCCGGCGCCCAGCGTCCCAGACACAGTGCACCTAAGGATCATTTTGGGATTTTTTTCCCCTTAAAGGGACATGTTTATTTTTATTTTTTTAACAATAGATTTTTATTGAAAGTATTTACTTAACAGTACAGATTAAAATTGTCACATTAATCCTTAGTAACAGAACGAGTTACCTTGGTTCATAAGATTGTTCTTATAACAATACAGTACTTGGTAGCCTGTACCAGCCCACCCCTATCGGGTTCAATCTGTAGGCATGGCTAGGCCTCCAATTGAGTTAACTATTTGTATATAGAAAATCATAAAGAAACAGAAAATGTATACACATATATACATAAACATATATATACATGTTTAAATACATTTTTTTTTTTACTAACTGGGGGAGGGGGCGGCACCCGGGCGCCCCCTATGGACAGGCCGCCACTGATCAGAACACCAGCAATTGTCTTCAGGTAGCTTTAGGTGCACACTGTGCAGAGGACATAGTACACTAACTGTAAATACTACAGCTGCCTGCCTGTGGTTTTAATAGTATAGTATAAGAACACCAGCACTTGTCTTTAGTTAGTTTTAGGTGCATACTGTGCAGAGGACACAATACACTAACTGTAAATTCTGCAGCTGCCTGCCTGTGGTATTAATAGTATCAGAACACCAGCAATTGTCTTCAGGTAGCTCTAGGTGCACACTGTGCAGAGGACACAGTACACTTACTGTAAATACTGCAGCTGCCTGCCTGTGGTATTAATAGTATCAGTGAGTGACGCAGGGGTCAGTAGTAAATGATGCAGGGTTCAGGGGTCAGTAGTGAGTGACGCTGTGCTTGGGGGTCAGTAGTGAGTGAATGAATGTTTCACGCCAAGCGTAGGAATCAACCGGCAACAACTTGGATCCCCCCGCCCATTCTGGGCAAAATCATCACCCCTAGCGCCAAAGTCAAAAGTCTTGGGGTCATCTTTGACTCCTACATGACAATGGACGCACAAATAGGGTCAGTAGTCAGCGGATCTCACCATCTGCTGCGCCTACTACGCAGACTCACTCCTTTTATTCCCAAGAAAGACATAGCGGTCGTGGTGGGAGTGATTGTAAACTCCAGACTGGACTATGCAAATGCCATTTTTCTCGGACTCCCCAAGTACCAAATCGCTCGTCTTCAAGTCGTTCAAAATACGGCCGCCAGACTTGTGACTGGGGAATAACCCTGGGAATCAATCTCACCTTCACTGAGATCCCTTCACTGGTTACCAGTTAAAGACAGAATCACCTTTAAAGCACTCTGTCTAACGCATAGATGTATCCATGGGAATGCTCCCCATTATCTATGCGAAAAAATAAAAGCTCACAATCCCAATCGTATTCTACGATCCACCAATCAAAATCAGCTTCAGATACCGAAAGCCAGATACAAGTCCAAAGGAGACAGGAGATTCGCTGTCCAAGGTCCCAGACTATGGAACGCCTTACCAGCCAGCATTCGGTTGGAGGAAAACCACTTAGTCTTCAGGAGAAAGATCAAGACTCATCTCTTTTGATCTCAAAGGAGACAGGAACAACAAGCGCCCAGAGGCGATTTACTTCGCATGTGCTGCGCTATATAAGTTTTCATTCATTCAGTAGTGAGTGACGCTGGGTTCGGGGTTGGTTGGGAGTGACGCGGGCTTCAGGGGTCAGTAGCGAGTGACGCAGGGTTCAGGGGTCAGTAGCGTGTGACGCAGGGTCCGGGGGTCAGTAGCGTGTGACGTAGGGTTCGGGGGTCAGTAGCGAGTGACGCGGGCTTCAGGGGTCAGTAGCGAGTGACGCAGGGTTCGGGGGTCAGTAGCGAGTGATTCAGGGTACGGGGGTCAGTAGCGAGTGATTCAGGGTATGGGGGTCAGTAGCGAGTGATGCAGGGTACAGGGGTAAGTAGTGAGTGACGCAGGGTTCGGGGTCAGTAGTAAGTGATACAGGTGTCAGTAGTGAGTGACACTGGGTTCGGGGGGTCAGTAGTGAGTGACGCTGGGTTCGGGGTCGGTTGGGAGTGACGCGGGCTTCAGGGGTCAGTAGCGAGTGACGCAGGGTTTAGGGGTCAGTAGTGTGTGACGCAGGGTCCAGGGGTCAGTAGCGAGTGACGTAGGGTTCGGGGGTCAGTAGCGAGTGACGCGGGCTTCAGGGGTCAGTAGCGAGTGACGCAGGGTTCGGGGGTCAGTAGCGAGTGATTCAGGGTACGGGGGTCAGTAGCGAGTGATTCAGGGTACGGGGGTCAGTAGCGAGTGATGCAGGGTACAGGGGTAAGAAGTGAGTGACGCAGGGTTCGGGGTCAGTAGTAAGTGATACAGGTGTCAGTAGTGAGTGACGCTGGGTTCGGGGGGTCAGTAGTGAGTGACGCGGGGTTGGGGGGTCTGTAGTGAGTGACGCAGGGTTTGGGAGTCAGTAGTGACGCAGGGTTTAGGGGGTCAGTAGTGTGTATGACGCAGGGTTTGGGGTCAGTAGTGAGGAGTGAATGAGTAATTAACACAACTTGTTTTACGATAGAGTGAAAAAGTTTGCTGCAATCGAACCCGGGCCTCCCGCGTGGCAGGCGAGAATTCTACCACTGAACCACCAATGCATTCATGTCCAGACTGGATGGCGCAGGTTAGGAAGCATAGAGAAGACTGGTGACTAGATGGTCACTAGTCATCTCTATGACCGTCGGAGGCCCAGGCGCGATGTGATGACGTCACGCCCGGGTGCCCAGAAGTAAACAAAGCCGCGATTGTGGCTAGTAAGCAATACAAATCATGAGATCGGTGAATTTTTTTTTCACAATCTCATGCTTTCCAGCCTGGAGGAGAGATACGGGGTCTCACTGACCCCGCATCTCTCTATATAGAGGACCTGTCACACACATTACAAGGGATGTTTACATTCCTTGTAATAGGAATAAAAGTGTTAAAAAAAGTGTAAAAAATAAATAAATATGTCAAATAAGAAAAAGAATAATACAAAAAATAATTAAAACGCCCCAGTCCCCGGTAGCTCGCACTCAGAAGCGAACGCATACTTAAGTCCTGCCCACATATGTAAACGCTGTTTAAACCACATATGTGAGGTATCGCCGTGTGCGTTAGAGTGCCAGTAACAATTCTCGTACTAGACCTCCTGTGTAAATCTAAACTGGTAACCTGTAAAAAAATTCAAAGCGTCGCCTATAGAGATTTTTAATTTCCAAAGTTTGGCACCATTCCAAGGGTGTGCGCAATTTTAAAGCGTGACATGTTAGGTATCTATGTACTCGGTGTAACATATATTTTCATATTTTACAAAAAAATTGGGCTAACTTTACTGTTTTGTTATTTTTTAATTCATGAAACCATTTTTGTCTCCAAAAAAAGGTGTTTGAAAAATTATTGCGCAAATACCGTGCAAGCTAAAACGTTGCAATGACCGTCGTTTTATTCCCTAGGGTGTCTGCTAAAAAAACATATATAATGTTTGAGTCATTTTCTAGCAAAAGAATCATGATTTGTACATGTAGGAGAGAAGTGCCAGAATAGGCCCGGTATTGAGGTGGGTATAAAAGCCCGGTATTGAAGTGGTTAAAGGGGGGTTCCACCCGCAATTTTTTGCAATTATCTAAATTAATTGTGCTTTAACCACTTTAGCTCCTGAAGATTTCACCCCCCCCCCACCCTTTCATGACCTGTCCATTTTTTTGCGATACAGCACTGCGTTACTTTAACCACTTACTGGGCACATAAACCCCCTTCGTGCCCAGGCGAAATTTCAGCTTCCGGCACTGCGTCGCTTTAACTGACATTTGCGCGGTCGTGCGACGTGGCTCCCAAACAAAATTGGCGTCCCTTTTTTCCCACAAATAGAGCTTTATTTTGGTGGTATTTGATCGCCCGTGCGGTTTTTATTTTTTGCATTATAAACAAAAAAAGAGCGACAATTTAAAAGTATATATATATATTTTACTTGTTGCTATAATAAATATCCCAATTTTTTTTTTTTTTAAACTATCGCAATAAGCGACTGCTTTGTGCAAAAGTTATAGCGCCTACAAAATAGGGGACAGAATTATGATTTTTTTTTTACTATTTTTTTACTACTAGTAATGGCGGCGATCTGCAATTTTTATTGGGACTGCGACATTACGGCGGACACATCGGACACTTTTGACACATTTTTGGACCATTCACATTTATACAGCGACCAGTGCTATAAATATGCACTAATTACTGTATAAATATGACTGGCATTGAAGGGGTCAACACTAGGGGGTGAGGAAGGGGTTAAATGTGTATCCTGGGTGTGTTCTAACTGTGTGGGGGGAGGGGGGTGACTGGGGGAGGTGACCGATGCTGTGTCCCTATGTACAAGGGAAACAGCATCTGTCTCCTCTCCCTGACAGGAAGTGGAGCTCTGTGTTTACACACAGAGCTCCATGTCTCTGCTCTGTCACCGCCGATCGCATGTACCTGGCGGACACCGCGGCCGCCGGGTATACCCATCGAATTCTGGGCGATGCGACGGCACTGTTTTTCCCCGCTGTGTGCCACCCAGTGGCGCGCGCGGAGAATTACAACAACATTGACGTCCAAAGACGTGACCCCGGCAGCTCAGGTCCGCACTGTTGACGTCTTTTGTCAATAGCGCGGATCTGTAGTGGTTAACTGACAATTGCGCAGTCGTGCAACGTTGTACACAAATAACACGTACGTTCTCTTCCCCCCACAAATAGAACTTTCTTTTGGTGGTATTTGATCACCTTTGCGGTTTTTATTTTTTGCGCTATAAACAAAAAAAGACTGACAATTTTTAAGAAAGAAATCATATTTCTGCTATAAAACATATCCAAAAACAAAAATGTTAAAAATTAAATTTCTTCATCAGTTTAGGCCAATATGTATATTTCTATATATTTTTGATGAAAAAAATCCCAATAAGCGTATATTGATTGGTTTGATGCAAGTGCGAGTTATAGCGTCTACAAACTATGGGATATATTTATGGAATTTTTATTTATTTTTTTACTAACAATGGCGGCGATCAGTGACTTATAGCAAGACTTTGACATTGCGGCAGACAAATTAGACATTGAGGGTGTTTTTTACGAAAAGCAAATCCACTTTGCACTACAAGTGCAAAGTACAAGTGCAAAGTGCACTTGAAATTGCACTGAAAATGCACTTGGAAGTGCAGTCGCTGTAAATCTGAGGGGTAGATCAGAAATGAGGGGAAGCTCTGCTGATTTTATCATCCAATCATATGCAAGTTAAAATGTTGTTTTTTTATTTTTCTTGCATGTGCCCCTCGGATCTACAGCGACTGCACTTCCAAGTGCACTTTACACTTGTAGTTTGCACTTGTAGTGCAAAGTGGATTTGCCTTTCGTAAATTAACCCCTAACCACTTAAGACCCGGACCAATACGCTGGCAAATGACCCAAGGGGTTTTTGCGATTTGGCACTGCGTCGCTTTAACAGACAATTGCGCGGTCGTGCGACGTGGCTCCCAAACAAAATTTGCGTCCTTTTTTTCCCACAAATAGAGCTTTCTTTTGGTGGTATTTGATCGCTATATACAAAAATAGAGCGACATTTTTGAAAAAAAATCAATATTTTTTACTTTTTGTTATAATAAAAAACCAATAAACTAAATTTTGTCAAACATTTAGGCCAAAATTTATTTAGCCACATGTCTTTAGTAAAAAAAAAAATCGCATTAAAAAAAAAAATTAGCTACCTAGCGGGAACAGCGACACTAATACAGCGATCAGAAAAATGATCGCTTAGTGATGCTGGCAATAGGGAGTGAAAGGGTTAACTAGGGCAGTGATCAAGGGGTTAAAAAAAATTTGGGGGGGGTGGGGGGGGGCTACCCTGACACTAACACTGACTGACTGTCACACTGTCTGTCACACTGACACTAAATACAGTAATCATACATGTATGATTACTGCATTCAGTGACACTGTGACAGGGGGGAGGGGGGGGGGGGCGATCGCGGGGGTTAAATGTGTTTGTGTGTGTGTGTAAGTGTGCTGTTAGTGCAGACTTACTTGTAGTGTGGTGATCTCTCCTCAGCGGCGCTTGAAACAAACGCCGAGGGAGAGATCACGTCGCTTCCTCCTTCCTGTGTTTACACAGGAGGAGGAAGTGACAGGGCGGGCGGGCGCGCGCATTGGCTGGGAGCGATCCGGAGGGGGCGGGTGAAAACGGATAGCCGCCCCCACTTGTCGGATCGCTCCTGCAGCCGCGCGGACCGCCGCATGTACGGGGGGGGGGGGTCCGATCGGACCCCCGATCCCCCCCAAGGCACCAACGTATATATACGTTGATGTGCCTGTCGGTGCCATTCTGCCGACGTAAATGTACATGCGGCCGTCCTTAAGTGGTTAAGTAACAGTTTTGACACTTTTTGGAGACGAGTGACACCAATACAGTGATTAGCGCTAAAAACATATAAAATATGCACTGTCACTGTACTAATGATACTGGCTGGGAAGGGGTTAACATCAGGGGTGATCAAAGAGATATTGTGTGCCTAGCCAGTATTAAACTACTGTGGGGGAGGTGCTTTTACTAGGGGAAGGCATGGATCAATGTCTCTGCTTTGCAAGAACACAGGATCTATGTCTTCCCTACTGACAGAATGGCAATCTACCTTGTTAACATAGGCAGACAGCCATTCTGCCTGTGTAACGAACGATCGTTGGGTGCTGGCAGACATTGTGTGTGTACAAGCACAGCAGGAGCTAGCCTCTGGCGGCGTGTATTTGCACCTGATACCCATAAATTCAGGGTCACGTATATATATATATATACACATACATGATCCTTGTAGCAGTAAATCTGCTATGGGGTGGTCGGCAAGCCCATGACCCATCATTTCTAAACGCAACACACCATGACGTGCTACCGTGTATTACAGTACGTTGCGGTGCACTACAACACAGATGTGTTGCCATATCCTTTCCATATACTGTAAGATTGCTCTCACTCAGCTAAACAACGTAGATAGATGAATCTTCCCTGCTGGCTATTGTATTCTGACTACTAGCCCCCACAGCTGTATGAATACCTGAAAAGCTGTTACATCTGATTGGAAGCAGTCGCTGTTTGGCCAACTATTTTTTGCCGGGCTCCCTGATTTCCAGAACACAGAATGGGAAGGGGGTGATAAGGCCAACCACAGCTCAAATTTCAAAATGAATGCCACTGCAACACAGCAACGCATGTAACATGCCTTACCGCCATGCAGAAGAGTAAATGTATTCATCAAACAAAAAACGCCTAGGAAATATGCAAAAGCCACAGGTTTTTTTATTTTTTTGCACTATTTTGCAAATACGTTCTATTTAATAGCAATTTTTCTCTGCGTGAAGAGTGTGAAATCGCCATTTCCCAGAAAATTCATTGGAAGAAGACAATGGACTAGTTTTCCTGATCACCTGACCTCCATTACACACTACTTATGGGAGACGTTTTATAATGTACAGTACCAGGGGTTACTTCTAATAGAAGGCATTCATATTTTGCAGCTTACCAGTCATTAGATGCGGTGGCTTCATGACTGGTGTACTACTAGTGTTTGCTAAATAACCAACCACCCACCTCTTAACCACCTACATTAAACACTCGACACCTTCTGGATTAAATGGCCAACAAAGGCCCCTTTATTAAATCCAAAAGGTAAATATAAAATTAACTTTTAAACAACCATTTTAAAATATATATAACCGTATAAACTTTTTAACATTTACCAACATTCTTTTTGAATAAATTAACCCAAACAACAACCACTGTAGACACAACACTGTAGACACAACACTGTAGACACAAAGGTTCCTGAGAGAAAGGGAAATAAAAAGTGCAAGGCAATGGGCTGTCCTCCAACAGAAAGTGTCCGGGCCTCTAGCCGTACGTCATAAGCTCAAGAGACCATAGCTTCCTCCTTCATTTACTCTTCAGCCCGATTGCCAGTAGCCCCCACCTAACCGGATAGGGAAGGTGCCCATCCCATGACAGGCCCCAACTCCTACCAACCATCTCAGGTATATCGATCTTATATCTCTATACCACCCCCACCCAATTCTCAGGAGCCCCAAAACCAATGCCACAGACGCATACGGTGACACCTCACACGTGTGCGGCCCGCCACAGCCCTAAGGCCCGTTGCAACCCGTCCTGGAGCCCCAGGACCCACAAGTCAATGCCCACAGGGGTCAAGTGCACCCCGTCACCCCTGAGGAAAAGGGGGAACTCCCTTTTTTTGGCTCGCAATGGCGAACCACCAACCCCCCTGTGATGGGCGACAAACTTAGAGACGGCCTTATTGGCCTTAATCCTGGCCCAATTAACCCTGTCTACAGGCCGAGCGCCTCTCCAGGCCAACCTCCCCACCATTTCGGACCAAACCACCAACGTGTCGAGGAATGCGCTCCTGAAGTGCATAAAGTCCCACTTGATGACCCGAATCAGATCTCGGGAAGCTCTAACGCATAGGTCATTGCCCCCGAAATGCAGCAATAGCACTTCCGGGGCCCTGTCCAGCCTAGCATAATGCTGAACTTCCGGCACCACCCTGGACCAAAGCATACCAGGGATGCCGATCCAACGGACAGTAGCCTACTCCCGCGAAAAACCCAACTGCCTGCCCTCACTCCTGACCAATGAACATAGGAGTGACCCAAGATCCAGACCAAGCACACCGAGCATGAAAAGAACGGGGAACACCAGAACAGAGAATCAACACTGAACAGACAAACCACCACCCAGCACACCACACCCCGACAAAGAATTGACCAACAAAATCACGAACACTGACGAACCGGAAAAGAAAGTAACGTTGACCTCCCACCCCCTCACAAAGCTGCGGACGCACATACAACCTGAACCGGCGGGGCTCCCAGCGACCGATCCGCTGCAGGACCTCATCTCACAAGCCCCACCGCGGGCCTTCTGTTGCTGCCCCGATCCAAAAAGAATGAGAGGAATACTCCGCTGAACAGAAACCACCTGCCACCAAACTACGTTTGAAAAACTGCCCCAAATTGGTACCTGGTCAACGGAAGCCCATCCGCATGAACCAGGAACGGGCCCACCCCTGGTGGGCGCAAACCCAACCATTCGCAAACAACTTCCACCGGACAAACCCCGAGCCCCGGCACCTTACCCTGGATCACCTTGGTGCCCTTGCCCACTTGATCGTTTTGTGACCTGCGAATAAGCAACGTAACCGAGTCAGCGAGGACACGCACATCGGACACATGCAATCCACCCGGTACCTTTTTAGAAGGGCTAACCAGTTGACCAACCCTCAAAGCCCCGAAAAAAGCCAACACAAACGCCGCCCGAAACAAACGATCCTCAAAAGGTGAAGAACAC
Organism: Rana kukunoris; assembly: GCA_029574335.1. Classification (NCBI taxonomy): domain Eukaryota; kingdom Metazoa; phylum Chordata; class Amphibia; order Anura; family Ranidae; genus Rana; species Rana kukunoris. The sequence continues at coordinate 518,421,510 of CM056051.1, read as the reverse complement.
ACCACCTGCAAAACACCAACAAACGACTCCAACATGTGAAGAGAAACCGGCCTCCTAGAATGCGGACGCACGCGACCTTTCCGGTAACCCCGCAAAGCCTTGCAGACCAAAAATGACTCGGTCACATCCTCGACACCATTCAACTGAAACAGGAATGCCAAGCCCGACATCTTTGTGTTCAAGGAGGAAACTGACACTCCCTCCTCACAACACTTACCCAAAAAATACAACAGTACATGTAACCGGTCCTCAGCCGAGAACCCCACCCCAAGCTCACTCACCAAACTATGCCATTCCTGCCACACCCGTTCATATGATCTCCAGGTGGAGTAAGCTACTGACCTCCGGACCAACTCCATCACCGACCCCACACGAGGCCCCACAAGCCACTGGGGCACGGAACCCCCACCCGATCCGCCTCCGGAGCCAGCTGCCGGAACCTGTCCCACCGCAAACGAGAGAGTGCATTAGCCACCTCATTGTTGACCCCGGGGACATGCACAGCACAAATAACGATATTCAAAGCCAAGCATTTTAAAACCAAAGCCCGTAGCAAACGAACCACTGGCATCGACAAAGCCGAAAATGAAGAAATGGCCTGAACCACACCCAAATTGTCGCAGTGAAAACGCATCAAATCATCTAGTGCAACACTAAGGCCAAACCCGACAGGTCCCGAACCACCCATTCCCAAAAAAGAACTGAACATCTCAACATATGGGCACTAGATGGCGCAGCCCATGGGCAAAACACAGGTCCACAAAATACTGACCCTCCCAACAACATCCCAACAACCGCACACTGTCTGGATGCACCGGCAAGAGCCGAAAGGCCGACTCAATGGCGGTCTTGGCCAACCAGGCCCCCTGCCCAAACGTTGAACCCACCTCACCGCCTCAATAAAAGATGCATAGCACACTGTACACAATGCCGGATCAATGGCCTCGTTCACCAAGCCCCCTTTCGGGTACGATAGGTGGTGGATGAATCAAAACTGATTTGGCTCCCGTTTAGGAACCACCCCAGCGGTGACACCATCAAGTCTCCCGTGGGCGGGGCCTCAAATGGCCCCGCCATCCTGCCCAAACCCACCTCCTTCTGGAGCCTAACAGTCACCACCTCCGGGCGAGTCAACGCAGACTTAAGGTTAGCCGCCATGGAAGGTATAACACCCAAATGCTCGGAATCGGGAAACCATCCTTAACGCCCAACGACAACGCCGGCGCAGCTACCCTATTCGGGTACCTACTTAGGCACGGCACCATTTTGTCCACCCTCACCGACGTCCTCCCTTTTGCCAGCGTCACCAAACCTCTTTCCTCTCTTAAAACACTTCGACAAGGGATGGGCTCCCCCACAACTGGAGCACTCGTGCCTGAAGCAACACGATCCTCCAAACTTACAGGAGCCCTCGTTGTACTGCCAACAGAAACCCCTGCGTTTTTTGGCCGGCAGCAAGGAAGCCCGAGCACCCCTGGCCCCCTCCCGAAAGGGCTGCGGCACAACCCTGGCCTGAGTCATTAGTCTCATCCACAGGGCGATATCTTTTTGGTTCCACCGTATCTCCGGACGAACAGTTTTTTTCTGTCGAAACCGCTCATCATAGCGCAGAATGTAACAAAATAAACCCGTGCACTGGTCCAGCTGCTTTTTCCCAGTCACGCTAGCTAGAATGTAAAACGCATGCTCCCAATTCGCAAAGGTACGAGGAATCAGGCGATAACGCCGCTTCTCTTCCTCCTCCTTCTTGCTCTCGTCTGGCATCACTTTATCTAAATTAAACTTCGAGGGGGAGCAGCGAAATTATTTCCACATACTCCCCCTTCCAAATCCGCTCCTTCACCTCAACCCTCAAATGAGCCCCCAGAGGCGCATCATAACACAGATAAACCTCGCACCGAGCCGAGTCCGCTAACCTTACCCCGTCCGCCAATTAAACCTGACACCATGTCCGTCACCGCCCCACCTGGAGTAGCCCCAGCAGGAGAAACACCCTCAGCGGGACCGTCTACCGGTGGCGCTGGCAGAGGTGGCAACACCCCCGTGCCAACCCGGGACGCGGACACCGTCCCCACACCCGCTAACTGAACAGTTCCCACCCCCCCCAACAGAACTGCCTAGGGCCTGAACCAACACACACAGCACTGGGATTAGCCAGCCCGACCCCGGGCGGAACCAATCACGCAGCCGAAGGAGGTACTGCGACAGCCGGAGCGGGCCCAACGGGCCCCCATCAACCAGGGGCCTGCAACCATTTAATAAGGATGACAGCAGCTTCTGCAGCAACAGAGCACCCGCATCAGGGACCCCCCCCCCACCGGCAGATCCACCCCACCCAACTGAAGTACACCAGAACCCAATGCCCCCCCCGGCAAAGAACCCCCAGCAGTGACAGCAGAAAGAAGTGTAAGGGAAGGAGGGGGAGAAGAAACAGCTGCAGAAGACACAACAGACAGTGATATAAAGGACGACTTACCCTGCTGCCCAGTGGAAACTGTCCGACTGGCCGTTGCTCCAGCTCCCAGCTGACGCCCCGACGGGCCCGCTACTTCCTCTAGACCATCCGAGTCCGTGTTCGACAGTTCACCCTCCGACGTTGATCCCCTTGCACCGCAAGAGACGCAGAGCCCACCGACAAGGCCACTGATCCACTGCCCAATTAGAAGCCAGAAGCCCTGCGATCAGGCCGCACCACGTCTAGCGATCTCCCCCGCAGAGCCCCCCTGCGATCCAGCAGCAGCCGCTCCCGAATCGCTGTCGTCACAACGCCTTGGACCTCCGCTTCCCCCTGGATAGCTGCAGCCGCTCTGGTTGATGGGCTCCCAGCCGCACACCCCGATCTCCCCCGCCGTGAAGCGACACGCGGGGGCGGGAGTACCCGCCTACGCCACCGCTCCAGAAGTCCCCCGAGATGCCCTGCCAGGCGACGGGGATGACACCCGCCGACCCGCTTTTCCTTGCTGCCTGGCCTTCTTACCAGCCTCACACGAAGCCGCAGCCGCCTGCCGTTTTTTGCCCCCCCGGGGAGGGGGGGGGTGCATGTGGGCTACTCCCCCGCTGACCGCCACTCGATGAAACCCCCAGGGCTGTATCACAGTCGGCGGCCTTGAACGCCTGGCCCAGCGCGGCGAGGGGGGGGGGGGGGGGGGGGGGGGGAGTAGAGGTTTCTCAGAACGTACCCTCACCCGGGCCCGCCAGTAGCAATCCAGCCGCTCCTCATGCCATTGAGCCCCATTTAGTCTGGCCGCAGCAGGAGCCACTCCAGCATGCCCTCCAGCTGATCCATAGCTGAGGTAACAATACAGGAAAAACAGCCTGTTTGTTACCACAACTGCAGATGACTCCCGAATGACTGGCCCCGCCCCCTCCTCCTTTTATGTGACCCTCCTCATGTGCCTAAGCCCCGCCCCCCGGCCGGACTTTTTACCAGCCATTTCCTCTTCCTGTGTGCGCTCCACACAGTGTTCCCCCAGTCATGTGGCCCCTGCGCCTGGGTTCCCCTTACTTCGGGGCTGTCTTTAGGTAGGACAGGGGACTCCAAACTTTATAAACAAAATCTAGTCAGGCCTATGCCCTATGCTAGGCTTGGTTGTTTTGATCTGGGACTGGGAGTGTCAGAGTAGCAGTGGGTGTGGCCACCTGTGCTCAGGCTCTGAAACTCCTTCCCTACTTTCAGGAAGAATGTTCTGGAAGGGGCGGAGCTGGAAGCTCTGAGTGACAGGTAGCTTGTGTTGCAGCTCTGCCAATCCCTAACTAGGGTTGGCAGAGGGCGGACCTGCTATATAAGCTGGGGTAACATGCCACTGGGAGGAGTTGTGAGAGGGAAGAAGATGGGGCAGTAGTCTCTGGGTGAGGGCCCCAGGCCTGAGGAGAAAGTCCTGATGGAGGACCACTTTTTTTTAAGACCGCAAAATAGGAATTCTATACTAAGAGAAATGAAACCTGGAACTGTTACTGCTGGGCTGTGCGGTTGAATCATGTCTCTTCCTTGGACCGCGACCATGGTACAGGTCAGTGAGTACATAACGGCTAGTGATGGGACCAGAGCAGTCTATTCAAGGAGCTTGGGAACAGGGCCACCATCAGGAATTATGGGGCCCCTTACACAGATTCAAGCATGGGCCCCCTGGAGCAGAGAACTGGGGGGGGGGGGCGGGGCGGCTCTTTACAAAGAAAGAAAAAAATATATTTTATATATATATAAAGGGGGTAGCCATTCAGGGCCCTGGGGACCTCTGGACTCTTTTTAAAAATAAATGTATTACAATTTTTTTTTTTAAATAAACAGAAATTAAATATATATATATAAAAAGGGGGGGGGGGTTGCCATGGACCAAAAAGGGGAGGGGTTGCCATGGACTAAAAAAGGGCCCTTCAATAGGCACCGTTATCGGATGAGCTCCAGCATGTTCGAACACTCCACGTGCAGAGCCCGCCAGTAAGTCTGCACGGTGCTGCGCTAATCACAGGCAGGGAAACATTTCCCGATCTCTGCAGCCGAGCATCGGGACAATGTCTCCCTGCCTGTGATTAGCGCAGCAGCACCGTGCAGACTTCCTGGCGGGCTCTGCACGTGGAGTGTGTGAACACGCTGGAAAGAAAATATATATATATATATATATATATATATATATATATATATATATATATATATATCTGACTTCACTGCCTATTTCCTACGGCGCATGCCCGAGTCACGCAGCGCTGTCTTCACTGGTCCCCGTTGTGTTCTGGGAGCCGAGTGTTTTTTAGAACACAGCGGGCAGGGGCGCCAGTAACGGCAGGTGCTGCCACAACCGAGATATCATCTCTTCGGGCGCCGGTCCTTTAAACGATAATGGTGGTCTGCACGGCGGATTCGCCACAAGATCACCGTTATCGGCATCTCCATAGCAGGGCGAAAGCGACATCAAAATGTCACTTCCTCCTATGCTTCTTAAAGGCACATTTTCCAGTCTATTTGAGATCTGGGGTCTTTTGGACCCCAGATCTCATATTTAAGAGGTCCTGTCATGCTTTCTATTACGAGAGATGTTTACATTCCTTGTAATAGGAATAAAAGTGACCCTTTTTTTTTTTTTTTTAAACGGTGTAAAAATTAATAAAAATAAATAAGAACAATTTTTTTTTGTAAAGCGCCCCGTCCCGACGAGCTTGCGCGCAGAAGCAAACGCATACGCGAGTAGCGCCCGCATATGAAAACAGTGTTCAAACCGCACAAGTGAGGTATCGCCACGATCGTTAGAACGAGAGCAATAATTCTAGCCCTAGACCTCCTCTGTAACTCAAAATATGCAACCTATAATATTTTTTAAACATCGCCTATGGAGATTTTTAAGGGTAAAATTTTAAAGCCATTCCAAGTGCGCTTGTAAGTAATTTTCTAGCAAAAAAAAAAACATTTTAACGTTTTAATCTTGTAAACAACAAGTCTGAAAAACAGGCAGGGTCCTTAAAGCGGATGGTCCACAAAAAAAAAAATTAAAAGCCAGCAGCTACAAATACTTCAGGGCTTCACTCCCCGGTTCCCTACGGCGCATGCGCGAGTCGCGCTGTGCCTGCCGATTGGCTCCCGCTGTATGCTGAGAGCCAAATGTTCCCAGCACACAACGGGAAAAACCTGTCTTTTGCCCGAGACTGTGGGCCGGAAGTGGGTGCAAATACCTGTGTTTAGAGAGGTATCTGCACCCCCCTCCCCCCTGAAAGGTGTCAAATGTGACACCGGAGGGGGGAGGGTTCCAATCAGCGGATCTTCACTTTAGGGTGGAGATCCGCTTTAAGTGGTTAATAAACTGTAAGTATTTATTTATTTTTCTGAAATTTCCCTTCTAGGTTGGGGGTGCGCACAATACCCTGATAAATACGGTAGGTCTCATCACTGATGCCTTTGGGAGCAATTGTGTCCCATCATTGGAATAAATTGTGTCTCATCGTTGGTGTCATTTGGAGGAATGCCTCTTCATTGATATCAGTGGGGGGTATTATACCCCATTGTTGGTATCAGTGGATAAAATAGTGCCCCAAGGGCCAGATAAAAGCAAGCAAAGGGTCACATCTGGCCCCCACCACTGATGTAGGGCTACCCCTGCAAGAACCATTGGTATTTTGGTTTGATTTCCTCCTTTAGGACACAGCACCTTTGACATTTTTTCCTCTAGCTCAAAGATCATTTTAGGGATTTATTTTTAGGATTTTTATTAGAACAGGAACTTGGATAGGGATGGGGAGCATGAAACACCCCGGAACTGTACAACTTGAGGACTGCTTGACTTGACTGGCTGCTATGCACAAACTTCTGGTTGCATTGTACTTGTAAAATAATTGTCCCACTGGATCTCTAGGCAGACTGTGACCTGTACCCCTTCCATAGTCTCAAACCACCACACCCTCACACTCTGCAGCACTGGGGTCTTGTAGACATTTAGCCACAGGACAGTCTGACTTCTTCCCTCCAACTTCCTCCTGGCACTCTCCAGTATGCATTTTCTTGACCTAGCTGACACCCTGGACAAAGGTTCTTTGGAAGACCACCCCCCAGCTAAACCTGGCTGGGACCTTAATGTTTTCACTCTGGTTCCTCTAGCAGTGTGTCAGTCTGACACCGCTACACCGATCTCGGTAAAGAGGCTCTTTACCAAGTGATAAGCCGTGTCCAATCACGGCTGATCATGATGTAAACAGGAAAAGACGTTGATCGGCTTTTCCTCACTCATGTCTGACAGGCGCGAGTAGAGTGCCGATCGGCAGCTCTCCTGACAGGGGGGTCTGCGCTGATTGTTTAGATGCCCACTCAGGACCACCAGGGAAGCCCATAACATGTGGATGGCCAAGTACATCCCCCCCATGGCCATCCACATATGCCAATCAGTGCCCACAAATGGGCACGGACTGGGACTATTATGGAATCGGTGATGCCCAGCAGTGCCACCCATTAGTGTCATCAGTGCCTATCCATGACAATCAGTGCCCATCGGTGCAGCCATATCAGTGCCCGTCATTGAAGAGCAAAACATAGTTATTACAAAAAACAAAATTTTCGGTCTTTTTTTTTATTTGTTGCGCAAAAAAATAAAAATCGCAGAGGTGATCAAATACCACCATCAGGAGGGTCAGGGTTTCTATTCCCACATTTTTTGGTCAAGAAGCCCTCAGGCAAATTCCGCCTGATCTTGAACCTAAAGGTGTTAAACAAGTCGATCAAGTACAAACGTTTCCGTATGGATACAATTTACTCAATAACAAAGCTACTGACACCCGGTTGCTTCATGGCATCCCTGGACCTCAGGGATGCCTACTTACATGTCCCGATTGCCCAAGCATCTCAGCAATTCCTCAGGCTGGCAGTGAATCTAGGGACCAGGATATGGCATCTTCAGTTCAGGGCTCTCCCTTTCGGGCTGTCCTCCTCCTCACCCAGGATTTTTACAAAAATCATGGCAGAGGCCTTGGAGCCACTGAAGCTGAAAGGGATTGCGGTCATCCCATACTTGGACGACCTGCTGTTCTTTGCGGACTCCCGGAATCAGCTTGCGACAAACCTTCAGGTGTCGCAGGTCCATCTCGGAGGTCTCGGCTGGTTGCTAAACCGCGAGAAGTCAAATCTGATACCTTCTCAAGAGACAAGGTTTCTGGGGTATACCATAGATTCAATCCTTCAGAAAGTTTTTTTGCCTCAGGAGAAGATAGAGAAGATATTGGTTGCTGTAGCTCAGGTACAGACAAACCAAGGGGTGTCAGTCAGGACAGCAATGGCAGTCTTGGGCCTGCTCACAGCCGCAATTCCGGCAGTCCCATGGGCGAGGTTACATTCTCGTCCTCTTCAGACGTGTATCCTTCAATCTTGGTCACACCAAGAATCACTAGAGAAACGTTTCAGATTAACATCAATTGTAAAACGAACACTCTGGTGGTGGAGGAACCCGGTCAATTTGAACAAGGGTATTCCCAGTAGGAAAACGTCTAACAGACGCAAGTTCCTGGGGTTGGGGAGCCCATCTAGAGGGACAGACTGCTCAGGGCACCTGGTCCAAAACAGAATCCAGAAGGTCCTCAAACTGGAGGGAGTTGAAAGCTATTTTCCTGGGGCTTCAAGCCTTTCATCAGACAGTGAAGGGTCACCACGTGCAGGTCTTGTCGGACAACACCACGGCGGTGGCGTATGTCCTCAAGCAGGGGGGGACCAGAAGCAGGGGCCTTATGCAGTTGGCCAACCATCTCCTGTCCTGGGCAGAGCGGAATGTGGCATCCCTATCAGCGGTGCACCTAAAAGGGTCTCAGAACTTGTTAGCGGATCTGCTAAGCAGGAGATGCATAGGAGAGGCAGAATGGAGCTTAAACCCAGAGGTCTTCAGGGCAATCACTCAGGAATGGGGCCAGCCGCAGATAGACTTGTTCGCCAACCAGCAGAATACGAAAGTGCGAAGGTTCTTTTCTCTTCACAGAGAGGACCAAGCGGTAGCCATAGACGCGCTGGCCCAACAGTGGCACTACCAGCTGTGCTACGCCTTCCCCCCTTCACTCTGATACCTCTAGTCCTAAGGAAGTTCAGGGAAGAAAAATCCAGTCTGATCTTAATCACTCCCTACTGGCCAAAGAGACCGTGGTTTGCATCTCTTCAGAATTTAGCCACAGAACCACCGTGGAAACTTCCACTCAGGAAGGACCTACTGTCTCAGGGTCCAGTGAACCATCCGGAAGTAGAACGTTTACAGTTGACGGCCTGGTTTCTGAAGAGGACCCCTTAAGGGCAAAGGGACTCTCTAATAAAGTGATAAAAACTTTGCTAGACAGCAGGAAGGCGGTGACCAGGGCAATTTATCTTAAGGTCTGGCGAAAATTCAACTCCTGGTGTACGTCCAAAAATTTCCAGGTTAACAGTGTAATTTCCGTTGTAGAGTTTCTTCATGCAGGAATGGAGAAAGGGTTAGCAATTAGCACCCTAAAGACGCAAGTGGCAGCTCTTTCAGTTTATTTAGAAAAGACTTTATCTAAGGAACATTTAATTTCAAGATTTTTCAAGGCACTAGGTCGAAATAGACCAGTAGCCTTTAGAACCTTTCCCAATTGGGATTTATCGATTGTGTTACAGGGTCTCACGTGGGCCCCGTTTGAACCCATAGGGGATATTTCTTTGAAGAATTTAGTGCTAAAAACAATTTTTTTGGTGGCCATCACGACCGCAAGAAGGGTCAGCGAAATCCAAGCTTTGGCAGTTACAGAGCCTTTCTTAAGAATTTTGCCGGACAGAATAATTCTTCAGACTGATCCAGCCTTTCTTCCTAAGGTCTCATCAACCTTTTACAGATCTCAGGAGATAATCCTTCCTACTTTTTCTTCAACCCCCTCTAATGCAGGGGAAGAAACCTTTCATACTCTTAACGTAAGATGTGTACTTCAATACCTCTCTGTCACCAAGGAGTTCAGGAAATCAAACGCCCTATTCGTAATATTCTCAGGGCCACGAAAAGGAGAGAAGGCTTCCAAGAGTACGTTGGCTAGATGGCTTAAACAAGCCATTGTTGAAAGTTATCAAGCCAGAGGAGAGGTGCCTCCTGCGGGAATTAAGGCCCATTCAACAAGATCTACGGCAGTTTCTTGGGCCGAAAGAGCCGGTGCTACGCCTGACCAAATATGCAAGGCAGCTACGTGGTCCAGCTATTCGACTTTCCTGCGGCACTACAGGCTAGACTTATTGTCCGCTGCAGATCAGGCCTTCGGCAGGAAGGTACTGCAAGCAGTGGTCCCACCCTAGGGTAAGTTACTCGGTTATCCTCTCCGAGGTTGTCCTGAAAGGCGATTGGAGAAAGGCCTAGTTAGACTTACCGGTGACGGTATTTCTAAGAGCCTTTCAGGACAACCGCTATTTTCCCTCCCTAGGTATCAAATGGTGGGATATTTATTATAGCAAAAAAATTTTTCGCTCTTTATAGCGCAAAAAATTAAAACTTCAGAGGTGATCAAATACCACCAAAAGAAAGCTCTGTTTGTGGGGAAAAAAGGGACAACAATTTTGTTTGGGAGCCACGTCGCACAACCGTGCAATTGTCAGTTAAAGCAACGCAGTGCCAAGTCGCACAAAGTGACCCGGGCCGGTCATATGGCAGCCAAATCCTGAAGTGGTTAAGGACACACAACTTTTATCATCTGGAGAACATCTGAGGTGGATTAATTTTATATTCTTTAATTACTGAGAAAGGAAAAGCACACATCGGGCCCAGAAATACACCTGTGAGAAATGCCTGATCCAAACTTTCCCAACTAGATTTAAACAATGTTTTGGTAGGAGTTGGGTTTTAAGACCAACACAGTTTATGGTTTTGTTAGAAGATGCCGTAGCTTAGTAATAGTGGTGTGAGTGTTTGAGGACAGTTGGGACTGTTTTTGTCACCTCCGCACTCTTGTTGCACATACATATGTTAAAGCGGGGGTTCACCTTTTTCTGTCTGTAACTCCACACAGTAATGCAAGGCTTTCTCCCTGGTGTGGAGTGTCATGCTCGCCCCCTTTTCTTGGACTACAAGAGAGTCGGGACGCCCACTAACACACAGCTCCTTTCTCTATCTGCAATGTAGAGCGTACTGACTCTCCTGTATTCCAGGGGAGGGGGCGAGCGCGACACTCCACACCAGGGAGAAAGCCTTGCAAACTGTGTGGAGTTAGACAGAGAAACAGAGAGTGAGCATTTCTCAAAAGAAATAAGGACATTTAAAAGCAAAATGGAAGGATGAGGTAAGTAAAGGAGGACTGCACTAAGAAAATGGAAACTATAAAGCCCCTTTTCACACTTGTACGACTTCAAAGTCGTGCGATTCTACCACGATTTTGCAGCCACGATTTTGCCGTGATTCGTGCCCGTGATTTCAATGAATGCCTGTGTAAGTGGCATCAAAATCGGACCAAAGTAGTGCAAGGACTACTTTGAAGTAGGCACAACTTAAAGTCGTGCCAGTATGAATGGTAGTCATTGAAAATAATGACGAATGACTTGTCATACGATTTTGCAGTCCAAAATCGTGAGACAAGTCGTATAAGTGTGAAAGGGGACTTAGGTTTTTTTTTTTTTTTTACCTTTACAACCCCTTTTTACTTCATCTTAACCACTTGAAGACCAGGCTTTTTCTGGCACTTTTAGTTTACATGTTTAAATAAGAATTGTTTGCTGATTTAGAAAAATACCTAAAACCCCCAAACATTATTATTTTTTTAGCAAAAACCCTAGGGACTAAAATAAAGTTCGCTGCAATTTTTAAAGTCGCACAGTTTTTCAAATGCATTTTTTTGGGGGGAAAAATTAATTTTAACGAATGAAACAAATAGCCCACAATATATACTGCAATTTTTTAGTAAAATATGAAAGATTATGTATGCCGAGTACATAGATACCCAACACGTCCCTCTTTAAAACTGTGCATAGGATGGCGACAAATGGTACTTAAAAATCTCCATAGGCGTCCCTTTTTTTTTTTTTTAACGATCTTCTGTTTACATCACGTGATCAGCTGTCATTGGCTGACAGCTGATCACATGGTAAGGGGCTAGGATTGGCCCTTTACTTCGATCTGTGATCAGCCGAGTCTCATTGACTCGGTGATCACAGGGGGCGCACAGGCAGTTCATGCATTGGAGGACGTCTATTGAGGCCCACGCTGTAGCCATCATTTGGCAAAAGCATAGGCAGGAAGTGGTTAACAAACTTTTGTTTGTCTGTGTCCATTGGCTGGCTGAATTTGAATGGGAGTGGTTTTATAATTATCACTCAGCTGATGCTCCTGCAGGGCTCTAATGGGGAAATTGGCATTGTCTGCATCCCTTTTAGATGTGATTTTACTTTGAAAGTATTTCACCAACAATTACATTTTTGTTGCCTGATAGCTTTTTTTTTTTTAATACGTTTTTTTATTGTTTCATAGATCTGGATTTACATCACTTTGCAATATCACATTATTTTACTGTGTGGTTTATTGTTGCCTGATAAACCACACAGCAAAAAAAGATAAATATTGTTGCCTGATATCTGACTTGCATTGTATCTTAGTGCAGACTTCTGGGAGAATCAGTGCGCCAATCACACAAGCAGGAAATTACGTTTCTGAAAAGCGCTCTGTACATCATCGGGTCACAATTCTGCATTTTGCAGAAAATTATGTGCTAGAGATTGAAAAGGAAAGATAATTTTTAATAACATTCCATTACAAGATGACTTGTGTCGCAATTGTATATGCTATAGACTAGAGGTCGACCGGTATATCGGCAGGCCGATATATCGGCCGATATTTGGCAGTTTTGGAGAAATCGGCATCGGCCGATTTTTCTCCAAATTAGGCCGATATTTAACATAATGCTAGCGGTGCCACGGATCCGGAGCTAGGCCGAGGCCTTTCCTGATGCTGTGACCGCAGCGGCAATCCGCGGATTGCTGCTGCAGTCACAGCATCAGGAAAAGCCGCGGCTTCGGCTTAGCTCCGGAGCCGCGGACATCTTGGTACACCCAGCGTTGTCGGCGGCGGCGGCCGCCCATTGGCTGTTACAGGCGTCAGTAGATAGCAGCGAGCGGGCCCCTCCTCCTCTGGGTGTAAACAGCGAGGAGGGGCCTGCTCGCTGCTATCTACTGACGCCTGTAACAGCCAATCGTCGGCCACCGCTGCCGACATTCTACACTATAAAGAAAAACATCCCCTGACGTGCAGCGTGCCCGGCTTCTGCCTACAAACCCCAGAATGTTACTGGCCCGCTCTGCATTCTGGGGTTTGTAGGCAGAAGCCGGGCACGCTGCACGTCAGGGGATGTTTTTCTTTACAGTGTAGAATGTCGGCAGCGGCGGCCGCCGATTGGCTGTTGCAGACAGGGGTGGATGGCACAGGGGTGGATGGCACTGGTTGGCACAGAGGTGATGGCACTGGTGGTGGACACTGATGGTCTGCACTGGTGGGCATTGATGAGGTGGCACTGGTGGTGGACACTGATGGGCTGCACTTGTGGGCATTGATGAGGTGGCACTGCTGGTGGACACTGGGCTGCACTGGTGAGCATTGATGAGGTGGCACTGGTGGGCATTGATGTGGTGGACACTGGTGGGCATTGATGAGGTGGCAATGGTGGTGGACACTGATGGGCTGCACTGGTGGGCATTGATGAGGTGGCACTGGTGGTGGGCACTGACAGGCTGCAACCCACCTCTCAACCCTAAACAATTATCTCCTCTCCACCCTAGGTTTTTTGAGTTGAGGAGAAAGAAAAAAATATCGGCCGCAAAAATCGGCAACACCCATTGGCCGCCCCGATTTCCAAATATCGGCATCGGCCAGAGAAAAACCCATATCGGTCGACCTCTACTATAGACCTCAACATTACACAGGCATTGCTTCAAAGTCGTGCGACTTCGAGTTGCACAAGTGTGAAAGGTGTCTTATACCCCCTAAATAATTCTTGCATTATCGGGTTATCAAGTGCTGAATATATTGATGTTGGAATCCATGCAATCTAGTGGCTGTCACTAACTTCACCAATATCTTGTCATGGTCGCCAAAGTTTTATGCCCATCCCCCACACCTCCTGCCTGAACAGCCTTCATCTGGACACATTATACAGGCAGCTCACAGCTTTCGGAATGCAAGCGATGATGTGGCAGCACAACCCCCCTTCCCGTACAGCCTGCATAGTAGAGTACATACAGTAACCAGAATAGAAACACACGCTTAGTGTTCCTGGGCCTCGGGTGCACTTTACACAACGTACAAAGCAATGCACAGAATTGTTTCTACGTCTCGCGTGCCTCACAGATCCAGAAAATAAAAGTTTCACTCCTTATAGGATAATGAACATGCAAATAAACTCCTCTTTAGCCTCCAATTTCCATCTGAACATTCACAGAATGTACAAAAACTTGTTTCGCGTTTGCAGTTCCATCTACGGGTAATGGCGCCCCCCCCCCCCAACACTTCAAGAAGGTGCATCAAAACGGGCTCCTAAAAATCAGTACAAAGCTCAGCACCCGAAAAGGTGCAGGAGCTTCTTTGATGCATTTGTCATTCAAACGTATGGGCTGCCCTGAGCGCATAGCTTCCAACTGTCCTTGTTTTTGAGGAACTGTCCCTGATTTGGAACAATGTCCCTCATTCCTCCTAATTTGTCCCTTATTTTGGTTTGACCAATATGTAGCACCCTCTACCGTAGGTAGGTGCTGGTAGGGGTTTTTGTGTAAGCTGCCAGCGCAGGTAAATTTAGGCAGGCCTATGCTGTGAGCTAGGCCTGTTTGTTTTGATCTGTTTCCATGGAGAATGTTCTGGAGAAGGGGCAGGGCAGAGGGCTGGAGTGACATTGGGTTTATGTGAGGAGCTCTGACCAATCCACAACTTGGATTGGCAGGGGGCAGGCCTCCTACATATACCCATGGTCGGCCTGCTGGGGGAGTAGTTGTCATCTTGGTGAACTGGATGATGGAGAGTTAGACTGTCGTGTGTGAGGAGAGGAGCTCGGGAGCTGGGGGGGGCCTCTCCATACACGTCATTGAGAGATGTCCTGAAATAAGAGCTGGAGGAGACAGTTGGTCCGCATGTCCAGAGTAAGTCATCCAGGAAGGATCCATGGCAGATATCAGTGAGTGGAAAGCACAGTTGAGAGATCTGGAAAAGACAAAATTTTTGGGTCACTTTTATTCCTATTACAAGACATGTAAACATGCCTTGTAATAGAAAAAAGCATGACAGGACCTCTTAAATATGAGTTCTGGGTGTCAAAAAGACCTCATATCTCATATGTGGACTAAAATGCAATATTGTTTTTTATAAAAGTCCCTTTTAAGCGCTATGGGCGGAAGTGATGTTTTGACGTCGCTTCTGCCCTGCAGTGATAATGGAGACGGGTGGGCCCACCTTCTCCCTCACTTGTCTCCATACACAGCATGAGGAAAGACCCGGTCACCTCCGCCGCTGCCAATGGCTCCAGTAAGGATACTGGAGAGCGGCGGAAGGGGTGGGCCTCCCTCTGCCGATAAAAGTGATCTTGCGGCATATCCGCCGCAGAGACCACTTTTATCTTGTAGCCGGCCGCCCGTTGAAGAAGATAATTGTTATAGTAGCTAGCTGCTGCCATAACGGTCCTCTTCAAACAGCATTCACATTTGGTGAGCAGCATGTGGCCCTCTTTAGTTTCCTGTTAAGCGCCCTTCTGAAAAGCATTCCACTGCGGATTGCTTTTCAGAGAAATTAGTGTTAGCCACAGGTTCAAATGAGCCCTCAGTGAGTCAGTAAAATCTGTGGTGACGTCTTCCCTATCACAGCTTATCTGTAAGCATAGACACATTTTCTTAACCACTTGCTTACTGGGCACATAAACCCCCTTCGTGCCCAGGCAAAATTTCAGCTTCCGGCACTTCGTCACTTTAACTGACATTTGCGCGGTCGTGCGACGTGGCTCCCAAACAAAATTGACGTCCTTTTTTTCCCACAAATAGAGCTTTCTTTTGGTGGCATTTGATCACCTCTGCGGTTTTTATTTGTTGCACTATAAACAAAAATAGAGTGAAAATTTTGAAAAAAAAAAAACATTAATAAATATCCCAATTTAAAAAAAAAAAAAAAAAATTTCTCAGTTTAGGCCGATACGTATTCTTCTACGTATTTTTGTTAAAAAAAAAATCGCAATAAGAAACTGGTTTGCCAAAAGTTATAGAGCCTACAAAATAGGGGACAGAATTATGATTTTTTTTATTATTATTTTTTTTTTTTTATTGGGACTGCGACATTATGGCGGACATATCGGACACTTTTGACACATTTTTGGGACCATTCACATTTATACAGCAATCACTGCTATAAAAAATGCATTGGTTACTGTATAAATGTGACTGGCAGTGAAGGGGTTAACACTAGGGGGCGAGGAAGGGGTTAAATGTGTAAACTGGGAGTGTTTCTAACTGTGTGGGGGGAGGGGACTGACTGGGGGAGGTGACCGATGCTGTGTCCCTATGTACAAGGGACACAGCATCAGTCTCCACGTCCTTGTCTGTGTATCTGCTGATCGCGGGTGGCCGGTGGACATCGCGGCCGCCAGGCACGTGCATCGGCACTTTAGTGACGGCGGCGCGCGCCTCCCAGTGGCCGGAGCAATGGGAGGACGTCCAAAGACGTCCTCCCGGCAATTGAGAGCCACCTTGTGGTCGTCTTTTGCCAATAGGCTGGACGTCAAGTGGTTAATAATAAAGCTGCCTGTGCTTGTAGTGTGCAGAAGCTGATTAACTAAAATGCATAAAAAATCATTGCTGCATTGGCCGGGAATCGAACCCGGGCCTCCCGCGTGGCAGGCGAGAATTCTACCACTGAACCACCAATGCATTGCTGTTGCTTGACATCCGTCATCTGAAACCTAATCTGATGCTGGAAAAGTGTTGCATTGTATTTGTATTATTTGAATTGCAAAAAAAAGATTAAAACCCAACCTCTTCCCTACCGTCCACCTCTTACTGTGGCAGGGTGGCCCCGCATTACATTTCATGTGAAAACTGCATAGCCTAGCCACTTGAGCCCCTGGCCATTGTCAAAAGACGGCCTCTGGAAATCCAACAGGACGTCCTGGATTCCTCCAGCCACTGGGGGCGTGCGAGCGCGGCGGCATGAGTGTGCCCGGCGCGTCCCCGAGATGCCGATGCCTGGCGGTCGTGATGTCCGCTAGGTACGTGCGATCGACAATCACAGTGCAGGGACGTGGAGCTCTGTATGTAAACACAGAGCTCCATGTCCTGTCAGAGAGAGAGGAGACCGATCTGTGTCCCTTGTACATAGGGACACAATCGGTCACCCCCCTCCCCCCACAGTTAGAACACAATACAGGTACACATTTAACCCCTTCCTCACCCCCTAGTGTTAACCCCTTTAATGCCAGTCACATTTATACAGTAATTAGTGCATATTTATAGCACTGATCGCAGTATAAATGTGAATGGCGCCAAAAATGTGTCAAAAGTCTCCGATGTGTCCGCCATAATTTTGCAGTCCCAATAAAAATCGCAGATCGCCGCCATTACTAGTAAAAAAAAAAAAATAATAATAATTTTTGTCACATTTTGTAAGCGCTATAACTTTTGCGCAAACCAGTCGCTTATTGCGATTTTTTTTCCCAGGGCGTCTTTCAGGACAGCACAACGAGAGATAGTAACTCCCTCTCCAACAGAAAACACATTCTTCACAAACTTTAAAGGGAGGCCCCTCCCAGCACACTTCAGTTTTTGTGTTTCCTCCGACCCGGAGGGAACATCTTCTAAGAGGGGAGGTGTTTTTTACATCCAGGATCTGGATTGCTTCCCTCTTACCTTTCCAGGCATCTGCCTGTGAGACATCTGCTCCCCTGCTACCCGTTCGGTGACGGTAGTAGCCGGGCTCCCCTTCCGCAGGCTAGGGTGCTCAATGGAGCCATGAATGGCTGGAGATGGCGTCCGGCAGCCGCGCGCGTGATTCGCGCCATTATTTTTCATTTTTTTCAGCGTGGTCGCCGGGTTATTGCGTCATTTCTGGAGCTCACTAGAGGAAGGAGCAGGGCGGGAGCTGGTGCCGATTTCCACTTCCGGTCCGGCGCAGCGGCGCTATTGGTCTCCGGGAGCAAGTGTGTAAAGCCACAGGTGAAGCACGGACGCTCTGCGATGGAGACACCAGAAAGTCCAGTGGTGGGGACAGTCACAGGCACCAGCAAGACCTCGGCGGGATGCAGCGCAGTAAGTCGGTTTTTCCCTATGAGTTTCTACCTTTTTTCTGTCAGGTGGAGGGTCGGTCTCAAACTCCCCCCCCCCCCCCCCCCCCAGTGGCTTGGGGGTCTGTCTGGGCACTGGATGGTATTGCTTTCTTTCTTAGTGCACCTTTGAAGGGGACCTCAAACGGGAACAGGGTTCTCACTAGGGTCCCCCTGCTTTTCTTCTCTGTTTGTGTTACAGGTCAGGTCTGACACTAAGAAAAAATGCCCATCATGTAGAGCTAAGATGAGCGACAGTTGGAAGAAAGCACTTTGTAAAACTTGTTTTGGTTCGGGAGGAGTCAGATGCCATAAGAGAGGATCTGATCTCCTCTACAAAGAAAGAACTATTGGCCACGATTCAGACTCTGCGTGACTCTTTAGTTTTGCCTTCCACCCCTCAGACCTCTACCTCTCAAGATTCGGTAATTATTCCAGAATTAGTCAGGGGGACAGATGATTTAGGACCCAGGGAAGGTTCCTCCCAGGTGCCCGGTGATGACTCGGAGGAGTCAGAGGAGGAAATGGCAGGGCACCCCTCAAAGTTTAAACTATCTCTGAAAGAGGTAGACGGTTTAATCAGGGCCATACATGTTACGTTGGGTCTGAGCGAGGGGAAAAAAGGGAACTAACCCTCCACGATCGCATGTATGCGGGTCTGGGTGAGTCAAAGGGGCGGGTCATTCCGGTCCATTCAGTGATCTCGGAGACCATAATTAAAGAATGGCAGGATCCAGAAAAGAAGCCCTTTTTTCCCTAAAGCACATAAAAGGCGCTTTCCTTTTGAGGAGGATCCAGCAGCAGTTTGGAATAAGGTCCCTAAGCTTGATGCGGCCTTTTCTCAGGTGTCCAGGTCTACGGACCTAGCCTTTGAGGACATGGGTGTTCTCAAGAATTCTATGGACAAGCGTATGGATCTCCTCCACAAGAGGTCATGGCAGTTTATTATAAATGGTTTAAAGCCCGCCATGACTACAACATGTGTTGCCCGGAATCTGGAGTTTTGGACGAGTCAGCTTAAAACTCATATTTTGGCTGATTCGTCTAAAGAGGAGATTCTGGACTCTTTTTCTACTTTAACCGCAGCAATAGCCTACATTGCGGATGCCTCGGTAGAAGCCATCAAGATGACAGCTAGGTCTGCAGCCCTGGCTAATTCTGCCAGGAGGGCACTTTGGTTAAAAACCTGGCCAGGGGACGCGGCCTCAAAGAACAAGCTTTGCGGTATCCCCTTTTCAGGAGACCTCCTGTTTGGTCCAGAATTGGATAGTATACTAGACAGGACCTCGGATACAAAAAGATCTTTTCCGGTTAAGAGAAAAAGGCAGCCCCCCAGACGTTTTTTTCGTCAGCAAAGGGTGCAGGACAAGGGCAACAAACCCCAAGGGGGTGGGAAAGGTTGGACAGCGCAGAAGGCATTGTCCGCCCTGACAGTTTTTCTAGAGAGATCTGTAGCGTCAGAACCCCTAGTTTCCAGATTCTTTAGGGCCCTCTCGAGGGCTAGGCCACCACAGGTTAAGGGTTTCCCGAAGTGGGATCTATCGGTGGTACTGAAGGCTTTAGCTGGAAAGCCTTTTGAACCTTTAGATGATGCCCCTCTTAGGGATGCTACTCTGAAGGTTCTTTTCCTTGTCGCTATAACCTCAGCTCGTAGGGTTAGCGAGATACAGGCCCTGTCAATAAGGGAACCATATTTTTCTTTATTTCCAGATAGGGTTGTGCTTAGAACAGACCCAAATTTTTTGCCAATGGTAGCCTCATCGGTCAATCGCTCTCAGGAGATTGTACTATCCACTTTTTGTTCAGACCTCTTGGGGGGGGGGGGGGAATTGTTTTTTCACATGCTGGATGTGAGAAGGGCTTTGTTATGCTACCTTAAAATAACAGAGTCCTTCAGGTGCACGGATTCTTTATTTGTTTTATTTGGGGGCAAAAAGAAGGGGTTCCCTAGCCAGATGGTTAAAATTAGCTATCAGGGAGGCCTATTTACATGCAGGAGTAGTACCGCCAGAAGGGATTTGTGCTCATTCCACTCGAGCGCTTGCAGCTTCATGGGCAGAGAGCTGGTGCCACCCCAGAACAAATTTGTAAGGCGGCGACGTGGTCAAGTTTTAGCACGTTTGTACGGCATTATAGGTTGGACCTCATGTCTGCCAGGGGCCAGGCATTCGGCAGAAAGGACCTACAAGCTGTTGTCCCGCCCTAAGGTGGTAAGTCTCTGGTATCCTCTCGTTGTGCTGTCCTGGGAAAAAGCAAGTTGGGCTTACCGGTAACTTGTTTTCCAGAAGTCTTTCAGGACAGCAATAACCTGCCCGTTCAATGTACTTGTTAATGTGCCATGCTGTGACTAACCTATGTGTTTATATGTTCCAGCCGGGGCCGGAAGTTTCCTGATGACGACATTAACGAAACGTACGTCGAGGCGGTACCTGGGCACGCACTACTAGCATACTTCCGGTTTCCTGGTTTTCAAGCCTGACGGCGGTGGAACGCACGCCGGCTTCACCAGCTCATCACAACTTCTCTCTCCAATCCCTATATACCTACAGCCTCAGTGCCGGGAACACGGGCACCATCGAAAGTAAGAGGCCATTTGGCATTATATTTTTTAGCAATTATTTTAATAAAAGGTTTTACACCATGGGAGCTGTTTCTCTCTTTATATGAGACCTATCCACAGCCTGGTTTTCAATCGTGGTTTCCACGGACAAGAGCTGATTTCTGAGCCTATTTGACCTTATTTAAACAATAGGTCAACACCTTCGGGTAAGGAGCCATCCATTCACACTTGCGGTGTTTATTTGGTGAAGGTGATATACGTTTAGAAGACCACACGGAGCACCCATTGGAATACTATTGTTTGCAGCACAACATTGCACTAAACAAACACGGACTTTTGGATAGACACACATTGTCTATTGTCACTATATATTTTTTCTGCACTTATTGGTTTGTTGTTATATGGTTAGCACGACATTCACATATTTATATTATATTATTTTCACTAATGTTGTATAATACCTGTTATATCTATCAATAATTAGCGCCCCTACTCTCCAATTGTTTCTTGGTAACAACTGAAGTGTGCTGGGAGGGGCCTCCCTTTAAAGTTTGTGAAGAAGGTGTTTCCTATTGGAGGGAGGAGTCACTATGTCTCGTTGTGCTGTCCTGAAAGACTTCTGGAAAACAAGTTACCGGTAAGCTTAACTTGCGTTTTTTTTTTTTTTTACCAAAAATATGTAGAAGAATACGTATCGACCTAAACTGAGAAAAAAAAATGTTTTAAAAAAAAATTGGGCTATTTTATTATAGCAACAAGTAAAAAATATTGCATTTTTTTCAAAATGTTTGATTTTTGTTTATAGTGCAAAAAATAAAAACCGCAGAGATGATCAAATACCACCAAAAGAAAGCTCTATTTGTGGGGGGAAAAAGGACATCAATTTTGTTTGGGAGCCACGTCGCATGACCGTGCAATTGTCAGTTAAAGCGACGCAGTGCCAGAAGCTGAAATTTCACCTGGGCAGGAGGGGGGGTATATGCCCAGTAAGCAAGTGGTAAGCAAATTCATAGAGTCCTAACAGATTCTAATATGTAATGAAGATCTTCAGAATGTAAAAAAATGTTGCTTGCATTGGCCGGGAATCGAACCCGGGCCTCCCGCGTGGCAGGCGAGAATTCTACCACTGAACCACCAATGCTTTGCTGAATGCTGTTGCATGCCTATGGAGTCACAAAGAAAGTCTAACGGGAATACAAAGTGTTTTAGAGATTTTATTATTATTTTTGTTTCATTTTATGACTACTTTTCCTCTTGCCTTGCAGGCTCCTGTGCAGCTGATTATATTTCTGCATTCCACGCATAGGGCAGCCCATTCACTTGAAATGGGCTGCCCTAATCGCAACAAATGCTCCAGAAGCTATCCAAGCATGCAGAATGATGCATTTCCCCCCTCACCTTTCAGGACAGCTACTTGAGAGATGATTGGCTCCACCCTCTACAGGAAACACAAATCGGATACAATTTAAAAATGCCACTCCCTTTCCTCTGACCCTCAGTAGTTTTGTGTTTTCAGACCCTCCAGGAGCACTGACATTCTCTGGCACCATCCAGTACTGGTTGTCGCCAAGTCCTGGGTGTATTAGTCCCTGTACTTTCTGCCAGAAGGGTTCCCTATTTTTGAGGTACTTGCCTACCTTGTGTAAGTGGTGGGAATTTCCTTCAGTTTTTTTCCCCAGCTCTGCCTGCTGGAAGCCTTGTCCTCCGCGGCTTCGCCGAGATATACCAAGATGGCGTCAGAGGACTTCTGGTGACGCAGCAAGATGGCGCCGGAAAATAATGTGACGCACTTTCCGGTGCCATGTTAAGGGGCCCGGCGTAGTACACTGAGGACATGCTGCCTGGGACAGCAGTCTATTTCTCTGGCCGATCTCTACTCACCTTATGGAGCTTGAGGACAGGCCTAAGGATGGAGCACCCGCTTGGATTGAACCAGCGGCAGCACCCAGAATTTTTACAAAGATCATGGCCAAAGTCATGGCCTTTTTTCGGATACAAAGTGTATCGATCGTCCCATATCTGGATGATTTTCTGATCTTTTGCCCGAGACAAAGAGTCCCTTATCCAGAATTTGCAGTTGGTCTTGCGGACCTTTCAGAAACTGGGGTGGAAAGTCAACCAACAGAAGTCTTGTCTGGTGCCCTCCTAGAGCATACTTTTTCTGGGTTATCTAATAGACTTTGTTGCTCAGAAGATTTTTCTTCTCGAGGAGAACATTTAAACTTCTCTCCATGCAGGCCTTCAAATTGCTCCCACAGACCTCTCTTCTGTGTATCATGCAATTATTAGGAATAATGACTGCAGACATCCCAGGGGTACCCTGAGCCCAATTACACTCCAGACCCCTTTAGGCATTTCTCTTGCGCCATTGGGATTGCAGGAAGGATTCTCTAGATCAGCTGGTACAGCTGCTAAGAGAGCAGTGGGAACACCTGCAGGGAGGGAAGAACTAAGCGCAACATTCTCTAGTAAAAGTTGCTACAGACGCCAATCTGTGGGGCTGTGGTGCGCACCCTCAGGGCTGGCAGGCCCAGGGAGCCTGGTTGCCAGGGGAGGCAGGCCACTCCAAGTTTCAGGGAACTACTAGCTGTAGGGAGAACTCTCTTGACTCAGCAAGAGAGGGTTTGTTCAGGAGAACTATTGGTTTTCTCAGACAATGCCACTGCGGTGGCGTACCTGAACAAGCAAGGCGGCACACGTTTGGAGCCAGATTCTGTCCTGGCCAGAAATCGATGTTACCTCAATCAGGGCAGTCCACATCAGAGGTTCAGAATACGTTGGTGGACTATCTGAGCAGAGTGAGCGTCAGTTTCAGCTGTTTTGAGCTACATCAAGGCACGTTCCAGGAGATTGTGCTAAGATGGGGTCTTCCTGCAGTGGATCTTTTTGCCTCCAGTCTCAACAGAAAACTGCCGGCGTTCTTCTTCTTACTGGAGAGAAAGAGGGACGGGGTCCTTGGGGACGGATGCTCTCTACTTCCCATGGGATTTCACTTTGACCTACGCCTTCCCTCCTTTCCCCCTCTTACCTCTGGTAGTTCGGAAAATTATTCAGGATCGGGCAGAAGTGGTTCTGATTACCCCCTGGTGGCCTTGGAGGAGTTGGTTTTTCCTCTCTGAAGACCCTCTCTGTGGATCTTCCCTGGCCCCTGCCAGGATCTACTCCTCTATCAGGGACCAGTGTTGCATCCAAGCCCTCAGACCTTCCATTTGACGGCCTGGAGGCTGAGCGGCGCATCTTACAGTTGAGAGGGTGTTCAGAAAAAAATTATTTAAACTATCTCGGACAGCCGCAAGTTTGTCTCGAGGAGAATCTATGGGAAGGTTTGGAAAACTTTTATTTTCTGCCAAAGAAAATCCAGTTTAGATTATTTTTCCACTCCCTGTATATTGGATTTTTTGCAAAAAGTAGTAGAGAAAAGACTCTGTCGGTACCCTTAGGGTTCAGGTTATGGCCCTGTCTGTGTCTTCAAACAAGAGTCTAACGGAAGATCCTTTAGTTAGCCAGATCTAGACATGCTCCCAGGATCGTCAAACATGTGCCTCCTTGGGTTCTCTCATTAGTGTTAAATGCTCTAACAAGAGCTCCTTTTGAGCCTTTGCATGAAGCTTCCCTGAAATTGATTTCCTTGAAGATTTCCTTACTTTTAGCCATTACGTCAGGGAGAAGGATTTCTGAACTGATCCCTTTCCTGTAAAGACCCCTTCCTGAGGATTCTAGAGGACAGGGTAGTGAGTAGGCCTGATCCTTTCTATTTGCCCAAAGTATCTTCAAACTTTTATAGGTCCCAGGAGGTAGTCCTGCCTAGTTTCTGTACCTCTTCCAAGAATGCGGAGGAGGAAAGATTTGGTCTTTTAGATGTAAAGAGATGTCTTCTGCTTTACCTAGAGAAATCCAGTGGGTTTAGGAGTTCCTCCCAGCTGTTAGTATTGTTCAGTGGCCCCAAAAAGGATCCAAAGTGTCTAAAATCTCTATTGCTAGATGTATTAGGGAAGCTTTTTGTGACGCTTACAAATCTTCAGGTTGTTTCCCTCCTTCTAGAATTGGGGCTCATTCAACGAGATCCATGGCTACGTCATGGGCAGAAAGAGCGCGGGCATCATGGGGAAGAAATTTCTAAAGATGTCGTCTGGTCCTCCTCTCATGCATTTTTCAAACTTTATAGAGTTCAGATGCTTTCCAGTCAGGACCTCTCCTTTGGTAGGAAAGTGCTTCAGGCTGTTGTCTCTTCCTAAGGTATAGAATCTTGCTTATCCTCTCAAGTACCTGTCCTGGAAGGTGAGGGGAGAAAACCCCCGTTAGACTTACCAGTAACAGTAATTCCAAGAACCTTCCAGGACAGCATCTATATTCCCACTCTATTCTACTTTCACCTGGTGGTGGTGTTTTTTTATATGTTTCTGTTTTTTTCTCTGCCGAGTGCACTTTGGTGGAGGTTTGCTTGATCTTCTAAATAACTGAGGGTCAGAGGAAAGGGAGGGGCCTTTTAAATTGTATCTGATTTGTGTTTCCTGTAGAGGGCGGAGCCAATCATCTCTCGTAGCTGTCCTGGAAGGTTCCAGGAAATACGGTTACCGGTAAGTCTAACTGGGTTTTTTTTTTCAGCATGTTTCTTTTCATTAGCGTTCCCCTATAAAGGCTGGATCACTTTCCAGAGGGCACTTGACAGGCAGCTGGGAGCAAATCTTCCGTTGCTGCAGAACTCAATATGATTGCTTGACCTGTCAAAGGTACTCATTGTGCGTAGTATGCCTGTGAGGACTATGCCTGGGTTCAATCTATGAATAGAGGATGGGTGGATGGATGAAATGTTCACCACCTCCATTCATAGATCTCTTTCCATTGATGGAAGCTATATTACAGCTTTAATAAATGAAGGAGTGTGGTGAAAAGGGTGGGCATAATCTGATAGGCCCCCAGTTTGCAGACACCCCACAACCTTGGTCTGGTGGTTGTGGGGGTCTGCAAACAGTTTGACACTATCAGATTATGCCCACCTTTTTCACCACCTTCCTCCATTTATTAAAGCTGTACTATAGCGGCCCTTGTTCTCGCCAACATGGGGCCAAGTTTCCTTGTCAGGGGGGGTCCCACCTGGCAAGGTACCCCTTCATGTTGACACATGGCCTGATATGGTTCAAGAGAACCTGAAAAATTTCAATGATTTGCCCCTGTTAAACAGTTGCCGAAAAATTGGTCTTTGGGTGGCTGTGGTGCCTTCACACTGTAACCCTACAGTGATACCCTTGATGAAGGCAAGAATTAATCTTGCTGTCAAAAAATTGCAATGATATGCGCCTCTCAAACCCTGGGTACCTATTTAAGAAATACTGCACCACCAAATTGAGGACATGTGCCAGGCGTGTGTCAACTTTTCCTGTCTAAGGGCGGACAGGAGGTTTGTGCCATTATCGCACACCACCATTCCTGGCTCCAGCTGATTTGGCGTGAACCACCTCTGGTCCTGTCCCTGTAGAGCTGCAAGAATCTTTGCTCCGGTGTGGTTCCTGTCCCCTAGACACACCAGCTGAAGCACTGCATGGCACGATTTAGCCTGACTCATGGAATAGCCCCTTAAAATGCTTAGGAGATACTTGTGGTTCATAGGACAAGTTTTCTGGTAAGTTTCATATACAGTGGGGATCGAAAGTTTGGGCACCCTAGGTAAAAATTTGTATTACTGTGCATAACGAAGCAAAGGGAAGATGGAAAAATCTCCAAGGCATCAAATTTCAGATTAGACATTCTTATAATATGTCAAAAAAAGTTAGAATTTATTTCCATCATTTACACTTTCAAAATGACAGAAAACAAAAAAATGGTGTCTGCAAAAGTTTGGGCACCCTGCAGAATTTAAAGCATGCACTGCCCCCTTTGCAAAGCTGAGACCTGCCAGTGTCATGGATTGTTTTCAATCATCGTCTGGGAAGACCAGGTGATGTCAATCGCAAGGGTTTTTAAATGTCCAGACTGATCTGACCTTGCCCCAACAATCAGCACCATGGGTTCTTCTAAGCAGTTGTCTAGAAAACTGAAAATAGTTGGCGCTTACAAAGCTGGAGAAGGCTATAAGAAGATAGCAAAGCGTTTTCAGATGTCAATATCCTCTGTTCGGAATGTAATTAAGAAATGGCAGTCATCAGGAACAGTGCAAATGAACATATAGGGCCAGATTCTCATATATTTGCGGCGGCGTAGCATAAGCCATTTACACTACGCCGCCGCTGCGTACTAGAGCAAGTGCTTTAGGGCCAGATTCTCATATATTTTCGGCGGCGTAGCGTAAGCCATTTACACTACGCCGCCGCTGCGTACTAGAGCAAGTGCTTTATTCTCAAAGCACTTGCTCCGTAGTTTGCGTTGGCGTCTCGTAAATCGGCAAGCGTAAACCCACGCAATTCAAATGGGGCAGCTTGTATTTAAATTAAGCGCGCCCCCGCGTCGAACGAACTGCGCATTCGCCGGCCGGGGAAAAAGCCCAGTGCGCATGCTCCAGCTCACATCGGGAAGCGTCGTTGAAACCGACGTCAAAACGACGTGAGCGTCATTTACGCAAGTCCCTATTCGCGAACGAGTTAGTAAAACGACGTAAACGACGGAAAAAGCCGACGCTGACCCGACGCCATACTTAACATGGCGTCCGACGGGACACGACGGCATCCGACGGGACCTCGTAAGGTTACTCCACATAGAAGCTGGGGTAACCTTACGAGTTCGTAAACGACGTACGCGACGACGGGGCGGCGTAAAAGCGATCGAGAATCGGCGTACTACTTCATTTGCATATGCAAATGAAAAAACAACGTAAAGGCCACCTAGTGGCCGGAGTTGTCATTACACCTACGATCCGAAAGTGTAATTGTATTACACTTGTCGGATGTAGAAGCGTATCTATGCAAAAGTGATGCTAAGCATCACTCGCATAGATACGAGACAAAAAAAAGGCGATACGACGGGGTATCTGAGATACTCCGTCGTAACGCCTCTGAGAATTTGGCCCATAGACAAGCCTGATGCATTTTGGAAACAAGTTCTGTGGACCGATGAGATTAAAATATAACTTTTTGGCCGGAATGAGCAAAGGTATGTTTGGAGAAGAAAGGGCACAGAATTTAATGAAAAGAACCCCTGTCCAACTGTTAGGCATGGGGGGGGGGGGGTCAATCATGCTTTGGGGTTGTATTGGAGCCAGTGGCACAGGAAACATTTCACAAGTAGAAGGAAAATGGATTCAATAAAATTTCAGCAAATTTGCGATGGTAACTTGATGCCATCTGTGAAAAACCTGAAGTTAAAGAGAGGATGGCTTCTACAAATGGATAATGATCCTTAAAGCACCTCAAAATCCACAGGGGGTTACATCAAGAGGCGTAAACTGAAGGTTTTGCTATGACCTTTACAATCTCCTGACCTCAACATATTCGAAACTCTATGGATAGACCTTAAAAGAGCAGTGCGTGACAGGCAGCCCAGAAATTTCAAAGAACTGGAAGACTTTTGTAAGGAAGAATGGGCAAAGGTACCTTAAACAAGAATTGAAAGACTCTTGGCTGGCTACAAAAAGCGTTTACAAGCTGTGATACTTGCCAAAGGGGGCAGTACAAGATATTAACTCTGCAGGGTGCCCAAACTTCTGCAGACGTCATTTTTTTTTATTTTCTGTAATTTTGAAAGTATAAATGATGGAAATAAAATCTAACTTTTTTTTGACATATTATAAGAATGTCTAATCTGTAATTTGATGCCTTTTGGAGATTTTTTCCATCTTTCCTTGGCTTCGTTATGCACATTAATACAAATTTTTACCTGGGGTGCCCAAACTTTCGATCCACACTGTAATGTATTGGTTTGCCATGCATACTAACACATTATGCCTTTACGTTGCAGGTCCTAAAGTTTAGAAGTGTGTCTGTTGGGAACCATACACAGGAAACTTTGATCCCCTAACACAAGTCATCCAGAGGTGTCACTGGCCAGTTTTCCCAACTTTCCCACAAGTGGCTTGTCACTTCTCTGTGAATTAGAGGACAAATGGCAGACACGACAACCACAATAAAATAGGAAGTTTTCATGGTAGTTTCGCAAGTGGTTTACAGAGCAGATGTGTGATAGTAAAAAACTAAACCACATAGTAAAATCTGTACAGGCCACCAACTTTCCAAGATTTATTTTAAGGCTAGATTCACACCTATGGCATTTTTAGTGCTTTTTGTAGATTTGCACTACAGAATGTGTTCCATAGGAAACCATGTGAAATGAACTGTAGTACAAATATGCAAAATGCAAAGAGCACTAAAAATGCCATAGGTGTGAATTGAGCCTAAATGTAATCTTGTATGCATGTGAGAACGTAAGCTCCTTAGATACAGCGCCTGATGTGAATGTAAAGTGTTGTATAAATTGTCTGAAATAAGTGTGCTTCTCCCCTGGGGGGGTAGCTTTGTGCTTCCTCTTCAAAGGATGTGGGAGATCTACAAATGAATGGACAGGTGCCAAATTCACACAATGAGAAGGACACACTTATATGACACACTTCGGTTCCCACCATCACACTTGAGACATAAAGGAAGCCATATGTGTGCTACTTTATATTATGACACATATTATTTATATATCTACAGTAGATAGATGTATATACATAGATATATTTATATATGTATATGATGTAGATATCTATATAGGATATATATGAGAGATAACGTTACTTGCAGTAATACACCTCCCTAGATTTTTTTTTTTTTTTTTTAACTTAAAGCGGATGGTTCACAAATAAAAAAATATTAAAAGCCAGCAGCAACAAATACTGCAGCTGCTGACTTTTAATATTAGGACACTTACCTGTCCTGGAGTCCAGCGCCGTCCGCAGCAGAGGACGAGCGATCGCTCGTCACCCTGCTGCTCCCCCCTCCATCCACGGTGAGGGAACCAGGAAGTGAAGCGCTGCGGCTTCACTGCCCGGTTCCCTACGGCGCATGCGCGAGTCGCGCTGCGCCCGCGAATTGGCTCCAGCTGTGTGCTGGGAGCTGAGTGTTCCCAGCACACAACGGGCGGGAGACGGGATGTGATGTAATGCCCGTCTTTTGCCCGTAAATGCTGGGCCGGAAGTGGGTGCAGATACATGTCTATCTGCACCCCCCTCCCCCCTGAAAGGTGTCAATTGTGACATCGGAGGGGGGGAGTGTTCGGATCAGCGGATCTTCACTTTAGGGTGGAGATCCGCTTTAAGTATATATGAGACGTTTGCAGCAATACACCCCTCTGTCTTTTCGTTTGTAACCCACACTAATAGTTACTTTATTTGCAGTCCTGTGATCTTCTTTCCCCTCCGTTTTTGGGTGTGACGTAACAAATCATTTTATTATATGTTAATCTTTAGTTTATTATACTGAATTTTATTATTTTATTTAAATTGTTTTATATATTGGTAATAGAATTAGTATTTGTGTATTGTTTTTTAAGTATTATTTTGTATTGTTATATTTTATTTGATTATGATGAAAGAATGTTTATTTTATTATGTTTGATTTTATTTATAATGAAGGTATTATCTTTAATTTTTAGTATTTATTAGTAGTTGTATTAATGAATATTGTTATTCATTTTTACTCTTTTATAATATTAAGTGTTTATTTTTCAATTGTTGTTGTATTCTACTGTATTTGACAGTGATGAAACAAATAATATTAATTTTTTTCTCAAATGCTTCTACACGCAAACGCAGCTAAGCACAGTTAAACTGCAGTTTTTAGACACTGGTTTCTAGCTGTCAAGTTAAATTCTTTAAAGCGGATCTCCACCCTAAAGTGAAATCCGCTGATCGGAACCCTCCCCCCCTCCGGTGTCACAATTGACACCTTTCAGGGGGGAGGGGGGTGCAGATACCTGTCTGAAGACCGGTATCTGCAACCACTTCCGGCGCGCAGTCTCGGGCAAAAGACGGGTGTTTTGGCGACATCCCGTCGCCCCCCCCGTCGCCCCCCCGTTGTGTGCTGGGAACTCTCAGCTCTCAGCTCCCAGCACACAACGGGAGCCAATCGCCGGGCGCAGCACGACTCGCGCATGCGCCGTAGGGAACCGGGCAGTAAAGCCGCAGCGCTTCACTTCCTGGTTCCCTCACCGTGGATGGAGGGGGGAGCAGCAGGGTGACGAGCGATCGCTCGTCCTCTGCTGCGGACGGCGCTGGACTCCAGGACAGGTAAGTGTCCTAATATTAAAAGTCAGCAGCTGCAGTACTTGTTGCTGCTGGCTTTTAATATTGTTTTTTTGCTGAACCATCCGCTTTAAGAGAGGTTGAACAGTGTCCCGTGTACATTAAGCCTAACTCGGCTTACACCCATGTAGTGTTGTCGTTGGTCTGTATGCTCTGTGGTAATATATATTCCGACTCTACCAGGAGGCATTGTATCTATGGGACCCTCCTTAATAGACACATTGCTTGCCTTCTAATGACACGTGGCTCTGTGGCGCAATGGATAGCGCATTGGACTTCTAGCTGGTGAAGAGATTCAAAGGTTGTGGGTTCGAGTCCCACCAGAGTCGCTTTTTTTTTTTTTTTTTCCTGTAGTTCCATAAACATTTCTTTTGTATCTTATTTTATTTTTAACCTATGTTTTCCTGCACTGTAGCCAAATTAATAAATTAGTTGCAGTGTAACCACTTATTGCTGCTTGCAGCCAAAGGACGGATGGTCAGTGATGGGGCTGGGCTGTCATAGACTGCACTTAAATGCCATCAGTTGTCATTAGAAATGCAGATGGTTTTATTTATATATATTTTTGTTTGCAGGTGTCATAATGGAAAGAGCAACTTCATGACTTCAAAGAAAATGTAAAAATAAATAAAACAAAAATTCGGATGCATTGGCCGGGAATCGAACCCGGGCCTCCCGCGTGGCAGGCGAGAATTCTACCACTGAACCACCAATGCCTTCTTAGGAGCTGAACTTGGGGAACGGTTTACAAATAGAATATACAGAACGTACAATAAATTATAGTTATGGTTAATTAGATAGTATGATTGGCTCTACTAAGGCTCCATTCAGACCTAGGCGTTTTGTCGCCTGAAGCAGCCTGACATACGCTGGAGGGGAGAATTTACATTGTTGGCTATGGAGATGGTTCACATAGCCACGCCGATACGCCTGAAACAAGTCCCGGACCCTTTTTTTTTTTTACATCGTGCTCCTCGTTGCCCTTTGCCGCCATGTCCCCTCAGAGCTTCTTCCGGGTATCGCCGCTCCACCGTGCAGACTTCCTGCCGCGCTCTGCACAAGCACTGTGCGATCGAGCTGGAGCTCATCACTAACTGGGATAAATCGGTCCTGTTCCCACTAGATGATCGCTTTAAATAATAAAAAAAAGAGCTTAGCATGGTCTAAATTGCTATTATCAGTGGTGGGCTGAGCAAATGTTATAAAAATTATATGGGCCCCACAGCTACGTTAGGCCGCGTACACACGACAGGTTAACCAGAGGACAATGGTCTGATGGACCGTTTTCATCGGTCCAAAACCGATCATGTGTAGGCCACATCGGTTAAAAAAAAGACAACTTGCTTTAAAATTTAACCGATGGACGCCTAACCGATAGGTCAAAACCGATCGTTAGTACGCACGACCATCGGTTAAAAATCCACGCATGCTCAGAATCAAGTCGACGCATGCTTGGAAGCATTGAACTTTTTTTCAGCACGTCGTGTTTTACGTCACCGCGTTCTGATACGATTGGTTATTTAACTGATGGTGTGTAGGCACATCAGTCCATGAATGAATGACTTGTATAGCGCTACACATGCGAACTGAATCGAACTGACCATCAGTCAGATTCATCGGTTAACCTTCGGACTGTTCTCATCGGATGGACTGATTGTGTATACAAGGCTTTACATTCTACATAATTCTCCACTATGGATCCCGTTAAAATGGTTCTAAAAAGTAGAACCCCTGTTTCGTAAATTTAATATAGAAAGGTAAGAGTTCAAGGATCAGATTGTCTATTCTTCAGAAGGCTTAAAGCGGATCTCCACCCTAAAGTGAAGATCCGCTGATCGGAACCCTCCCCCCCTCCGGTGTCACATTTGACACCTTTCAGGGGGGAGGGGGGTGCAGATACCTGTCTAAAGACAGGTATCCGCACCCACTTCCGGCCCGCAGTCTCGGGCAAAAGACGGGCTTTTCCCGTTGTGTGCTGGGAACTCTCAGCTCCCAGCACACAGCGGGAGCCAATCGCGGGCGCAGCGCGACTCGCGCATGCGCCGTAGGGAACCGGGCAGTGAAGCCGGAGCGCTTCACTTCCTGGTTCCCTCGCCGTGGATGGAGGGGAGAACAGCAGGGTGACGAGCGATCGCTCATCCTCTGCTGCGGACGCCGCTGGACTCCAGGACAGGTAAGTGTCCTAATATTAAAAGTCAGCAGCTGCAGTATTTGTTGCTGCTGGCTTTTAATATTTTTTTATGGTGAACCATCCGCTTTAAGAAGAGGGGGGGGGGGGGGTTAGCAGTGCCACAGCCAAGAATGTATTTTATAGCTTCCCAATTGCAGCATTTTGCAGGGTGGGGGGTGATAGACTGGAAAGACCCAATACAAGCTGTACTACTGAGTCAATGCTCGCACTATAATCTTATGGCCCAGTTGGAATCTGGATTATTTGCCCACATCGGAACTAGCCCAACAATGATACACATTATTAAAGTGTGGCAGGAAATGAGATGAATGATGCAATATGAAGGGGTGTTGGAGTTCTCATTGATATGGGGGAATAGGCACTACGTAAACTAGAAGGGTTCGAATATTGGCGCTCTAAAGGAATACAATATGTTTTGCAGTTATTTTTCCAAAATATTATACGGTCCTTTCAGGAGATGTGACCAAGAAAAAATTATTTATATATAAAAAGTAAATGAGACGCACTGGAGTGCGACCCACTGTAACACAAATAACTTTACTGCTGACTCCCCTCCTTCAAGGACATATCCCCCTTCTCATCACAGACCAGAATTTCCATCACACTTGTGTGCATAAAGTTGATTGCACTCCTCCTTCTCACTCTGAGGACAAATGCCTCCTTGTTATTGTCGCCAAATGGTAGGGAGGAGAGGGCAGCAAAGGCAAAAGAGCACAGAGAGGAGGGGGCGTGGCCTTGGCTTTGAAGTGTACAGTGGGGTGTGAAGATGGGCGTGGTTAGAAGGGGGTATTTAAACCTCCGGCAGGCTCATAACACCAGTATTTGCAGCTGCAAACATGCCTGATATGGAGTGTGCTGAAGCTTTCCCCTCCAGAAAGGTAAGAAATGCATGAGATCTAATCCATAATGGATACATTGTATTTATTATGTCATTACTAGGATTATTTTAGGCTGGTATATCTGCACAGTGCATGACATTGTGAAGTCCAAATTCCTTTTTTTTTTTTTACTTTTAAAGCCTGGAGATTATTCACTGGGGATTATACATTTCAGCAGATTGTTTTTCCAAACTTACAATTCCATTTATTAAGTATGCTATATATAAATTTATTAAGTATATATATATATATATATATAAATATCTCGGATAAATAAAAAGATACCCATCTGATATTAATAGATCAGAGGAAGATGGGAAGTTGAGTCTCCTAATGTCTTTTTATATCTCCCTAAATGCGACCATACACTATGCAATCTGATTGTCCAATATACTTTTAGCTCTACCAACAATTACAGTATGTAGTGCAAGGACCTGCCTGGTCTTATACTAACTAAATAGATTTTTTAGGTGCATATTGCTATTACATAGTTCTTGTGAATATAAAAGAGATTGTACAATCAGATTGCATAGTCCAGCTATTCTCGCAGGGGTGGCTATGGGTTCCTTGAGCTGTGCCTAACTGACCTCCTATCTGATGTAAGGAACATTCTTTACATTGACTTCCAATATAATGAACATTTCCCACTGATTTCCCATTTTCCAATGTATGGGACATTCTTCCCACTGACCACCAATGTAAGGAACATACTTCCCACTGACCACCAATGTAAGGAACATTCTTCTCACTGATCACCAATGTAAGGAGCATTCTTCTCACTGATCACCAATGTAAGGAACATTCTTCCCACTGACCACCAATGTAAGGAACATTCTTCCCACTGTCCACCCATAATGTAAGGGACATTCTTCCCACTGTCCACCAATGTAAGGGACATTCTTCCCACTGTCCACCAATGTAAGCGACATTCTTCCCACTGATCACCAATGTAAGAAGCATTCTTCCCACTGACCACCAATGTAAGGAACATTCTTCCCACTGTCCACCCATAATGTAAGGGACATTCTTCCCACTGATCACCAATGTAAGGGACATTCTTCCCACTGATCACCAATGTAAGGGACATTCTTCCCACTGACCACCAATGTAAGGAACATTCTTCCCACTGTCCACCCATAATGTAAGGGACATTCTTCCCACTGATCACCAATGTAAGGGACATTCTTCCCACTGATCCCCAATGTAAGGAGCATTCTTCTCACTGATCCCCAATGTAAGGGACATTCTTCCCACTGATCACCAATGTAAGGAACATTCTTCCCACTGATCACCAATGTAAGGGGCATTCTTCTCACTGATCACCAATGTAAGGGGCATTCTTCCCACTGATCACCAATGTAAGGAACATTCTTCTCACTGATCACTAATGTAAGGAACATTCTTCCCACTGATCACCAATGTAAGGAACATTCTTCTCACTGATCCCCAATGTAAGGGACATTCTTCTCACTGATCACCAATGTAAGGAAAATTCTTCTCACTGATCACCAATGTAAGGAAAATTCTTCCCACTGATCACCAATGTAAGGAAAATTCTTCCCACTGATCACCAATGTAAGGAACATTCTTCTCACTGATCCCCAATGTAAGGGACATTCTTCTCACTGATCCCCAATGTAAGGAACATTCTTCTCACTGATCACCAATGTAGGGACATTCTTCTCACTGATCACCAATGTAAGGAACATTCTTCTCACTGATCACCAATGTAAGGAACATTCTTCCCACTGATCACCAATGTAAGGAACATTCTTCCCACTGATCACCAATGTAAGGAACATTCTTCCCACTGATCCCCAATGTAAGGGACATTCTTCTCACTGATCACCAATGTAAGAAACATTCTTCTCACTGATCACCAATGTAAGAAACATTCTTCTCACTGATCACCAATGTAAGGAACATTCTTCCCATTGACCACCAGTAAGCAGTATTTTCCCACTGACCATCAATGGACTAACCTTATTAGGGGTTCTCTGAGACCTGAACATTATTTCAATGGGTTCCTCCGAGGCAAAAAGTTTGAGAAAGTCTGGTATAGTGTATGGTCATCCTAAGTTCCAGTTCCCATGTCTACCTCCTGAGCTTTTTTTTTTTTTCTTTTACACCTCCTATATTGCAGCAGTAGAAGTGAGTCTCCATGGTGAGGAATTGGGGACACAGCTGAGATCTTCCCTAACATGATACAAGCCAGTGTGTGATTCTGTATTGCCGACTCCCCACCTAAGTGAAATATTAGATGTGTGGAGAATTATACAATGTCTTCCTCGCCAATAAATGGCTAAAACAGGCCCATTCACGCCAGAAATTGGGCGTTTTTTTTGCATACGCATTGACATGCATTGATACCTGTTTTTATAAGCGTCCCCCCCCCCCCCCCCAAGAATTTATAAGAGCTTGTCTGCTTGTATTTGCCTTTATGTCACGTCCTACTTTTTTCTTTGGGCTTTTGTGTGCTCTGCATTTAGTTTACAGGTAGATGCGTTTGTGTTGCGTAAAAATGCAACTTGTTGTACTTACTGTATTTTCACTGCACTGCAATGGTGTGATCTATTCCTATTGGATAACATGGATTTTGGAGTCTACATGCAGTGGGAATGTGTTCAAAACGTACCCCACTGCACTGGGTGTGAATGGGTCCTAATAGTCAATAGACCTAGAACAGAACTTAAAGAGGAAGTAAACCCCTGCAAGAAAAAGGCATAATGAGCTAGTATGCATAGCATGTCCCCTGTCATGTGATTTGTGATATTACCATATACTGGGGACACCAGAGGAGAGGAATTTTCCTAGTGTTTACCTAGTAAAGTATTTATGCAGGGTCATGTGACTGCATGAATCCATAGAAGATAAACAGCAGAGAAAAGACCAAGTGGTTCATTGGGCCTGCCCAATTTTTATAGATAAAATTCCAACTTTTTTTTTATGAATATAGATCTGTTTGCAAGCATCTGTTTGAATCCAATCCAGACAGTACTGCAAGATAGAAGCAGTAGGTGGGGGGCAGAAACGTGGGATTGCACAATTAAAGGGGGGTGCCCAATAGGTTATCCCACCTAAAGGGAATCTCCCCTTTCCTGGATACTTAATAAGGGGGTTAAATAGTGCACAAGTACCCTTTGATCTGCAGCTACATTACTGTCTCCTTCAATGTGGTTCTAAAGGCAGAAGTTTTTTTACTTTAATGCATTAAGGGAAAAACATTGAGGGTACAGCTACCCCCCCCCCCCTTATACTTACTGAGCATGATCTTGATTCATTGATGTGCATTAGAGCAGCAGCTCTCCTGGGTCTCTCTCTCCTTATTGGCTTACACACAAGCGGGAACCATTGGCTCCTGCTGCTGTCAGACACACCTAGTGAGCCAATGAGGACAGAGCAGGGGTGGGGCCGAGGCACACTCCATGCGTGAATGGACACACAGAGCGTGGCTTGGGAGTGCCCCAATAGCAAGAGACTTTCTATTGGGGCACTCAGCAGGGGGGAGGAGCCAGGACTGCCAACGGGGAACCTAAAAATTTGGGGGGGGGGGCTGATTCTTTGTGCAAAAACATTACAGTAAGAATAACATGTTTGTTATTTTTTTTTTATATTTCCTTTAGAATCACTTAAGTGTTAAAATGCTCGGTGTATGAATATTCTGAAATAATTACTTTGGGCAAAAAAATATATAAAATAATAATTATAGTAGATTTCATTATTAAACGTAGTTTATTTGCCTCTGGTTCAGATTTTTTTTTTCTCAACTTTAAAATTATATATTTTTTTCTAGTAGTTATATTGTGTAATAAGAGTTACATACAAATTAATTGTATTATTATGTTATAGTACTACAAAATACTTAAAAAAATATATATATATATATATATGAAAAACGGAACTAGATGCAGAAAAATTATTATTACTATTCTTATTAATATTATTATTGGTTAAAAGTAGTAGCACATTTTTTTAGAAATAGTCTTGATAATAGTAGTTATTGTAAGAGCAATAGCAGCACTGGCTATAGTAATAGCTGTAGCAGTTGTACTCTTTTTTTAGATGGAATATTAATACTAATATGACATTATTAGGAGGTGTGGTAGTTGTGATTTAACTCAGTAATTGCGCAGTGGTCTTTCAAACACAATTTTTTGGGGGAAAATACACTTTTTTTGAATAAAAAAAGAAAACCGTAAAGTTAGCCCAATTTGTTTGTGTATTGTGAAAGAGGATGTTATGCTGAGTAAATAGATACCAAACATGTTACGGTTGAAAATTGCGCAATCGGGGCTTTGTTATTGGACAACAGAAAGACAGCTGCTAATGCTTAAAGTGTTACTAAACCCAGAACCTGCATTCACTACATCTGGTCTCCAGGTCCTTCTTTAATATTGATTGGACCCTGGGCAAACATTTTCTTTGGCCCTCTTGCATCCACTATTTGCGGGCAGTGAGGGCTTAAGGGGAAGCTGCCTTGGGCCCCATAACAATGACTGAGCTGGGGCGGCTTCCCCTTTTGCCCTTCATTAAAGACGGCCCTGCTGGTCTCCCACAGTGCACAGAACATGGAAATGCAATTATTTTAGTAAATATAAACTGCTAAATGCCTTTTCTTATCAGCAGTTTATAGCAGTCTTGTGACTTCTATCAGTTCCTAGTAAATCTTGTAGGAGGAGTTTTCATTCTCCCCTGGCCCTCTGTCTGGATAGTGCTGATTGGCCCTGTGCTGATCACATGCACTCTCACAAGAAAAAAAGAAAATCTCTCTAGCAATACACACCAAACTGAGTATGTGCAGCCTGACTCTTAATGCTCTGTTTTATCACGAGATGGGTTGGATTCAGTTAAAGAAGGGGAGGATCAGAGAAGACAGGATCAAACAGCCTTTATACACAATGCAGAGGATTGCAGAGTGAATATAACAAGCATGCTTTACTGCATATACAGACTGATTTTACTGTTGTGGGTTTAGTAACACCTTAACTTGGAAGTCAAGCCTGTGGTTAAAGCTAGCTTCAGAGAAGCACACGGTCGCTTTTTTTTCTTGGCTAACAAAGAAAATTTTTTTTGCAAGCTAAAATTAATCACATTAAATAAACATGTGTCCCTAAAACATAGCTCCCCAATCATTGCAAACACTTGCCTTATATCCTCCAGCTAATGTTGTGGCCGTATCCATCATATGTGTGGGCATGTGAAGCCCAGTTCCTTTTTCTTCCTGGTTTTCAGGGAGAGGTGCATGCTGGGCGATTTTTAGGCACAGTAATGCCCAGAGACCCCTGGGAAATGAGTGTAATTTTCCAGGAGGCAATGGGGTCTTAGGACAGGAAGTGAACCACTTAGGACCAGGAACTATGCAGATTACGAAATCTGTCTAGTAACAGCCAGATAGAAGTGAGTAAAAAATGTTTTATTTATTTTTACTTTAAAGGCAAGCTGTTAATAGAACGTTAATTTTTAGAGTGAAACTCCGCTTTAAAGGTTTAAAATAACTGACAGGTTCACTTTATGCTATTTCTAGCCTCTAAAATACATATGACCACTAGGGGGAGCATTTATTAAATTCAGTAAGATTTCCTTTTTATTTTTTTAATATATGTATGTGTGTGTGTATATATGTATATATATATATATATAATATATATATATATTATTGTAATTGTACCGTCTGCCCTTGTGTTGTAAAACACTGCACAAACTGGGCACTATATAAATCATGTATATTAACAATTATATATATATATATATATATATATATATATATATATATATATATATATAATTAGTGTGTATTTTTTTATATTATTATTATTATTATTATTATCAGTATTATTATTTTTACTTCTTTCAATTACTTATATAGCGCTGTCAATTTACGCAGCACTTTTACATATACATACAGTAGTATATTCAAATCAGTCCTTACCCTCAAGGAGCTTACAATCTATGGGTCACTAACTCACATTCATACATACACATGACAGGGCCAATTTGGACAGGATCCATTTAGCATGTCTTTGGAATGTAGGAGGAAACCGGAGTACCCGGAGGAAACCCTCAGAGGCACAGGGAGAACATGCAAATTCCAGGCAGGTGGTGTCATATATATATATATATATGTGTGTGTTTGGATTACGAGCATAACCCGCTCCAGGAGAATTGTCGTAATCCAAAGCACTCGTATATTAACCGCTTGCCGACCAGCCGCCGCAGTAATACGGCGGCAGGTCGGCACTCCTGCGCGAGAGCCCGTAGCTCTACGTCGCCACTTTCGACGGCCACTAGGGGGCGCGTGCGCGCCGCCGGCGGCCCGCGCGCGTGCCCCCCGCTCGCCCACAAGTCCCGTGCGTGTGCCCGGCGGGCACGATCGCCGCCGGGCACATGCGATCGCTCGTTACAGAACGGGGAACGGGAGCTGTGTGTGTAAACACACAGCGCTCGTTCCTGTCAGCGGGGGAAACGCTGATTTTCTGTTCATACAATGTATGAACGGAACATCAGTGATTCCCCCTAGTAAGTCCACCCCCCCATACAGTTAGAACACAAATAGGAACACACTTAACCCCTTCCCCGCCCCCTAGTGTTAACCCCTTCACTGCCAATGGCATTTGTATAGTAATCCAATGCATTTTTATAGCATTGATCGCTAAAAAAATGCCAATGGTCCCAAAAATGTGTCAAAAGTGTCCGAAGTGTCCGCCATAAGGTCGCAGTACTGAAAAAAAACGCTGATCGCCGCCATTACTAGTAAAAAAAAAAATAATAATAAAAATGCCATAAAACTACCCCCTATTTTGTAAACGCTATAACTTTTGCGCAAACCAATCAATAAACGCTAATTGCGATTTTTTTTTTTTACGAAAAATATGTAGAAGAATACGTATCTGCCTAAACTGAGGAAAAACATTTTTTTTTTATATATATTTTTGGGGGATATTTATTACAGAAAAAAGTTAAAAAATATTGCATTTTTTTCAAAATAGTCGCTCTGTTTTTGTTTATAGCGCAAAAAATAAAAACCGCAGAGATGATCAAAGATCACCAAAAGAAAGCTCTATTTGTGGGAAAAAAAGGACGCCAATTTTGTTTGGGAGCCACGTCGCATGACCGCGCAATTGTCAGTTAAAGCGACGCAGTGCCGAATCGCAAAAAGTGCTCTGGTCTTTGGACAGCAATATGGTCCGGGGCTAAAGTGGTTAAAGCGAGTTTCCTCATAGAAGTCAATGGAAATGAAAATAATTTGTTCCCGCATTGACGGCATGCAATACTGCAAACACTCGGAAAAGCCCAGGGACAGCTCGGCTGAACTCGGAAAGGCTCGAGAACAGCGTATTTCCGAGTTTTTCTGAACGTCTCTGCTCGGCTCCGGTGCCCCCCCCCACCTCAGGCCAAACATGGTACTACACACTGCTGTGGCTCGAATCCTGCTCGTTTTGCGAGATAACACTCGCAAACTGAGTCCGAATTTAAAAAAAACAGTGCTCGTATTGCGAAACGCTCGTTAACTGCGTTACTTGCAATCCAAGGTTCCACTGTGTATATATATATATATATAATATATATATATATATATATATATATATATACATATATATACATTTCTTTTTTTTTTTATTATTATTAATTAATTTTGGATGTGTGTGTAAGGGTTAGAACCTCTGTTCGCACTTTGTCTG
Organism: Rana kukunoris; assembly: GCA_029574335.1. NCBI lineage: Eukaryota > Metazoa > Chordata > Amphibia > Anura > Ranidae > Rana > Rana kukunoris. Next base: position 518,380,274 of record CM056051.1, on the reverse strand, counting down.
AGACAAACTGTCACAATACTATTTCCCCTTGACTTGTGGAGAGATTCTCTCACAGCTCCTGTTGTGTCACCAAGACAGGAAGTCTGCAAGGGAAAAGCCATAATGAGCTAATATGCACCGCATATTAGCTCATTATGAAATACTTCCCTCGGAACGAGGTGTAGGGAACTTACCTGGTGCACGCCGAGCGAGATGTCATCTTGACTCGGCGTGTCTTCCGGGTATCGCCGATCCAGCGCTGTGATTGGCTGGAGCGGCGATGACGTCACTCCCGCGCGTGCGCGCGGGAGATTTAAATCCGGCCAGGACGGCGGTGGCCGGTCCTTTGGCCATAGATTCCCCCCTGCGCATGCGCCGCTGCAATCAGCGGGGGTAATATCTCCTAAACCGTATAGGTTTGGGAGATATTCTTTATACCTACAGGTAAGCCTTATTATAGGCTTACCTGTAGGTAAAAGTCGAAAAAGTGGGTTTACAACCACTTTAAAGGAAAGCACCCCAATGGGGGGGAAAACTTTTTAAGTTGTGTTACCAATGGTGATTATAACATCAGTTGAGGAATCAACAAATCAAAATGATATTATATAATAAAAACAAAACAAAAAAAATACTTATTGTATACAAGTTAAAACGTATTTATAATAAAGAAGTGTATGCCCTAAAAAAACAGAAAACAAAACGATGAATACTACTTTGCAGAACCACACAATGGAAGGTCTATGAATTGGCCGATGCACATCGGCTCCATCTAGTCCAACAAATGTTTTATAAATAGATCCTTATAAATAGATTTTTCCTGCTATTTTCTAGCTGTTCTGATGATATCCCTGCCTCATGGGGTGGGCATTCTTTCTGAACTGACAGGTGCTCAAGTAATGACCTGTGAGCACTGTTTAGTCCTGGAGTACTATAAGCCCAGCATGCATGATAAGCAAACCCCCAGGGACGTGTAAACAGCTTTGGCTCTCAGGATCAATATGAAAGTTGTTCTGCCCTAAGAGGACTGGTGGCGCTGGATGGAGGAGGATGCCAAGGACATAATTTTTCACACATTCCCGCACTGCGCCTGGTGTGAACAAGCATTTAAAGGAGTTGTAACGTCCCAAGGGGGAGGGGCTATTACGATGCGCGGCGGGGAACACACAGCTATTGAAATAAAAGCTGTTATGTTCACCGCACGCTGATCAACTAGACAGCGGCAGCAGCTCTCCTCTCTCTTCTCCATTAGTGACATTATTCACACATTGACAGTCCTGCCCCCCAGCCACTCTCAGCCCGTTCTCAGCCCGCTTTCCGTCTGCTCTCCGCCCGTTCGTCACTCACAAAAAAAGTTATCAGGCGAAGCATCGGGTACAAATACTCACGCAAATGCTCAGAATCGGTCCCGATACTAGTATCGGGACAACCCTACATTTTTAAATATATTTTTTCACGGATAGAGCTTTTATTTGGTGTTATTTAGTCACTACTGTTTTTTTTTTTTTGCTAAATAAACAGACATAAATAAATAAAAATTTAGTTTGTTATAAAAATTGGAAAAAAAGTTCATTTTGCTCCTTCACTGATGAGATGACACTGATAGGTGGCACTGATTGGCTTCAATGATGAGGTGGCACTGATGGGCACTGGTAGAATTGATGGGCACTGATTGGCAGCGCCAGTGGGCACTAATGGGACTGCACTGATAATCAAGACACTGATAATCAGTGCCGACGTCCATTTAACACAAACCGGTTATTGGCTCTCAGCATGAGGAAAAGAAATGCCGATAACTGACTTGTGCACATTCATGATCAGCTGTGATTGGACGCAGCTGATCACGTGGTAAAGAACTGCTGATTGGCTCTTTACCTCAATCTGTGATCAGCAGTATCCAGAGTTTTCTCTTCTCTACATCCATTTAAAGTGCCAAATTATACAGCTTTTCTGAGAGAGTTCAGAAAAAAAGGGGGCGGAGAGCTGAAGTTACACTCTGCAGAGCTCAGTGAAGAGAGCTCTGACAGATGATTGGAGGAAAATGGATGGAATTCAGGGAATCTGGAGGTTGGAGAAATTAATGGAGGTGTAGGGAAAGGGGAGGAGAAAGAACTCCCCGGTGTTATTCCTTTTATTTTCTTTGGTATTTTTTTGGGTGGGTTGTTTTGGGGGAGGGTCTGTAGAGGGGGAATAAATGTTTAGAGCTTAAAGGAATATGATTTTTATCATGTGTATCTGTTTATATCTATACAATAAAAGAGAATATAAAAAAAAAAGTAAATAACCTTAGGGGATACACAGAAATAAAACAAATCATCTTTCATAAGTTGTACCTGTTTATCTGGCGTTTTCTATTCTCTACATCCATGCAAAGTGTTGAATTATAAAGCTTTTCTGAGAGTTCAGAAAAAAAGGGTGTGGGGAGGTGAAGTCACACTCTAAAGGGCTCAGTGAGGAGAGGTCTGACAGATGATTGGAGGAAATTGACACCCCCCCACACAGCACACAGAGCTGAGGCTGTCAATCACAGGCTTTTTTCTCTTGGTGTAAGGAAAACTTGTCAGATTCTTGCTGATGGCAGAAGAAGGAAGCAGCAGACAGAAATGGCACTTGGTGCTCTGGACTGAGACAAGCGCACGCAATAGAGGGATATGCTTTGTTTGTATTTCATATCTGAGGTTTACAACCACTTTAACTATTAGAGCTACAATGTACCTTTCATTAAATAATTATGATCAATTATTTGCTATTGAACACTCATTTAATATAAATTGTATTTATCCTCCCGTTACCGGATCACTCGCCCTTCGCAATCTGTGTGCACAATGGGCGGAGCTGAGCGGGAACCATGGGAGGGGCTTTGGTACTCCTTGTTAACTTGTGCTGTCCATAGATCCTCAAGCCTGTGGTGGAGAAGCAGAGGAGAGATCGGATAAACCGGAGCCTGGATGAGATGAGGGATCTGCTTCTGAAGCTTACCGCCAATCAGGTTAGTGACAATCTGTAAAGTTCAATTATTGTTGAAGTCTAATCTACTTAGATTTTGCCTTGTCTGGCTCCTCCTTTTCCCCCCTTATCAACATGCTAACAACATTTTTATTATGTACTTTATTTTAGACCCAGTAATGTCATCACTGGGTCTCTGTGCTTCTCTATGCAATGCAAGCAGCTCATGGCTGGTGGGAGGAGCCATCAGTGGGCTGTACGCAGCTTCCTAAAAACATCCCAGCACCCCACCTCAGTGTTCTTCAGAGCCCTCAGTCCTGATCACTGCCTGTAAATGTTAAACTGCACCCGAGAATTATGTGCCACTAAAAATCCCCTCACAAAAAAACTGAGCACTAATTTGCATGCTTACCCCCCCCCCCCTCCAAGTACAAATCTGTCCCCCTGCCGGATGCCCTCCTCCCAGTACCAATTATTTGCCCCCCCCAAAAAAACACCCCCCCAGCACAAATCCTCTACCACTAAAATTTCCCCTCCAAATGCACATCTTCTCCCCCTCCAAATCTTCCCCCCTATCCTCTCTTTCAACACGAATCCCCATAAATCACCACTCTTCGCACAACACCCCCCCCCCCCCCTCAATTTTCCTTACTAGAACAAATGTTGCCCATTTTCCTTTTCCCAAATTCCCCCTTAAAACACAAATCCCCCCCCCCCCCACCTCACATCACCTCGGAATGCCCAGGGAAGCAGTCCCTCCTTCCCACCCCTTTCTCCGGCTCTGGTCCTGATATAAACAGTAGGCGGGCTCTTGGGAGGAGTTATACTGGTAGCCCCTGTACCCCCCCCTAATATCACCGCCCTAGTTAAACTTTTCACCCACTATTGCCAGCGTCACTAAGCGATCGGTTTTCTGATCGCTGTATTAGTGTCACTGTTGCCGCCAGGTAGCTATTTTTTTTGTATATTGCGATTTATTTATTTTCTTTACTAAAGACATGTGGCTGAATACACTTTGGCCTAAATGTTTGACTAAAATTTAGTTTATTCGATTTTTCTTACAACAAAAAGTAGAAAATATATATTTTTTTTCAAAATTTGCGGTCTTTTTCCGTTTATATCGCAAAAAATAAAAATCGCACAGGCAATCAAATACCATCAAAAGAAAGCTCTATTTGTGGAAAAGAAAAGGACGCAAATTTTGTTTCGGTACAACATTGCATGACCGCGCAATTACCAGTTAAAGCAGCGCAGTGCCAAATTGTAAAAACACCTTTGGGCATTTAGCAGCATATTGGTCCGGGGCTTAAGTGGTTAAGAGGGCTATAATAAAGCTTTTGTCAAATGAATGTATTGGTGCCAATTCCAGCATAGTAAAATCTACTATTTTAATTTTTAAATTCATGGGAGTCCGAAGTGAAAATCTGAAGTTTTCATGCATTTAAAGGAAACTCATACTAAGTGAAAACGGGGCTATTGATGACCAACTTCTGGAAATGCTCAGCGCCTGGCTGTTATGCCAATCCTCTGACTTCCTTGTATAAAACGTTTGCTGTGCGGACCTGACAAACATTTCCACAATGAGGGCTAAAATTACTGTACTTCCTCTAATATGTGTAATTCCTATACCATCAGCACCATCTAGTGGCCACATTACTTTTTTGTTTTTTTTTCCTTGCTTGAGATATTTCCAGAGAAAAAAAACACACATAAAGCCCATTAGGTGGCGCTAATTATATACTGTAGGAATGTGTGATTCCTATATTACCAGTGCCATCTAGTGGCCGCAATACGTTTTTCCTGATTTAAAGCGCCCACTCCCTTTAACCACTTAAGGACCGCCTACTGCACATTTACGTCGGCAGAATGGCACGGCTGGGCGCATCAATGTATATATACGTTGATTTTAGTACCCAGCCGTGGGTCACGGGCACGCGCCCGTGACCCAGTCCGAAGCTCCGGGACCGCAAGATTCGCAGATCCGATCGCCCCTGCAGTGCGACGATCCGTCCCTGGAGCGGAAGAACGGGGAGAGCCGTGTGTAAACACAGCTTCCCTGTGCCTCTCTGTGGCCGTAGCATCGATCGCGTCATCCCTGTAATAGGGGGACGCGATCGATGACGCCACACCCCCCTACAGTTGTAAACACACACATTAGGTCACACATCCCCTACAGCGCCACCTGTGGTTAACTCCCAAACTGCAACTGTCATTTCCACAGTAAACAATGCAATTTAAATGCATTTTTTGCTGTGAAAATGACAATTGTCCCAAAAATGTGTCAGAAGTGTCCGCCATAATGTCGCAGTCACGAAAAAAATCGCTGATCGCCGCTATTAGTAGTAAAAAAAAAATAATTAATAAAAATGCAATAAAACTATCCCTTATTTTGTAAACGCTATAAATTTAGCGAAAACCAACCGATAAACGCTTATTGCGATTTTTTTCTTTTTTTTTTTTTTTTAACAAAAATACGTAGAAGAATACGTATCGGCCTAAACTGAGAAAAAAAAATGTTTTTTTATATATTTTTGGGGGATATTTATTATAGCAAAAAGTAAAAAATATTGCATTTTTTTTTTAAATTGTCGCTCTATTTTTGTTTATAGCGCAAAAAATAAAAACTGCAGAGGTGATCAAATACCACCAAAAGAAAGCTCTACTTGTGGGGAAAAAAGGACACCAATTTTGTTTGGGAGCCACGTCGCACGACCGCGCAATTGTCAGTTAAAACGACGCAGTGCCGAATCGCAAAAAGGGGCAAGGTCCTTTACCTGCATTTTGGTCCGGTTCTTAAGTGGTTAAAGATGGATATTTCAGTAAAGGCAGCATCTTTTCCATGAGCAGTCCTGTAACCGATAATGGTGGTCTGTGCGGCGGATTCACCATTATCGGCGGCGGGAGAGAGGCCCTCCGCCGCTTACCGGAGCCTTCCTGAGCGGCGCAGGCGATCGAGTCCTGTTCAGTGCAGGGTATGGAGACGAGTGAGGGAAAGGTGGCCCCCACCCGTCTCCATACCATAGCAGGGCGGAAGCGGCATTAAAACGTCACTTCCGCCCATACTTCTTAAAGGCACATTTTTTGTTGTCATTTTAATTTTTTTTTAAACAAGGCATTCGCCTATTCTGTCTAGTGACACTGTCACTGATGACCGTTCCCCGTGATGTCACATATAGACAGCTCCCCTAAAAGTAAGAATCACTTCCTAGGGAACACTTACCCCTACAGCGCCCCCTAGTGGTTAACCCCTTCACTGCCAGTGTCATTTTTTACAGTAAACAGTGCATTTCTATAGCACTGATCGCTGAAAAATTACAATGGTGTCAAAAGTGTCCGATGGGTCCACCATAATGTCGCAGTCCCGATCAAAAATCCCTGATCGCTGCCATAACTAGTAAAAACAAATATTAATAAAAATGTCATAAAACTACCCCCTATTTTGTAGACGCTATAACTTTTGCGCAAACCAATCAAATGCTTATTGTGTTTTTTTTGTTTTTTTTTTACCAAAAATATGTAGAAGAATACGTATCGGCCTAAACGACGCAGTACCGAATCGCAAAAAGTGGCCTGGTCTTTGACCACCAAAATGATCCGGCGCTGAAGCGGTTAACAACCTCAATACCGGGCACTTTCACCCCTTTCACCCACTTTGAATGAAAATTGTGCAGTCATGCTACACTGTACCCAAATAATTATTTTTATCTTTTTCTTTACACAGATGGAGCTTTTTTGGGGATTTTTTTTATTTTTTACAAAAAAAAAAGATTTAGAAAAAAGTTTTTCTTCTGTCAGTAAATTTTGTAAATACGTATTTTTTTTCCTTCACTGATGGGCACTTATTAGGCGGCACGGATAGGCGGCACGGATAGGCAGCACTAATGGGAGGCACTGATGAGAGGCACTGACTAACATCACTGATGGGCACTGCTGGTGCTTTCCTGTAATCAGTGCCCTGATCACTTGCCCGGGTCTCCCCTCTGAGGAGATGCCACTGATCGGCACTCCTCGCCACACACTCTGTCAGTACGAAGCGAGGAGAGCCTATTCACGGTACTTTCTTGTTTACATGTGACTGGTTGTGATTGGATACAGCCGATCACATGGTTAAATACCCGAGGATGCAATTTTTTTTATATTTATTGCATTCTTTATTTATATTTTTACATTTTTTTTTTTTTTTTAATACTCTTGAACTTTATAAAAGTGTAACACTTAAAGACTAAGTTCATTTTTTTTTCTAAATTCCAGCTCCCCTATTTACCAATATACCATTAATGTACCTCTGTTACTGAACAGAAAAAGCTTTCTCTGACTTGTAGGACAGACCTTACCTAAGGCGTACAGTAAGTTCGATAAGAAAAAGCTCCTCCATTACTTCCTGCTCCATCATCAAATGTGGTATTTGGGACATAAAAAACCTCTAGAAATAAGTACTTGGCAGCTGACCTCATTAAAGTGGAGTTTCCATCCCAATTTTTTTCATTATTGTGCTTATTAGACCTAAAAAAAAAAAAAATTGTATTTACTCATCTGGAAATGCCTGTTGCTATGCGGTCCCACAAAATCTGCCTTTGGAATCACCTAGGATTCTGACATCATCTCCCTCTAATGCTCCTGGGAATGTGTGTCATCATTTCCCAGGATGCAGTGTGCTACCCAATTATCACTCCCAATCCAAGACGTCCAGGAAGTAAGTGCTTGTGGGCTTCACAGTGCCCACAAGCAAACTATGCGGAGCGGCGGCGGATTATTAAATAGTAAGTGACCGAATTTATATTATAAAAATGCATGATAAAAGGACATACATTTAAAAAATGCTAATTGTGGTTGGAACCCCCCTTTAACTCACACCCTGCACTTGCCCTCCTCCTCCAGGAGATTGCATCCACCCCACTCTGCAGTTTCAATGTTTTCAAATGCAGAGATTGTCAGTGAGCTTCTCTCTATACACAGCCATTGATAGTTTTGTACCTTGCCTTCATCTTTTACGGATCATTCATTTGGCAGAGTGTGCAGCAGCTGAGCGATCACATACCAGCCTATGTGGAGAGGGGTTTTGTATTGAAAACAGTGTGCCCCTGGAAGTCTGTAAAGCTCGCCATACACTATACAATCTGATTGTACAATCTTCTTTAGATATAGACCATCAACTATGTAGCGTAAGGGCCTGCCTGATTGGATACAGAGTGATTGGATAGATAGGTGTGTGCTCCTATTGTATAGTTTTGGTAGGTGCAAAGAAGATCGTACAGAGATTGTACAATAAGATTGTATAGTGCATGGCAAGCTTTACAGACTTCCAGGGACATCTTTATACATGTATAGAGAGAATTACAGACTTCCAGGGACATCTTTTTTTATACATGTATATTGTTAAGTGAGAATTACAGACTTCCAGGGACACCTTTATACATGTATAGTACAGTGGTGGCTGGTGCTCATTTTTTTGGGGGGGTGCAAACAAACAGGGCTGCCTTCCTGCACAGAATCACATATTAACATTATCTCACAAAAGTAAGTACACCCGTCACATTTTTGTAAATATTTGATTCTATCTTTTCATGTGACAACACTGAAGAAATTACACTTTGCTACAATGTAAAGTAGTCAGTGTAGAGCTTGTATAACAGTGTACATTTGCTGTCCCCCTCAAAATAACTCAACACACAGCCATTAATGTCTAAACCGCTGGCAACAAAAGTGAGTTCACCTCTAAGTGAAAATGTCCATATTTGGCCCAAAGTGTCAATATTTTGTGTGGCCACCATTATTTTCCAGCACTGCCTCAACCCCTTCCTGCTGAGCGTAAGCACATATGCGTCCTCGGCTTTCGGGGGTTATACCGGGATGATGCCCGCAGCTGCAGGCATCATTCCAGTATAATTTTTTTAGAGCCGCCGATTGGCTTTCCAGGGATAACAACCAATGTTATCCCAGAGGAGCGGGAGGGAACATGCCCCCCCTCCGCTGCTTTTACCAGGCCTCCCGTCCCACCGAGAGACCCGATCTACGATCCGCCACCTTCATTCCCTAACTGCAAAGTCACGAACGGCTTCGATCCCTATCCTCCTACATAACCCCTCCTCATCTCCCTTCCCTATCCTCCTACATAACCCCTCCTCATCTCCTTTCCCTATGCTCCTCTACATAACCCCTCCTCATCTCCCTTCCCTATCCTCCTCTACATAAACCCTCCTCATCTCCCTTCCATATCCTTCTACATAACTCCTCCTCATCTCCCTTCCCCATCCTCCTCTACATAACCCCTCCTCATCTCCCTTCCCCATCCTCCTCAACAAAACCCCCTCCTCGTCTCCCTTCCCACTCCTCCTCATCTCCCTTCCCTATCCTTCGCAACAAAACCCCTCCTCGTCTCCCTTCCCCATCCTGCTCTACATAACCTCTCCTCGTCTTCCTTTCCCATCCTCCTCTACATAACCCCTCCTCGTCTCCTTTCCCAACCTTCTCTACATAATTCCTCCTTGTCTCCCTTCCCCATCCTCCTCTACATAACTCCTCCTCATCTCCCTTCCCTATCCTCCTCTACATAACCCCTTCTCATCTCCCTTCCCCATCCTCCTCTACATAACTCCTCCTCATCTCCCTTCACCATCCTCCTCAACAAAACCCCACCTCGTCTCCCCTCCTCATCTCCCTCCACCATCCTCCTCAACAAAACCCCTCCTCGTCTCCCTTCCCCATTCTCCTCTACATAACCCTCCTCATCTCCTTTCCCCATCCTCTGCAGGACCCCTCCTCGTCTCTCTTCCCCATCCTTGTCTCCACAACCCCTCCTCATTTCCCTCTACATAACCCCCTCCTCATCTCCCTTCCCCATCCTCCTATACATAACCCCTCCTTGTCTCTCTTCCCCATCCTCCTCTACATAACCCTCCTTACCCCCCTTCCCCATCCTCCTCTACATAACACTCCTCATCCCCCTTCCCCATCCTCCTCTACATAACCCTCCTCATCTCCCTTCCCCATCCTCCTCTACATAACCCCCTCCTCATCTCCCTTCCCCATTCTCCTCTACATAACCCCTCCTCATCTCCCTTCCCCATTCTCCTCTACATAACCCCTCCTCATCTCCCTTCCCCATCCTCCTCTACATAACCCCTCCTCATCTCCCTTCCCCATCCTCCTATACATAACCCCTCCTTGTCTCTCTTCCCCATCCACCTCAACACACCCCTCCTCATCTCCCTTCCCCATCCACCTCAACACACCCCTCCTCATCTCCCTTCCCCATCCTCCTCTACATAACCCCTCCTCATCTCCCTTCCCCCCCCCTCCTATACATAACCCCTCCTTGTCTCTCTTCCCCATCCACCTCAACACACCCCTCCTCATCTCCCTTCCCCATTCTTCTCTACATAACCCCCTCCTCATCTCCCTTCCCCATCCTCCTCTACATAACCCCTCCTTATTTTCTTCCCCCTTTCTCTTCTCCATAACTCCTTCTCGTCTTCCCCAGCCATCCTCCTCTCCATAACTCCTCACCACCCCCTCCCTCCTCATCTCCATAACCCCTCCTAACCATCTCCTATGCTCAACTTCATAACTCCTTATCTCCCTCTCCAATCCTCATTTCCCTCCCGTATCCTCGAAATTATATTTTTAAGGAGAAGTAGGGCCAAAATAGATTTTCGTCTCGGCACTTAGTAGGGCCAAAGTAGGGCCTTAGTAGAAGTAGGGTCAAAATACGTCTCGGCGCTTAGTTCTGCACTCCTGTGACCTGTATTTAGTCTTCTGTCATCTGTGGGCTGAAGTCACTCAGTCGGTCCAGACTGTGGAGAGACTGACTTTACAGCTGAGATCGACCCAGATGCCAGGACAGGCAGCGGGCTCAGCCTCTCAGTGAGCTGCTGGGAGATTGAGCCAGCTGCCTCAGTAAGTGCTGGGGGGGGGGGGCAGAGCAAAGAGGCTCTCTGCAGACTGAATACTGAGAACTGAGTGATCAACAGTCAATGGTTTCTCAGTTCTCGGTGTAGAGCCAGCAGAGGCGGCTGCAGCTGGATTCGGTGTTGCAGCCATCAAGGTGAGTATGTGTGTTTATTTTTTTTCTATTTTCATTCTTTATCACTTATTCAGCCCTATAATAACATTTTGAGAAAGATAATATTTATTTTATCCCCTACGTGTAAAATATTGCCTATGAATTTTATTTTTTCTCTTTGCAGCCAATAGGGAGAGCTATATGCAAGCTCAGTAAGTTATTTTCCTTAGGGCTTCTGTGCTAAAAGTAGAACTTGATGACTCACAACAGGGACTTGGCTGCTACCCCTCTGCCGACAGATATAGTAAGGGTTTATAGTGGATCTAAGATCAAAATGCTGTCCACTTGCATAAAAAAAATGAAAGTCTGACCCCCCCCAAATACTAATTTTCTTCTGGTGCTGCCTTATCTGTTTCTCAGCCAAGCACATGTACTGGCAGAGGCAACCAATCTAACCTCTTCTTCAGGCATACCTCCCAATTTTTTGAGAGGGACGCCTATCAGTAAAGGTATGCAGGCATAGGGCACACCCCTTGCCACGCCCCCTTAAAGGAGAATTGTACAAAATAAAACATTGGTTAAACCCACAAGTACTTTTTTACCACTACTATTCCTTTATTGGCTTTTAGAATTTACAAATGCAGCAATTTAGAAATCAGATGAAAGGTTTAGCACTGGAAAACACTTTTTGATAGATAAATAGTGTATTTTATATACATCTATATAGATCAGACCAAAATGAGGGACGAATAAAGAGGGACAGAGGTACATTGTTCCAAATTGGGGACATTCCCTCCAAATCAGGGACAGTTGGGAGCTATGTTAAAGAGAGACAGCGGGCAATCAAAAGATCCAGGAAAAAGTTTAGTCTTTGGGGGCCATCCTGACATTATTTTATTAGCAGCAACAAGGGGGAAATAGGTACGTTTTTGCCCATAGGTCGCCTTTAACTAGTACATAGGTCTCCATACTTTCTAAAGAGAGGGCAAGTTTAACATCCTTTAAGCTAGGGGTCTCCAAACATTCTAAACAAAAGGCCGGTTTATTGTCCTTCAGTTTCTTGGAGGGCCAGACTTTGGCCAGCAGTGTGTAAATTTTCAGTGGGACTAAACATCTGGTATTAGGGGGAGGAATAGTGCCCCATCGTTGGTATCATAGGGAGGAATGGTGACCCATTAATGGTGCCAGTGAGAGAAATGATGCTCCACTGTCGTTGTCAGATGGCAGAATAGTGTTTTGTATCAGTGGGAGGGATAGTGCCCAAGGGCCGGATAAAGGCAAGCAAAGGGCCGCATATGGCCCTCGGGCCACAGTTTGGAGACCACTGCTTTAAGCTATAGCTTGACTGTGGCAGTGGAAGTAAAAAATGTCCCATATTCGGCTTTAATGGGATGTATAGTGCCCCATTGTTGGTATCAGTGGGAGGAATAGTGTCCAATCGAAGGTTCCATTGGGAGGAATGGTGCCCCATTGCTGGTGCCAGTTGAAGAAATAGTGCCCCAAGGGCTATATAAAGACAAGCAAAGAGCAGCAGTTTGGTGACCTCTGAACTAGTGATTAACAGTTTTTCAGAAAGCCCAGTATGCTTTTTAAAACTTTTTGCATAATAAAATATCAAATTGACCAAAAATCATTAGAATATTCCACTGAGTATTGTCCATTGTTAGTCTCCAAGGTGGTTAGGAGGTTTTCTGATCACATAGAGATCAATTAGTAATTTCATTGGGGTAAGTAGAAAGAGGTTCTTTGCTCTTTTCTCCGATTAGGGCCAACAAGGAAAGTTTGTAGCCCTCCACTTTCTGCTTTCACATTGAGTCGCCTCATTTTACACTAGTCAAGCATGGAGGTAGCTTTGCTGCCAATCCACCAAAATTGGTAAATTGCCTAATGGCTTGCTCTATCCTTGACCTCGGTAAGAATTCTTCATCTCAGCTTCCAGCACTATTTGTGAATTCCTAGCTTTAGGTAGTTCCCTTTTGCTTTACATCATAAATTAAATAAAAAAAAATGAATGATCATAATTGCCAAAGCAGGACTTGTGATATTATCGTTGGATCACTTGTGAGAGATGTCAGACTATTTAAGTGTACAAGTGATATTCCACATTTGTGAATGGATTGACACTTCATATAATAATGCAGGTTCTGAAATTTACCGAGTCATGGGATAATGGGTGTAAAAGAAACCATAGTGGCCCAGTTCCAAAAATGCCCCCCCCCCCCCCCCGTTTTTGCCCTCCCATTTTGAAGAGTACTTCATTCCTAGTGCCCCCATTGCAAACGGTTCTCCACCTTTGTTGCCCACCCAGTGCAAACAGTGCTCACATTGCAAATGGTCCCCTGCCTCTATTGCCCACATTGCAAATGGTCCCCTGCCTTTATTGCCCACATTGCAAATGGTCCCCCGCCTCTATTGACCACCCAGTGCAAACAGTGCCCTCATTGCAAACAGTCCTCCCACTGTGCAGTGGTTTTACACAGAGCAGCCCAGATCCTCCTCTTTCCAAGTCCTTCCCCAACACTCCTGGCCCCTCCCTCCAGCCGAGTGCCCCACAGCAAGTAGCTTACTATGGGGGCACCTGAGCTACTGTTCTGTGTGCCCATTCAGATACGGCGTTGTGTCTAAGTTCCGCCCCCTCTCTTCTCATTGGCTCGCTGACTTTGATTGACAGCAGCGGGTGCCAATGCTGTCTCAGACAATTAGGAGGGAGAGTCCCGAACAGCCGAAACTCTCATGCAACATCGCTGGCTTGAGATGGGGATCAGGTAAGTATTAGAGGGGCTGAGGGGGGCTGCTGCACACAGAAGCTTCTTTAGCTAAAGCATCGTACACGCGATCAGATTTTCCGCAGACAAAGCCTCAGACTTTTGTCTGAAGGGCGTTGGCCAGGAACTTGTCTTGCATACAAATGGCACACAATTGTTGGCCAACAACCACAAACGTAGTGACGTACTACGTAGTTTTTCAGCTCTTTAGCGCCACCCTTTGGGCACCTTTTGCTAATGTTGTGTTTGGGAGCATTGCTTCCGAGCATGCTTGTTTTTACTTTGGAATTTTGTCCACATGCTCGAAAAAAACAGACCGTTCGTTGTCCATGGAAAATTTTAAAGCCTGTTATCCAACATTTGTCAACGGAAAATCCGACAACAATTGTCCGATGGAGCAGACAAGCGGTTAGATTTTCCGCCAACAGGCTGTCATCACACAATTCCCGTTGGAAAATACGATCGCTTGTACAAGGCTTCTGCCTTTAGAACCACTTTAAGGTCTCAAGGAACCCCCTGCTAAAAATACTTATACTTACAGTTTAAGGGTACATTATTTTTGACTACCAAATTGTAGAACCTTTTTGTATAACACTAAAAACCAATACCTTCTATTTGACATCCTGGGTACAACATTTTTGTAATCCTTGAAATGAAATGAAATTAATAAAAACAAAAAAGAAATGCAGACAGTAGACACAGAGTGCGGAGTTTGGTAGGGTTACACGCAGAGCGCCGAGTTCAGGGGTGCGCTAAACACAGAGTACAGAGCCTTCTCCCACAGCTGCTTACCTCTGCATCCTCCATCCACATCTCACCGTCACCCCTCTTTTTCCCTAGTACCTCCCGCACACTGTAGGTGGCTTCACCTCTCATTTACAGGGAGATCCAGTGGGGGTGTCATAGCATAAGCATCACATTGGTACTTTTTACATCAAGTTTAAGGCCTCGTACACACGAGCAGACAGATTTGTTCAAATCTGTCCGTCCGACAGATTTGAACAAATCTGTCTGCTGGGATTTTGGTTTGCTCGCGTGTACACACGAGCAAACCAAAATCCCCGCCAGCAGACGGCGCGCTGACGTGTCGGTGACGTGGCGGTGACGTTGACGCCGCCACGTCACCGCACCAGGAAGTAAAACACTTCCGCGCATGCGCCGAATCCATTCGGCGGCGGTGCGGGACGACATGTCTGCTGGTAAGTGTACTAACCAGCAGACATGTCGGGCGGACAGATTCCCACCCGATAGATTTCAAAGCATGCTTTGAAATCTGTCGGGTGGCCAAATCCGTCGGCTCAGCCGTACACACGATCGAATCTGTCTGCTGAAACGGTCGGACCGTTTCCAGCGGACAGATTTGATCGTGTGTACGAGGCCTAAGTGTAATGCCTACCTATATGACCAAAGTGTGAGAACACCCAACACCCTTCCAAGTTACGGAGTTGAGGTGTTCCCAGTGAAGGGTGATGTTAAAGTATAACTAAAGCCAACATTTTTTGTTTTGTTTTTGACAGATAAAAGATCGACTAAAATACCGGTACTTGTCAATTTTTGTGTGCCCCCCATTAGTGAGATTCCCCCTCTCTATTTGTTTACCATTATCATTCAAGTGAAAGTAAAAGAAAATTCCCAATTTTTTGTTGTCCCCAGAAAAGTAATAAAGGGAAAATCTTTAAATGAAGACACTAGATCTGGTGACCTGGGGGGCCCCAAGGAATTATCTTAAAGCGGAGGTCCAACAAGGTTTTTTAACACAATTGCATACTTACTGTTTTGGTGAATTATCTCCCCCGATGTCCAGTTTCGTTGTAAAAAAAATGGGGGCGGTCGTTTTCATCTTGCTTGTGGGTATTTGAAGCCCACAAGCATTTACTTTCTGGTTCCAGTGAATGCTGAGCTACCAGCATTCCTTGCTCGTTCCCACGCATGCTTAGTTGTAACGGCGTGGAGCGACGTAAACTTCCTGGTTGTCATCACAACGGGCGGCGTCGTAGGAAGTTTCCGCCCGATGTGATGGCAAAAAAGTATACACAACGTAATCGCGTCACTTCCTGTTTCCAAGTCCTGCGAGAACTCGCGGCGAGCCTCCGCAATGACTCCCGGGAACAATGACACAAGCTCCCGGGAGACAGTGCGGCATACAGGACATTACGTACATACCCTCAAAATACCCGCCCATAGCCGCAGGGGTCATATACCAGAAACTAAAATGAAAAGCTAATATACACAGGTACACCTGATAAAAAAATAAAATAAAAATGTTCAGTTTAATAATGAATACATTAATGTAATTTGATTGAGCAAAACTTATAAAATTGGGTGGACCTCCACTTTAATTTGCATGGATTTCCTCTCACTTCCTGTTTGGCTATTGGACAGGAAGTGAATGGGAATTGTCCACAATAGCACACAGATAGCAAAAAAAAATCTGACGGGTTATAACCTTCCCTTGCTCTATCCAAAATTAAATAAAACAGAAAATTGTATCCTACTTACCATAATTTTATTTTCCTGGTGCCTATCCATGGCAACCTACATATGATAGTAGCCCAGCCTACTTCCACCCACAGGACCAGCGCATAGCTATAAAAAGTAAACACCCACACAACAGCCGATTCCCTGTACATCGATAGGAACAAACTGGGTAGGTTCGTTATGCTGCCATTAATAGGCATCAGAAAAAAGGAAATTACGGTAAGTACAATTTTCTGTTTTACTGGTGCCTCCATGGCAGCATACATATGATAGATTAATAACTAGCTATCGGGATGGGAAGCTTTAGCAAATTATATTATAAGAAAGTGAGTGAGCTACTGTCCTCCTGCCAAAGACAGGTGGGTGGAAGTAGGCGGAGCTACTATCATATGTATGCTGCCATGGAGGCACCAGGAAAATGTTTTGCCTATACAGTGGAACCTCGCATTACAAGCATAATCTGTTCCAGGAGAATGCTTGTAATCCAAAATCCTCGCATATCAAAGCGAGTTTCCCCATTGAAGTTGATGGAAATTAAAATATTTCGTTCCGCATTGACTTCAATGGCATGCAATACCACATGCGGCCAGAGGTGGGGGGTGTCGGAGAGCCTCGGAAACAGCCAGAAAGGCCCACCTCAGGAAAGTTTTGGGAACTTAGTATTTCCGAGCATTTCTGAACAACTATGATCAGCGCTGTTCGGCTTTGCTTGGTACCCCCCCTTCCCTCACCTCAGGCCAAACATGGTACTGCACAAGCTTTGGCCTCAATCCTGGTAGTTTTGTGAGACAACACTTGCAAACCTAGTTAGGATTTTTCAAAATACAGTGTTCGTATTGTGAAATGCTCGTTAACCGCATTACTCGCAATCCGAGGTTCCACTTTAATATTACAGAATACAAAGACATTTTAGATAATGGTTACACTTCCAACATTTTGCTAACAGTTTAGGGATGGCCCTTTCTGTTCCAACATGATTGTGCCCCAGAGTACAAAGCCAACCCTATAAGGACATGGTTTGATGGGTTTGGTGTGGAGGAACTTGAGTGGTCTTCACAAAGTCCTGAACTCAACCCTACTGAAAACCTTCAGGATGGATAGGAAGGCCAATTGCAAGCATCAGTACCTGACCTCACAAATGTTGTTTTGGCTGAATGGACACAAATTCTTACAGATACACTCCGAAGTTTTGTGGAAAGCCTTCCCGGAACAGTAGAAGCTGGAATATCCCCCCCAAAAACGGCAGATGGACTCCTTATTAATGCCCATGGCTTCGGAATTGGATATCCAACAAGCACATATCTGTGTAGTGGTCGAGCCGTGTACACACGATCGGTTTTTCCTATGAAAAAAGTCTGATGGATTTTTTCATCGGACAAACATATCGTGTGCGCCCCACGATCGGTTAAAAAAAATAGAACATGTTTTAAATTTTTCCGATGGATTAAAAAAAAGAAAGTAAATTCCGATCGTCTGTGCGGAACTCCATTGGAGAAAAATCTATGCATGCTCAGAATCAAGTCGACGCATGCTCAGAAGCATTGAAATTTTTTCGGCTCCTCGTAGTGTTTTACATCACTGCGTTTTGGCACGGTCGGAATTTAGTCTGATAGTGTGTAGGCAAGACTGATGAAAGTCAGCTTCATCGGAATTCCAACGAAAAAATCCATTGGATTTTATACCATCAGAAATCCGATCGTGTGTACACAACTTTCCTGTGTTAAAGGGGAAGCAATTTTGCCTAAAAGCTTTTTGAGATGGAAAAAGAGACCGACGAACAAAGCCTGAGACAGGTTCATGTCCTTGTCTACTTTTGTCGCCTGTAATGTTTTGATTGTGTATACGTTTGTGGTTTTTAAAGCCCACCTCCATGAAAAATTAAAATTCACCCTTGCAAGTGAGGCCTTCTCGTATTCTAATGCCGCATACACAAGCTTGGAATTTCAGACAATGTTTGATGTTAGCTTGTCGTCAGAAATTCCAACCGTGTGTAGGCTCCATCGGACATTTGCTGTCGGAATTTCCGACAACAAAAATTTGAGAGCTGGATCTCAAACTTTCCATCATCAAAATACGTACTCGTGGGTAGACAATTCCAACGCACACAATTTGACGCATGCTCTCAATCAAGTACGAGACGGAAGCACTCGGTCTGGTAAAATTGGCGTTCGTAATAAAGATAGCACATTCATCACACTGCAAAGAGCAGTAACTGACCGAAACGCACGAGGCTGAAAAAATCTCAGACATGAAATATGAACAACACATTTCCCTCTATAGTGTGAACTTGTCTCAATTAAAGGGGTTGTAAATGAATTTTTTACCTGCAGACATTCCTCTTTTTTCACTTCCTCATTGTTCGTTTTTGCTCAGAAGTTGCTCTATTTCTTCTCTGTTCTGTTCACTTCCTGCTTGTCTGATTGTTACTTACCACCGTGAAGGGAGACTTTACTGCGGTGGTCAGTGACGTGCTCGCCCCCTCCTGGGAACTAGATCTGTGCGGCAGGACGCTCTCTACGTGTTAGAGACTTCAAGGAGGTGTGAATTACTGGGCGTGCCGCAATGCATACTGGGAAATGTAGTTCTTGCATGATAGAGCACCGCAAACCAGGAAGTGAATGAGAGAACAGAAACTAGAACGCCGGAGGTGATATAGATGAAGCAATTTAATAGGTATTTACTTGTTTTTTAACAGAATCATTACACTATTCTGTCTACCTTACAGACATTAATTTTAGGAAAAAAATGTTTTTCCTTTACGAGCAGTAAAGCCCTGTACACACGGGCCAGAATCTCGTCAGGAAAAAAACATAGTTTTTCCTGACGAGATTCTTGGCAAGAATCTCTTGCCGCCCGAGTGTACAGACACTCAATTCAAAAGAACCGCTGTTCTTTTGAATGGCAAGAACGTGGTGACGTCATCACGTACGACGAGCATGCACTCGTCACATTCGATGCCGTCGCCGCCATCTTACTTCATCCTACCTATGCCTAGGAAGCTACCGCGCATGCGCCAAAGTCATTTCGAGCATGCGTGGGTTTCGTGGGCGACGGGTAATTATACACACTCTCTGGTTGCTCGGCAGGAAAACACTGCCGAGAATCTCACGACGAGAAAATAGAGAACATGTTCTCTATTTTTCTCGTCTAGATTCTGGGCAGTTTTCTTGACGAGAAACCTGAAAGCCTCGTACACACGCTCGCTTTATTCGGCAAGAAAGCTCTGCCAGCAGAGAAAACTGAGCGTGTGTACGAGGCTTGAGTGTCGTTTCTGTCTGCTGCTGCTTCATTCTTCCTGACACCAAGAGAAAAATGGTGACAGAGGAGGGATCTCCAGCTGATTGCCTGTCTCAGGTCTGTTCCTGTAAGCTGCGTGAAGAGGGGTGTGTCCCTTCCCTCCAATCATCTCTCAGACCTCTCCTTACTGATCTCTGCAGAGTGTAATTTCAGCTCCCCACCCCCTTTTTTCTAAACTAGCAGACAAGCTTTATAAATGCAGCACTTTAAATGAATGTAGAGAAGAGAGGACTGTACATAAACAGGTACAACTTATTTGTTTCATCTCTGTGTATCACGTCACTGGGTAAATGGTAGGGTTTACAACCGCTTAAACATTTTTCAGCTTTGCAAAGAACATTAACAATATTTCTGTGTACCAATTTGAGGTCTGCTTGTTGCCACAAAGAAAATATTACCATTGTTTATGTGCCTCATTCTGATGTGATAGATATATGTAGGAAGGCCTCCATAGCTACAGGCAAATGATGCAGTGTCTTGAAAAAGTATTCATACCCCTTGAAATTTTCCACATTCTTTTCATGTTACAACCAAAAACGTAAAAGTGGCACATAATTGTGAAGTGGAAGGAAAATTATAAATGGTTTAAAAAAGGAAAATTGCTGATCACAGATGCTCTCCGTCCAATATGATAGAGCTTGGAGCTTGAGCTTTTTTGCAAAGAAGAATGGGCAACAATTTCATTCTCTAGATCAGTGGTCTCCAAACTGTGGACCTTTGCTTGCCTTTATCTGGCCCTTGGCGCACTATTCTTTCAGAAGACACCAATGACAGGGCACCATTCCTCTCACTGACACCATCGATGGGGCTCTATTCCTCCAACTGACACCAATCATCTGGCACCATTCCTCCCACTGACACCAATGATGGGGCTCTATTTGTCCCACTGACACCAATGATGGGGCTCTATTTGTCCCACTGACACCATTCCTCCCACTCATGTTATCAATGAGATACTTTGAGGGAGATTTACTAAAACTGTTGCACAAGTAATCTGGTGCAGATGTGTATTGTAGCCAATCAGCTTCTAACATCAGCTCGTTCAATTAAGCTTTGACAATAAAACCTTGAAGCTGATTGGTTTCTATGCAGAACTGCACCAGATTTTGCAAAATTCCAGCTTTGGTAAATGTCCCCCTATTTCTCCAACTGACACCATCAATGGGGCAATATGCCTATAAATTACACCAATAATGGGGCACTATTTCTTCCACTGACACCAATAATGGGGCACAATTCTCCCTCTTACATTAATGATGGAATATAATTTACTGTCGCCGGGGATGTTTCTACTCCCACTGAACTTAAAGTGGATGTAAACCCACACTCATCCTTTCTAAACTATTGCCATAGTGCTGATCTATAAGGATATAGATGCCTCCTGCAATGTATCCTTACCTGTCAAATGTTTCCCCTCTGTCTGTTATAAAAACTGCAGATTCTGTGGGTGGATCTATTGTCTGGAGCTTGGTGGGTGGAGTCGTGATGTCAGTAGACTCCCCTCCCTCCTCTACACTCCCCTTGTCAACATGCATTTTCTCCTGTGTATTCCTTACACTAAACTATGCGATGATCACCAACATCCAGTCAAAATCCAGAAAAGTAACCACATGACTTCAGAAAAGGAGTGGGGGTGGGAATTAAAAAATAATGCCTGTCTCCAGGCTTGTGCATGAGATCTGTAAAAAACCTGTCACTCATAGCAAGGGGGCGGAACGGACTAAGGTTTTTCTCTGTAAGTCTGTTTAGTTTCACTGAAAAATAAAAAAGGATTACTCAGAGCTGGATTAACTCTTTGTGGCAAGACTGGGCACAGACGATAGGAAATCGTATACTGTACATTGTGGCATAAAAAATATATAAAAAAATTCAGGTTTACATCCACTTTCAGCTTAAAGGGAACCTTATTGACCTGCATTGGACTGTGAGAGCTCAGGCTTGGCTCTGTCAGCAATGGCATACCATGCCCACTTGAAACTCGTGGGCTACTGAGACCTGCTAAAGCAGAGATCCTCAAACTTTTTAAGCAAAGGGCCAGTTCACTGTCTCAGTCAAGGCATGTTGTGAATGATAATTGTTTCAATCACTTGTGTTCTTAACTAAACTGTGTAGCCATCAAATGGCTGGTGTGATAACTGATCACACGTGCAGCACCGTAGTATCTTCCAATCAAACAGAGGCTAAGATGGCAGCTTCCAAGGCTGCAAAGGATAGGAGGGTTTAGTTCTGCTTTGGGACCTTAGAAGGGCCAGGCTATGGCCAATGGTAGTAGAAAATGGCTGGTGTCTGCGGTCATTGAGAGTAAACGATGTCCCAGCACTAGTGATCGGTGGGGGGGGGGGGGTAAATACATAGCACCTATGGGTTAGTGGGAGAATATTGGTTGTTTTCAGTGGAATCCTGTTCTATTGTTGCTGTCTGGAGGAATAGTGAGTAATGGTTTGTATTAGTGGAAGAAATATTACCCCATTATCGGTGACCATTGGGAAAAATGCCCATTGTTGGTATTGATGGGGAAAAATATTGTCTTATCATTGGTATCACTGGGAGGACTAGTGACCCATTCTTGGTGTCAGTTGGAGAAATAGTGCCCCATCATTCGTATAAGTGGGAGAAATGGTGCCCCATTATTGGTGTAATTGGGAGGAATAGTGCCCTATCATTGGTATCAGTGGGAGAAATAGTGCCCCGTTGTTGGTGTCATTGAAGGAATAGGACTCCATTATTGGTATCAGCGGGAAACATGGTGCCTCATTATTGGTATCAGTGTGAGAAATGGTGGCCCATCATTGGTATCAATTTAAAGCACAGTGCCCCATTATTGGTATCAGTAAGAGAAATGGTGCCTCATCATTGGTATCAGAGGGAGAAATAGTGCCCATCATCGGTATCAATTGGAAGCATAGTTCTCCATCATGGGTCTCAGTGTGAGACATGGTTCCCCATCATTGGTATCAATTGGAAGCATAGTGCCCCATCATTGACAACCATGGGAGAAATGGTGCCCCATCATGAGCATCAGTGGGAAAAATAATTGGAAGCATAGTGCTCCATCATTGGTATCAGTGAAATAATAGTGCCCATAGTTGGTGTCATTGGGAGGAATAGTTCCCTATCGCTGGTACTAGCGGGAAAATGGGGTCCCATCAGGGCTGTCTTTTCCATTGGGCAAACTGGGCAGTTGCCCGGGGGCCCCACTTGCCTGGGGGGCCCCCATCGGCTGCCCAGCGACCCCAGTAAAAAATGGTGGAGAATGGCGGGTCAGAACTGTAGAACTGTATCGTGTCTACAGTCTGAGGAAGAGTCTGGAGAGGAGTTAAGAGTGGGAGCGCCGCTGGGATGGGGGTCAAAGGAGAAGTCAGACATGAAGAGACTATAGGATAAAACCAGAGCAGCCAAGCTGGAGCCATCTGACTGAGCCTTGCATGGTGCACCTGAGAGGAGGTCAGTGATAGCACCACCAGGCCAGTCTAAGGGTGGGTGGTTGCTAAAGAAAGGGGGGAGTGAATACAAAAATATTAGTGCCCCCCCTTACCTTAGTGTATTTACTCTACGGAAGGAGGTTCCCCTTTACATCAGAGTCTGCAGGATTCCCCTTACAGTGCTAGGGGGAACTCAGTCTGAGGACCGTGATGTAAGTGGGAACTCTGATGTAAAGAGAAAGCAGTGGATTCTGATATAAGGTGGTCTCTGGTCACCAGAGCCCCCCTCCACATCAGAGTTCCCCCTTACATCATGATCTGCAGTGTTCCCCTTTACATAAGAGTTCCCTTTTACTGTAAGGGGGAATCCTGCAGACTCTGATGCAAGAGGAAACTCTGATCAGGCTGGGTTACAGTAACCTAACCTTCATGCCAATGAAGAAATTTGTAAAACTGTAATTTTAGGTACTTTTTTGCAGTGCCAATAAAAAACTGTGGTTCTGCCAGTAAATTTAATGATTTTTGGCAGTAAATTCTTGTGCGTGGTTGTGTAGACAGGGCCCCAGTGCACTGTATTGCCCGGGGGCCTATAATGCTCTTAAGATGGCACTGGGTCCCATCATTTGTATCGGGTCATTTGGAGAAATAGGACCCTATTTGTGCTATCAGGACAATAGTGCCAATGTTGGTGTTAATGAGAAAAATAGGGACAATTAAAAGGTGTCAAAGGGCCACACGGGCCCATGGGGTGCAGTTTGGCGATCCCTGTGCTAAAGAGTGTATACAGATAATACCACCTATATTATGTAGTGACACCTTGTGGTATCCTATGTGTACTGCTTGTTCTAAGGTAAGAATTATGCCGCGTACACACGGTCGTTTTTTGCGATGAAAAAAAATGTTTTTTAAAACGTCATTTAAATTGACCGTGTGTGGGCAAAACTTCGTTTTTTGTCTTAAAAAAACGACCAAAAAAAAATTCCAACATGTTTGAATTTTTTGTGTCGATTTTCAAAACGTCGTTTTTTGTTTCACAAAAAGTCACCGTGTGTAGCAAAAACGTCGTTCAAAACAACGTTTTTCAACCCGCGCCTGCCCAGAAGCTAGTTATGAAGCGATCTTCAATGGAAAAGAGTGGTGAACGTAACCTCGCTTTTTGGGAAAAAACGATGGTGTGTATGCAAAATTGTCTTTGAAAAGTGACGTTTCAAAAACGTCGTTTTTTACTTCACAGAAAACGTCGTTTTTTTTCATCGCAAAAAACGACCGTGTGTACGCGGCATAAGGACTATAAATTTATGCGACCAGCAAAGTTAGAACTTTAGATATGTTGTTGTTGTTGTTGTTGTTGTGTTTTTTTTTTTTATTGTTAAATCATTTTTATGCCATAATTTTCTTGCCAATATACAGCGCTAACAATGAAATGTAGATTAATCATAGTAGCAACTGTATCAGTAAAATCATTGCCACAATACTTATAGTATTAATAGTAATAAAAGTATTATACAAAAATAAGTGCCGATTGACCAGATGGAAAGGGAAAATAACTAAAGCACCTGACATTTTATAATGCACAGTATGTTTTGTAACTATTTGGCTCTAATTTTTGACCCATTTTCTCTGGATTATTCTCCTGCAGAAGCTTCGCAATCCTAAAATGGAGAAAGCAGAGATCCTGGAGTTGGCGGTCATCTATGTCAGAGACATCACCCGTATGAAGTCGCAAGGTATTAATCTTACCCATCATGAGACCTTTTTTTTGTAGGCTGTGTACTTTTTTTTTTTTTTTTGATTGTCATATTCAAATTTTAGGAATGGGGTAGTGGCAGTTTCAAAGCGGCAGCAGGCAGGATGTTGGCTTTCATTGTCTACTCCATGCTGGATAAGTGACTGTTGAAACATGATTTGATGTTACAAGTCAGGCCCATAGGTTGTAACCCTGCTATGGTACTTCTTTCCATATACTACCCTAGCCTGCCCCTATACTACCCTAGCCTGCCCCTATACTACTCTAGCCTGCCCCTATACTACTCTAGCCTGCCCCTATACTACTCTAGCCTGCCCCTATACTACTCTAGCCTGCCCCTATACTACTCTAGCCTGCCCCTATACTACTCTAGCCTGCCCCTATACTACCCTAGCCTGCCCCTATACTACCCTAGCCTGCCCCTATACTACCCTAGCCTGCCTACATACTACCCTAGCCTGCCTACATACTACCCTAGCCTGCCTACATACTACCCTAGCCTGCCTACATACTACCCTAGCCTGCCTACATACTACCCTAGCTTGTCTACATACTACCCTAGCCCACCCATATGCTCCCACAGCCCGCCCCTTGAAATTGAACATAATGGTATGTCATTTAATTTTGCATACAGACACGGTGCTGTTGCATGTAAATCTGACTTCCTCATACATTTAAGTTTAGTTTTAATTATCAGGATATCAAAATATAAGGAACATTATTCCTATTGACCCCCAATGTAAAGAACATTCTTCCAACTGGCCACCAATGTAAGGGACATTATGCCCACTGACCATCAATGTAAGGGACATTCTTCCCACTGATCACCAATGTAAGGGAACATTCTTCCCACTGATCACCAATGTAAGGAACATTCTTCTCACTGATCACCAATGTAAGGAACATTCTTCCCACTGATCACCAATGTAAGGAACATTCTTCCCACTGATCACCAATGTAAGGAGCATTCTTCCCACTGATCACCAATGTAAGGGACATTCTTCCCACTGATCACCAATGTAAGGAACATTCTTCTCACTGATCACTAATGTAAGGGACATTCTTCTCACTGATCCCCAATGTAAGGAACATTCTTCCCACTGATCACCAATGTAAGGGACATTCTTCCCACTGATCACCAATGTAAGGGACATTCTTCCCACTGATCACCAATGTAAGGGACATTCTTCCCACTGATCACCAATGTAAGGGACATTCTTCCCACTGATCACTAATGTAAGGGACATTCTTCTCACTGATCCCCAATGTAAGGAACATTCTTCCCACTGATCACCAATGTAAGGAACATTCTTCCCACTGATCACCAATGTAAGGGACATTCTTCTCACTGATCACCAATGTAAGGAACATTCTTCCCACTGATCCCCAATGTAAGGAGCATTCTTCCCACTGATCACCAATGTAAGGAACATTCTTCCCACTGATCACCAATGTAAGGGACATTCTTCCCACTGATCACCAATGTAAGGGACATTTTGCCCACTGACCATCAATGTAAGGGACATTTTGCCCACTGACCATCAATGTAAGGGACATTTTGCCCACTGACCATCAATGTAAGGGACATTTTGCCCACTGACCATCAATGTTAGGGACATTATGCCCACTGACCATCAATGTTAGGGACATTATGCCCACTGACCATCAATGTTAGGGACATTATGCCCACTGGTCATCAATGTAAGGAGCATCCATCCAAATGATTACAAATGTAAGGAACATTCTTCCCACTGACCACCAACGTAAGAAACATTATTCCTATTGACCCCAAAGTAAAGAACAATCTTCCAACTAGCCATCAATGTAAGTAAAAAATTGTTGGATAGCGCAAGATTATCAGAGTATAGACAACAGTGGCCCGTAGATTATTAATATATTGTTAATGAAAAAATAATATAAAATAAATTAGTTATAATAGTCCATATTCCAGAGAAAATGTAATAACATAGTTCAAGGTTACACTAGCGGCAGCAATCCCAAAGCAGAAGCAGGCTCTGAAAAATGTGTTCAAAGAAAAAAGGATGCGCCAATCTAAGTGCAGTAGAATGAGAAATGTAATAAAATTGTATAAAAGCACACAGCCAAATGGCTATTCACAAAGTATGTTTCCTATATTTTTTATATTTCCTTATATTTCCTATACTTTGTGAATAGCCATTTGGCTGTGTGCTTTTATACAATTTTATTACATTTCTCATTCTACTGCACTTAGATTGGCGCATCCTTCTTTTTTCTTTGTACCCATTAATGTAAGGGGCATTCTTCCCACTGATCACCAACGTAAGGGGCATTCTTCCCACTGATCACCAACGTAAGGGGCATTCTTCTCACTGATCACCAATGTAAGGGGCATTCTTCCCACTGATCACCAATGTAAGGGACATTCTTCCCACTGATCACCAATGTAAGGGGCATTCTTCCCACTGATCACCAATGTAAGGAACATTCTTCCCACTGATCACCAATGTAAGGGGCATTCTTCTCACTGATCACCAATGTAAGGGGCATTCTTCCCACTGATCACCAACGTAAGGAGCATTCCTCCCACTGATCTCCAATGTGAGGGACATTCTTCCCACTGATCACCAATGTAAGGGACATTCTTCCCACTGATCACCAATGTAAGGGACATTCTTCCCACTGATCACCAATGTAAGGGGCATTCTTCCCGCTGATCACCAATGTAAGGAGCATTCTTCTCACTGATCACCAATGTAAGGAACATTCTTCTCACTGATCACCAATGTAAGGAACATTCTTCCCACTGATCCCCAATGTAAGGGACATTCTTCCCACTGATCACCAATGTAAGGGACATTCTTCCCACTGATCACCAATGTAAGGAGCATTCTTCCCACTGATCACCAATGTAAGGACATTCTTCTCACTGATCCCCAATGTAAGGAACATTCTTCCCACTGTTCACCAATGTAAGGAACATTCTTCCCACTGTTCACCAATGTAAGGAACATTCTTCCCACTGATCACCAATGTAAGGAGCATTCTTCCCACTGATCACCAATGTAAGGGACATTCTTCCCACTGATCACCAATGTAAGGAGCATTCTTCCCACTGATCACCAATGTAAGGTGCATTCTTCCCACTGATCACCAATGTAAGGAACATTCTTCCCACTGATCACCAATGTAAGGAGCATTCTTCCCACTGATCACCAATGTAAGGAGCATTCTTCCCACTGATCACCAATGTAAGGGACATTCTTCTCACTGATCCCCAATGTAAGGAACATTCTTCCCACTGTTCACCAATGTAAGGAACATTCTTCCCACTGTTCACCAATGTAAGGAACATTCTTCCCACTGATCACCAATGTAAGGAGCATTCTTCCCACTAATCACCAATGTAAGGGACATTCTTCCCACTGATCACCAATGTAAGGAGCATTCTTCCCACTGATCACCAACGTAAGGTGCATTCTTCCCACTGATCACCAATGTAAGGAACATTCTTCCCACTGATCACCAATGTAAGGAGCATTCTTCTCACTGATCACCAATGTAAGGGACATTCTTCCCACTGATCACCAATGTAAGGGACATTCTTCCCACTGATCACCAACGTAAGGAGGATTCTTCCCACTGACCATCATATCATTGTACTGTGAGCTGTAGATGAAAGATATTTTATAAAGGATTTCCTGTGACTGGAAGGTTATTTCAAGGGTTTCTTTATGTGAAAAAGGTTGATAAAGGATGATCTAGAGCGGGGGTGTCAAACTCCATTTCATTGCGGGCCACATCAGCATTATGTTTGTCCTCAAAGGGCCAGTTGCATCTGTAAGACTATATAAAGTTATGCAGGGCTTTTTTTAGGTGCTAGAGCTCAACCATGCATCCCACAGAACCGTATCAAACTAAGGGTGTGGCCAAATTGCAGTGGGAGTATCTTAAATGGGGCCATAAATACCAGGAGTGCGTTATGTGCAGAGATCAGGGCTGTGCTAACTACAGAGTGCAGAGTTCAGGTGTGCGGAGTGCGCTACCTGCGGAGTGCAGGGGTGCGCTACCTGCAGAGTGCAGGGGTGCGCTACCTGCAGAGTTCAGAAATCCGCTCTCTTTCACAGGCTGTTCACACCTTACTTCCACCCCTCCCCCTTGGTGTGAGGGCCACATGAAATGGCCTGGAGTGCTGGATTCGGGCCACAGTCCTTGTGTTTGACACATGTGATCTAGAGTTTCAGGCACTGACGTATAACCTCATGGGCAGCTGGATTAGGACTAAGGGACTTTATACTGCTTTCCTTAAATGTATCTAAAGCTGGCCATACATTATACAACGTTCTTACACCTTCCTGTACAATTTCTTTAGATTTACCTTCACTATGTAGTGCAAGGGCCTGCCTGATTGGATACAACTGGAAGTGTTGCTTAGTTTTGACCTCATATTATATGGTTTTTAGTAAATCTAAAGGAAAATTGTATAAGGAGATTAAACACGTAGGCAAGCCTTAAACTAGAACATTATTTTTAGGTTTTTTTTGAGCAAAAAAGGGTAAAAAAACCTGTCTTTTTGCTTTTAGCTACCCGTTGGGCATATCTCTTCACTTCCTTTGTGGTTTTGAGACAGGAAGTGAAGTGTCAGCTTTTCTAAAGTGAGGGGAAATCCCCTGTTAGACAGTTGTCTCCTGAACAGATGTCTCCATTGAAAGATTTCCCCTTACCTCTTGTTCAGATGACAGTTATAACATTTTGGATTTTCAATCACGTTCTGTCCTACAGTCTCGTCCAAGGCAAAAAAGCCAACATGTGCTCATTCCCTCATCCATTTGTCCAGTTTCCAGCATATTTCCCTACCTGTATCCTTCCCTTTCACCAAATCTGTTGTATAGATGCATAAATGTACCTATATTTAGCATTTTCTTGTATTTGCAGTAGCATGGGCTTCCTGAACTGAGCTTAGGATCTTTCAGTGGTGGCTGGTGCTCCAATTTTTTGGGGTGGCGCAAATAAACAAAAAAAAAATCAATTGCTGCCACTGTACCCATAAATTGCTGCCACTGTACCCATAAATTGCTGCCACTGTACCCATAAATTGCTGCCACTGTACCCATCAATTTCCGCCACCGTACCCATAAATTGGTATTACTATGCCCATCAATTGGCGCTACTGTGCCCATCAATTACTTCCAGTATGCCCATCAATTGCTACTAATGTACCCATCAAATGCACCCGCCCTGCACTTACCTGTCTCATTGAAGCAGCTGGTCATGTTGGTGTCCTCCACGCTCTGTGATGTCTTCTCTCGCCCTCTCTTCCCATCCTCTGCTATGATTGTACGCTTGATAGGCATCCAATCACAACGCCTGTCGTTTCAGCGAATCAGGTGACAGGTAACAGACCCGAGCACCTGATTATCTGAGAGGCAGTTCAGTGTTAGGAAAGCGGATATTAATTTGCTTTCCTAACACAATGCTGAGTGAACAGCGAGCGCCCAGCATGGCGCCCACTGTTTACCTTTTTCTATGCCTATTAGAGCCTACGGCTCTAATCAGGTGCTTCCAAAAAAAATACCCCGCCGCTGTAAGTCAGGCACCCTAAAATGAGCCGGTGCCTGAATAGGGGTGGCAACGACAACCATAGATATGGTGATAGAGAAGTGGCAGGAGAGAGGGGATGGTGCCTGTGCACCCGTTATGGACGCACCGCCACTGGGGGTTCTATCAGCAAAGAAAAAGGCTTACATTTTCAGACATGTTCCAAGTATTAAAACCTACTAGAAAGGATTTAAAAAGATGCAATGTGCATATATGATGTACAAATCACAGAAACACAAACCAATTCAATTGCCACTGATGTGTCTGCTTGAACTAAAACCTTGTTGGGTGCTTTGAGTTACCAATGTTTGTACTGCTAGTATTTTTAGAAGGCCGATTACAGTCAAAACCCTTCTCCCATTTCTCTACATTGATTTGCTTTAATACGTAACTCCATGCCAATATAGCAGACCAGGAAGAGTAATGTTTGCAGAATTGAGACTTTCTTGGCAATGGATCAATGTCGATGGGCTTTGGAAATTTCCCATTGGGATCTAACACCTTATTGAGAATAAGACCAAGGTGATCCTGAAGTTGTCCTAACCAAGTCACTGAATAACTGGATACAAATTATAATTTATGGTAGTTAGATTAATTTGGTGTATGCCATAAAGAAAAATGTGTATTATCTTGCACAAACCCATATGAGATATGTTCCAGTCATGTTATCTTAAACACACTTTACTCTTCTAACTGTCTGCCTTTCTCTCTCAGATCCTCACCGATGGGCGAAACCTGCTAAAAAGTTTTATCTTTCTGGGTTCCAAGACTGCTTGGACCGCACAGAAGACTTCATCCAGGACAAAAGCCCAAAAGCCAAGGCCCGTTTTCTCGATGAGCTGCAGACGCACCTTCAGGACAGGTTGCGTTTCCCAAATCAACCCAACCTTTGCAGCCAAGTTGGCAGTCAGGATAAAGACTTGTCTTCGGAAGGGAGTGTATCCCCCGTTTCCACCATAGAAGTAAGCCCATGCTCGCCTCCCCTCAGTGGATCTGAAAGTGTAAGCCCCCCGAGATGGATGCAATCAAGTTCCCCAAACCCTGGTGCTCACCAAATGGAACATAACCATGCTTCAACACATGTTTGGAGACCTTGGCCATAAAGTTAAATGAACAAGTACGATGGACTCCTAAAACCTGTTTTGAAGACTTTGCTAATCAAATCTCTATGATTGTTGATGTTCCAAGTGGAATCTCCCAACCCCAGCTGGAAAATCTCAGACTCCATGCTGCAAATGGGTCGTTTTTTTGGATATTCAAATCAAGTTATGATTATTTTCTCTTTTTTTAAAGAGGATTATCCAAAAATTAGTTTACTAGCAGCAACAAGGGGACCTATTCTATAGACTGCCCATAAATTGTGATGCTCAGCATCTCTGTATGGTTGTCAGGTCAAACAGGTAATAATTATAATATATTTATATAATACAAAAACATTAAGGCACGCCCCCTAGAAAGTTTCAAGATGTGTTTCCACTAAAAAACGTATAAATTGGTTTTTGAATACATAACCTGTGAACTCTGAAGAAGTATTCCCAACTGCAGGCAACCAGCATGGAGCATCTTATTATCCTACAAAATGTCTAAGGCCGCGTACACACGATCAAATCTATCTGCTGGAAACGATCGGCCCGACTGTCCCAGCAGACAGATTCGATCGTGTGTACGGGCGAGCCGACGGATTTGGCCAGCCGACAGATTTTAAAGCATGCTTTAAAATCTGTCGGCTGGGAATCCGTCCGCCCGATATGTCTGCTGGTTAGTACGCTAACCAGCAGACATATCTTCTCGCACACGCGTCGAATGGATTCGGCGCATGCGCGGAAGTAATTTACTTCCTGGTGCGGTGACGTGGCGGCGTCAACGTCACCGCGCTGTCTGCTGGCGGGGATTTTGGTTTGATCGTGTGTACAGCGATCAAGCCAAAACGGCCAGCAGACCGATTTGAACAAATCTATTGGCTCGTGTGTACGGGGCCTAATATATTAGGGCTGGAGAATTCTGGGGTAAAGCCAAGGGGTCTGTTTTGGAGTCCATGAGATACCAGATGCTTGGGTATGAAAGCAGAGTGAAGGTTTGAGGATGGTAACCCTTTTGTGTCTTGAAATTATATTAAGTAGGCTTCCTATGGGCAATCTGGAACAGTAATGTGACAAATGGGACTAGAACAAGGGACAAAATCAGCTGCTCCTGGTGCCTCCCGAAATGGTCATTGTATCAGCAGACTGCTTCTATATTTTGCCTCATACAGACGGTCGGACATTCCGACAACCAAACCGTGGATAGATTTCAGACGGATGTTGGCTCAAACTTGTCTTGCATACACACGGTCGCACAAATGTTGTCGGAAATTCAGAATGTCAAGAACACAGTGACGTACAATGCTTACGATGGCACTAGAAAGGGGAAGTTCAATACCAGTCGTATTAGTAGAAGTTTGGTGAGAGACGATTAGCAATGGACGCAGTCGATTGCAGCGTCGCGAATGTGCTATCTCCATTACGTACGCTAGTTTTACTAGACCAATCGCATCCGTCTCGTACTTGATTCAGAGCATGCATGGAATTTTATGCGTCGGAATTGTCCACACACGATCGGATTTTACGAGAACGTATTTTGTTGTCGGAAAATTTAAGAACCAGCTCTCAAATTTTTGTTGTCGGAAATTCCGACAGCAAATGTTCGATGGGGCCTACACACGGTCGGAATTTCCGACCAAAAGCTCCCATTGAACATTTGTTGTTGGAAATTCCGAGCGTGTGTATGCGGCATAACTGTACTGTCCTATCATACAACTTAATAATATTAATGACAGGCCATGTATACAGACATGAGTTTGTATATGTATCTCTATACAGTATCTGTATGTCCTTTCTATATGTTGTGCATATGTATGTCAAATATCGCACATTTGTTTGATTGTATCACTATAATGTTTTTTGCTGTTATACAGCATTTTGAGTGTATTTCTTTTTATTTCTTTAATAAATGTTTAAAAATGTTTCAAAAGTCTCAAGTATAAATTTCAGAATGCCTTATTAACTGCTCAGTCATGACGGCACTGTGAGCTGAATTTCCCACCAACAGCAGAATGCCGTTTCTGATCTTGTCTCTATTAGTTAAAGTATATCCATGTCATTATAATACGTTTATTAACCACCTGACCTGTGGAAGATTTACCCCCCTTCCTGACCAGGCCATTTTTGTGGTAAGGCACTGCTTTACTTTAACTGACAATTGCCAGATCATATGACGCTATACCCAATTTAAATGTACTACTGTATATACTCAAGCATAAGACGACCCGAATATAAGCCGAGGCACCTAGTTTTACCACAAAAAAATGGGAAAACGTATTGACTCGAGTATAAGCCTAAGGTGAGAAATGCAGCAGCTATGGTAAGTGGAAAAGAGGGTCAACTGTGCCCATCTCCCTGCCTCACTGTGCCCATCTCCCTGCCTCACTGTGCCCATCTCCCTGCTTCACTGTGCCCATCTCCCTGCCTTACTGTGTCCATCTGCAGTCTCATGTACCTGATCTCCAGAACACTATTCGGCGGCCGTCCAGTGTAACAAAGCCCCGCCTCCTTCCCGTCCTCGTCCGTGATGGAACACTGATTCCGTTTCCCAGCAGTGAGTCCGTGTCCTGCCTATCACGGATGAAGACGAGGAGGGGGTGGGGCTTTGTTACACTGCACGGCCACCGACTAGACTGCATGTCACAGCACTGGGAGATCTGGCGCATGAGGCTGCAGATGGACACAGTGAGACTCGAGTATAAGCCAAGGGGGAATTTTCAGCACAAAAAAATGTGCTGAAAAACTCGGCTTATATTAGAATATATACGGTATGTCTTTATTTTTCCCCACACATAGAAATTTATTTTGGTGGGATTTGATAAAAAAAATATATTTTTTACTTTCTGCTATAAAACGCATCCAATAAAAAAAAATAAGAAAATCTAATTTCTTCATAAATTTAGGCCAATATGTATTCTGCGACTAACACTATGGGCCAGATTCTCAGAGGCGTTACGACGGAGTATCTCAGATACCCCGTCGTATCGCCTTTTTTTTTGACTCGTATCTATGCGAGTGATGCTTAGCATCACTTTTGCATAGATACGCTTCTACATCCGACAAGTGTAATACAATTACACTTTCGGATCGTAGGTGTAATGACAACTCCGGCCACTAGGTGGCCTTTACGTTGTTTTTTCATTTGCATATGCAAATGAAGTAGTACGCCGATTCTCGATCGCTTTTACGCCGCCCCGTCGTCGCGTACGTCGTTTACGAACTCGTAAGGTTACCCCAGCTTCTATGTGGAGTAACCTTACGAGGTCCCGTCGGATGCCGTCGTGTCCCGTCGGACGCCATGTTAAGTATGGCGTCGGGTCAGCGTCGGCTTTTTCCATCGCTTACGTCGTTTTACTAACTCGTTCGCGAATAGGGACTTGCGTAAATGACGCTCACGTCGTTTTGACGTCGGTTTCAACGACGCTTTCCGACGTGAGCTGGAGCATGCGCACTGGGCTTTTTCCCCGGCCGGCGCATGCGCAGTTCGTTCGACGCGGGGGCGCGCTTAATTTAAATACAAGCCGCCCCATTTGAATTGCGCGGGTTTACGCTGCGCGATTTACGCGACGCAGGCGAAACCTACGGAGCAAGTGCTTAGAGAATAAAGCACTTGCTCCAGTACGCAGCGGCGGCGTAGTGTAACTGGCTTACGCTACGCCGCCGAAAATATTTGAGAATCTGGCCCTATATTGTCAAAAGTATTGGGATGCCTGCCTTAACATGCACATGAACTTTAATGGCATCCTAGTCAGTCCGTAGGGTTTGCCCGTAGATAAACCATAGTGCACCATGTATCTAGTGGCATGAGTGCGCCTTGTATTAAATGTTTATTTGCAAAAAAAAGATTTTATATAAATCCGAGATAAATCAATATGAAACAACAGTAATATGTAAAAAACATTTATAATACACAGCATATATAGACAAATGCTTAGAATATTGAAGCCATAGTACTAGGGTTGTCCCGATACCGATACCAGTATCTTGTACTCCCGCAAATACCCCCGATACCTAAATAGAATACTCCCCCCCGCCGCTGCCGCCGCATCGCGCCACCACATCGAAAGCCGCCACATGGGTTAAACGGCGTGCGGGAACATCACAGCTTTCATTTGAATAGCTGTAGTGTTCCCGCGCGTATAGACACTCCCCCTTGCTCGAGATTGGATGGGTGATCGTGATCTGTCCAATCTCGAGCAAGGGGGAGTGTCTATATGCGCGGGCAAAACAGCTATTCAAATGAATGCTGTGATTTTCTCGATGCGGCGGCGCGGCGGCAAAGGTATGGGGGAAATGGCTGGAGGGACATGGCTGAAGGGACATGGCTGCATATGTGAGGGACATGGCTAGAGGGACATGGCTGATGGAACATGGCTGCATATGTGAGGGACATGGCTAGAGGGACATGGCTGAAGGGACATGGCTGCATATGTGAGGGACCTGGCTGAAGGGACATGGCTGCATATGTGAGGGACATGGCTGAAGGGACATGGCTGCATATGTGAGGGACATGGCTGGAGGGACATGGCTGCATATGTGAGGGACATGGCTGCATATGTGAGGGACATGGCTAGAGGGGCATGGCTGAAGAGACATGGCTGCATATGTGAGGGACATGGCTGAAGGGACATGGCTGCATATGTGAGGGACATGGCTAGAGGGACGTGGCTGCATATGTGAGGGACATGGCTGCATATGTGAGGGACATGGCTGCAGGGACATGGCTGCATATGTGAGGGACATGGCTAGAGGGACATGGCTGAAGGGACATGGCTGCATATGTGAGGGACATGGCTAGAGGGACATGGCTGGAGGGACATGGCTGCATATGTGAGGGACATGGCTGCATATGTGAGGGACATGGCTAGAGGGACATGGCTGAAGGGACATGGCTGCATATGTGAGGGACATGGCTGCATATGTGAGGGACATGGCTGGAGGGACATGCCTGCATATGTGGGGGACATGGCTGGGGGGACACGGCTGCATATGTGGGGGACATGGCTGCATTTGGGGACACATTTAAAAAAAAGTATCGGTAATCGGTATTGGCGACTACTTAAAAAAAAGTATCGGTACTTGTACTCGGTCCTAAAAAAGTGGTATCGGGACAACCCTACATAGTACCATTATTGGAATCAAAAGCAATTCATAGTAAAGCCAAGGCGAGAATCCAGAAACTTCAAGATCTACAAAGCAACTAGAAGAATGAACAGCAGGTTTCAATTGTGAAGGATCACGTGTGAAAAAGGTGCCTCTTGACAGCAAAATAATTGTTAAAGTCTGATAAAGTATAGTATCAAGTAAACCATAGAAAGAGAGAGGCTGCTCAACAGCAACTGTGGGGTCTTGCTGGACCCCTAGAGGAGTTTGTTGGAAATTGGAATGGATTTTTTAACAGCCAGCGTATTTTGGGGGTTCATCACTCCCCCTTCATCAGGGCTAAATACAGGATGGTGTGGCACTCCCATTCTTTCAAAAGTTCAACAATCTAACTCCCAGTGACAGAATGGGGTCCCGCCATGCACTTAGCACGGGTTCAGTCCCAGTTGCTTTGGGAAATCAATCATTGGGGAGGGAGCCAGATTACCAACCCTCTCACTACCAGAGGACCCGTCACCTCCACCAGGTAACCCGCTTCACTATTGTCAGCAATGTACCTTGCACTAGCTGGTTACCCATAGCAACTGCCTTACTACTCCTGCTTATCCTGCTGAGTAGATCTTTCATGGCGGCTTTGCTTCATAAGCCATATGTGCTTTACTGACCCTAGTTCTTTCTCACACCAGGAACAATCATGCCCCTTTAAATAACTTCAGACCAGACTTAGCACTAGGGTTGCACCAATACCACTTTTTTAAGACCGAGTACAAGAACCAATATTATTTTGAAGAACTCGCCGATACCGATTACTGATACTTTTCCTTTAATGTCATGTGACAGATTTAAAGCACAATTTTCTAAATAATTAATTAAAAACTGATGTGCGCTGATGAGGCTGTACTGATGGGCACTTCTAAAGCTGCACTGATGAGGTGGCACTGATAGGTGGCACTAATGGGCGGCACTGATGGGCGATTGTGGTGTTCAACCTCTGACAGAGACACGAAATGTCACTTCCGTTACCGAATGCGATGGCCCTTGTCACGATTCTGACAGGAAATGCGGCTGTGCCCTGCACCCCTGCCCCGGTCGGCTTACCTTCCTCTGCTGCCAACCTGTTGAGGACTGGCTTTCCGCTCCGCCCTCACCAACCCACTAACTTATAGGAGTGAGCACCGTCGCCTCTTTAATCCCACGTATTGGATTAGGCATCTGGAGCATTTGCTTGAGTACAAGAACTTGTGCAAATGCTCGGTATAGGCGCTGATATCGACACTAGTATCGGTATCAGTGCAAACCTACTTAGCACAGTTGATACAACTTTACTTAAAAGATTTGGCAATTCAGTCCAATATGAACAAATACAATAGACTATCCCCTATGTCTACTTGAATGTCCAGGAAAATATTCACAAGATAGTAGTCCATGCTTGGTGTTCTCCACGCACTGGTAAATCTCCGGGCTCCTGGTGCCTCCAATGGACTGCAAGGAGCAGCAGTCCGCCTCTGCAGTAGTCATAACATTTCTTTGTGAGCAGGCTGAAGTAGATGCTCTGGAACCCGTCTTTATCCCGTATTTATATTGCAGGGTGGATAGGCTGGTTCCAAAAAGCCCAGAAAAAGCAATTTACAGCATTACCCCTTCCCCAGCCTGGGTCAGCCACTACCTAACTAATATACTATAGCAGGAGTGTCCAAACTTTTTTCAAAGAGGGCCAGATTTGAAGAAGTGAACATGTGTGAGGGCCGATCATTTTGCCTGACATTCTTTGAACCATTAAAATTAAAAAATTCAATGAAAATTAACTAATACGTTTCCCAGCTCGAATTCTCTTGCCTTTGTGGCTGTGTGTGGTGAAGAGTCTAAGGATGAGCTTGGGCGTGTTATTTGGATATACCGTATTTATAGGCGTATAACACGCACCTTCACTTTAAGAGGGA
Source organism: Rana kukunoris (assembly GCA_029574335.1). NCBI lineage: Eukaryota > Metazoa > Chordata > Amphibia > Anura > Ranidae > Rana > Rana kukunoris. The sequence continues at coordinate 518,341,942 of CM056051.1, read as the reverse complement.
AGTTTCAGGAAAAAACGTACATTTTAAATAAAGAAGCAAAATAAGGGTCAGTGACCACCTGCAGCCTCACCATTGCTATGAATGCAGCCTCACCATTGCTATCAGTACAGCCTGATCCATGAGCATCTGCAGCCTCTGAGGGGACAGGGAGGGGGTGGGCAGGAGAATCTCCTGTTTACTCACTGCCCTCTTTAATACAAAGTCCTGCCTCCTGTGATAGACAGAACAGTCGTCCAATGCTATCCCAGGAGACGGGACTTCCTATTACAGAGGCCGCCAAGTAAACAAGAGATTCTCCTGTATGTAATCTGAGGGCACTCATCCCACCTCCCTCCCTGTCCCCTCCAACAACAAATCGCTGGGGGCACAATAGATATATATATCCAAATGATCAGTGGGGCCCTATTAAACCGGACCATGGGCCACAATTGGCCCATGGGCCAGACTTTGGACATGCCTGTAGGCCCATGGGGACCTATTAAACCGGACCATGGGCCACAATTGGCCCATGGGCCAGACTTTGGACATGCCTGTACTATAGCAACCTGCCTACAATCTTGTATGAAATATTTATTTGACAAGCAAAGATATTATATAAATATGAGATAATAAATATGAAACAACAAGTTGATCACAATGGCTTGATTTAATAATTCAAATAAACGTCAGGTTTCAGTTGTGAGTCAGGTGAGTCTTGACAGCAAAATAATTGTTAACCACTTAAGACCCGGACCAATACGCTGGTAAATGACCCAAGGTGTTTTTGCGATTCGGCACTGCGTCGCTTTAACAGACAATTGCGCGGTCGTGCGACGTGGCTCCCAAACAAAATTTGCGTCCTTTTCTTCCCACAAATAGAGCTTTCTTTTGGTGGTATTTGATCACCTCTGCGATTTTTATTTCTTGCGCTATATACAAAAATAGAGCGACATTTTTGAAAAAAAAACACTATGTTTTACTTTTTGTTAAAAAAAAATCAAATAAACTAAATTTTAGTCAAACATTTAGGCCAAAATTTATTTAGCCACATGTCTTTAGTAAAAAAAAAATCGCAATAAAAAAAAATAGCTACCTAGCGGGAACAGCGACACTAATACAGCGATCAGAAAAATGATCGCTTAGTGACGCTGGCAATAGGGAGTGAAAGGGTTAACTAGGGCGGTGATCAGGGGGTTAAAACTTTATTAGGGGGGGTGGGGGGGCTATCCTGAACCTAACACTAACTGTTTTTTACACTGCCTGTCACACTGACACTAAATGCAGTGATTAGATCACTGCATTCAGTGACACTGTGACAGGGGGGTGGGGGGGGCGATCACAAGGGGTTAATATGCCTATGTGAGTGTGTGTCAGTGTTGTGTTGGTGCACACTTACTTGTGATGTCTTCTCTCATCAGCAGCGCTGGGAAACAGCGCTGCGATGAGAGGTGACATCATTTCCTCCTTCCTGTGTAAACACAGGAGGAGGAACTGACAGGATGGGAGCGCGCTCCCATTGGCTGGGAGCGATCACGGGGGGGCGGGTAAGCGCCGACATCCGCCCGCTGATCCCGGATCGCTCCCGGAGCCAGGGGGACCCCCGCACGCCGCGGAGGGGGTCCCGATGGGACCCCCGAACCGCACTTAGGCGGGGACGTAAATTTACGCCCTTGTGCCTGTACGTGCCATTCTGTGGCCGTATATGTGTGTGCGGGGGTCCTTAAGTGGTTAATGTCATAAAAAGTATAGTATTAGCTAATCTATAGAAAGAGAGAGTCTGAAAGTAAATAGTTTCTGCTTTGCTTTGTCTTTAGATAATCCATGTGGGCACCTTATATTAAATGTTTATTTGAAAAGCAAAGATTTTATATGAATTAATATGAAACTGCTAAATTGATCTCATACGATCATTTTGAGTTACTAGTATACAGATAAGCTAAGATTTGCTAAGATACACAGCAGTGGAGAAAATTGATAGGAGCCCGGCAAATTCATTTCTATTCAAATAAGTCAACCCCATATAAAGGTAATTACCAGCATACATATTTATTACTGTACAACGAAATGTGATCAAGAAACAAGTGTTACAACCTCTTTGTATACAGGAACTTTCTAGCACAAGGAGTTGTTGGTGTTTTACACATGATCCAGTGTACTACTAGGACTTGTACATAAATCTTCTCCTTTGTACTATGCTACTTGTAGAGCAAAAAGCGACTCTGGTGGGACTCGAACCCACAACCTTTGAATGACTGCACCAGCTAGAAGTCCAATGCGCTATCCATTGCGCCACAGAGCCTGTAGGGGATTGCTGGAGCCCACATGCTAATGCACGTAATGTACGTAATGTTCCATCCCGTCTGGGATTACACTATCACAAATATTATGGGTGCCCAACTTTGGCCACCTTGATTGACCAGTACAGGATTACGTCACTCTCACGCATGTGCAAGAGAACAGTCATCCAGGCACAGTGGATCTGAAAGTGTAAGCCCCCTGAGATGGATGCAATCAAGTTCCCCAAACCCTGATGCTTACCAAATGGAACATAACCATGCTTCAACCTATGTTTGGAGACCTTGGCCATAAAGTAAAAATGAACAAGTACAATGGACTCCTAAAACCTGTTTGAAGACTTTTCTAATCAAATCTCTATGATTGTTGATGTCCCAAGTGGAATCTCCCAACCACAGCTGGAAAGTCTCAGACTCCATGTGGCAAAGGGGTCGTATTTTTGGATATTCAAACCAAGTTATGATTATTTTCTCATTTTTTAAAGGGGAGTATCCAAAAATGAGTTCATCTGCAGCAACAAGGGGAACTATTCTATACACTGACCATACATTTTGGTGCTCAGCATCTCTGTATGGTTGTCAGGTCAAACAGGTAATAATTATGATATATTTATAAAGTTTCTAGGTGTGTGTCAACACAAAAACGTGTAAATTGGTTTTTGAATACATAACCGGTGAACTCTGAAGAAGTATTCCCAACTGCAGGCAATCGGCATGGAGCATCTTATTATTCTACAAATTGGGGTCAATTCACAAAGAGAAACGTTATTGGTTTTCTTCAGTTCTTAAATTAGCACTCCTTTTTTAACGCTAGCAAACATGGTATTCACGAAAGCTATAATCGTTATTTAACATAGTCGTTATGGTTTTCAACTGACTCTTTATCCAAACGTTATACTCAGACGTTATTATTAAGATTTGGGACGTTAAAATAACTCTTAAGATCATTAAATAATGCTGGAGAGATGCATTCTGGGAGCAGAAGGGGAGGAGAACAGCTGCATGTGGAAAAGAGCAGATACAGAGAGAGAGAGAGAGAGACACACACAAGCAAGACACATGGAGATTGAGCATGTGATGTGCAAAACTTCTAGTGTGTGCTTTTCTAAAGCCATGTGTATTTCCTCATACAGAGAATAAATCATGGGAGATGATAATCGGAATTGAGCTATCACCTGGGTTTCAGAAAAGTCATCCAAAATAGTATGTGAACGGAATACACGTTTATAAATCTGAACAACATTCTAACATGTTCTTCTTCGCCTCTGGATAATTTTAAGTTCAAATAGAGCACGGTTCTATCTTGCCCAACACTACTAAAAACTTCACTACACTACAAAAATCGCCAAAAGCTTCCTCTAACAACAAAATATCGCCTGGGAAATGTCATAACGCCACCCTGAGGGAGGTGTTAATTTAACGATTGCTTAACGATCGATAACTGTCAAAAAAATCTTTGTGAATTGCACTTCTGTACATATTTAACGATTTGACTCTTTAAAAAAAAGATTTGACTCTTTAAAATAACGATTTGACTCTTTAATAAGGATCCACACCTTAAAATATCGGTTCTGTGTAGTGAAACGTTATTTGATGATTTTTCAAAGCGTTAAATCGTTTAGTGAATTGAACTAGCTTCAATAACGTGCAAAATCGTTAAAAATAACACCAGCAATCTGAAAATAAAGCTTTGTGAATTGCCCCAATGTCTAATATGTGTAGCAGGCTTGTTTTGGAAATGCAATTTCTCCTGTTGGCCACAAGGTGGAGACAGAGAGATGCTGACTTGTCCTTACAGAAAACTCAAACAAAAAGACTCACTGGAAAAAAAGGGAGTGTCAGGAAGTGCTGAGGAGAATGGGGAGAGGGGACTACTGAGGTAAAGGGGAGAGAGAGGGCTGACAGACACAGTGAGGAGAACTGTCTGAGGTAAACAAAAAAGCATCTGAGGAGAGCTGTCTGAGGTACCAGCATCAGAGAGGGAGATACTAAGGCTCAAAAAGTACTTTGCTGGGACATAGTGACACTTAACAGTGAGGAGAGTGTGAGGGGAAGAAACTGAGGGGCCAGAGTGAGGAGAGAGACACACACGCTGACACCAAGGACTGTGTGCCCCAACAGAGGAGGAGGGATATCCTGAAGCCCGGGAAGACGAGTCTGTGAGGAGAATAAGGAGAGTGGTCTGAAAAAAGAGAGTGTAGTGAGGTTGGCTCCTTCGTGGCTGGCGCTACATATGTTAGGGCTGGAGAATACTGGGGTAAAGCTAAGGAGTCCGTTTTGGAGTCCACGAGATACAAGATGCTTATGTATATAAGCAGAGTGAAGGTTTGATGATGGCAACCCCTAACTATCCGTACTTGAATGCCCAGGAAAAATTGGGATAACTTTACTGTTGTCTTATTTTACAAGGTAGTAGTCCATGCTTGCTGTTCTCCACAAACTCTTAGATCTCTGGGCTCCCGGAGCCTCCAATGGAATGCAAGGCGCAGCAATCTTCCTCTGCAGTAGTCATAACATTTCTTTGTGAGCGGGCTGAAGTAGACTCTCTGGAACCCATCTTTACCCCTTATTTATATTGCAGGGCGGATAGGCTGTTTCCAAAAAGCCCAGGAACAGCAATTTACAGCAGGGTTTGAAAAATTTGCTTGGAATCTAGGAGCCAGCTAAAAAAGTTAGGAGCCAGAAAATGCGTCCCGTCCCACCATGCTTACGCGCAGAAGTGAACACATACGTGAGTAGCGCTCGCATATGTAAACGATATTCAAACCACACATGTGAGGTATCGCCGCGATCGTTAGAGTGAGAGCAATTATTCTAGCTCTAGACCTCCTCTGTAACTCAAAACATGCAACCTGTAGAATTTTTTAAACATCGCCTATGGAGATTTTAAAGGATAAAAGATGGTCGCCATTCCAAGAGCGGATGCAATTTTGAAGCGTGACATGTTGGGTATTAATTTACTCGGCGTAACATTATCTTTAACAATATAAAAAAAATTGAGATAACTTTTGTTGTCTTATTTTTTATTTAAAAAAAGTTTATTTTTTCCCCCAAAAAGTGCGCTTGTAAGACCGCTGCGCAAACACGGTGTGACAAAAAGTATTGCAACGACCCCCATTTTATTCTCTAGGGTGTTAAAATAAAAAATATATATAATGTTTGGCAATTCTAATTAGAGGAAAGGAGATGGCAGTGAAAAAACACACTAGAACTGGTGTTTTACTTGTAATGCCAACGGCCACCACCAGATGGAGCCAAGCCACCTAAGGAAGCTTGGGCCTTCACAAGGCCGCAAAGCTGCGGCCTCAATTACCAGCTGTCGCGTGGCCCGCTGCGCGGGAGGTGGGGGCGCACGGAGACACAGAATCCTGTGCCTCCGTGTGCCCTCACCTCCCCCACCGCGTGATCGTGGCAGGCGCAGGCACAGGTCACAATTTCTTGTCGCAATTGGGACCGGGCGCCCGGATTTTATCGAGCCCTGATTTACAGCATTACCCTTCCCCAGCCTTGGCCAGCCACTGCCTAACTACTATACTATAGCAACCTGCCTACAATCTTGTATGAAATGTTTATTTGACAAGCAAAGATATTATATAAACATGAGATAATAAATATGAAAAAACAAATTGATCGACAATGACTTGATTTAATAAATCAAATAAACAGCAGGCTTCAGTTGCGAAGGATCACATGTGAAAAAGGTGAGTCTTGACATCAAAATATTTGTTAATATCATAAAAAGTATAGTATTAGCTAATCTATAGAAAGAGAGAGAGTCTGAAAGTAAATAGTTTCTGCTTTGCTTTGTCTTTAGATAATCCATGTGGGCACCTTATATTAAATGCTTATTTGAAAAACAAAGATTTTATATCAATTATTATGAAACTGACAAATTGAACTCATATGATCATTTTGACTTACTAGTACAGTGGAACCTCGCATTGTGAGTAACAAGGTTAACGAGCGTTTTGCAATATGAGTTATAACCTCTTTGTATACAGGAACTTACTATTACAAGGAGTTTTTAGTGTTTTACACATGATCCAGTGTACTATTAGGACATAAATCTCCTTCTTTGTACTTTGCTACTTGTAGAGCAAAAAGCGACTCTGGTGGGACTCGAACCCACAACCTTTGAATCACTTCACCAACTAGAAGTCCAATGCGCTATCCATTGCGCCACAGAGCCTATAGGAGACTATCTGCCAATGTATGTAATATCACATATGGGCTTACACTATCACAAATATCATGGGTGCCTAACTTTGGCCACCTTGATTGACCAGTACAGGATGATGTGACTCCCACGCATGTACAAGAGTACAGTCATCCAGGCACTGTGCTGGAATCTAAACTGAGCGGAACACATGCAGCTCAGAGTACATTCCACAGATAACTGTGAACAGATAGGTAAGTCCCAGTTCGTCTATTTTCGGAACGCGTGACGCACCTTACCCGCACGTCAATCATCTATGCATCTTCATAGAAACGCCTACTCCCTGGGGCAGTGAGAACCCGGGAAGCTGGGTGAAAAAAACTATAAGAAGGTATGTACTGCGGAAAAAAAAAATACCAGCATACTGTAGATGTCAAAAGTATGCTGGATGTAATGGTATTTAATTGTTTTAGGGTGAACCTCCGCTTTAACCCCCTCTGCCCCCCAGATCTCTTAACAACTTGCTTAACACGCTATAGCCACAGAATGGTCGTCCAGTTCTGGAATGCGTCATATGATGGCTTCCCATGATCGCGCCCTCCGTGGGCTCGTTGTGGTGTGTGGGCGGCACGCTCTGTAATCACAGTGTCCTTCAGCCACTACGGATCACAGATTGAGGTAAAGAGCCAATCATCGTCTCTTTACTACATGATCAACTGTGTCTAATCACAGCTTGTCATAGAGTTAAATAGATGCTGGTTATTGGCACACCTTTCCTCACACTGACAGCATGAGGAAGGGAGAGGAGAGCTGATAACTGACTTCTATATAAAGGGACTTGTACACTGAAAATTTAGGGCACTGATTATCAGTGTCCTGATGATCAGTGCAGTGCCTGCCCATCAGTGCCTTCCTTTAGTTTCACCTTTCAATGCCACCTATCAGTGCCTCCTCATCAGTGCAGCACATTAATGACCATCAGTGCTACCTCATCAGTGCAGCCTATCAGTGCCGCCTCATCAGTGCAGCCCATCAGTGCAACCTCATCAGTGATCATCAGTGCCGCCTCATCAGCGCAAGAAAAAAATTACCTATTTGAAAAGTTTTATTATAAACTATGAAAAAGTTATTTTAATTTTATTTCTTAAATTGTCGGTCTTCGTTCGTTTATTTAGCAACAATTTGAAAGCCTGGTGGTGATTAGATTGCACCAAAAGAAAGCTCTATTTGTTAAAAAAAAAGAAAAATATTTTGTTTGGGTGTTGCATGACTGTGCAATTGCCATTCGAAGTGCAACAGCGCTAAAAGCTGAAATTTGGCCTGGGCAGGAAGGGGGTGAAAGTGCCAGGTAGCTGGTGACTTAAAGCAGACCTTTAGTCATCTTTTCAACTTTCCATGTATGAAATCTTCTGCCCTTGTTGTTTTAACTTTGGACAGTAAAACTTTTTTTTTTTTTCTGCCAGTAAATACCTTATACAGCCCACTTCCTGTCTCTTGTCTGGTCCTTGGCCTAGGCTTATGACATCATGCACAGCTCTCTTTCTCACTCTCATGAGAGTTTCCCAGGAAGGGAAGGGGATGAATCATAAGAAGGCCAATGAGAGCTGAAGAGCTGGAGGTGTGCCTCTGTGTAAATCCAGGAAGTGAACAGGCAACAGCTTCATCTGCCCACAGTTAAAATGACTGCAGTGAGGCTCAGTGGAGGGGGATATGCAGCATATTTGGCAAGTACAGAATCACAGTATATATAAAATAATATACAAAGCGGTTGGAGGGAAGCTTCAGAATGGCAAAGATGTTTTTATTACAAATTATGTGAGCAGACTGCAGTTCCTCTTTAATAAAAGGGCTTTAAAATTTCATTTGCTTTTAACTTTTGATTTTGGAATGAATGGAATTTACTAAACAAAAACCACATTCACCATTTACATTTAGTCGAGAAAAACCTCATTAACTACTGAATGTTCTGAAATTAAATTGTTTAATACTAAACACTGGCATTCGATTTTGGAATAAATAGAATTTTCCATATGAAAATTGCATACAATGATTAAGTTAATTCGAAAAAAAAAATCCATTCTGCTTCTCGTCAGCCAAACATGATCTTCATTACCTACTGGAAAGTCAAATAAATGTTCTGAAAAATGTTTTTTTTTTCCTAACCAAATTCCACCCGTGCATGGCCAGCTTTAGTCGCCATTGTCTGCAGCTACCCATATTAATGAGATTGTTATCCAATCCTTCCAAAAACTGCCAAATTGGGTGACAATGATCTCATATGATCTATAAGCTAAAATGGTGCTTCTTGACAACAAAATAACTGTTTTGCCGCGTACATACGATCGCTCCATCCGATGAGAACGGTCTCATGACCGTTTTCATCGGTTAACCGAGGAAGCTGACTGATGGACCGTCACGCCTACACACCATCAGTTAAAAAAGCGGTGACGTAAAACACGACGACATGCTGAAAACAATTAAGTTCAGTGCTTCCAAGCATGCGTCAACTTCTGAGCATGCGTGGATTTTTAACCGATGGTGGTGCCTACTAAGGATCGTTTTTTTTAATATCGGTTAGGAATCCATCAGTTAAATCTAAAACAAGTTGGCTTGTTTTTAACCGATGGTTAAATAACGGATGGCGCCCACACACGATCGGTTTTGACCAATGAAAACGGTCCATCAGATTGTTCTAATCGGTTTAACCGATCGTGTGTACGCGGCATTAGTGTCCCATACTGCAAGTATAGCATTAGATCATTTATATAAAGAGAGAGTCTGAATGTAAACAGGTTTTGCTGTGCTTTGTCTTTAGATAATCCATAGTGCTCTGTTTATCCCTTTTTACGGGGGTGCCACATATTAAATTTTTATTTAAAAAACAAATATTATATATAAATAATAAATATGAAACTGCTAAAATTGAAAAGCAATGATCTCATATGACCTATACATTGATTTACTAATATACCAGTAACCTAAAATGTAGTCTGCAAAGGAGAAGCACAAAGGACATTGAGAGGAGCCTGGAAAATGAAATTCTATTCAAATAAGTCAACCCCATATCTATGGTAAAATCAAAATAACAGCATAAATATTTATTTCTATACAACAAGATCTGCAAAGTAGCTTCATAACCTCTTTACATGCAGAAAGCTTCTGTTACACGTAGGTGTTGGTGGTTCACACATAACCACATGCACTACTAGGACCCGTACATCAATCTCCTCCTCCTCTGTACTCAGCTACTTGTAGATTGACAATCCTGGAGCAAAACTCGACTCTGGTGGGACTCGAACCCACAACCTTTGAATTGCTTCACCAGCTAGAAGTCCAATGCGCTATCCATTGCGCCACAGAGCCTGTGAATATGGCTTTAGATTGTCTGCTCATGTACAGTGCTCAACATAAATAAGTACACCCCAACAGATTTGTAAGAAAACATTTACTTTCCTTTAAAAATCAACATTTTCTATGGGACACTATACTACAAAATACTCCCAAAAATGCGGGCCATTGATTGCAACCAAGATTTGTTAATTTGCACACACATAAAAGTATTTTTCTTAATTAATTAATTCAAGAACATGTTGCAAAAATAAATACACCCTAATGAACGTCTTAGGAGCAAAGCTAAATTTTAGACAACAAAACCCTAATTAACAAGAATCCAACTACAGGTGAGTCTAATTATTCATTAAACAGGTGTCCAGCAGACAGTTGATTATAAAAGGGCATTACCTAAAACGGAGGTGCACCCAAATTTTACTAATAGTGCAGCTGCTGACTTTTAAAAAATAGACATTTACCTGTCCAGCACGCCCGCAATGTCGACAGCTGTGGCCGAGCAATCGCTCGTCCCGTGGATGCTGCCGCCACCATCCTCAGTGAGGGAATCAGGAAGTGAAACGTTGCAGCTTCACTGCCCGGTTCCCTACTGCGAATGCGCGATTCACGCGGCGCATTGTAACTGTTCCCCGCTCTCTCCTGGGAACAGTGTGTTTCCCAGAAGACAGCAGGGGGGGGGGAGTGGTGTGACTCCCACAGTAGTCTATGCCTGGAAGTGGGTGCAAATACTTGTCTTAGACAGGTATCTGCACCCCCCCCCCCTGAAAGGTTCCAAATGTGACACTGGAGGGGGGTAGGATTCCGAAAAGCGGAAGCTCCATTTTTGGGTGGAACTCAGCTTTAAAGTGGTTGTAAAGCTTCATGTTTTTTCACCTTCACCTTATCTAAGCAGTATATAGCATTAACCACCAATGTCACAATGTTGTCACCTACCTTTTTTTCGAGTATCCCTTCGGCTTGAGATCGTTTCGCAACTATGGTTTTGTTCATGCTTCCGGTATATCGACCGCTCGTTATGGATGTAAATACCCTACGCATGCGTGAAACTCTGCTCTCTGTGTGTCATGACACTGGGGCGTGACCACATTCTTTATTCTGCATGCGACATACACGGTGGAACATTCGCGAGGGAGAACATGATGGCGGAATCCACACAAACGAACAGGCCCCGCAGTGAAGGAGATTATCGCAAACACAAGGCCACCCCCATGAGCAAGGGGGAGATGTTGGAGATGGTGCGCATATTTGAAAAATATGATTATGACCGCAAGATGTAGAACTACGATAGATCCAACAGCCATAAAGACTGGGTTTTTGAGAAGGTCCTTGCGGTATTGGAAGGAGAATATGGGGTCAAATGAACGAAAGATCAAATTCGCAAATGCTGGTCATATTTGAAACACAGAGAGAGAACATTTGGACTCCATTCACCGCACCATTATTAAAAGAAGTAAGCACAATTAATGACTGTAGTCATTATGTTGATGTTATAATTAGCTGTCCGTACATTAGATGGATAAAAGTATTTTTTTCTAACATGTTGGGGGGCGAAAGAAGAAGTTAATTTAAGTTAATGCAGATATAAGTTCTACTTGTTCTTTCTGGCTAACCTTTTTTGGTGTAATAATTTAGGTACTGTATGTAAGGATTTCCACAGGACAAAGGCACAGAGAAAGACACCAGAGGGGACTGTTACGTACCTGAGTATGAGCCTGGTGCGTGGAGGGAGACCTCCCGTACGACCCCGGTTCGGAGACCACTGGAATGGGGACAGTGGTGTTAAGAGCACGGTGAGGTAAGGGTGCCTGTTGCTGCTGGTGAGACGGGAAGCAGATGAGGCAGGTCAGCAGAGCCATGGATGCAGGTCAGCGGAGCAGTGGATGCAGGTCAGCAGAGTCAGACAGGCCGGGTCATACACGTGAAGCAATAGCAAAACAGCAGGCAGGAGAGTAGTCAAAGTTCAGGCTGGGTCTTGGCAACGGGTAATCAAACAGAGAACAGAGCAGGGTCAACAAGCCGAGGTCAGGACTGGAGAAGGAAGCAAGGTCAGGAAGCCGGGTCATACACTGGAACAGAATACTTCAAACAGCACAGGAGCTCAGGAAACAGATGCAGATCAAGCCGCGAGGTGCAGCATTCCTGTCTTTTATAGGCTGCTGGGTGCTGCGTATAATGTGCGCACAGGTGCACCTAACGGTTGTTCCACGCATGCGCATAGGTGCGTGTGAAGTCTGTGGCGCACGCCTACGGAAGCAGGCAGAACGTCCCTGACAGTGCCCCCCCCCCCCTTAGAGGCAACCTCCGGGTGCCAAAAAGGGTTATTTTCTGGGGATGACTGCAAAAAAATGCCTGGATTAATTCTTGGGCGTGAATGTTCTGTTGGGGTTCCCAAGAGTTCTCCGCTAGGCCGTACCCCTTCCACTTGATCAGGAATTGAAGCTGGTTTCTCCTTTTTCTGCAATGCAAAACTGCCTCCACCTCGAACTCCTCATTGCCATCAATGACTACAGGTTGGGGTGGTCCTGACCCCCTGTTTGGGAAAGGATCAGGTACCGCAGGTTTCAGTAAAGACACATGGAATACCGGATGGACCTTCATTGACTCTGGTAGGGCAAGTTCATAGGAGACCTCATTTAGCTTCCGTTTCACCGGGAAAGGACTGATAAATTTGGGTGCCAGTTTCCTTGTCGGACAAGCCATCTTAAGGTTGGTGGTGGATAGCCATACTTGATCGCCTTGTTGTAGGCTTAGTTCTCCTCTCTTTTTTTCTATCGAACATCCTTTTACTTGCTGCTAGCGCTTTGGTCAGAGCTTCCGGTAGAATCTTATTGTTACGGGTAAGAAAATCAACGGTATCTTGGACTGCCGGGACTGTTGGAACAAGATCGGGTAGAAAGGTCGGGTGGAACCCATAGTTGGCAAAAAACGGAGACTGACCTGTGGCCGAATGGCTGGCATTATTAAAAGCAAACTCTGCCAAGGGTAGTAATGCTACCCAGTCATCTTGGACAAAGGAGGTGAAGCATCGGAGATATTGCTCGTGGGTTTGGTTCGTCCTCTCAGTTTGCCCATTGGTCTGGGGGTGGTGGGCCGAGGACATGGACAGTTCAATCTTCAGAACCTTGCATAACGCCTTCCAGAAACGAGAGGTGAACTGCACCCCTCTATCCGATACAATGTCTGCAGGTACCCCATGTAGCCTTACTATCTCCTTAATAAAGACCTGGGCAGTCTCCATGGCAGAGGGCGTGCTTTTCAATGGTATGAAGTGGGCCATTTTGGATAGTCAGTCAACCACTACAAAAATGGCTGAGCAACCCTCTGACGGGGGAAGTTCCACTATGAAGTCCATAGCGATCATTTTCCAGGGACGGTCAGGAATTGGTAAAGGCCTGAGCAGACCCCAGGCCTTGCCTCTGGTGGTCTTACTACGGGTACAGGTGGCACTTGAACTGATATATTCCCTACAATTCTTCTCAAGATCCGGCCACCAAAATGTACGTTGAACCTGTTCTAGAGTTTTATGCATCCCAAAATGGCCTGCCAAGGGATGGTCATGACACAGGTTTAACACTGTAGCTCGGACTTCCTCCGGCACAAATATTTGGTCATTCCTCCACAGTAACCCCTCTTTGGGTAAAAGAGTGACTCCAGGGGGCTCAGGCACACCTACAGAAGCTTGTTTCAGACTAGACATCAGGCTAGTTTGCAACAGTAAGAAGTTACCTTGCGATAGTATGGTATCTGGTGCTGACACTTCTTTCGGATCATCAAAATGCCTGAAAGGGCATCTGGTTTGGTGTTTTTGGAGCCTGGCCGGTAAGTAATGTGGAATGAAAACCTAGAGAAAAATAATGCCCATTGTGCCTGGCGTGGTCTCAGAAGTTTTGCAGCTCTCAGGTACTCCAGGTTCTTATGGTCTGTATAGATGAGTATGGGGTGTGCCGCTCCCTCCAGCAGGTACCTCCATTCCTCCAGAGCAGATTTAATGGCCAGGAGCTTCCGGTCCCCCACATCATAATTCTTCTCAGCCGGGGTGAGCTTACGGGAAAAGAAGGCTAATGGGTGCATCGAGTCCTTGAGACCCAGACGTTGGGAGATGACAGCTCCCACCGCTGTTTCTGAGGCGTCTACCTTGAGTAAATAGGGTAGGGTCGGTCAGGATGACTCAAAATGGGAGCGGATGTAAAAAGCCCTTTTAGGTTTGCGAAGGTGGCCTGTGCCTCGGGGGTCCAATGGAACCGAACATTTTGCTTTGTCAGCTGTGTAATCGGGGAGATAATAGCAGAGAATCCCTTAATAAACCTTCGATAGAAGTTGGCAAAGACAACAAAGCGCTGCACCCCTTTTTTGTCTGAAGGTGTGGGCCAATCCAGAATGGCCGAAACCTTCTGCAGGTCCATCTTGAACCCTTCTGTTGAGATCACTAGGCTGAGAAACTGGATGCTCTGTCGCTCAAATTCACACTTCTCTGGTTTTGCATAGAGTCCGTGTTGGCGGAGGCGACAGAGTACATTCTTGACGTGTCTCCAGTGCTGCTCAAGGGAAGGGGAAAAAATCAAAATATCATCTAGATAGACAACTACATAAATATCTAGACAGTCTCTGAAAATTTAATTTACTAGGTGTTGGAATGTTGCAGGAGCATTGCATAGGCCAAAGGGCATTATTAAGTACTCGAAATGGCCAAACCTGGTGCGAAAGGCCATCTTCCACTCGTCCCCAACGCAGATACGGACCAGGTTGTATGCCCCCCACAGGTCTAACTTGGTAAATACAGAGGAAGTCCTAAGTCTTTGGAAGAGTTCGGGGACCAGGGGCAGGGGGTACCGGTTCTTAACCGTGATTTTATTCAGTTCTCTGTAATCTACACAGGGCCGGAGGGAATGGTCCTTCTTCTCTACAAAAAAGATCCCTGACCCTGCTGGGGAAGTGGAAGGACGGATGAAACCCCTCTTCAAGTTATCATTGACGTACTCTTTGAGAACTTCTAATTCCCGCTCAGACAAGGGAAAGATCCGTCCAAACGAGATCTCAGCACCGGGTAGAAGCTCGAAAATCGTATGGACAATGGGGCGGCAGGACTTCAGCCCCTCTCTTGCTGAAAACGTCCAAGAACTCGTGGTATTGTTGGGATACTGCAGCTCGTACCTCCGGGTCTGGTTCCAGGCATAGCAAGGGACCAGAGGTGCTGGGACACGAGGGCCTGCAGTGTTGCTGGCAGTAGGGTGACTGAAACTCAATTTCCCCGGTTTCCCAATTGATCCGAGGATTGTGTGCCTGGAGCCAGGATAGACCCAAGATGACTGGAAACATGGGGGAGGCAATAGCCTCCAAGCGCAAAAGTTCTTTATGACCCGTAGAGGTGACTACAGACAAAAAAGGAGTTTCTTGGGTTACTATTCCAGACTTGATTCGAGACCCATCTGCCAGGAAAATGGAAAGGCCCCGAGTCTTGGGTTGAAGTGGGATGTGTTGTCGTGCTGCAAAGTCCAGATCAATAAAAAAACTACATGCCCCTAAGTCTATTATCGCAGTAACTGATATAGTTCTTTCTGGAAATTGAAACAAAATAGGTAGGGCCTTGGTAGGAGGAGCTGAAAAACTGGGAGAAGAGGTAGCCAGAATCTTACGCAGCTTAGCAGGACAAGTAGAGACATAATGACCGGCTCTTCTGCAGTACATGCACAGATAGTTCTGCTGCCGGTGAAGTCGTTCCCTAGAAGATAGGGAATGTTTAATCAGTCCAAGTTTCCCCGGCTGGGTGGTGGCAAAAATAAACAAAAAAAGCCCAAGGGGCTGACGCCGCGCTAATGTAAAATAGTTGAATATATAACAGTGTGTGGTGAACAATAAGCTGCTAGCACTAGGAAATTGTGTACAACAATTCAATAAAACATAAAAAAACAAATGGAAGTGCAGCGCTGAAAAATTGATAAATAATAAAATTAATAAATTAATGTGTAAATACAAGCGCATTGTAAAGAAGTTGAAGAGAGCCAGAAGATAAAGTGTGAAAGGAAAGGAATCTCCAAACACTATTGAGTAATAAGATCCAGTGAAATAAGTCCAGCATTAAATCTTGTGATTAAAAAGCTGTCAAGAAAGGTGATCAAGTGAATTCAATGATTTGTCAGATGGAAAGATCTCCACACTGCACTCGTGAAATAAGACTGCCTGCTTACTACAAAGAGAGACTGCTTTGCATCCGTCTCATAGAGCATAGGGAAGTCCGGTCTCCCTGGAACCAATCCATGTATGGTCGGAATAGAGCTCAGCAGTGGGTCCGGGATATATACATGTACGATAAGGAGGAAACTCTCATAGCGTATTATGTATAACAAGGGAATAATTTATTAAGTAATGCACTTACAATTGTTGGATGGAAATAGGCATATAACATTCAAAGGTCGTAGTCTCTCCACTCCGATGCCTCTCGCTACTCGAATGAAAACACCGCCGAAGTTCAGGATGGAACGCTATGACGGCACTGCGTCGCTTTAACAGACAATTGCGCGGTCGTGCAACGTGGCTCCCAAACAAAATTTGCGTCCTTTTCTTCCCACAAATAGAGCTTTCTTTTGATGGTATTTGATTGCCTCTGCGATTTTTTTTTTTTGCGATATAAATGGAAAAAGACCGAAATTATATTTTCTACTTTTTGTTTTAAGAAAAATCGAATAAACTAAATTTTAGTCAAACATTTAGGCCAAAATGTATTCAGCCACATGTCTTTAGTAAAAAAAAAATCGCATTATAAAAAAAAAAATAGCTACCTAGCGGCAACAGTGACACTAATACAGCGATCAGAAAACCGATCGTTAGTGACACTGGCAATAGGGGGTAAAAGGGTTAACAAGGGCGGTGATCAAGGGGTTAAACCTTTATTAGAGGGGGGTAGGAGGCTACCCTGGACCTAACACTAACTGTCTATCACACTAACTGTTAAATGTATTTATGTGTATGGTGTCAGTGTAGTGTTGGTGCGACTTACTATGTGATGTCTTCTCTCCTCTCGCCAGATCAAAAATACCGCCGAGAGGAGAGGTGACATCACTTCCTCTGCCTATGTTTACATTACACAGGCAGAGGGCGGGCAGAGCGGGGGGAAGCAGATTCGCTGGGAGCGATCGCGAAGGGGCGGACAGAAACGAACAGCCCCTCATCCCGGATCGCTCCCAGAGGCTAAACGACCGCCGCATGTAGCGGGGGGGGTCCCGATCGGACCCGCGGGAAGGCAGGGACGTATCAGTATGCCCATCTGCCTGTACGTGCCATTCTGTGGACGTACATATACATGCGGCGGGCGTTAAGTGGTTAATGTAAAAATTTCAAATTTTTACAGAGTTGGCTAATTGAATGTGCTGGAAGTAAAAATATTTTGGCTTAACAATGTGTGGCTTCTTATTTATATGATCAATACCAGTATATTTGATAATTTGGTGTAGTTACATTGACAGTGTAGTCAAAAATGTGTGTAGCAGAGCCACAGCACAAAATAATACACTACATAGCTCAAAGCAAGTTTTAAACATCAATTTTGCACATCTGCTTAGCTTGCAATATTTGATAAAATTATTAATATTATAAGGACATTTGCAAACATAATAAACACATACAACAGTAGGTCCAAATAATTTTTTTTTAAGATACAAAAAGATATTTACAGATTGTCAAGTACATTTTGCTGCCAAGGCACTGTCCCTCTACCCACAAAGTAGTCCATACACTGGTCTCGGACAAGACGGGCATTCTGGGAGGAGACAGCAGCATGACCACTTTCCAGAGCTGGCATCACTGCCTCTTACGCTGGCCGTAAACCTGAGGGGTCATCTGTATGCCCTGAGCCAATGTAGCTGCTAGCATTCCTCCTTATGGAGGATGCAGCAGCACAACACTACATGGTTCAGCTTATATTCTGGAAAATTGATGGCAGTTAAAAAAAAGTCTAAAACGACTAGATAATATACCTAAGGCGTTTTCCACCACCCATCTGGCACGAGAGAGACGATAATTAAAAATGCGTTGCTCAGGGGTAAGGTTCCTCATAGGAAAGGGCTTCAGAAGATGTTCCCCCAGAACAAAGGCCTCATCTGCCACAAAAACAAAATTGAGGCCCTCCACATTGTCCTGAGCATGTGGCAAATGTAAGGTGCCATTCTGTAGCCGGTGGTAGAACTCTGTATGCGTCATGACACCTCCATCAGAGTGGCGCCCATTCATACCCACATCCACATACAGGAACTCATAGTTAGCTGACATAACAGCAAGCAGAACTATGCTACAAAAGCCCTTGTAGTTAAAGGAATACAATCCTGAGTCAGGTTGTGGGACAATCCTCACATGTTTTCCATCAATGGCACCCCCACAGTTGGGAAAATTCCACAGATTGGCAAACTGGGCCGCCACATCCTGCTATTGCTGGGGGTGGGAAGGAAACAGTCAAACAAAGAAAAATGTATTACTACTTGAGCACATACAATTGCAAGCTATCTTGACACATACCTTCTAGAGGCAAGATAAAAATATAACATTTAAAGAAGTATTTTGACAAAAAAATATAAAAAGTTATACTTATATGCTTCCTCACTCCCTCTGGTGGCACATTAAAATCATTTTAGGGGGGTGGGGTTGAATGGGTAGAGTTTTGGGACTGGTAATAACCCTCTCCACTTCCATGTGAGCTAAATGAGGAACAAATGAAGGTACATTTTGCAAGCCCCTCCATTTAAAAAAAATTGGCAGCCCAGTGGGCAGATAAGAAGTGACATAATATATACAAAAACAAATAAAAATCAGAATTAGCAGATTTTAACATGCATAATTTAACATTTAAAAAATTGGAGACCAAAAATGAATAGTGAACTCAATGCTAGTGCATTAAGTGATATGTTTCTATGGTGGGAAACATTAACAGCGCTGAATGGGTTAATTTAAGTAATCTGTGGATCCCAAAAAAAAACACATAAAATCTGCTAAAATTATCTAAAAAAAAACACATTAATAATGATTAGTATGTAAGATAATAATGATAATGTCCAGCAATGAATAAACATTAGCAGCAATCATATATATATATGTTGTCAGATCTGGCTGAATCATTAGCAAAGTCTCTTCAAAGAAATCATATGCTTCCAGTGAGGGGTTAATCTTGTCTGTATCTCTCTGCTCTTTGCAAGGGTGTCTCCCTTAGGAGTTCTACTCACCAGATAGTAGTGATATATGTGCCTGTAGAAATCAAAGGTAAGGTCTCCTCCTCGATTCAGGTATTCTCATTCCTCTTACTCGGCAAAAAGGTTCTCGGAGATCTGGTCACTGTCAGTCACTGCTGTCTGCTTTGCCCTCCTGGGCTGGGCGGTGGAGTGGTGGGAGCGACCAGTCCAGGCTCTCAGTGTCTCATTGAGAGGCTGAGCCGATAATGAAGATTTCAAAGGGATGGACAGCCGCACTCCAAAAGAACTCTTGAGTTGTCTTTATTGATAAAAACTGTAAAAATGCCCCACAAAGTCACAGCAAAAATTCGGAAAAGGGACAGCCGATGCGTTTCACACTGGTTCAATGCTTAGTCATGGCTCATGAGCCATGACTAAGCATTGAACCAGTGTGAAACGCATCACTGGAAGCATATGATTTCTTTGAAGAGACTTTGCTAATGATTCAGCCAGATCTGACAACATATATATATATATGATTGCTGCTAATGTTTATTCATTGCTGGACATTATCATTATTATCTTACATACTAATCATTATTAATGTGTTTTTTTTTATATAATTTTAGCAGATTTTATGTGTTTTTTTTTGGGATCCACAGATTACTTAAATTAACCCATTCAGCGCTGTTAATGTTTCCCACCATAGAAACATATCACTTAATTTACTTCTTTTCACTATAATAGCTGCTTATCTGCACAAACCTTTTACATAGCGTAAGCTGTACATCACCATAGTGCGCTAGGATCAGATTTGCCTAAAAAACAGACTCTGATATTTTCATTCTTACATACATGCTAGTGCAGTGATGGCAAACCTTGGCGCCCCAGATGTTTAGGAACTACATTTCCCATGAAGTTCAACTATACTGCAGAGTGCATGAGCATCATGGGAAATGTAGTTCCAAAACATCTGGGGTGCCAAGGTTTGCCATCACTGTGCTAGTGACTACATGCTTTGGAGAAATCTGGCAGAAATCTACAACAACAAAAGAGGTATACTGTGTATGGGTTTTGCCAAGTCAGCAAATAGAGTAGTAGTATCAGGTGATTCAGCATTTTGATTAGGAAAGGGAGGGTTACAAAAGAGTTTGTGCACCCCAAAAAAGGATCTCTTGCACTCTGCATGAATTTGAGGACAACAATACAAATGTGACACGGTTTAAGGGTTGTTTAAGGTAATCCAAAATATATAAATATTAAAAAAATATTGTTTTAATATGCTAGGTGTGAATGTGCCCAGGGTAGCATGCTGGGGAGTTTAGTGAAGGCAAATGTGCATATGCATGCATAAAACAATTACAAAACATGAAGCAGATAGAATGTGATATTACAAAAAATAACTTACCCAAACATAGTCCTTCTGCAGGACTTGAATAATAGCACAAGTCTCAGGAATAAAAATGAGCCATTGCTCTGCTGGAATAGCAGTCCTCATACAGGTGTCCTGCTTCTTAATATAGGGGGACAGCAAGTATAAAAGATGCTGAAAGCAGGGGTCCGTCATCCGTAGATAGTTCCTAAAATCATTATTCTAAAAAATAGATTATTCTCCTGGAGCTCCCTGAGCAATGGCATATGACAAAATTTGTCACGATGAAGCAACCAATTTTTGGTCCAAACAGTCCTCCTCTTACTCCTGGACCAGGCTAGAGTTATAGCCAGAACTCCAAGCCCGTAAATAGCACGCTTTCTCCTAGGATTGCACAACATGTCTGGTTAACGAACGGCCGTTCAGAAACAAACAAAATTGCACGAAACTGAAAAACGCAAATCAACACAAACCAAACCTCTACTAACTTTCCATTAGCAGAAGGAGCCCAAAGGGTGACATTGGAGAATAAAACATCCTCTTTTGAAGTCTTGTCAGTACATTGAAACGTCACTACGTTCTTGTTTGTTGCCGAAAAAGTCAGATCGTGTGTATGCTATGGGCGTTCACGGCCAACTTCCCTCAGACAAAAATCCACGGAAAAGTTTGTTTGAAGTCTGATCGTGTGTACGAGGCTTTACTCTGAATGGTCTAAAGTTATCAGTAAAGTACCCCAAGGTTCAGTGCTGGGACCCTAACTATTTAATATCTTTATAAATGATATTGGGTCTGAGATCAAAAGTAACATTTCTGTCTTTGCAGATGACACCAAGCTATGCAGTGGAATAACGTCCTCACAGGATGTGGCCAATTTACAAGCCAACCTCAATGGTCTAATTGGGCGACTATGTGGCAGATGAGGTTTAATGTTGATAAATGTAAAGTTATGCACTTGGGGGCTAAGAATATTCATGCATCATACATACTAGGGGGAGTAAAACTGGGGGGATCCGTTGTGGAGAAGGATCTGGGTTTTTTGGTAGATCATAAGCTCAATAATGGCATGCAATGCCAAGCTGCAGTTTCCAAAGCGAGCAAAGTCCTTTCTTGTATTGAGAGAGGTATGGACTCCAGAGAGAGAGATATAATTTTGACCCTGTACAAATCATTACATGCAATGGAATATGCAATTCAGTTTTGGGCCCCAGTTCCCAAAAAGCATATCAGGGAACTGGAAAAAGTGCATAGAAGAGCAACCAAACCGATAAGAGGCATGGAGGAAAGATTAGAGGAACTGATTTTATTCCCTCTTGAGCAGAGAGGAGTTTAAGGGGGGATATGTTCAACATGTATAAATATATAAGGGGTCCATATAGTGAACTTGATGTTGAGTTATTCACTTTACGGTCAACACAAAGGACAAGGGGGCACTCTTTACATCTAGAGGAAAAGAGATTTCACTCCCAAATACCGAAAGGTTTCTTCACAGTAAAAGCTGTGAAAATGTGGAATAGTCTTCCTTCAGCGGTGGTTCTGGCCAGCTCAGTAGATTGCTTTAAAGCGGAGCTCCAGCCGCAATTTTTTTTTTTTCTTAAAGTCGGCAGCTACTAACAGTGTAGCTGCTGACTTTAAATAAGGACACTTACCTTGTCCTATTTGCCCGCGCTGATGGGCCCCCAGATGCCGGTCCCACGATCGCTCCGGGTCCCGCGTCGCCATCCACACTATGGGAAACAGGCAGTGAAGCCGTACGGCTTCACTGCCCATTTCCTACTGCGCCTGCGTGAGTCTCACGCTGGCTTGTGAATGGGCGCGCTGCTCTCTGAGAACACACACAGTTCCCAGAAAGCAGCGCGCCCCATTCATTAGGAGAAGGAGAAGAAGAAATCGGACCGCGGTGCAGGTGAGGCAGATTACGGACTTCCGCATAGCAACAGGTATTTCGGGTGAGTATTTTTTTTTTTTTCAGGTTTTTTTTTATTTTATTTTTTTAAAGAAGATGGGCAAAAGTGGTTTTTCTGGGTGGAACTCCGCTTTAAGTACTAACATTTATAGGTAAAGTTGATCCAGGGAATATCCGATTGCCTCCTGGGGGAGATCAGGAAGGAATTTTTTCCCCTGCTGTAGCAAATTGGATCATGCTTTGCTGTTTTTTTTTGCCTTCCTCTGGGTCAACTGTGGGTGTGGAGTTGGGTATATGGGATTGTATGTTATTATTATTATTATTATTTTATTTTTTATTTATTTTTTATGGTTGAACTGAATGGACTTGTGTCTTTTTTTAACCTGACTAACCATGTAACTATGGAAGAATACTGGACTAGACCGAGTCTATAGATTTATGACCAAAGGGAAATGGATACTGGGAGAAATAAATAAGGGATTTATTGTAAATATGAATAAAATGATGTGACTATGAAGTAAATTCTGGAATATGACCACAATTCTGATGGAGGAATAGGTCAACTAGGTGATTATGTTATTATAATGATGTACGGAAGATGTCTTGAGATTAGACTTCCTTTCTTGTTGTCTATTCTGCAGGAGCGGTGCGTCCATAGGGACGCCGGAGCGCCGCCCCCTCTGGCTCGCTCGCTCACAGCCAGTGGCTGGCTCTCTCACAGCCACTAAAATATACAGATTAATGCATTGTATGAATCTGTATATTTTCGCCGCTGCCACCTACTATTCAGCTGGCCGGACATCGAGCGCCGGTCAGCTGAATAACGGCAGCTGGCTGGCTGTGTGGAAGTGCCTATCAGAGCCAGCGGCTCTGATAGGCTTTCCAAGTACAGCCCTGAGGCTGTAGTCGGCTTCCTGAAGCTTATCCTCGGGACATACCGGCGGTGCGTTCCTTGGATAAGACTGACAGGTGTCTCAGCCAATCAGGTAATCTGATTCTGGTAATCAGTAACCTGATTGGCTGAAGCGTCATCGAGGGCGGGACGAGGGACATCGAGGGACGTAGAAGCCAGAAAGGTAGGTGCCAGGGGGGGGGCATTTTACTGTGGGCACGGTGGCTACAATTGCGGGTCACAGTGGCGACAATTGCGGGTCACAGTGGCGACAATTGGGGGCACAGTGGGGACAATTGGGGCACAGTGGCGACAATTGATGGCAAAGTGGCGACAATTGATGGCACAGTGGTGACAATTGATGGCACGGTGGTGACAATTGATGGCGCGGTGGTGACAATTTATGGCACGGTGGCTGCGTTTGATAGCATGGCACAGTGGTTGTGTTTGATGGCATGGCACAGTAGCTGCGTCTGATGGCATGGCACAGTGGCTGCATTTGATTGCATGGCACAGTGGTGACAATTGATGGCACAGTGGCTGCGTTTGATGGCATGGCACATTGGCTCCGTTTGATGGCACGGCACAGTGGTGACAATTGATGGCACAGTGGCTGCATTTGATGGCATGGCACAGTGGTGACAATTGATGGCACAGTGGCTGCGTTTGATGGCATGGCACAATGGCTGCATTTGATGGCATGGCACAGTGGTGACAATTGATGGCACAGTGGCTGCAATTCTTTTTGTTTTTTGCGTGCGCCCCCCCAAAAATGTTGAGCACCAGCCGCCACTGCTTTTCTGTTTGGTTGAAATAAAGAAAATGTAGAAAAAATATATAAAAAAATTAACTTCTGGAGCTGAAGTGGTTAAACATGCACTAAAAATGCTGCGTGCAAGACTTTAAAAAAAAAACGCATTACACCCGCAGTGTACTGGTGTGGAGACATTTTCTTTTTTTTTTAGACATTTTTGTTCTGCTTTTTAAGCACCAAAAATAGATCAGTGGGAAAGGATCCACAGATATGAGATTGTCCCGAAAACTGGCAAATTGGGGACGATGACCTCTTATGAATGATCTACGAATTGATTTGCTAATATACTGATGAGCTACGATTGTATGCAAGAAGCAGCACCTGTGGAATGAAGTTCTATCCATATAAATTATTAAAAATAAACAGACATAGTCTTCCATACAACACCATTTGATGCACAAACTCGCTTTTACAACCTCTTTACACACAGGAAGTATCTATTACAAGTACTTTACACACAAGCCACGTGTACTCCTAGGACCTCCCTCCTCTGTACTCAGCTACTTGTAGATTGACAATCCTGGAGCAAAACTCGACTCTGGTGGGACTCGAACCCACAACCTTTGAATTGCTTCACCAGCTAGAAGTCCAATGCGCTATCCATTGCGCCACAGAGCCTGTGAGGATAAGGCTTGTCCACGTGCTAAAATACATAATCTCCCAGCCTGTCTGAGATCTCATCATGATACTTTGTTGTTACTTTTTTCTTCACTACCAACATGTTGCTCTGTCTTGTATATCATCAGAAGTTCCTGGTTCCTGCAGTCAGTGTTCCCTTAGCTTATTTTTACTTCAGTCTACATAGGGGGCGGTGTGTGATAAATGAAGGAAAATGCTGAAATGTTAAGTATGAAAGTGTAAGAAGTGCAGTCAGCTATAGAAGGGTTTTAAAGAGACTCACAGTGTGATATAGAGGAGAACTGGGAATATTAAGGGGTACACTGTGATATGAGGTATAGAGAGAGGTCTAGTGGTACGTTGTTATAGGAGGTATGGCGAGAGGTATAGGGGTACACTGTGATATAGAGGTGGTATGAAGAGAGGTATAGGGGTACACTGTGATATAGAGGTGGTATGAAGTGAGGTATAGGGGTACACTGTGACACAAAGGAGGCATGGAGAGATGTATAGGGGTACACTGTGATATAGAGGAGGTATGGAGAGAGGTATAGGGGTACACTGTGATAGGAGGTATGGAGAGAGGTATAGGGGTACACTGTGATATGAGATATGGTGAGAGGTATAGGAGTACACTGTGATAGGAGGAGGTATAGGGGTACACTGTGATATGAAATAAAAAAAAAACAACATATTATCACAGAGTGGAACTGTGGATACGAAAACAAAATACAAAAATGCCACAATCCAATAGATTACATTATATAAGAGTAGGTTGGCACATGATGGACGTTTTAGGCATAATACAGATTAAAAAATATGTAAATTTATTAGAAGAGCAACATACAAAATTATTGAAAACATAGACAACAAAGTGGCGATTCCTAGAAGGGCCAAAGAACACAAAAGTTAATAGCACACCACCTATTGACCAGAAAGGTACAGTATATTGAAGAGGAGGACACCAGGGTCACTTCCTACTGGTATATATATATATATATATATATATATATATATATATATTATGGAAGGCGATCTACTGTACCTTTCTGGTCTATAGGTGGTGTGTTATTAAGTGTTCTTAAATTAAATCTCCATGTATTCTAGTTAAAAAAAAAGCAACATGAAGGGCAACAATTGCCCAATCAGCCAAATATATGCAGACTTTGGACACCAAAGGCACATTCCACAATGATCAACAACAAAATCAATAAGATCAGGAGTCCCTCTAATTTGGGGCACAATGTGCTCCCCAAATACCAGAAATCCGAAGCAGCAGCAGATGTCATACATGACCCTAAGCTGTGGTACTACAAAAACCTCAGTTTTATGCCAAATCAGCTTGAAGCCAGGGAATCACTTTCTGGTCTTCCTTGCAGCCTTCCTTCCACGGCCCCTTGCAGGTGTTGAAAATATGGCAGCAGGGGGAGGAGACTGGGCCGGGTCACTGAATTGTGTGGTCTCAGTCAGCAGGCCCCTTCTTCCCCTCTGTATCACAGATGCTATCAGATCCTGGGCCAGGCCCGTTGTTGCTGCTCCATTTCTTGCAGCTCGTGTGAAATGTATGAGACGTAGCTCTCAACAGGGTTAAGGGGGGCCCTCGTGATTTCTGCTGCCTCCTTAATGACCCGCAGTGATGGGCGCATCTGGAGGGGAGGCACCTGTGATTCTGTGCTGCCACTGGGCTTGTGCACCTGCTGACTGCTACCCACCCCTTCCTCCTCTTGGCTGATCTCTTCCTGTGTCTAAAAAAGGGACTGGCATTATTATTATTTTTTTTTGGGGGGTAAATTGAACAGACTCTCATTCTGACCCCTGCAGTTGGCATCTCTGTCACTATATTTTCTGCACACGACTTTTGTTTGGGTTTTCAAGCTTTCAATTTGGTTCAAAAAACATCTCGTTAAACCATCAATAATTTGAGGCCAAGAAATATGCTGTAAACTACTATACCTGACAGTAGATGTTCAGATCTGGCTCCTCAATCTCAGCCAGCTCTGCGGCACCCTCTGCAGGGGTGGGGGGGGGGGGGGACAGTGGAAGGAACGGTGGAGGGAAGGGTGGAAGGAAGACTGTAAAGTGTGATTCTCTGGCCTTGATCTGATCGTCCAGAAAAATGAGGTGTTTATAGTACCACAGCTTGGGCTCCTGTACTTCATCTGGTGCTGCTCCTGACCTCCGAGAAGCTTGGACCTGTATAAAACACTTCTTGTAAGCATTGCTGAGGTTTTTGATTTTATTGCTTATCATATTGGAATTTTTCTCTGGGATGCAGGTCTGCATATAAGTGATCAATTGGTCATTTGTTGCCCTTTGAACATTATTGTTATAGTAGGATGGATTTGTTATATCTCACAGGATTTTTACATTGCGATATTTGACACTGAATCACATCATATTCTCAGGCTAAAATATCCTCTGACAGGGCCCGTTATCGCTCCTCTATTTTTTGCAGCTGGTCAGCAAGGTAGGTGCTGTAGTCCTCAACAGGGTTAAGGGGGCCCTCATGATGGAAGCTGCCTCCCCAATGACCTGCAGACACTCTTCCTCCAGCTGGGACATGTGCCTTGGTCCTTTTTTTTTTTTTTAAATAAATATGGTCTGGCATAGCAATGGCCCCCCTAGCAGTGAAGTACTCCACGTATATATCACGGGACTCTCGAGCAGTTCGGGGGGGAAAGCCAGTAGGGCCAGTGTCCAAGCCAGTCAGGTTATCAGATGATTGTCTGGCCTCAGGCTCAAAGTTTGAAAGGTATGTCTCTGAATGCCTGCGCCTAAAATTAGAAAAAATGTAGCAGGTAAAATGACAGTTTTCAGGTTATAGTCCGCCATGTGGATGGCTGTCTGCAACAGGCCGAATTGTCTGGCCATTATCCCGAAGGCATTCTCGACAACCCTCCGGGCTCTGGCCAGCCGGAAATTAAAAGGCCACCAGTCTGAAGACGTTGGGCAAACTCCATCTGCGCAAAGACTAGGACATCCGAACGTTCTTCCCCACGTCCACATACAAAAACTCATACTGTGACGACACCACCATCAACACAATACTATGAAAACCTTTGTAGTTGAAATAGTATGACCCCGAACGGGGGGGCGGCACTATGCGGACATGTTTTCAATCTATTGCCACTCTGCAGTTAGACAAGTCCTACCGCTGGGCCAATTGGGAAGCCACAATCTGCCATTCCTTCGGCGTGCAAGGAAACTGTGGAGTGAAACAAAAAAAAATAAAAAATTACTTTGGCACATAAACATTGCAATCACAATACAAAAGACATCCTCTTCCAACATCAGTATATCATTTGTTAGTGGAGTGAGAATTTCATGGCAGAACAAAAAAAGGCCCACTTATCAGACTACTCACCCCTCTAATGGGCCATTAAA
This sequence comes from Rana kukunoris, assembly GCA_029574335.1. Classification (NCBI taxonomy): domain Eukaryota; kingdom Metazoa; phylum Chordata; class Amphibia; order Anura; family Ranidae; genus Rana; species Rana kukunoris. Next base: position 518,314,030 of record CM056051.1, on the reverse strand, counting down.
CATTTTAGGGGGGGGGGATTTCTAGCTGAGTTTGGGCCCAGAAAAATAAACCCTCTAGCACTCTGGCAAAAAGGACTGAGAAAATATACATTGGGACACATTTTAAGGGGGGGGGGGGGGGCAGAACTACAATGGAGCAGACAAAAAAAAAATTGGAAACAGACTAGACTAGGTGTGTTTAGGCCTAGAATAGCATGCTGCGGAGGTTAGTGAAGGGAAATATGCATGTAGGCCAAAAAAGGGACCATTCAAAGCTTATAACATGCATGCGGACAAAGGGGAAATTTAGAGCATATTATAATCATGGTAATTAGGGAAGGATGCAAGAAATACAAGACATTAGCATACATTTAAGACATATATAGATTGCGATGTGAAAGGAGACAACTTACCTTAATATAGACCTTCTGTACCACTTGTATGATGGCAGAACACTTAAAACAGAAAGCAACCAAGTACAGCAAGGCCTGTAAAGAACGAACTGAAAAACAGAATTCGAGCGGACAGGAACGCACTGCAAAACAGATACGACCTGACTGGAAGAACTGAAAAACAGATACGACCTGACTGGAAGCACTGAAAAACAGATACGAACCCACAAGCACTAACTGAACCCGAAAAAACGATCTGTAAAGCACGGAGACTAAAAAGCACGGAACGGCTCTAACCAAACTTTCACTAACACGCGGTAACATGGAATCAGCGAAAGCAGCTTCAAGGGTGGTGCCAAAGGCTTTGGCCTTCCCCTTTATAGTGCTGTCATACGTGGTTTACGTGTCCGCGTTATGACATGATCGGTTATTTAACCCATGGTGTGTGGGCGCGACAGACCATCAGTCAGCTTCATCGGTTAACCGAAGACAAAGATTCTTCAGACCGTTCTCATCGGATGGACTGATCGTATGCTTTACTGTTATCTCACATATATATTATTAAGTGTTCTTGCATAGCAAGACCACTTACTGTTATCTCACATATATATTATTATTAAGTGTTCTTGCATAGCAAGACCACTTACTGTTATTTCACATATATATTATTATTATTTCACATATATATTATTATTATTATTATTATTATTATTAAGTGTTATTGCATAGCAAGACCACTTATGCCTTGCACACACGATTGGAATTTCCCATAGGATTTTATTCCATGAGAAAAATTTAAAACATTATTTATTTTTTTACTTCGATGAAAAAAAATTCCACACGATAGGAATTTATGATGAAAAAATTCCATCAGACTGTTTTCATCAGAAATTCCTATTGTGTTTACAATGCATTACTATTATATCACATATATATTATTCTTATTACGTGTTCTTGCATAGCAAGACCACTTACTGTTATCTCACATATATATGTAGCACTACCCCCGGAGGAGATGCTGGTTTGTTTTGGGTGGCACATTTACCTCGTGGCTCTCCGAATTCCTAGGGGTTTATGGTGCATATAGCAGAAGTAAAGGAATGCCTACACAGGTGTTCTTTGCTGTGCTCTTTATTACCCAGCCAGGTAAAAACAATAAACTTGTGGTGAAGAAGGTGATAGTGATAGGGAAACAGTCCTGCTATGCATCAAACTGTAGGTATGGGTCTTGTGATTCTGACAATATAAAGCTCTTTGCTGTAGGATTTATAGTTTTTAAAATTATAGCTCAATGTTCAAAAATAGAGTGAAAGCTGACAACCCCTTGATCAGCCAAAACATTATGACCTCCCCATGATCAGCCAAAACATTATGACCTCCCCATGATCAGCCAAAACATTATGACCTCCCCATGATCAGCCAAAACATTATGACCACTCCATCATCAGCCAAAACATTATGACTCCCCCATGATCAGCCAAAACATTATGACCTCCCCATGATCAGCCAAAACATTATGACCACTCCATCATCAGCCAAAACATTATGACTCCCCCATGATCAGCCAAAACATTATGACCACTCCATCATCAGCCAAAACATTATGACTCCCCCATGATCAGCCAAAACATTATGACCCCCCCGCATAATCAGCCAAAACATTATAACCACCCCATGATCAGCCAAAACATTATGACCACCAAATAATCAGCATAAACAATATGACCCCCCATGATCAATATAAACAATATGACCCCCCATGATCAGCATAAACATTATGACCCCCCATAGAGGCAAGAACACTTCACACAATTTCACCAGAAATTGTAGCTTTTCTAGTTAAGTGTTCTTGCACAGCAAGAGCAGTTACGGTTATCTCACATATAAATTATTATTCTTAATATAGCCAAATTTACCACCCTAACTCAGCCCACAGCTTTAACACTACATTGACAAGTAATATATCGAAACGTGCGGATTGTTCCCTGATTGGTGTGATATTACTTTGTTGAACGTTTCGCCGAATCGTTCACAAAATATTGTCATTTTTGCAGCGACATTTTCCCATAGGAATGAATGGTCAAACTAGAGTGAGACAAAAGCTATATCCGGACGAGTTCCCCTTCAATTTTAATATTTCAGAGACATACTATGCATCAAAATGTAGGTCTGGGTCTTGTAAATCTCCCAATATAAAGCTCTTCGCTGTAGGATTTCATTTTTTTTAACAAGTAATCAGTAACAAGTAATTAGGAGAGGCAAAAAAACTCTGGTCTTTGCTTAGAGGCTGCAAACACAGGGCATGAGCATTGCCAGGAAACATTGGTTTCCTGGCAATGCTGAGGGGAATTGTAGCTCCTTCCACACAGCTCTGAGGGGAATTATAGCTCCTCCCACACAACGCTGAGGGGAATTGGCTCAGTTTTTTGGCTCTATGTAACTTCTGCATACTTTCAGCTATTAAAACCATTCAACTTTTAAAATGTTCAGCTCTTTTCAGCTAATGATGGGACTTCTTCAACGTTCTTTCTACTATTTATAACTTTTAAATAGTTAAGCTTTTTAACACTTTTTTTTAACATTGAAGTCAATGAGAGCATGCTTCAAATCTTTAAAATCTTCTTCTGCTCCCAAAAGATTCAGCTCCTTCATACTTTCACCTAGAAACACCAAACAAACTTTAAAAATGTTCACAAAATATTCAGCTATCCGGCTATATGTTTTCAGTTTGATATCTTCTACAGTTTATAAAAAAATTATTATTTGAAAAAAATAAAATAAAACAATTTTTGCAAAAATAAAAAATAAAATCATATTTGAAAAAAAAAACATTTAAAAAATAAATACATTTTTGGAAAAAAATATATTTTTTGAAATATGAAAACCCCACTAAATCCATTCCTACTTTTCCAACTATTCTCACTTCTTCAACTTTTTCTAATGGATTTCCACAGTTTCCACAGTTATTCTTGCCACTCCACCCAGTTACTCCATCCACTCCAGTTGTTGGCCCCCCTCAGAAATTTTAGCTTTTCTAGTTCTTATTCTTATTATAGCCAAATTGACCACCCTAACTCTTCCCACAGCTTTTACACTACGAAGACAAATAATATACCGAAACGTGCGGATTGTTCCCGAATGGTGTGTTATTACTTTGTGGAACATTTCGCCGTATAGTTCACAAAATATTGTCATTTTTGTGGCAAAATTTGTCCCATAGGAATGAACGGCGAAACAAGAGTGTGAAACTCAAAAATCAGGACATGATTTCTAAACTGCCATCACTCTCTCATTTTCAAGCCCGCCTACACAAATCTTATATCAAAACGTTCAGCTACCCCTGCTGCCACTACACATGGCCACGGCTAAGCCATAGTCCTGATAGTTTTCACAATATGACCATTTGTTTGCAACTCACACCATCATGGAAATTACATTCTAGACACCTAGAATTTGAAGGGCAATATCTAAACTGCGACTGTGCCTTCAATTTTAATATTTTAGAGACATTCTATGCATCAAAATGTAGGTCTGGGTCTTGTGATTCTCACAATATAAAGCTCCCCACTGTAGGATTTATATACATTTTAAAATACGACCTTTTAAAGAATGAAAAGTATTCAGGAGGCAAAATACTCTGACTCTGACAGGGCATGAGCGTTGTCAGGAAACATTGAGCTCCTCCCACACAGCTTTGAGGGGAATTGTAGCTCCTCCCACACAGTGCTGAGGGAAATTATAGCTCCTCCCACACAACGCTGAGGGGAATTGTAGTTCCTCCCACACAGCTCCATAAAGTTACTCTGCCCAGTCCAACCTTTTTACAGTTACTCCAGCCACTCCAACCACACAACAGTTACTCAAGCCACTCCACCCAGTAACTCTGCCCACTCTAGTTGTAGACTACTGGTAGAGGCAAGAACACTTCACACAATTTCCCCCAGAAATTGTAGTTTTTCTAGTTAACTTTTGTGTTATTTGGCCCTTCTAGGAACAGCCACTTTGTTATCTATGTTTTCAGATATTTAGTATGTTGCACTTCTAATAAATTTACATATTTTTAATCTGTATTACGCCTATAAAGTCCATCATCTGCCAACCTACTCTTATATAACACTGTGATATGAGGTATGGAGAGAGGTATAGGGGTACACTGTGATATATAGGAGGTATGTAGAGAGACATAGGGGTACATTGTGATATAGAGGAGGTATGGAGAGAGGCATAGGGGTACACTGAGATATAGAGGAGGTATAGAGAGAGGTATAGGGGTACACTGTGATAGAAGAGGTATTGAGAGAGGTATAGGGGTACACTGCGATATAGAGGAGGTATGGAGAGATGTATAAGGCTACACTGTGATATATAGAAGGTATGGAGAGAATTATAGGGATACACTGCGATATAGAGGAGCTATGGAGAGAAGTATAGGGGTACACTGTGATATGGAGGAGATATGGAGAGAGGTATAGGGGTACACTGTGATATATAGATGGTATGGAGAGAAGTAAAGGGGTACATTGTGATATAGAGGAGGTATGGAGAGAGGTATAGGGTATATGCAGTGTTCAGGGGTCAGTAGTATGTAACACAGGATTCAGAGGTCATTAGTATGTAACACAGAGTTTAGGGGTCAGTAGTATGTAATGCAGAGTTCAGGGATCAGTAGTATGTAACACAGAGCTCAGAGGTCTGTAGTGTGTAACACATAGTTCAGGGGTCAGTAGTATGTAACACAGAGCTCAGGGGTCAGTAGTATGTAACACAGAGCTCAGGGGTCAGAAGTATGTAATGCAGAGTTCAGAAGTATGTAATGCAGAGTTCAGGGGTCAGTAGTATGTAATGCAGAGTTCAGAGGGCAGTAGTATGTAATGCAGAGTTCAGTAGTATGTAATGCAGACTTCAAGGTTTATATAATGGTTGTATATAATGCAGAGTGCTGGGGTGGAGTTTAAAAAAGGAAGCACTCATACTTGATGTACTTGCAGCACACAGTAACTACAATAATCTTTGCTTGCACTCATTTATGCTATTTTCTCTGACATACAATAAATCCAATTGTTGCAGTGACGTCACACAAAGACAGTGATGATCCATAATGGCTCTTTGCAGAGCTCCAACAGGGTAGCGTGGCCGAGCGGTCTAAGGCGCTGGATTTAGGCTCCAGTCTCTCTGGAGGCGTGGGTTCGAATCCCACCGCTGCCATATGTTTTTTTTTTTTATTCTTTACTTATTTTATTGGATAGAAGAAGATCCTGGGCTGCCGCACTCGTTAAAACAATGTCTTTAACCCTTTCATGCCTAAGCCTATTTCTGACATTTGGTGTTTACAAGTTAAAATCCGTTTTTTTGCTAGAAAATTACTTAGAACCCTCAAACATTATATATATTTTTTTAGCAGAAAATCTAGAGAATAAAATGGTGATTGTTGCAATATTTTATGTCACACGGTATTTGTGCGGCGTTGTTTTAAACACAACTTTTTGGGAAAAATTAACTTTCATGAATTCTAAAAAAATGAAAAAGTTAAGTTAGCCCAATTTTTTTGCATAATGTGAAAGGTAATGTTGCGCTGAGTAAATAGATACCCAACATGTCACGCTTTATAATTGCACGCACTCGTGGAATGGCGACAAACTACGGTACCTAAAAATCTTCATAGGCGATGATTTAAACTTTTTTTACGGTTACCAGGTTAGAGTTACAGAGGAGGTCTAGTGCTAGAATTATTGCTCTCGCTCTGACGATCGTGGCGATACCTCACATGTGTGATTTGAAGACCGTTTTCACATGCGGGCACGACTTCCACATGCGTTTTCTTTGTTGCGCAAGCTCACAGAAAGGGGGCGCTTTAAAAAATGGTTTTCCTATTTATTTTATTTATTTTTATAATATTAAATGTGTTTTGTTGTTTTTTCATTTTGATCACTTTTTTTTGCTGTCACAAGGAATGTAAACATCCCTTGTGACAGTTATAGGTGGTGACAGGTACTCTTTATGGAGAGATTGGGGGTCTAAAAGACCCCCGATCCCTCCTTTGCACTTCAAAGTATTCAGATCGCCAAAAATGGCGATTCTGAATACTGTGTACTTTTTTAAATCTGGCGCCATTGGCAGCCGAGAAACCCGGAAGTGACGTCATGACGTTGCTTCCGTGTTTCCATTGCGGAGACTGAATCAAAGCCATTTACAGCTTTGATTCAGTCTGCGCCTGGACACTGACGGGGCTGGATCGACGATCGGGTCTCCCAGTGGGACGGGAGGCCCGGTCAGAGCGGCGAGAGGCAGCGGGAGGGGGGATGTCGCCTCCCGCTCCTCCGGTATAACAACCGAGCGGCTTTTAGCTGCATCGGTTGTTATCCCTGGAAAGCCAATCGCCGGCTCTAAACAACGGTACCGGGATAATGCCTGCAGCTGCAAGCATCATCCCGGTATAACGCCCGAAAGCCAAGTCTGCATATATGCGTTCGCTCGGCTTGAAAGGGATTTATTGTACAAATTAAATCCAAAAAACAACCAAAACTATGCAGTGAGCTATGAGTAAGCATCACATTATGTGAAAAATGTCAGCCACCTTTTTCCTGTTGTTCACTTCATTTTGACTGCAGCGTTTTGGTTGTTTTTTGGATTTCATTTGCACAATAAAAGACGTAGGCCTGAATTTACACAAAGCACTAAAGCAGATGTATCTCGAGATACGCCGCGTAAGTGTAAATATGCGCCGTTGTATCTGTGCGCCGTGCCCACAGAACTAAGATACGCCTAAAAACAGGCTTCAGTCTTGCCTACGCCGGCGTATCGTGGGCGCATAGTTACGGTGGACGCATCTGGTGCTCCCATTAATTTCCTATTCAAATATGCAATTGAGGGAGATATGCCGATTCACAATATATATATATGCGCCGATGTATGTGAATCCGGCCCATAGTTTTAAGGAGTGCGGCAGTCCAGGATCTTCTGCATAACCAGCACCCTTTTGGTAGTGGGACGGAAGCAAAGCCAAGGGATCAGCAGGTTTTAGAGCTGTATCATCCCTTACTTATTTTATCCCATTATTTCCATACTTCAGATACTTATATAATCCCACAGCACATCCACAAGTCCATAAAACAATGAATTATCAATTTATATATTTCTCATAAATTTTAATAAGTTGTGACATTGATAAAAGGATCATAAATAATATCATGGAAAAGATCCAGCTGCTGTAGAACTTCACCAACCAGCAATGCTGAGGACTTGACCCCCACCAATCACTGAATCAGGGGGGGTTATGTATAGCCAGTTACACTATTTTTTTTAAAAACAAAGAAAATACTAAATTATTATTAAAGCGGAGTTTCACCCTAAATATAAGATCTCCCATGCGCTTCAGCATACTGGCGTCAGCGCCAGTATGCTGGTTTTTTTTTTTTTTTATAGCACACTTACTGTTTTATCGTAGAAATCCTTTTCTGTCCCCCGCGGTGGACGGCGCCAGTACAGCGCGTCACATCTTCCTAAGATACCCGATATGGACTCGGGTATTTCCGGCGCTATGCGGCGCCTGCGCACAGACCTAGGAGCTGACTGCGCAGGCGCCGTATTTCTCCGAGTCCTATTTCGGAGAAATACGGCGCCTGCGCAGTCAGCTCCTAGGTCTGTGCGCAGGCGCCGCATAGCGCCGGAAATACCCGAGTCCATATCGGGTATCTTAGGAAGATGTGACGCGCTGTACTGGCGCCGTCCACCACGGGGGACAGAAAAGGATTTCTACGATAAAACAGTAAGTGTGCTATAAAAAAAAAAAAAACCCAGCATACTGGCGCTGACGCCAGTATGCTGAAGCGCATGGGAGATCTTATATTTAGGGTGAAATACCGCTTTAAATAACAAATTATTGATATTCCCAGCCACAATTTTGCAGGTTTATTATTCCTTCCCAGCCAATGTTAAAAAAAAAAAAGCTTTTACAATGTACAATGTACCATTCATAAATGACGTCCAGCCCCGGCTGGTGTGAAGGTAGTTTTAGTTCTCGACGCTCCCGTGCCTTTATTGACAGCGGCGGCCATATTGTTGGAGACCAACCCTAAGAAAGGGAGACAAACTGTAGAGGTCTCATAGCTCCAGAGCCTAAACCGATCTCGCGAGATCTGGCGGCTCCGTATTTAGCAGCTAGTTGTTGCTAGGCAACCCATAGTGAGCGGGCCGCGCGGCAGGTATTACTGAATGTGAGTTATGATATTTATGTGTCTGGTGGGCTGTACCATCTGCAACAGATTGGAGGGGAGTCTTTGGATTCTTATACTGGCTGTGTGGTTTAGGTATTACTTCCTGTACTGTAAATTAACCTCCAGGGTGTGTTGGGTAATGTAATGCTCTGGCACTGCAGGAGTTCAACAGAATTCACTTTGGGGGGTAAAACTGCTATTCAAGTGTCTGGGGTCTTGGTTCAGGCACTTCCTGTTAGAGGGTGACAACCTTGGGCGACATTTTGTTTTTTTAGTCTCAGTCCAATGTTGACTCTATTTGTATCTATTCTGGTAACTCTGTTGATATTTGCACTTTAGGGCCCCTGGCAGACACACCGCAGGATTGGTGTACCAGTGCTAGAATAGAGGGATGTCCTCTATGATAATAACGTGTTTTATCTTTGTGATTACAGATCCCACAATGGCTGTCATCAACAGTCTAATCCCAGCGAGGTTTCTGACGCTGTTGGCTCACCTGGTCATCGTTGTCACCATATTCTGGTCAAGGGTGAGTGCCTTCCTTATTTCCAGGTGGTTTATCTATTGATTGGTACCACCGCTATCTGCTGCAGAGAGTACATATACTGTCCCATGGGGGGGGGCGCTGTTTACAGAAAAACCCGCAGCCTGTGCACTCTCCTCCACATACTGCGGGTCATCATTGGAAATAAGGATGAGCTCGGGGGTGTTCGCAACCCCGTGCAGAGCCTGCCAGGAAGTTGGCGCTGCACTAATCACAGGTAGGGATAAGCTCCAGTGTGTTAGCATCGTACACGTGCAGAGCCCGCCAGGAAGTCTGCACGGCGCTGCGCTAGCCACAGCCAGGGAGACATTTCCTGATGCTCAGCTGCAGAGATCGGGAAATGTCTCCCTGGCTGTAATTAGCGCAGCGCCGTGCAGAATTCCTGGTCTGCACATGTATGATGCGAACACGCTGGAACTCACCCCTGATTACAGGCAGTGAGACATTTCCAAATCTCTGCAGCCGCAGATCGGGAGAATGTCTCACCGCCTGTAATTAGCGATGTGCAGTGCCGACTTCCTCGCAGGCTCCGCACGTGTGCGCGTTGCGAACACGCCCAAGCTCATCCTGATGTAGGGGACCCTGACGTAAGGGCAGCACCGACGGGGACCCTGACGTAAGGGCAGCACCGACAGGTACCCTGGCGTAAGGGCGGCTCAGGCGGGGACCCTGACGTAAGGGCGGCTCCAACGGGGACCCTGACGTAAGGGTGGCTCCAACGGGGACCCTGATGTAAGGGCGGCTCCGATGCGGACCCTGCCTTGAGGGGTGATTTTTGTTTTGTTTTACTGAAATTCATTCTCTTTTGTTCTGAATTATGTCACGCTGATTACAAAAAATATCGAAGTTCCTCTAAACTTGATTTTATTTTCTGCCTGAGAACCTCTGCTTTAGATTCTAGGTAGGATTAGCGAAAGTCATGTATTTAATAATATTATTATTATTTTTTTTTTTATTATTTAAAATTTTAAAAAGGATAAAATCTGAGAAAGTCATGAATTATTTACATATAATAACCATTAAACCCCCTTTTTTTTTATTTTTAGGAAAATAATGTTTTAGCCTGCCTGCCTGTCAGTTATACACAGGATCAGTACAATGCAGCCGATACTCAGTAAGTACTGCCCCTCCTCCTGCAGGGTGATACAGACGGAAGGGGGCTATGAGTCTGTCCTCCTCCTGCAGGGTGATACAGACAGAAAGGGGCTATGAGTCTGTCCTCCTCCTGCAGGGTGATACAGACGGAAGGGGGCTATGAGTCTGTCCTCCTCCTGCAGGGTGATACAGACAGAAGGGGGTTATGAGTCTGTCCTCCTGCAGGGTGATACAGACAGAAGGGGGCTATGAGTCTGTCCTCCTCCTGCAGGGTGATACAGACGGAAGGGGGCTATGAGTCTGTCCTCCTCCTGCAGGGTGATACAGACAGAAGGGGGGTATGAGTCTGTCCTCCTCCTGCAGGGTGATACATACAGAAGGGGGTTATGAGTCTGTCCTCCTCCTGCAGGGTGATACAGACAGAAGGGGGTTATGAGTCTGTCCTCCTCCTGCAGGGTGATACATACAGAAGGGGGTTATGAGTCTGTCCTCCTGCAGGGGGATACAGATAGAAGGGGGTTATGAGTCTGTCCTCCTCTTGCAGGAAAATAATTATCTCCTTTTCCTGCAGGTTGATTGTGGCCCTGTCGGTGACGTTGGGGATGTTTGTCATTGAGATGGCTGGTTTCCTCTCTGGAGTGTCAATGTTCAACAACACGCAGAGTCTTCTATGTATCCTTTGTACAGCAAGTGTTATAAACCCACTTTGCAATGTAAATACAATTGTGAGTGTCTGATATGTACACACAATGGGGTTGATTTACTAAAACTGGAGCACACAGACTCTGGTGCTGCTGTGCATGGCAGCCGATCAGCTTCTAACTTCAGCTTGTTCAATTGAGCTTTGATGATAAAACATTTTACATTATATTCAAACCATATGTGGACCGCCTCACGCACATATACTGCGGCAGAGCGGCCGCTCTGTGCCAGATTACATAACTTGACACTACAGGGTCTGGGGAGTGCACACACGTCACCGGCAACCGGCACCCGCTGTGATTGGACATAGCCGGAGCCAATAAGCGAGTGTTGCAGATATCGCTGATCATTTGGGAGACAGGCAAAACGGCGGTCCGCCTATGTAAATACGGCAGATCACCGTTCTGTGAGAGGGGAATGTGCTGATCCTGTGTTCCTGCTAAGCAGGACCATAGATCTTTACCTTCCCCCAGTCAAAGCACCTCCCCCACAGTTAGTAAGCATTCTCTAGGAACACATTTAACCCTTTGATCGCCCATGATGTTAACCCTTTATCCTGCCAGTGTCATTAGTCGAGTGACGGTACATATTTTTAGCACTGATCACTGTATGACGCCGCATTCACACCTGAGCGTAGCGGGTTTTCCGGCGTATTCTCGTGTTTGCATACAGAGTTGTCCGACGTTTTTTATTTTAGCCAATAGGAAAAATGATCATCTATTTCATCATTTGTTGCTATGTTTGTAGATTTTTTTAATCTTTTTTCCTGGGTGAATGTTCTCTTTCACAGAACAGATTAAAGCGACAAAACGCCCGTAGAAATGCTTGTTGTCACGCTCAACGCTTGAATCAAGCGTTTTGGAGCTTCAGGCTACAAAACGCTCAGGTGTGAATGCAGCCTTAGTGTCACTGGTCCTCAAAAAGTGTCAGTTAGTGTCTGATTTGTCTGCTGCAATATTGCAGTCCCTCTATAAGTTGCTAATCGCCGCCATTACCAACAAATAAATAAAACATTTAGAGTCGGTTCACACTGGGGCGACACGACTTCCAGCGCAACTTTCAGAGGCGACTCAGACACGACTTGAGCATGAACCACAGGGCGATCTGGGGAGATTTACAACACGACTTGAAGTCACCTCCAAGACAGGAGACATTCCAGTGGCCAATAAAACAACAATCAGCTCTAGGAGAGGGAGGGGGAGGGAGAGGTTTGCCTAAGAAATAAATGTATGTTATCTTATCTGGAAAGTAGCAAGTGATCAGACTTCTGAGGCGACAAGTCGGATTGAAGTCGTACAGGAACCTTTTCTGAAGTCGGAGCGACATGAGTAGTGTGTAATAACACCGCTCCCATTCACTAACATTGTTTTTCTCTACAGCGCGACTTGGGACGACTTGAGGCGACCTCAAGTCGGATCCCAAGTCGCCCCAGTGTGAACCGACTCTTAAAAAAATTAAAATTAAAATATCCCATCATTTGTAGATACTATAACTTTTGCGCAAACCGTATACGCTTTTTGCGTTTTTTTTTTTTTTTAAACCAAAATTATGTAGCAGAATACATTTTGGCCTAAACCTTTTTTTTTTATTATTATTGGGTATGTTTTATAGTCAAAAGCAAATATATATATATATATATATATATATATATATATATATATATATATATATATATATATATATATATATATATATATATATTTTTATTTATTTTTTCTAAAAACAGCAGAGGTGATCAAATACCACCAAAAGAAAGTTATTTTTTTTTTTTTGTGGGGGAAAAAAGAACATATATTTTGGTTGGGTACAATGTCGATAGACCGTGCATTTGTCAGTTATATTAGCGCAGTGCAAGAAATGGCCTGGTCATGCTGGGGGAGGGTGTGCCAATCCTTCCAGAGCTGAAGAGGTTAATAAGAGCAGCGTGTGATATGTGATAATGGTTTATGTTTTGTTATCAGCCGCCCAGGGCGCTGTGGCTTAGTTGGTTAAAGCGCCTGTCTAGTAAACAGGAGATCCTGAGTTCGAATCTCAGCAGTGCCTGGTGTTTTTTTAAATTTAGAATGGACTTTGTGCAGTGCCTGGTGTCCTTTTTCTAATTTAAAATGGACTTTGTCCTCATTGTATTGAGACACTAACTGAACATGTGGACTTGTCAGGATTTCCGAGGCTCTTAGCTAAAAAGTAGAATTTTTTTGTTTTCAACTTTATAACATATAAATAAAGCGGACCTCCGGGCCTTCCCTTCATTTTTGCACAGTTGTACTGGCTTCTCTCCTGTACTGAAAAGGCTTAAGGCGGCCATACACGGTTCGAATTTCGAAAACCGTATCAAAGAATTTTCGTACGAATTTTGTACCGTTAGTGGGCTGCAGCAACAGCTGATTTTCATGCGGAATACAAATTTGAGGAATCCAACATGTTGGAAATTTTTTGAAAAACAAACGATTTTCTAATCAACGATGGGAGAATCGTGCGAGAAACATAATAGAGAAAAGAATATTCCCGGAGAGAAACGAATATTCCTGGCAACATGAAGGTTTAGTCGGCCGAATTTCGAAAATCGATGGTGGCATCATCGGATCACAAAAAAAAAAACGAACTTTCTGATTTTGAAAATAAACCGCATTGGAACCCCCACTACCTTCAGATTGATATCAAGGCATTTTGATATTTGCATAACTCCTCCCAAGTGCCGGCCCACTTCTTACATCAGGGCAGAGAAGTACCGAGGCAGCCCCCCCCCCCACCAGTCATGATCTGCTTGCATTACATAGAGAAGCACAGAGACCCAGTGATGCCATTATTGGGTCTAAAATAAGGTGTGTAATTAAAAATGCAACGGTTTTATTTAACCGCTTAAGGACCCCTTAATGCCGATATACGTCGGCAGAAGGACACGTCTGGCCATAAGCATGTACCTGTATGTCGCCTTTAGGAGTCCAGCCGTGGGTCGAGAGGGCGCCACATTCTAGCGCTCGCAACCTGGTCCTGTGTGCCATGACCGTGCCCCCGGGACCCGCTGACCCGATCGCCGCCGGTGTCCCGCGATCGGGTCACAGAGCTAAAGAACAGGGAGAGGTAAGTGTAAACAACCCTATCCCCGTTCTTCCTAGTGTGACTGCCACTGATCGTCTGTTCCCTGTCATTAAGAACGACGATCAGTGAAGTCACACACCAAGCCTCACCCCCACACAGTTAGAACCACTCCCTTGGAAACACTTAACCCCTTCAGCGCCCCTACAGGTTAACCCCTTCACTGCCAGTGTAATTTCCACAGCAGTCAGTGCATTTTTATAGCACTTTTCGCTGTAAAATGACAATGGCCCCAAAATAGTGTCAAAAGTATCCGATTTGTCCGCCATAATGTCGCAGTCACGATAAAAATCGCTGATCAGCGCCATAACTAGTAAAAAAAAAACACATAGTGTGTACTGACCACTCCCCAGAAACATAATTTTCTACTTGTGTGATTGGCTCACCAATTTTCCCAGAAATCTGCATTAAGATACAAGTCAGATTTCGGGCATCCCCTACAACAAAAATTTAATTTTTCGAATACTTTCAATAGGAACACGTCTAAAGGGATGCAGGCCCAACAGATTTCCTCATTCGTACTCTGCAGCTGCACACCTGACAGTTAATTGTGAAACCACTCCCATTAGACCCACTCGGACAGAGGCACAGACAAACGCCCATGGATTTCTTTAGAATAACAAAAGGTAGGAATCTGCAACAAAGGTTGTTATAATCATAGTTACCTTGTTGTTTTGTCATATACTTTCCCTTTGCTGCTTCCAGTGAAACATCCTCCTTTTTTCCAAGACAGAGCTTACCTTCCCTGTCACAGAAACCTGGTGTGGTGCTGAACTTTCTGCTGTGACAGTTTCTTCTGCACCAAAAATGTCAAAAATTAATCCAGATGATTTCTCCTCAGATGATTTCTCCTCAGATGATTTCTCCTCAGATGAATTCTCCAGTTCCCGTCAGATGAGTTCCCCTCAGATGAGTTCCCCTCAGATGAGTTCCCCTCAGATGAGTTCCCCTCAGAATTAACTGCAGCAGCCTGCTTTGTTTTCTCTGCGGTGTGGCCATACATATGGCATATGCGACAGAAACTGGCCATTCCATCAAAAAATGAATCGCCATTATGCTTTCCAATGCTAAAGCGAGCTGGGGGAAGAATGTATTTTTTAAATAAAACAACATATTTCCTTTTTCCAGTCCACAATCCAAACTGGTTAGTAATTTTTCTACATAAAATTCCTAACCAGTTTGTAGAAAATCTACAATCCAAATGTACCTCAGGAAGGCATTACCAGCTGCCTCTCCCTGTATTGTGATACAGGGAGAGGCAGCTGGTAATGCCTTCCTGAGGTACATTTGGATTGTAGATTTTCTTCCTCATAATGTGGAGTCATCTTTACACATAGTTACATAGTCAGGTTGAAAAAAGACACAAGTCCATCTAGTTTAACCATAAAAAAAATCTCATACAATCTCCTATACACAAGTCTATACCTCACAATTGATCCTTGCAATGTACATAGATCACAGGCGCACCAAAAGTCACATCAAAGTTGCACTGGAAGTTGTGCGACTTTGGAGAGGTGCTAATGTGAATAAAGCCTTAACGTCTGCATGAATAATTGCCTGCTCAGATCTCCTGATAAAGTCACGTGTTCAATGACGATAAGCGCGGGGCGGAGCCCGGTGACGTCAGAGCTGCAGACCAGAAGTTTAGTAATAGCATTATCTATGCATGTCCCGAATACAGTGGCGATAATGCCAGTATAATTTTTTTTAAATAAAGTGAAGTGTGTTTTTTTTAAATTACCTGTAACTACACTAAGGCAGAATACTTTGTTCAAATACCTTTTAGAGGAATGACTGGCAGACTGAGTTCCTAAGAGCCCTTTCACACTGCCAGCGCCCGAAAAATGCTGGTAAAGCTCCGCTAAAACTAATGACGCTTTACCAGAGTTTTGCAGGGCTTTTAACCCCCCGCTAGTGCCAAATAAAGGGTTAAAAGTGCCCACAAAGCGCTGCAGCATTTTGCAAGTGCTTTGGCGATGCTGCGCATTGATTGACTTAGGTCCAACAGCACCAGAAGACAAAATTCTCCTTCGTCTGCGGCCTCGAGAGCGTCGTCCCATATTTTGAGCAATGCTGTTTCTGTCCCGTGTCCGGGACGGAAACCCAATTGAAATGGATCAAGTAGATTATGGGTATCTAGATGCTGTTGCAGCTGTTGTACCACTACTTTCTCTTTTACCTTGGAGAGAACGTTTAGGCCTGTTATGGGACGGCGGTGAATTGGGTCCTTGGGGTCTAGGGTGGGTTTCTTCAAGATGGGTTGGATTGTGCCCTCTTTCAACTGAGAGGGCACTATGCCTTTCTTGAATGACTGGTTTATAAGCTGCGTGATAGGAGGTGCCAGGATGTCGGTGCATTCCTTCAGCAGTTTGGTGGGGATAATATCATTTGGCGCTGTGCTGTTTCGCAAAGTACCGATGATATTTTTAGTGGCATTGATGGAGATGGGTTCCAGAGTGAACTTTGTTGATTGTGGTGAAGTTCTATGGGTATTGTGTGAACGATAGCGGGGGGGGGATTGAGGGGGGGTATTGATTTGCTGAATGCTTTCTTGGATTCTCTCAATTTTGTTAATGAAGTAATCCGATAATTCATTGCAGAACTCTTGGGTATCTGAATTGGGGGCTTCAAGACAGTCTGGATTCATGGTCTGAGTGACCCAGCTTGAAGAGTTTGCGGGGGCGGTTTATGGCATTGGTGATGGCCTTGGAAAAGTAATTTTTCTTGGCTTTGAAGATTTCTTTGTGGTATTTTCTTGTTATTGCCTTGTAGATGGTGAGGTTTTCTTCTGAAGAGCTTCTTTTCCAGGCGGCTTCCGCCCTTCTGCGTTCTTGCTTCAGTAACGACAGCTGGTTGTTAAACCAGCCGAAGTTGTTTTTCCAGATGCAGGTTTTGCGTTTTGGCGCTATTAAGTCTGCTGACTGTAATAGGGCTGTGTTTATGGCATCCAGTGTTTCTGGGGCCGTTTAATGTGGTTGGATTGGTTTTTTAATTTTATTCCCTAATGTGGTTTTGAGGAGTTCCGAATGGAGCTTCTTCTGAGATCTAGTCCAGTGTGTTGTCGCTGGCTTTGATGTTTTTGTTAAGGGGGGGATTTTGGTAATTATGAACTTAATTGCATGGTGATCTGTCCATGGCAACGGTTCATTTTCCAAAATGTTTGTTTGTTTATTTCCAGATCTTGTCTGAAAATAAGATCAAGCGTGTGACCTGAAGCATGTGTAGGCCCACATACTAGTTGCTGTAGCCCTAATCCTTCCAGGTGGTCAATACAGGCGTCAGCAACGGGATCTTGTGAGGAGTTGGCCCAGAGGTTGAAATCCCCAAGCAGCAAAAGGTGTTTGCTGTTAAAGAGGTGGTTCACCCTAAATATAAGCTCTCCCATGTGATCCAGCATACTGACGTCAGCGCCAGTATGCTGTGTTTTTTTTTTTAAATCCCCCACTTACTGTATTATATTGAATTTTAATTTCTTACCCCCGTGGTGGACGGCGCCAGTATAGCGCGTCACATCTTACGAAAATACCCGATAAGGACTCGGGTAATCTCGGCGAAAATGCGTCGCCTGCGCACAGACCTAGGAGCTGACTGCGCAGGCGCCGTATTTCTCCGAGTCCTACGGCTATGGCGCGTCACGCCCTCCGAAAAACGCCGGAATATAGGGTTGTCCAGATACCGATACTAGTATCGGTATCGGGACCGATGCCGAGTATTTGCGCTAGTACTTGTACTCGCTGGGAGCTGTAGTTGTTGCATGCAGCAGGGGTTAGGAGGAACCTGCCTACCTGTCTGCCTGACTGTCTATCTGGTCCCTGGGTGAGAGCAGACTCGTCCTTCTCCACCACTAGCAACTGTACTGACTAAACAAAAATTGTACGATCTGGCATCATACAAGGTAAATTTCTGTGCTTGTCCGATCTTATAATATCGGATGAACTGTCGTGATAGGCTCTCGAAAGTAGTGTACAAACGATCCGAAAATCGTACAATTCTTCCTCGGACGATCGTTTTAGTCCGATATTCGGATCGTGTGTACGGCCGTTAGTAAGCACTCCCATCTCACTTTGATTAACCCTTTGATTGCCCCTGATGTTAACGCCTTCCATGCCAGTGTCATAGTGCAGTGTCAGTAAGTTGTGCGATTTGTCTGCCACAATGTCAGTCTTGCGAAAAAACGCTGACCACCGCCATTACTAGTAAGTAAATAAATAAATGAAATATATATTTTATTTTTACATATATTTTTGTTCTCATAACTATATCCCATAGCTTGTAGACGCTATCATTTTTCCGCAAACCAATCAATAAACAATATTATTGGGATTATTTTTTTAACAAATACATGTAGCAGAATACATATTGACCTAAATTGATGAATAAATTTGATTGTTTTACATTTTTTTTTATATTTGGTATGTTTTATAGCAGAAAGTAAAAATTATTGTTTTAAATTAGAACTACTGCTATTTTATTGTCCTGGGTGCCTGCTTTCAAAAAATGTTTTTTTTTTTTTTTTTTTATGTTTTAGGTAATCTTCAGACCTAAAATAATTTTTTCAGCCGCGTATGCAAAAAAGGTGAAAAAGGGCTCTGGCAGCGAAAGAGTTAAAGCTTCATAAGGCGGTCTGGTATCCAGATATTTAAATGACAAATTTCTGTAAAATAATGAAATAATGAAACCGTTAATGCAAAGACCTATTCTTCTAGTGTCTTGATTAATTATGTTCTCAGGGGGAAAAAAATACATATATTCAAAAACATGTTTTTTTAATATATATTTTGTCCCTAGGTATTTCAGATTATTGTATGGACATTTTGTGGTTTAATATAATTAATTTGATAAAACACATGGCCCGTACGGGGATCGAACCCGCGACCTTGGCGTTATTAGCACCACGCTCTAACCAACTGAGCTAACCGGCCATTGGTCTCAGTCCTCTCTGTCACAGTGAAACAGAAAACATGGCAATGGACTTTAAGGTATTGTTCATAACCCATTTTTAGGAGTCTGTCGGCCCCTCTATTAAAGGCTGGCATAGCACACTATGTAGTTGTTTTGAAAAAAAAAAAAGGTTCTAAATACCAAATTTGAGCTGTCACATGACTCGCATGCGCTTTACAGCTCCGATGGATTGCTTCTGCAGGAGGAGTCGTGATCTCCCTCTGATGACAGCCGGGGAGATCATGTGGCCACTCGTCTCCTCTGCAGAAGCAATGTCTTGCAGCTGTAATACGGTTGCTCGGACAGTTCGGGTTTTGAATCATGTGTCCGGGTTTCAGGCAGACTTAAACCCAGACACATAGTTTAGACTGGGCTTTGGCTACCCATGTAACCTAGATAGTCGCACACATCTGTTGCTGTCCAGCGGCTGCGGGTGGCTGTCTAGCGGAAGGTTTGGCATCACTGGGGGGGGGCAGAGCAATGATGTCAGCAAGAGCAATTTGTATGCACCCACTGTTCACTGCAGCAGGCTATGTGCACCGCGTTACTACTGTCTTTGGGGCACCCAAAGGTGTCTTTGGGGCACCCAAAGGTGTCCCAGGCCACTAAAGTGTTCAGGTTTTGTTTGAAAAAAAGGTGGCAACCCTAAGCTGTAAAGAGGCCACGAGTCATGTGACCGGCCTGATGACAGGTTAAAATCGGTATATAGAACGCTTGTTTTTTTAAAACAACTTGCATAGAGGGGCTGGCATGAGGTCGAAGCTGAAGGGCCGGGACCCTGGCCTTTGGCCTGGATTCGGTGGTGTCTGCCCCAGTCAGTTGTTCGGCGAGGGAACCTTTGCTAATCCTTTCGGGGAGAGGCGGGTAGTACTTCCCGAATGTAATTAGGTGGGAGAGATGGGGGTTGTGGGTAGTAGTCGGCTGCGGCGGGTTCTCCCCAACCTCTTCTCCTACCTTCCTGGCTGGGAAGGGTGCTGCCGGTCCGGACCGGGGGTCAGGGTCCGTTGAAAAGCCTGTGGAGATAGTGCCCCTGGAGTGGCAGTCCAGGGGTGCCATACATTGCACTGAGTGTTTGAGGGGCACTCAACATGTGGCACCTTAGGTCGCATATCTCCACATACACCTTTTTGACACCTGCCTCTAGGGCCGAGCCTTTTGGCTAGGACCAGAGGAATTTTTGTTCCTGGCCGGAGGGCCGGCCATCGTATTGCACGGTGGCCACTTTCCACTCACCATTCCCACCTTCTTTTTCCCCCACTTTCTTTTTTATTTTACCCCCTGTTTGTCTTGTTTGTCACTCTTTTTGTTTGGTGCTGAGCACTTTATGTGTGGCGAGTAGGGTGCTGGTCCTCGGGCCTGACTCTGAAAGTCTTGGGAGTAGGTGGACATGGCCTTCTGGCTTAGTTCACCTGCTCTCATGGGGTCTCCCTTCGGGGGAGCCTCACCGAGGAGGGTTCTGTTTCGGCAGTCCCTCCGAGGATGTTAGGCCATGTGGCTTCGGCTGCATGGGCCTTAGTGGGGTCCTTGTGGTTTCGGCTGCTTGGACTCCTATACTCTTTTCCCTGCCAGGAGCCTAACGCCCCGGGGGATCAGAGCTGGGTCCTTTTCGGAGGACCATTGACGATGGCACCCGTCGCAGTTTTTTGTGTTTCACTCTTTATGTGTGCACATTTTTTCCTGCACTGGGTGAAGTTTTTGGGTTGTGTTTTGCACGCCACAGGCTTTTCAATAGAAAAAAAATAAAAAATAGAGGGGCTGGCAGTGACAATTTAATATTCTATTTTTTTTTTTTCAAGAATAGGGGCAGGGGGGCGGGGTGGAGACAGATACAGAGAAAGCACTGACAGGAAGGAGTGAGGGGGAGAGCATAGAGGACAGCAGCATACGATGAAGGGACATACTCTGACCACGGTGGTCATGGCTCAGCAGCCCTGATTTTCGTGGTCAGTACAGTGAGGGGCATACAGGAAGTGGCAGGATCAGCCAGGTTTTTTACAGTTTAGAGGGGGGCAGATTATACAGCACAAGCACTGTGTAATCTGCTTTAACCTCCCTGGCGGTATGATCTATGTCTGGAATTTTGTACCAAAAGCGGTAGAATTTTTTGCATGGAAATTCCCCCTGAAGAATAATGAGTCCCAGAAACTGCCAGATATCCTCTTTAGTCACCGGTTCCTACTTTCTGGTTCTGGAAAACCTGGCATGCAGCGCCATTATCACTTTCTGGATCAGTGTCAGAGTCAGATGACAAATCTCCCCACGACTCACTATCGCTCTGTTCTGCGAGCAACTCTGTGTCGCTCAACTGATCCAAAAGCGCCTTTGTAGGAAAGCGTTTCTTTTATGCCATTTAAAAAAAAAATGTATGGGCACAAATGACAATGGCAAGGGGCACTGTGTCAGATTGTAAAGTGATACAGTGTAATCCTCTCAGATTACATTGTATCACCTACTTTTATGTGTTGTGTTGTGTTTTACGTTTGAATTTCCCTCCCAGTTCCGCTCCCATGCACCATTGCTGCTGCAGGGAACGGAACCAGGAAGTCAGATGACGGTCGGACGGAGCGGCGGGGATCTCGCTGGCGATCACAGCAATGGAAGCATTGCTGGATTCCCAGGAGAAGGTAAGGAACCCCGCTGCAGGCTCTGCACAGCTACCCCGAGTGTGACTCTGGGTTACCGATAATAGCAGAAAAAAAAACACCCCGAGTCACGCTCGGGATTACCGCCAAGGAGGTTAAGGGACCAGAATCTGTGTGTGTCTGTATATAATATATGTATATATAGCTGAAGCACCTCCTATATGTGGAGGGTGGATGCAATCCAATAGCGTCATTGCACCTGGAAGGGTGGTTTCAGCAGGGACTATGCCGAGCTGCCCGACAGATACTGGGGGCCGGCCAATGGTTGCGTCTGAGCCACCTGGAAGGGTGCTTCTGGTGAGGATGGGTGGCTGTGCCTGGTCTGGTCTTTTTGCCGGGTTCTAGTCTGGCCTTCTGGCTGGCTGGTGCAAGTGCTGTCCCTGTCGGAGATCTGGTAGGAGGAGCTGGAACTGCCCTGATGGAAAGACGGGGTAGGACCATGCAAATCCTGCTGGGTTGACAGGGAGTCTGGAAGGGTTAGTATTGGTGGAGGCTGCTAGATGGGGGCAGCTTCTTCCCAAGAAAACCTGGAAGGGCTCCCTTTCCGGCAGGGGTGGAGGGCTGCACTGGCCGGTCGGGGGGTTAGATTTGGAACAGAAAAGCCTATGGTGCATGTGCCCCTGGAGTGGCAGTCCAGGGGTGTCTGAGAATCACTGTGAGTGAGGGTCACTTTGATTTAACGACACCATGGTCACTGCACCAGCTACACGCTTTTTTAGCACCTGCCTCCTGGGCCGGGCCTTTTGGCCAGGACCGGAGGAATTTTTTATTCCTGGCCGGAGGGCCTGGTCATTGTTGATCACAATGACCACTTCTTCACTCTCCTCTTCACTATCCCTTTCCCCCACTTTATTTAATTTTATTAGCCTATGTTTGTCACCTTTTTGTCTTTTTTTGTTGTGCACGTTTTGTACACAGTGTGATTAGTAGGGTGCCAGTCCTCGGGCCAGCCCTGAACGTCTTGGGAGTGGGTGGACATGGCCTTTTGGCTTAGTTCACCTGCTCTCATGGGGTCTCCCTTCGGGGGAGTCCCACCTAGTACTTGGAGGGTTCTGTTTCGGCAGTCTCTCCAGGGAAGTTGGGTCCGAGTCGGCTTCGGTTGCTCGGACCACAGTAACTCAGTCCCCGTCTGGAGCCTAACGCCCCGGGGGATCAGGGTTTGGGTCCCTTCTGCACAGAAGGACCACTTGACGTTGCACCCGTCTGCACGTTTTTGTGAACACTCTTTATGTGTGTGCATATTTTTTCTGCACCGGGTGGAGTTTTTGAGTGTGTTTCACACGCCATAGGCTTTTCAAAAAAAAAAAAAATATGTGTGTGTGTGGCACCTTAGGTCACTGATCTCCACATACACCTTTTTAACACCTGCCTCTAGGCTGAGCCTTTTGGCTAGGACCAGGGGAATTTCTGTTTCCTGGCCGGAGGGCCAGCCAACGTATTGCACGTTGGTCACTTTCCACTCGCCTTTCCCACCTTCCTTCTCCCCCACTTTTTTTTTATTGTACCCCCTGTGCGACACGTTACGTCTTCTTTTTGTTGGTGCACTGCACTTTATGTGTGATGAGTAGGGTGCTGGTCCTCGGACCTGCTCTGAAAGTCTTGGGAGTGGGTGGACTTGGCCTTCCGGCTTAGTTCGCCCGCTCTTATGGGGTCTCTCTTTGGGGGAGCCTCACCGAGGGGGGTTCTGTTTCGGCAGACCCTCCAAGGATGTTGGGTCCATGTGGCTTTGGCTGCATTGACCACAGATTACTCTTTTCCCTGCCAGGAGCCTAACGCACCGGGGGATCAGAGCTGGGTCCTTTTCGGAGGACCAATTGACGATGCACCCGTCACAGTTTTTTGTGTCATTCTTTATGTGTGTGCAAAAAACAGGTCTATCTATCTATCTATCTATCTATCTATCTATATATACATAGGGCCAGATTCACGAACACTTGCGCTGGAGTATTTGGATATGCGCCGCGTAACTGTGATGATGCGCCGTCGTTTCTATGTGCCCGTACCCACCAAACTAGATGCGCCCAATAACGGGTCATTTGCGACCGGCGGAACGTTCCGACGCCAGAGTATCGTCAGCGCTTATTTTCGCTGGGCGCATCAGTCGCGCCCATTGATTTCCCCTGCAAATATGCAAATGAGGGATTTTTCCCAATTCACGAACGGATTAGCACCATACGCTGGCTACATGCGCCGCGCGTATCTCGTCCGTCCGGCGCAAAGTTATTTCTACACATAGCTGCTTTATCTTTACTCCAGACGGCCACAGGTCAGCAGGAGAGCAGCTACAGCAGCGTTACCGACGATAAGAGCTAGCTGAGCACCCCCACTTGCAGGACAACACCTCTGTCCATGCTTGTCTGTCAACTTTTACAGCCCTGGGAAGACATCATAGGTCTCCATAGCCGAGATGACGGCTGACAGCTCCTGGCCTTTAGAGTTCAGCTTTCTCCTGTGTGTTTGCGGGGAACGGGAGCAGCCATTTCAGAACAAAAGTAACATCACTGCGGGGAGGGGGAGCAGGATATACTTTAGTGCCGGAATGGCGCTTCTACGGGCGCATTTACACGCCCAACGGAAGGCATTGCGCTGACGTTTCCCGTGCAGTGGTGCCGACGGAAGTTGTGAGCATGCGCACAAAGGGGGCGAGTGGAGCCTCACTCACTGCGCATGCTCCGTGGTTGATGCGCTGAACGTAAGCCTCTGCGCTGGGCTCCGCCCATCATTTACATATGATCACACCCACTTCCACTTGCGTCGGGTTACGCCAGCGCATTATCGTTACTCTGGCGCAAGTTTACGCGCAACTGCTATGTGAATTACAGGACTTGCGCTGAAAGGGTCTTCAGAGTAACGTAAATGAGAAGCGTTACTCCAGAGGAAAGATACTCTCATCTACCTGAATCTGGCCCATACACTTTAAATGTCATAGTGTTCAGAATGGACAATTTTTATTTATTTTGTTGCTTGTAAATACCTAATTTTGTACTTTCTCCTCCTTATTAGCCTAGGCTATTAAGTCACAAGGCTATTTGCAAGGGTTTCTGGGATAGGCAGTAGTCCTTGCAAACCTGACCGAAACCTATTACATTGCTTGTGCAGCACTGAGCATGTGCGAGATATGCAAAGCTCTAAATGCTGTAACAACCTAAGAAAACGGACCTTAGTTTACAGACTAACTTTACTAGAACACATTAAGCTTGTGTATTACAGGGGTATTTATATTTAAAAAGTGAAATTGTGGGTGGAACTCCCCTTTAAGTTGCGCCACCAATATACTGTGTATGTTTATTGCTGGTATAGCTGTTTTGTGTTAGGAGCGCCCTCATTCATGCGTCCCCTGTGTTGTGACCAAGCTGTCATTGACCACCTCTGCTCACTGTTTGCAATCAGAAGCCAGCGGGATTGGCTCCCAATCACGTGACTATAAAGGATGGTAGCTAAAGATGTACTTAACCACTTGCCTCCCAGGCCAATTCTGACATTTCTCTCCTACATGTAAAAAAAAAATCATCATCATTTTTTTTTGCTAAAAAATTACATAGAACCCCCAAACATTATAAATGTTTTTTTAAGCAGAGACCCTAGAGAATAAGAGGGGGGCTGTGGTAACTTTTTATCTCACGCGATATTTGCACAGCAATTTTTCAAACGCGTTTTCATGCTTAACCACTTCCATACCGGGCATTTTCACCCCCTTCCTGCCCAGACCAATTTTTAGTTTTCAGCGCTGTTGCACTTTGAATGACAATTGCACGGTCGTGTAACACTGTACCTAAATTAAATCATCCCCCCCCCCCCCCGCCCACAAACAGAGCTTTATTTTGGTGGTATTTGATCATCTCTGCAGTTTTTATTTTTTGCGCTATAAACAAAAGAAGAGCGACAATTTTGAAAAAAAACCACTATTTTTTACTTTTTGATTTAATAAATATCACAATTTAAAAAAATATATATTTCTCCCTCGTCTTCCAGGACGGCACTGTGAGAGTAGACTGGCTCACCTGACAGGAAACACAATCAAAATGAGGTTTAAAAGGCCCCTCCCCTCCCGTGTGCCTCAGTTCTGATTGTGTTTCCCTTTCAGCGAAACGTTTATTTTTTTCTTGTGACCTAAAGCCTGGGGCTGGTGGTCCCCCCCCCCCCCCGGAGCCCGGACCGCAGGTACTGGGTGCCGTTGGGTCCGGTGTAGCTTGCTACCCCCCCGGGGGGGTTTCCCCTTCGTCTTAGTCCAGGGGGGAACAGGAGAAGACACAGACTCCCCTGGACGCCGGAGCCTCCTAGGAGGGCAGGGCTCTCCAGTGCTCCGAAGAGGCCACATCCTCTCTCCCCCCTGCCTCGTTCCCTACCTTGGAGGTTGGGCTAGGGCCTTCCCCTTCCTGCTGGCTTCGTCCGGGGGTTTGCTGGACCGCATGGCGGGTAGTAAGGCGCCGCTTGAGCGGCGCCAGGAGCATCCGGGCGCCTGTTGATGACGCGCACGGCGCCGTGACATCATTCCGCTCCCGCGCGGCAAGATGGCGGCCCCCACCGGACAAACACTGCAGGCGATCGGGGCGCACTATAAAGCAGCCAGGGAGATAGAGGGGCCTGGCGGCCTCAGAGCGTGTCCATGGAAGACCTTTCCTCGACACAAGACGCTACTATGGAGGAGGACCGTCGTTTTCCTATGGCTGCAGAGGAAACCACCAAGGGTGAGTCCTTCCTTTTTTGTAGGGGGGTTTTTGTCTCCAAAACAACCCCCCCCCCTCCCCTTCCCTAATCCTGTGATGAGGGCTAATGGGCATATGTTTCTCCCTGATATGTTTAGGTGAAGACCCTATTGCCCAGGGGGAGTCCAGCAGAGTGGCTAAGCCTCCTAAGCGTGTTAGGAGATGTGGCAATTGTAGTGACAAATTACCAGTTGAACATAACAAGCCATTCTGTTCTAAGTGCATCTGTAAACTAACAGGGAAAGAGACCTCACAGATTATGAAGCAATTTCTCTCGGTTCAGACCGAAATGCTATCCACCCTAAAGGAGTTTCAATCTTCCCTAAATAGAAAGGACATTGATTCTCCGGTTCCGGGCCCCTCCTCCCAGGAATCCTCTTCTGCCTCCCGTCCGTTTGTACCACTACAGACTCGTAGAGTGTACCCCTCGGATTCTGAGGAGTCCGAGTTAACCTTACGTAGTGAAACCCTGGTTGACAGCCAGGCGGAGGAGGAGGAAGAGGAGGAGGAGGAGGATACCAGAACAGGAAAATATATGTTTCCTGCTGATGATATGGAGGGCCTTTTAGCAGCTGTTTATGCTACCGAGCATATTCAAGAACCAGCAGAGCAGGTCTCAGCCCAGGACAGGATGTACAGGGGTTTAATAAAGCCTCAAACCATGACCATTCCGGTCCATCAGTCACTAAAGGACATTATCCTCAGGGAATGGACAGAACCTGAAAAAAGTTTACCAAGTTTCAAAACTTGGAAACGCCGCCTTCCCTTTAAAACAGAGGTAGTAGACACCTTTTTTAAGGTCCCTAAACTTGATGCCGCCTTGGCACAGGTCTCAAAACAGTCAGACCTTTCCTTTGAGGACACAGGCAGTTTAAAAGATGCCATGGATAGGTGTACCGACACTTCTCTCCGTAGAGCTTGGGAAGCCAATGCAGCCGCCCTTGGGCCTGCATTGGCCTCAGCCTGCGTGGCAAGAAATGCCGACGCTTGGACTTCCAAGCTTCTTGACCATATCCCCAATTCTTCCAAGACTAAGGAGATACGAGATTCCCTCCAGCTTATTAGCGGGGCAGTGGCCTACTTGGCAGACGCAGCAGTAGAAACCATTCGCGCCTCGGCCAAGACTGGGGCCCTTATTAATGCCTCTAGGAGGGCCGTCTGGCTAAAGACCTGGAGGGGTGATATTGCCTCAAAACGCCGCCTATGTGCAC
Source organism: Rana kukunoris (assembly GCA_029574335.1). Taxonomy (NCBI): domain Eukaryota; kingdom Metazoa; phylum Chordata; class Amphibia; order Anura; family Ranidae; genus Rana; species Rana kukunoris. The sequence goes on along the minus strand of CM056051.1, from coordinate 518,286,509 downwards.
TCCCTTTCAAGGGTTCCCTCTTGTTTGGGGAAGCCTTAGATCAGGCTTTGTCCAGGTCTTCCGAGAAGGGGAATAAGTTCCCTTCAAAACCCAAGCAGAGTAGGAAGCGGTCCTTTCGTCCCAACCAGAGAAAGATTCCGGCCCCGGACAAAAGACAGTCCGCCAGTCGACGTTGGGCCTTTGGTAAAGATAGACCAAAGGGGGGGATCCTTTTTTCCAGTCCCAAACCATCCGGAAAGGACACCAAGTGACGGGAAGGTGGGGGGCAGGCTCGCCTGGTTTCTTCCTGCCTGGGAAAACATAACCCAGAGCCCCCATGTACTGCAGATAATCAGGGAGGGTTACCACTTAGAGTTCAGAGAACTCCCCCCCCCGACCTTTCTCCTCACCCACCTCCCAAGGGACTCCAACAAGGCCGTAGGCCTCTCCCAGAATATTGTGAGTCTGGCGGAACAGGGGGTCATAATCCCAGTCCCGCCAGACCAACAAGGTCAGGGAGTATACTCCCACATTTTTGTGGTTCCCAAGCCAGACGGCAAGTTCAGATTGATAATCAATCTGAGACCTCTGAACTCCCATCTCCTCTACAAAAGATTCCGGATGGAGAGTGTTCACAGCCTCAGGGGTCTTTTGTTAGAGGGCGTCTTCATGGCAACCATAGATTTGAGGAACGCCTACCTACATGTCCCGATTTTTTCGGGACATCAGAGGTTTCTGAGATTTGCCCTCGCCTCCGCACAGGGAATTCAGCACTGGCAGTTTGCTGCCCTCCCCTTTGGTCTGGCCTCCAGCCCAAGGGTATTTACGAAGATCTTGGCGGAGGTAATGGCTCATCTACATCTGAAGGGGATCTCCCTCGTCCTCTATCTAGACGACCTCCTGCTTTTCAGTCCAAGTCAGGATCAGCTCCTTTCGGACCTGACCGTCGTCATGACCACTCTGGAGACGCTTGGTTGGATAATCAACAAGCAAAAGTCCTCCCTTCTGCCGGAACAGCGGAAGGTATATCTGGGGGTTATCATAGATTCCCGAGAAAAGAAGCTTTTTCTTCCCCAAGAAAAATTCCAGAGGCTTGTGACGACGATCGGGTCTTTAGTGGCTACAGAAAATCCCTCCCTCAGAGAGATCATGAAGCTGTTGGGCCGGATGACCGCTTGCATTCCAGCGGTCCCCTGGGCCCAACTACACGCAAGACCACTTCAGAGGTTCCTCCTCTCCGCCTGGAACGGAAAGGAAGACACTCTCGATTCCCGGGTCAGGGTTCCGATCCTAGTCAGGGACTCCCTAGAGTGGTGGCTTCACCACCAAAACCTCCTGAAGGGCCGTCCGTGGAGTCAGACCGACCCACTGAAGGTCACTACGGACGCCAGTGCTTGGGGTTGGGGAGCCAATGTACAAGAGCTACGGGCTCAGGGATCCTGGGATCATCATCTAAAGCCGACCTCCTCCAACTATCGAGAATTACTGGCAGTGGGAGAAGCTCTGAGGGCGTTCGAAGGGAAAATTCAGGACAAGGATGTCCTGGTCCTTTCCGACAATGCTACAACAGTCGCCTTTCTCAACAGACAGGGGGGCACCAGGTCCCAGTCTCTCCTGACACTCTCCCTGGAGATCCTGGGTTGGGCGGAACAGAGAGTACCCTCTATTCAGGCAATCCACATAAGGGGAGCCTCCAATCTGGAGGCCGACTTTCTGAGTCGTCAACCCATTTTTCAGGGGGAATGGGAATTATGCCAAGAAACCTTCGACTGGATCTGTCGGCGGTTCGGGGTTCCAGAGATAGATCTTTTTTCCTGCAGGAAAAACAGAAAAGTAAACAGATTCTTTTCCCTTGTACAGGGACCGGGTTCTCTAGGGGTGGATGCGCTGGCCCAGGACTGGAATTTCCGTCTGGCTTACGCTTTTCCCCCGCTGAATCTGATCCCAAGGGTCTTACAAAAGCTGGCCTCCGTGGAGACAAAATTAATCCTAATAGCTCCTTGGTGGCCCCGGAGATCCTGGTTTCCCACTCTGAAGCTCTGGTCTCTAGCTCCCCCGCTTCCCCTTCCTCTCCGAGCGGATCTCCTGCGGCAGGGGCCGATCTCTCATGCGAACCCAGGTTTCTTCAGCCTGACGGCATGGCTATTGAGAGGCGGAACTTGCAGCGGAAGGGCTGCTCGGATAGAGTCATAGATACCCTACTGTCCAGCCACAAGAAGGTCACCAGACACATCTACGCAAAGGTCTGGACAGTCTTTTGGCGTTGGTGCACCACAAAGCGGATCTCTTCTCCCAAAACTCCCGACATCCTGGAGTTTCTTCAGGATGGCGTGGAACTAGGCTTAGCTACTAGAACTCTAAGAGTCCAAGTGGCAGCGTTATCATATTTTTTTGAGAAGAGCCTCTCAGCGGAACCCCTCATCAAGAGGTTCCTGACAGCTAGGGACAGACTTTCTCCTATGCAGGTTTCCAGGGTCCCCTCATGGGACCTCTCCCTGGTCCTGGAACAGCTGACTAAGGCACCATTTGAGCCTATAGACAGCATTTCTGTAAAGTTTCTTACGATAAAATTTACTTTTTTGTTAGCCATCACGTCTGCCAAGAGAGTTGGAGACTTGCATGCTTTTTCTATCAAAGAACCTTTTCTGCGGGTCTTTGAAGATAGGGTTATTTTGACTCAGGATCCTCTGTACCTTCCCAAGGTGGCAACCAGGTTCCATAGGTCTCAGGAAGTTATACTTCCTTCTTTTTGCGCAAATCCCAGCAATGAAAGGGAAGCTTCTTTCCATTGCCTGGATGTAAGACGCTGCCTTTTAGTTTACCTAGAGAGGGTTAGTGAGTTCAGATCTTCCCCTCACCTTTTAGTTAATTTCTCAGGGCAGAGAAAGGGCCAACAGGCAACTAAGGCTTCCATCTCCAGATGGATTAGGCAGGCTATCTCCTTGTCATATACACAGGCAGGTAAACCACTTCCTGTTATTAAGGCTCATTCCACGCGTTCTCTGGCAACCTCCTGGGCAGAAAGGGCAGGAGCTTCCATAGAGCAGATCTGTAGAGCGGCAACCTGGTCCAACCGGAATACGTTCATCAGACATTATAGAGTCGAACTACTGTCTCCTCAGGACCTGAGTTTTGGTAGGAAGGTCTTACAGACAGTGGTCCCGCCCTAAGGTAGGCCTGAAGATTACTTGCTTTTCTCTCACAGTGCCGTCCTGGAAGACGAGGGAGAAAGTACCAGTTACTTACCGGTAGCTGGATTTCTACGATGTCTTACAGGACGGCAGGCCTACTTCCCTCCCTTTTTACTTCTATCTATATTCCTCCTTTTTCTTGGTCTCTGTCTATACCGTGTTCTAAAGAGCGGTTACTTATCTTAAACTGAGGCACACGGGAGGGGTGGGGCCTTTTAAACCTCATTTTGATCGTGTTTCCTGTCAGGTGAGCCAGTCTACTCTCACAGTGCCGTCCTGTAATGTAAGACATCGTAGAAATCCAGCTACCGGTAAGTAACTGGTACTTTTCCTCAGTTTAGGCCAATACGTATTCTTCTACATATTTTTGGTAAAACAATCGCAATAAACGTTTATTGATTGGTTTGCGCAAAAGTTATAGGCCCAGATTCACACAGAAATGGATTATCGTAGCGTATCAGAAATACACTACGCCGCCGTTTTTTACCTGGCTCTACGTGGAATTCAGGTAGATTTTGTCCAGTAAACGACGGCGGCGTAGTGTATTTCTCCCGTCGCAATCCATTTGCGAGAGTAGGGGGCGTGAATCATTTAAAATAGGCGCGTTCCCGCGGCGATCGATCTGCGCATGCTCCGTTCGCAAATTTCCCGCCGTGCATTGCGCAAAATCACGTCGTGACGTCATTCGTTGTTTAGGTAGCGTCGTTTACGGGCGATCCTAGTCCCGAACGAGTTACGTAAACAAAAATAAAAAATAAATAAATTCGAAGCGGGAACGACGGCCATACTTAACATGGGCTACGTAACGTTAGAGCAGCAAAAAGCTGCTCTAACATTGCGTACAAAAAAATAGACGAAAGCGATTGCGAAGACCACTCGTATCTTCGGGAATCGCCGTAAAAAAACATTTGCATATCCCGACGCATCAAAACGACGCAAACTCCTCTCAGCGGCCGCAAATAGATGGCAGCGTAGATCCGAAGGCTTACGAAGACGTAAGCTTCTCGGATCGAAGCCCGAAGCCGTCGTATCATGGTTTGAGGATTCAAACTAGTGATACGGCGCGCAAAATTTGAAATTACTCCTGTCTAACACCAGTTAGACAGGTGTAATTGCTCTATGAATCTGGGCCATAGTGTCTACAGAAAAGGGGATAGATTTATGGCATTCTTATTTATATATTTATTTTTTTTACTAGAAATGGCGGTGATCTGCAATTTTTGTTTCAATAGTTTTTATTAATCTTTTAAGTAGAGGATTAAAGTTCCAACAGGTAGAGCAGCGAACAATCCTCGCATGCTCTGCAAGTATAAAGTCGTAAAGAAAAAAAATAAAATGAACAAAACACAATAAAGAAAAAAATAAAAATAATTCTGGTTAACAAACAAAAAGAATAATAGTAATAATATGGACCCCACTCACAGGATAGGTCCCGAATTGTGGCCCACTGCATAATACAGTTAATCCTGGAGGTCAATCAGTGAACAGTATCAAGACATTGAAATTCTACGGATCTATCTGTATTTAATAGTAAAAAACATTCCAGTAGGCAACACGGTTCAGATAGTTAGAGTAACTAGGTCATTGTATAGAATTCCGATTTGAGTAACTTCACAGCAAGAGAATCTAGGCAGCTTGAAAGCAACAAGTAAGGTTGTGACCGTGACATTGCGGCGGGCACATCGGACACTTTTGACACGTTTTTGGGATCATTCAAATTTATACAGTGATTAGTGCTATAAAACTGCACTAATTACTGTGTAAATGTGACTGGCAAGAAAGGGGTTAACACTAGGGGGCGCTGAAGGGGTTAATATGTTCCCGGGGAGTGGGACTCACAAGGGGTGGAGACCGATGTGTGTTCCTCTGTACTGGGAACACACATCGGTCTTCTCACCTCTGACAGGAGGTGGATCTGTGTGTTTACACACACAGATCCACACTCTTGCCGTGATTCCCGGCGGATATTGAGGCTGCAGATGGGCATCAGGCTGCATTGATTGGCACTGACCATATTTTGCCTCTAAAGAGCCAATATCAGTGCTGAGAGTTCTTGAAAGAAATACAGAGGCAGGATGCTGTGATGTGTTCATAAAGCTAGGTACAGCCCCCCCCCCCAAGACATGATCTGGCAGCATTGCATAGAGAACCACAGAGACCCGGTGATGATGCCACTAATTCTAAAATAAGACATGTAATGAAAACATTTTTTTTTTAAATAAAACAGGTTTTAAGAGGGGGAGGGAACCAGAGAATGCAAAAGATAACCGGATTCATCTTTAAGTGACATTGAATCCAAAAATGAAAAATATTGCAGCTTGTCAGTCATTAAATGCGGTGGCTGCATTCATTCTCTTTTACTTTGGCTTTTTTTCCCTCTGTTTGTCTGTTTAAGGAAGGTGCGCATACTTACTTATTTTCAGCCTGCTCCAGTCTGGTCACATGATTCTGCTCCCCCTATGTAGGCCAGTGGCAGCTGCAGGGAAGAAGAGGGAGCACCGACAACAGATGACCCATAGGAGTCTATGGGGACCACACTGTGACCAGGCTCTTAGCGTTGAGGAGTGCTCTCTCTTCTCCCCTGCAGTCTCTACTGGCTGACACGGGAACATGTGACTGGACGGGAGCTGCATTAATATAGGTGAGTACATCTTTCTTACAAAGGTTAGTGAACAAAGGTGTTAGGAGGAGGGAGGGAGTATTTTTAAGACTAGTTGGTTATAGCCTGGAATTCCACCTATTTTATAAAATGGCTTGTGTGCCAACTGCGCATGTTATTTCAAATTTTGAGGATTTTTTATTTTAAATATTATTATTATTATAATACTATATTATTGTTTATTTAAAATATTAAATACCTGCTTTTGATTTTTATGAGTCCCTAACCCAGTACTGCGCCCTTCAGCCATAGGAGCCCATGCTAGTGCTAGTGTGGCCCTTCTCTTCTACCTCTTTGAGGGCTGGCAGTGCCCCGTGATTTGGTGGATATTTGCTTTCTGCAGGTGAGTGCTGGAAAGATGAGTGTCCTTGAAGGGTAATGGCTTATTGCCTCGAAAAAAAGTGTTGTCCAATCTGGTTGTGGGTGGGACTGTTCAACCCCCAAAATATTTAAAGTGATTGTAAAGTATATACAGTATGTCCCAAAGTGAGTACACCCCTAAGTGAAAATGTCCAAATTGGGCCCAAAGTGTCAATATTTTGTGTGGCCACCATTATTTTTCCAGCACTGCCTTAACCCTTTTGGGCATGGAGGTCACCAGAGCTTCACAGGTTGCCACTGGAGACCTCTTCCCCTCCTCCATGATGACTTCACAGAGCTGGTGGATGATGGAGACCTTGCGCTCCTCCACCTTCCGTCTGAGGATGTCCCACAGATGCTCAATAGGGTTTAGGTCTGGAGACATGCTTGGCCAGTCCATCACCTTTACCCTCAGCTTCTTTAGAAAGGCATTGGTGGTCTTGGAGGTGTGTTTGGGGTCGTTATGTTGGATTACGGCCCTATGGCCTAGCTCTGCTTCACTATGTCACAGTACATGTCGGCATTCATGGTTCCCTCAATGATCTGTAGCTCCCCAGTGCCGGCAGAACTTGTGCAACCCCAGACCATGACCCTCCCCCCACCATGGTTCACTGTAGGCACGACAGACTTGTCTTTGTACTCCTCACCTGGTTGCCGCCACACACGCTTTACACCATCTGAACTAAATAAGTTTATCTTGGTCTCAATAGACCTCAGGACAGGTTCCAGTAATCCATGTCCTTAGTTTGCTTGTCCTCAGCAAACTGTTTGCAGGCTTTCTTGTACATCATCTTTAGAAGAGGTTTCCTTCTGGGGCGACCGACACGCAGACCAATTTGATGCAGTGTGCAGCGTATGGTCTGAGCACTGACAGGCTGACCCCCCCCCGCCCCTTCAACCTCTGCAGCAATGCTGGCAGCACTCCTATGTCTATTTCCCAAAAACAATCTGTGGATATGACACTGAGCACGTGCACTCAACTTCTTTGGTCGACCAGGGCGAGGCCTGTTCTGCGTGGAACCTGTCCTGTTAAACTGCTGTATGGTCTTGGCCACCATGCTGCAGCTCAGTTTCAGGGTCTTGGCAATCTTCTTATAGCCTAGGCCATCTTCATGTACAGCAACAGTTCTTTTTTTCAGATCCTCGGAGAGCTCTTTGTCATGATGTTCTATGTTGAACTTCCAGTGACCAAATTTAACACACCTGCTCTCCATTCACACCTGAGACCTTGTAACACTAACAAGTCACATGACAACGGGGAGGGAAAATGGCTAATTGGGTCCAATTTGGACATTTTCACTTAGGGGTGTACTCACTTTTGTTGCCAGCGGTTTAGACATTAATGGCTGTGTTATTTTGAGGGGACAGGAAATTTACACTGTTATACAAGCTGTACACTCACTACTTTACATTGTAGCAAAGTGTAATTTCTTCTGTGTTGTCACATGAAAAGATAGAATAAAATATTTACAAAAATGTGAGGGGTGTACTCACTTTTGTGAGATACTCTGTATGTGTGTGTGTGTGTGTGTGTGTGTGTGTGTGTGTATATATGTATATATACCCCCACCGGCGCTCCTGGATTATCCTCTTCTCGGTGTGCCACCATAGAAAGCCGCTTCCTATGATGGCACACCTGCAGGCTCGTTCCCGAGCCGCACTGTCTGCATTCATAGACACACACAGCTCAGTCCCACCCACCACTCCTTTGTCACAGAGTTAGACTGACGGCAGTGGGAGCCATTGGCTCAGCAAAGCTTGTGAGAGTAGGGAGAATCTGTTTTTATAGAGACAGGCGTGATAATGGTTATGACAGTACTCTGGCTGGTGGGGCAGGTGTGTTTCGGCAGGTTACGGGAAGATTAGAGGGAGGGCATCACCATAATCCAATGGCTGAAGGTGGGGAAGGGGCAGAGAATGTTGCAGAACAGCAGCAGTAAATTTAAAGGATGTAAGGTCACCTTTCAGGAAAAAATTCATACTAGCAAGGTAACCCCCTTCCCTCCCCCCCCCTTCTTTCAACCAGTTACCTCTATTGGGGATGAGCTCTGCCCATGCCTATGCAGCTGGCATAGCAATCCAGGGATTTTAAATCCCTGCTCTTCTCCCCCTTCTTTTTGTAAGGCTTCAGGGACAGATCAAAGCTTTTCCGATTGCTCAAAGCGATTACGTGCCAGCACTGACCAATCAGAATCGCTCTGATCTGTCCCAGAAGCCCTACAAAAAAAGGGGGAGAGAAGCAGAGATTTCAATTTCCTTGACCCCGCTATGAACCACAAAACCACCTAAAATGGGTGCATAGATCTACAGAATGAATGAATCAGAACAGGGAAATTTTAGCGCTGCAAATCCTCAGGTACAGCTTCTTCTCCAGCAAGGAGAACATTGAGCAGGACTGTGATTATATCACCATCTCTCACTCCGAAACTGATGAGACTAAAGCCTCGTACACACGCATAGCTTTCTCGGAAAGAAAACTGCTGGTAGAGCTTTCTTGCCGAGTAAACCGAGCGTGTGTACGAGGCTTTGAGGTTTCTCTTTAAGAAATCTGCCCAGAATCTCGACGAGAAAAATAGAGAACTTGCTCTCTATTTTCTCGGCATTGTTTTTTTGCTGAGAAACCCGAGCGTCTGTATACTTACCTCTCCATGGAAACCCGCTCATGCTCAAAATGACTTTGACGCATGCGCGGTAGCTTCCAAGGCATAAGTAGGGTGAAGCAAGATGGCGGCGACGGCATCGAATGCGACAAGCGCATGCTCGTCCTAGTCGATGACATCTCCGCGTTCGTACCATTCAAAAGAGCGGCAAGTGTACACTTGCCAAGAATCTCGTCAGGAAAAACTACAGTTTTTTCCTGACGAGATTCTGGGCCTTGTGTACAGGGTTTTACAGTCAGAGCTAGCAGTGCCTTGGATGATCTTGCATCAGGCTGGCCTAAGGCTGCCCAGAGATGAGTCGGTTTTTGTTGTTTAGCCAGCAGGTTGAAAAAAAAACTGACCCGATTCCTCTATGCACACGTTCAAGGTGGATGGGGGGGAGATCCTCCCCACCATCGGAATGCCCTGGTCTATAGCCTGCAACACTGATCAAGCCAGAAATATCCAAATGAGCGGTTGTACAGAAGTTGATCAGTATGATATATGGATCAAAATTCAGCCAGTCCTTGCTAAACCAGCCGGTTGTACAGAAGTCAATCAGTATATGTGGATCAAAATTCAGCCAGTCCTTGCTAAACCAGCCGGTTGTACAGAAGTCAATCAGTATATGTGGATCAAAATTCAGCCAGTCCTTGCTAAACCAGACAAATTTCGATCCATGTATGGCTGGCTTAACTACTTGCCAACCAGCCGCCATCATTATAAGGCGGCAGGTTGGTTCCCATGCGTAAATTGCCGTAGCTGTACGGCAGAGGATTCAAGGGGTATAGGTGGCGCGCACAATCCCTGCCTTACGTCGGAGCCGATGCGCATGGTCGGCAGCCGCGACGTCCGCCGGCCACTCACGATCAACCCTGAGAGGGGCAGAACGAGGATCTGTCAATGTAAACAGAGAACTCCCCATTCTGTCAGGGAAGTAGAGAGAGATCTGCTATTCCTTGTGATCAGGAACAGCGATCTCTCTCTCTCTCTCTCTGTACTCCGTCAGTCCCATCCCCCCACAGTTAGAAACACCTCCCTAGGACACACTTAACCCCTTGATCGCCCCCAAGTGTTAACCCCTTCCCTGCCAGTGTTTAGCTCTGATCTCTGTATAAATGTCAATGGTCCCAAAAAAGAGTCCGATCTGTCCACCGCAATGTCACAGTCCTGCTTAAAATCGCAGATCACTGTCATTCCTAGTAGCAAAAAATTATTATAATAAAAATGCCATAAATATATCCCCTATTTTGTAGACGATTTATCTTTTGCGCAAACCAATCAATATAGGCTTATTGTAGGCTTATTTTACCCAAAAAAATATACATATTCGCCTAAACTGATTTATTTTAGATTTTTTATAGTAAAATTTTTTTTTTTTTTCTTTAATTGTGTAGCTGCTGACTTAATAATCGGACACTCACCTGGCCTTACAAAGCCTCGCTCCTCCCCCCTCCTCTCTGCGGCACCGGCATTGTAACTGTGGCTGGCTGGCATTCGCGTTGTGACTGGCTGGGCAAATCTAGCATGTAGCATGTCAGGGGCTCACCATCACTTAAAGCGCAAGCTCCATTTTTGGGCGGAACTCCACTTTAAGTGGCTAAAGTGGTTGTAACCCTCAGACATGAAATATGAATAAAGCATATCCCAATATAGTGTGTACTTGTCTCTATCCAGCACTAATGACACGTACACACAACCGTTTTTAATGTCATGGAAAAAAAAAGTTTTTCTTGACGTGATTCTTGTCAAGCCTGCCTTGCATACACACGATCGTGAAAATAAAATGCTTGAGCAAAGCGTGGTGACATACAACACGTACGACGGCACTATAAGGGGAAGTACGATTCCATTGGCGCCACCCTTGGGGCTGCTTTTGCTAATCTCATGTTACTGCGTGTTAGTAAAAGTTTGGTAAGAGACGATTCGCACTTTTCAGTCTGTTACAGCGTGACAAATGTGCTATCTCCATTACGAACGCTACTTTTACCGAAGGTGCGCTTCCGTCTCATACTTTATTCTGAGCATGCGCCGGTTTCTAAACACGAACGTGTTTCTTGTCGTAAACCAGCCCGATGAGAAACACGTTGAGAAAATTGAGACTCCTGACAAAAAAAAGAGAGCATGTTTTCTTTTTCTCTTGTCAAAATCTGCAACAGTTTTCTCAACGAAAAACATAAACATGACCGTTTTCCTCGGCAAAAAAGCTCTGCCACCAAGTTTTTTGATGGATTTTGTCGAGGAAACCGGTCGTGTGTACGCGGCCTAACAGACTGAAAATCGTGAATAGTCTCTCACCAAACTTTTACTAACACAAAATCAGCAAAAGCAGCCCAAAGGGTGGCGCCATCCGAATGGAACTTCCCCTTTATAGTGCCGTTGTACGTGTTGTATGTCACCGTGCTTTGCTAGAGCATTTTTTTTTTCACGATCGTGTGTATGCAAGACAGGCTTGACAAGAATCACGTCGAGAAAAACTGTTTTTTTCCATGACATTAAAAACGGTCGTGTGTACGTGGCATAACAGGTTTTCCTGACACCAAGAGAAAAATGGTGACAGGGGAGAGACTTCGAGCTGATTGGCAGCCTCAGCTTTGTTCTTGTTTGCTGTGTGAAGTGGGTGTGTCCCTTCCATCCAGTCAGCTCTCTCCTCCCATTGAACTCTGCCGAGTGTAACATCAGCTCCCCACCCCCTGCTTTCTAGAAGATCAGACAAGCTTTATACATTTAGCAATTTGAATGGAAGCAGAGAAGTGAAGACTGCAGATAAAGAGGTACAACTGATGTAGGAGGATTGGTTTAATCTCTGAGTATTGTCCTTTCACTGGGTATATGAAAGGGTCTACAACCACTTGTAACTTGCACTGTGATTTTTAGGGGGGCTTAAGACAAAATGAATATTTTAGGGTGCTGCTTAGGTTTTCTAGACGTTCCCTGATCTGCTTCAACAAGCTGAGGGCTGTAAATCATTGAACAGGCCATCTATGTAGAAAATGGCAATGTGCTATAATAATTTATATGATGTTTAGTTCCATTCCTCTTCCATTGCTTTCCTTGACGCTGCCCTTCCAGCCCTGGCTGCCCATTGCTCTGCGTCAGTCAGCCTTTCCCTGTTTGTGTCCCAGAAGTGGGAGTGCTTCTCCTATTGGTACATCTTTGGCTTTTGCAGGTACATATTAAGGAGGGGATGGGGGGGGGGCAGTTACAAGATGAAGGATAAAGATGACAAACCGGCTGAAGCATGCAGAGAGCAAAGATGGCATAAGGAAGACGCATTGTAGATGGGGGAGGGTAGAGAAGAGACAATGTAAGAGGATAATGTAGAGGAGATAATCTGTCATTTCTTGCTGAATATCCTCTAGGCAGCCATGACCGCGGATCCTGGTAACCTCCGACCTTTGTTCTCTCTCCGCAGCGCCTTTCCGGCCTTCACCGAAATAATCGTCTTCATCGCTGTGCTTGGATTTAAGCGGAAACCGCTGTGATTTCTTTATACAACCAAATTACCGTTACCACTGGGTACAAGGAGCGAGCTGGATGGGGGGTCATTCGCACTTGAGCACCATTGTGCATCCGAATGCCGGGTCTAAACCTCTTGAAGAGTTTTGTGGTTTTCAAAGGTACAGGTACAGCGCCTTGAAAAAGTATTCATACCCCTTGAAATTTTCCACATTTTGTCATGTTACAACCAAAAATGTAATTTATTGGGATTTTATGTGATAGACCAACACAAAGTGGAAGGAAAATAATAAATGGTTTTCAATGTTTTTTTTTTTTTTTACAAATAAATATGTGAAAAGTGTGGGGTGCATTTGTATGGCGCCCCCCTGAGTCAATACTTTGTAGAACCTCCTTTCTCTGTAATTACAGCTGCAAGTCTTTTTGGGGATGTCTCTACCAGCTTTGCACATCTAGAGAGGGACATTTTTGCCCATTTTTCTTTGCAAATTATCTCAAGTTCTGTCAGATTGAATGGAGAGCTTCTGTGATCAGCAATTTTCAAGTCTTGCCACAGATCCTCAATGTGATTTAGGTCTGGACTGTGACTGGGCCATTCTAACACATGAATATGCTTTATATAAAACCATTCCATTGTAGCTCTGGCTGTATGTTTAGGGTCGTTGTCCTGATGTAATGTGAACCTCTGCTCCAGTCTCAAGTCTTTTGCAGACTCTAACATGTTTTCATTTAAGATTGCCCTGTATTTGTCTCCATCCATCTTCCCATCAACTCTGGTCAGCTTCCCTGTCCCTGCTGAAAAAAAGAATCCCCACCACATGATGCTGCCACCACCATGTTTCACAGTGGGGATGGTGTGGTCAGAGTGATGTGCAGTGTTAGTTTTCCCCCACACATAGCGTTTTGCTTTTAGGCCAAATAGTAGAATTTTTGTCTCATCTGATCAGAGCACCTTCTTCCACATGTTTGCTATGTCCCCCACATGGCTTCTCACAAACTGCAAACGGGACTTCTTATGTTTTTTTTTTCAACAATGGCTTTCTTCTTACCACTCTTCCATAAAGGTCAGATTTGTGGAGAACACAACTAATAGTTGTCCTGTGGACAGATTCTCCCCCCTGAGCTGTGGATCTCTGCAGCTCCTCCAGAGTTACCATGGGCCTCTTGGCTGCTTCTCTGATTAATACTCTCCTTTCCCGGCCTGTCAGTTTAGGTGGATGGCCATGTCTTGGTAGTTTTGCAGTTGTGCCATACTCTTTCCATTTTCGGATGATGGATTGAACAGAGCTCCGTGAGATGTTCAAAGCTTGGGAGATTTTTTATTACCTAACCCTACTTTAAACTTCTCCACAATGTTATCCCTGACCTGTCTGGTGTGTTCCTTGGCCTTCATGATGCTGTTTGTTCACTAAGGTTCTCTAACAAACCTCTGAGAGCCTCACAAAACAGCTGTATTTATACTGAGAGTAAATTACACACAGATGGACTCTATTTACTAATTGGGTGACTTCTGAAGGTAATTGGTTCCACTAGATTTTAGTTAGGGGTATCAGAGTAAAGGGGGCTGAATACAAATGTACGCCACACTTTTCACATATTTATTTGTAAAAAAAAAAATTGAAAACATTGATCATTCTTCTTCCACTTCACAATTATGTGCCACTTTGTGTTAAAATCCCAATAAAATATGTTTACATTTTTGGTTGTAACATGACAAAATGTGGAACATTTCAAGAAGTATGAATACTTTTTCTAGGCACTGTACATACATTAAAAACAAAATGCCTCCTGCGCATTATTGTGATAGTCTGGTATAGTGATGAGTGGAATACGCCATATTCGATTTTGCGATATTTCGCGAATATTTCGAAGAATAATCGCGAATATTCGTTAATATTGAATATTCGTGATTTTATATAAGGAAAATAAAAAATTCGAAATTTCGGCAATGCGAAATTTCGCTATTTTTTTTATAAAATATCACGAATATTCGATATTTACGAATATTCGCTATAATTTATAAAAAAAAAAAAAATTACGAAATTTCGCTAGTGCGAATGCGAAATTGATTGCGAAATTTGAAAAATACGAATATTCGAAATAACGAATATTCGCCGCGATATTCATTTCAAGGCTGACAGTTATAAGGCATGACTCCCAATGGCTTGAGGCATGATGGGACTTCAGCAACACCTGGAGGGCCACAGGTTGAGTTCCCATGGTATAGAACAGGGATATGCAATTAGCGGACCTCCAGCTGCTACAAAACTACAAGTCCCATCATGCCTCTGGGCGTCATGCTTGTGGCTGTCAGTCTTGCTATGCCTCATGGGACTTCTGTAGTTCTGCAACAGCTGGACATCAATTGGCAATTTCTTTTAGCCTTGCTGCCCTCTAGGACTGGGGATGTCCTGACAAAACAAACAAAAGAGGGAGCACCAGCCTAGTGCATTATTCTATTAATTTTATTTTACCAGTTCCCACCCAGGCCAATTTGGAAATTTCTCTCCTGCATGTAAAAATCTGTACAGTGGAACTCTAGTTTACGAGCAACCTAAATCTTGACTCGGTTTGCGAGCAACCTAAATCTTGACTCGGTTTGCGAGTATTGTCTCGCAAAACAAGCAGAATTCAAGCTAATGGGGTGTGCAGCAAGTACTGCATTTGACCAGAGGTGCAGGGGCGCCTGTGAAACGCGGAACGGTTCGGAGCCGCTCTGATTTTTTTCGGAATCACTCGGAAATACTCTGAGGTTTCCGAGCCATTTTTGAGGGTTTCCAAGATCAGTCAAGCTGTCACCAAGTATTTCCAAGGCTCTCCGGTGCCCCCCCACCTCTGGCCACATGCGGTACTGCTTGCCATAGAGGTCAATGCGGAACAAATTATATTACTTTCCATTGACTTCTATGGGGAAACTCGCTTTGATATGCAAGGGCTTTGGATTACAAGCATTCTCCTGAAACTGATTATGCTTGTAATCGAAGGTTACACTGTATTATTTTGCTAGAAAAATACTTGGAACCCCCCCCAAACATTTATATAATTTTTTAGAGAATAAAATGGTGGGTGATACAACTTGTTTAAGTCGCATGGTATTTGCACATCGTTTTATTTTTTATTTTGTTTACAAACACTAGATAATACCTTTTTATTTTTTTTTTTGTTGTTAAAATATAAAAGATTGTTTTTTTTGTTTTTTCTTTACGCTGTTTTTTTCTTTTAACTTTTCATGTTGGTTTTAAATTATTTTTCTACCAATGTCTACTTTTGAAAATTGACTTTTGTATTTTTTAATAAAATGTATGTTTTTTTATATATTATTAAAAGTGGATATATTTTAAATTTATTCTCTGTAACATTTTTTCAATATTTTGTTACCATTTGGAAATATATCTGTCCTATCTCTTTTAGCTTACGCGGTGCTATTCGGTAAAGGTAGGTAGAGACTGATTTGGTTGGATCGTAAGGGACCAGCCAAACTTAGATCTGTGTGTGGCCCTTACTTTTTGACAGAAGTAATTTGGTAGATTTGAAAAGAAACTCACTGTGTATACCCAGCTTAACACAATCTAGGGAAATGTTTGGACCCTCCCTATGGAGATCACACTGTGACCTTGGCTTAACCACTTAAGGACCAAGCCTCCTTCTGAGATTTGGTGTTTACAAGTTAAAAACTTTTTTTTTGCTTGAAAATTGTGATGTTTGTGATACATCACTGTGACCTTTACCCTCTTTCTCCTGATGCATGGGCTAGACTTATTGCTGTCACTGTCGCGATCGCGGCTATACCTCACGTGTGGTTTAAACACCGTTATTACATATGTGGGCGCTGCTCACGTATGTGTTCGCTTCTGAATGTGAGCTCGGCGGGACGGGGGCGCGTTAAAAAATTATTTTGTTATTTTACCTTTTTTGTTTTTATTTTTTACGCTGTTCTTTTACAAAAAAAAATAAAAAAATAGTGTCACTTTTATTCCTATTACAAGGTATATAAACATCCCTTGTAATAGGAAAAAAAGCATTACAGGTCCTCTTAAAAGACCTCAGATCTCATATTTACACTAAAATGCAATAAAAAATAATAAAAATCATTGAGCACCAGCCGCCACTGGTATTATCACAGCGTTACAGTCGGGTAATTTTTTAAGGGAGGACATAGGTACAGCAATGAATGTATATAATGGCAAGGGGTGCTGCGGTGTGCTGGAGGCAGTATTGGAACAAGGTCATCCAGTGCTCAGTGCAAAGATGCCAAACTGCGCCCACCTTTCCCTTAGGGTTAGGGCCAGTGCACCCCCATCCCTGCAATAAACCATTGCTGAGAGAGGTGGAGCCGAGCGGAGCTAAATCTCCAGCCGCAGAGGCTGCGAGCTGTGGATGCTGGGGCGGCCGTGGGCTGAGCTCAGTCTGACGTCACGTCGTCGCATGATCCCGCTCGCTTGGCTCTCAGCCTCTCAGATTGCTTCGGCGCCGGGCCGCTCCGTTTAAAAAAAAAAAAGGCTCCGCTGCTTGGCAGCTAGGCGCCTCTACTCTGCCAGCGCTCGGGTGCAACGGCACACCAGGGGACTCCTCACGGCACACCAGTGTGCCGCGGCACACTGGTTAGGAAACACTGAACTAGAGTATTTGTGAGGATAAACATATAGCAAAATATAAATATGCAAATCATTGTAAGTTGTTATCAATAACATTTATAAAAAAAGACACAAAAATTATAAAATATTAATAGAAAAGTAGTCAAATAAAATACATTATATTATGTATGTATAGTGTGTGTGTGTATATATATTGTGACAGTAGGCAGGTTAAATCCCCTGGTTGCGTCCAAGAGGACAGGTATATTTCTCCTAGATTCAGGCTTTATGCCACTTTCTATCTCTAGGGGGAGTGCTGGGAGTCCTGCTAGGAGGACTTGATTACCCCAGCTGTTTCAGGTGGGCTCGTTAGGGCCTCTTGTAAAAGCTCCCAGCATGAATAGAGTGTCACTCCAAGCTGGAGGCAGACCTGTGTGGACTGTCTGTGCTTTGTGCTGTGTGCGGTGAGCTAAAGCCTAAGTGGCTATTCCTAAAACATTTTAACTCCAGGGAGTCAGGGACTGGGGCAGCACAAGGCTGTACCTAGTTGGTAGTTAGGGACACCAGTGTGTGTAGCAAGCAGGTCAAGTTGACCAGGATTTATTTTTATTATTTCTTTTGTTTTCTGTCATCATTTTTTGTGGTGTATTTAAAATAAAACCGCACCTTTTTGCTTTTCTCCTACCACGGTCTGCTGTGCCTAGTTCTTTTCTGTGTGCTGAACCCTTCCAGGGAATCGCAGACCCGCTGCCAAGCTAGCCCCTCACAGTATATATATATATATATATATATATATATATATATATATATATATATATATATATATATATATATATATATATATATATATATATATATGTATATGTGTGATATTAACCGATTGCCGACTGCCTAACAATGATATACGTCGGCAGAATGGCACGACTGTGCAAAGCAACGTACCTGAATGTTGCTTTGAAATTGCCGCTGTGAGTCCTGTGGACTCGATGTCCGCCGGTGTCCCGCGATCGTGTCACTGAGCTGCAGTACAGGGAGATGCCTATGTAAACAAGACATTTCCCTGTTCTGCCTAGTGACAAGACAAAGATCTACTGCTCCCTGTCAGTGGGAGCAGTGATCACAGTCGTGTCACTTGTAGCCCAGCCGCCCCACAGTTCGAATCGCTCCCTAGGACACATAACCTCTTCATTGCCCCCAAATTTCTTTAACCCCCCCCCCCCTCCCTGCCAGTGTCATTTACACAGTGATCGGTGCATTTTTATAGCACTGATCACTGTGTAAATGACAATGGTCCCAAAATAGTGTCAAAAGTGTCAATAATGCCGCAGTCACGATAAAAATTGCAGATCGCCGCCATTACTAATAAAAAACGAATTATAATAAAATGCCATAAAACTATCCCCTATTTTGTAGAAGCGATAACTTTAGCGCAAACCAATCAATAAATGCTTATTGCAATTTTTTTTTTTACCAATAATATGTAGAAGAATACGTATCGGCCTAAACTGAGGAAAAAATTTTCTCTTCCGTTCATGGACGGACACAGCAGCATTGACCTTAGGGTTATATCACCTTCCTTCCAGGAAAGACTAGGCAGAAAACAGCACTTCAAGTGTTAAAAACACTTCTGCAGTACAGCTCTTCCCAGGGGACATGCCTCCCCGGGTATATAACCCCCACTCTAGTTTTTTTCTGCCTAGCATCAGGAGTAGACTGGCCTCTCTGAGTCCATCTAGTCTGGATTTTTTTGCGATTTTTATTTTTCTATTTTTTTGCTTCCTGCACTTTTGGATCCTAGATTCTACTATCAACTGCCAACTGGGTGACAGGCTGGATCCTCGATCCTTATAGTCTCCCCATGTTCAGCCATCGAGCGTGTGCCGGCCCTCAGCTCAGCTCTGGGTCGTCTACGACATGCCCCATTGCTCCAGGGGTGGCCAGGGAACTTCATGTTCTATGGCACACATATGACCGATCTCTATGGCCTTGTCACAGTGTGTCTGGCCGACTGCCATGCTGTTTGCGGAGGTTGGTTCAGTCAGGAATGCCTCCAGCCAGTGGTCGCAGGACGGGTGAGTAGGCCCCTTGCCTCGGCAAGGTGGTATGGCTGGGGCTTTCCTGGGAGGTCGACTGAGGGTACGCCCTGCTTTCCTCTCTCCCTTCCTCTCCCTCCTTCCCCATACTGGGTGGCGGCTGTTAAGGGGGGGGGGCCCTCCTGGGATTCTGTCACTGCCAGGGTCTGTGTTCTGCGGGGAACAGTTGGTTTGGTGTGGGGAGGGCTGCTGTGTGACTTCTGCTGTGTCAGTGTGCTTTACATTCACGTGTGTGGCCGCCATTTTGCTGTGGCCGCGGCTTGTATAGGTCGCGGCCATTTTCCTGTAGCCCGCATGCTGTTTTCTAGCATACGGTGGCCATTTTGGAAATAGTTTTGGCCTCTTGTGACTGACATAAAGACCGCAAATCGCTTCCTGAGGGACAGCGCAGCACAGCCAGCCTTTTCGGCACTAATCAGCGCTTCTGCCACAGCTACAACTGGGTCGGGTGGTGAGTTCCCCGTGGGGTCCCCTGCTCTGTATTTACAGCCAAGAGGGTGGCCGGTGAGTGTCTGCCTTGCAGTGCTAGGGTGGCATAAGTGTGGGTCAACATGAAGTCTGAACCAGAGGCTTCCACCCCAACCTTGCCGGAGGCTTTTCTCACCAGGATTGAAGCGACTAGTGGCCGGAAGGGGGGTAAAAAACGCCCTCTCCCTGAGCCAGCTTCTGGGGATAGCTCTGACGCAGAACCAGACCGTTCTACTGCCTCCTGGCTCTGGTTCTGTCATGTCAGACGATGCAGGCTTGGCCCACGCGGACAGTGAGGATGACTCTGTTTCAGAGCCGTCGCATGATAAAGCGTTTGTTGGAGCCCTTATCACTGCGGTGCGGGATACTCAAAAACTTGAGGATTTGGCGGAGGCATCAGATTTGCCGGTCCCTTTTGGGTTCCACAAGTCATCCCGTGCCGCGAGAGTGTTTCCTTGTGTTCCATATCTGGACAAACTGTTGTACAGGAATGGGATACACCCCAAAAAGCTTTTGCTGTTCCGAAATGCTTTGCGGTCCGTTATCCTTTTGAGGAGGACTTTTTAAAAAAGTGTGTCTCTCCTCCCTCAGTGGACCCTCCGGGGTCCAGACTGAGTAAAGCCACCACGTTACCTGTGGAGGGGGCTCCGCATTTACGGACCCTGCAGATAGGAGGGCTGAGGCTGTGGCCCGCTCCATGTTCACAGTAGTGGGCTCGGCTGTAAGACCGGTTTTGGCCGGGGCTCTGGTGTCGCAGACACTCACCGAACAGGCAGAGGTCTTGCTGCAAGAGCTTGAGACACAGAATGTTTCCGAGACCTGTCTGGACCTGGCCGACCAGTTGGTACAAGGCCTAAAATTTGTCTGTGAGTCGGCCCTGGATACGCTCCCCTTGCTTTCTAGGGCCTCCGCCTACGCGGTGGTACTGCGACGCCTGCTGTGGCTGAAGTGTTGGTCTGCGGACCAGTCTTCTATAAAGGCTTTGGTAGATTTGCCCTTTAAGGGTGACTGGCTTTTTGGGGCGTCCCTGGATGACATCATAAAGGATGCCACAGGTGGAAAAAGCACTCTGCTCCCACAGTCTGGGAAGGGTAAGGAGCCTCGCCGTAAGCAAGGGCCCTTCTTTACTGCCCCCAAGATGTTTTTTCGCCCGCCCCGTGCGGCAGGAAAAAAATCTTAAGGTACTAAAGCTTCCGCTACAGGGCAAAAGCACACCTGGTACCGCAAGCCTGCAGACAAGCCTGCTTCCGCATTAAGGTCTGCCCCAGCCCGTGTCTCGGGTGGGGGGCCGGCTTTGAGAATTCACGGCTCGGTGGAGTTCTCTTCTGGTCGGCCTTTGGGTTTGCGAGGCAGTTTTCTCGGGGTACAAGATAGAGTTTGTCCGCCAAACAGATTTTTTCCTTCTGACCTCCAGCTTTTTCCGGTTCGCCGGGAGGCTCTTTCAGGGGCTGTCCAGGTTCTATTGGCCAGGGCAGTAATTGTACCGGTTCCTTCAGGGGAACGGTTTCATGGGTTTTTCTCCAATCTGTTTGTAGTCCCCAAGAAGGAAGGCGTCCGTCCAATCTTGGACCGCAAGGCCCTCAATTGTTCTGTCAAAGTGCAAAACTTCAAAATGGAGTCGATTCGCTCGGTGGTGGCAGCGCTTCATCAGGGGGATTTCATGGCCTCCCTGGACCTGCATGTCCCCATATGTGCAAAGCATCAGAGATTTCTGCGCTTTACGATCGGAGAGGACCACTTTCAATTTGTGCCCCCCGTTCGGTCTGGCCTCGGCACCGCGGGTATTCACCAATGTGCTCGCTCCAATCCTAGCCCTGCTGAGGCAGCGCGGGATCCCTATTGTGGGCTACCTGGACGAACTTCTCCTGAGAGCTTTCTTAAGCTCAGAGTTAGAAGAGGACGTGTCCATTACCTGCTAAACCCTACAGGAATTCAGCTGGCTTCTGAACCTCCGGAAGTCCATGTTGGTACCATCTCAGCAGGTGGAATACCTGAGGTTAATCCTGGATTCCTCTGAGGCGAGAGTCTTTCTCCCAATGGAAAAACTTCAGACACTACAGTCTGCGGTGTAACGGTTGACGACCCAGAAGTGGTCGTCACTCCGGTTCTGCATGAGGGTTCTGGGTCTGATGGTGGCCTCTTTCGAGGCAGTCCCATACGCCCAATTCCACACCAGAGTGCTACAGAAGGAAATTCTGTCACGTTGGGACAAGCTTCCTTCGTCACTGGATTACCAGATTCTGGTGAGTCGGCTGGTCAAGTCCTCCCTGGTGTGGAGGTTGACGTCTCCAGTACTTCGGACCGGGAAATAGTTTCTGCCGTGCCATTGGACAGTAATCACGACGGATGCCAGCCTCTCCGGCTGAGGGGGCGTCTGGGGTACCCAGTTGGCCCAGGAGTGCTGCACTCAAGAGTCGCCGCGCCTTCCAATCAATGTACTGGAGCTCCGTGCAATCAAGTTGTGCCTCACCAATTGGTCCCGGGGTCTGCAGGACCGTCCGGTCAGGATCCAGTCCGACAACGCCACAGCCGTGGCATACGTCAATCATCAGGGAGGCACACGGACCTCGGCTGCGGCGAAGGTCGCGCACATCCTTCAGTGGGCCGAACGGTCCGTTCCGGCTCTGTTGGCCGTGTACATTCCAGGGGTACAGAATTGGCAGGCCGACTACCTAAGTCGCCAAACGCTGGACCAAGGAGAGTGGTCACTACACCTGGAGGTGTTTCAGAGTCTGTGCCAAAAATGGGGCACTCCAGACGTGGATCTTCTGGTGTCCCGTCTCAATCGGAAGGTGTCACGGTTTGTGGCCAGGTCAAGAGACCAGTGGGCGGACGTGTCAGACGCTTGGTGGCTCCGTGGGGTCACTATCGCCTAATCTACGCCTTCCCTCCTCTGAAACATCTTCCTCGCCTGCTCGCAGAGTAGAAGCCGAAGGGATACCAACGATCCTGATCGCCCCAGATTGGCCGGCCTGTCCCTGGTACGTGGACCTGGTGCGTCTGGTGGCAGACGTCCCTTGGCGTCTGCCCCTGAGAGAAGATCTCCTGTCACAAGGACCGATCTTTCACCCTTCTTTACAGTCGCTGGCTTTAACGACGTGGCTGTTGAAAGCCAGGTTCTGAGGGACCGTGGTCTATCAGGCCCGGTCATCTCTACCATGCTACGAGCACAGAAGACTACTTCACGTATGATCTACAATCGTACATGGAAGGCCTACATCTCTATGTGTGAAGAGATGAAATGGCACCCCCGTACATATGTGATGTCCCGAATTCTGTTGTTCTTACAGCGGGAGGGGATCAGGCTCTCGCCTTAAGTAAGAGTCAAATCTCAGCTATAGCTGTTTACTTTCAGCGACCCTTGATGGTGCACTCTCTAGTGCGTACGTTTTTACAGGGGGTCCGGCATGTGGCCCCTCCTGTGCGCCCTCCACTGCCTCCATGGGACTTGAATTTGGTCCTCTCGGCGCTCCAAGACGCTCCGTTTGAGGACATTCGAAAGATCCCTCTTTTGACTTTGTCTCAGAAGGTGGTTTTTCTGGTAGCAATTACCTCGGTTAGATGGGTGTCTGAACTGGCGGCCTTGTCCTGCAAGGCCCCCTACTTGGTCATCCACAAGGATAAAATGGTGCTGCGCCCGCAGCCGTCATTTCGTCGGCTTTTCACATTAATGAGGACATTGTGTTGCCGTCCTTATGTCCTCAGCCAAAGAACCAGAAGGAGGCCACTTTGCATTCCTTGGATGTGGTTTGGGCCCTATGGGTGTACTTGTCTGCTAACGGCTCCGATCAGGAGATCGGACTCACTCTTTGTGTCAGTGACTGGTCCTAAAAAGGGTCTGGCGGTCTCGTCTGCCACCATTTCTAGGTGGATCAGACAGGTCGCGCTTCAGGCATATGACCTAAAAGGGCGGGCGCCCCCCTTTTCAGGTTACAGCGCATTCGACCAGGGCGATTGGTGCCTTTTGGGCTTTCCATCATCAAGCCTCAGCATCATCAAGGCGGCAACCTTGTCGTCTATCCACACCTTCTCTAAGTTTTACAGGGTGGATGCGAGTGCATCTTCGGATGCCTCCTTTGGCCGCAGGGTTTTACAGGCGGCAGTTTAAGGTTGGAGTTCCTCTGTTGAGAAACTCTGGTTGTTTGTTTGTTTGGGATGAACCCTGGTTTGCTGTGTGTTTTTCCCCACCCCTCGATATTTTGACACTGCTTGGGGACATCCCTAAGGTCAATGCTGCTGTGTCCGTCCATGAGCGGAAGAGAAAATAGGATTTTTGTACTCGCTGTAAAATCAATTTCTCTGAGTTCATGGAGGGACACAGCAGCCACCCCTCCTTTTGGTTTGTACTGCTTGTTACGAACTAGAGCTGTTCAGTCAGAGTAGGGGGTTATATACCTGGGGAGCCACGCCCCCTGGGAGGAGCTGTACTGCAGAAGTGTTTTTAACACTTGAAGTGCTGTTTTTCTGCCTAGTCTCTCCTGGAAGGAAGGTGATATAACCCTAATGTCAATGCTGCTGTGTCTGTCCATGATTTCAGAGAAATTGATTTTACGGTGAGTACAAAAATCCTATTTTTTATATATTTTTTGGGGATATTTATTATAGCATAAAGTTTAAAATATAGCTTTTTTTTCCAAATTGTTGATCAAATACCACCAAAAGAAAGCTCTATTTCTGGGGAAAAAAAGGGACGTCAATCTTGTTTAGGAGCTACGTCGCACGACCGCGCAATTGTCAGTTAAAGAGACGCCGTGCCAAATTGCAAAAAGTGCTCTGGTCGGGAAGGGGGTAAATTCTTCTGGGGCTGAAGATACAAGTTCATACGTTTTTTTTTTTATAAAACTTTACACATTTTTGCAACTTGCAGAAATACATTCATCCAATCCCTTTGATTTACCTGGTAGATATGTTATTGCGCTATGCTGTTGTGAATCTGCCATGATAGCAGGATCTCAAATTACAAACGTAAATTACTTCTGCAACATCACTAAGAAAAATACTTGGCCCGTACGGGGATCGAACCCGCGACCTTGGCGTTATTAGCACCACGCTCTAACCAACTGAGCTAACCGGCCAATTGATGTGCTACACAAAGTGCATTCAATAGAAATACAAATTTTATCCAAGGTTTTCAGGCATTCATGATATTTTTGTTTTTTCCATCAGTACATAAGATAGTTATTTCCTCATGCCGCATACACACAATCGGGCTTTTGCCCGGCCAAATCACATCGGAGAACAATAGAACATGTTCTATATCTAAACTCTGATGGAATTAATCGGAATTTCCGATGAAAAAACTCAGATGGGGCTACACACGATCGGAATATCCGATGGAAAAAGTCAGATCGTGTGTACAAGGCATTAGATAATGCAAACAAGCTGTAGATTTAGTAACAAATATTTATAGAAATTAAACTATATAATAGAATAACTATTAAAATGTATGTCCCTAATGTGAAAAAAAAAACTGTTTGTTGACGCAGATGCTCAATTTTGGGTCAAACTTGAGATTCTGGGTCAAAACACAAATTTCATCCAGTTTTGCCAACTGTCAGTAATTTTACGAACAGTTTGTAAAATTAATAATTTTTTAATCCTTGAATGTTCGTTACGAACATGCACATTCTAGGACAGGTGCAAAAATTATGGATTTTACAAACTGATCATAAATTTACTGACTGTTGGCAAACCCTGATTTCATCTTATTGTTACATAGTAGGTGAGGTTGAAAAAAGACACAAGTCCATCAAGTCCAACCTATATGTGTGTGATTATATGTCAGTATTACTTTGTATACCCCTGTATGTTGTGGTTGCTCAGGTGCTTATCTAATAGTTTCTTGAAACCATCGATACTCCCCCCTGAGACCACCACGTGTGGAAGGGAATTCCACATCCTTGCCGCTCTTACAGTAAAGAACCCTCTACGTATTTTAAAGTTAAACCTCTTTTCTACTAATTTTAATGACTGGCCACGTGTCTTGTTAAACTCCCTTCCGCAAAAAAGTTTTATCTCTATTGTGGGGTCACCGGTACGGTATTTGTACATTGAAATCATATCCCCTCTCAAGTGTCTTTTCTCCAGAGAGAGTTTAGTGTTCCCAACCTTTCCTCATAATTAATATCCTCCAGACCTTTTATTAGCTTTGTTCCCCTTCTTTGTACTTACTCCATTTCCAGTACATCCTTCCTGAGGACTGGTTCCCAGAACTGGACAGCATACTCCAGGTGCGGCCGGACCAGAGTCTTGTAGATTGGGAGAATTATCGTTTTATCTCTGGAGTTAATCCCCTTTTCAATGCATGCCAATATTCAGAATGCTTTGTTAGCTGCAGCTTCGCATTGCATACCATTGCTGAAAATATCATCTACTAGGATGCCCAGGTCCTTTTACATCCATGATTCTCCCAGAGGATCACCCCCTAGTCATGTTTTTGCCACCCAAATGCATTTTACATTTTTCTACATTGAACCTCATTTACCCACCCCATTAATTTGTTCAGATCTTCTTGCATGGTTTCCACATCCTGCGGATAAGTTATTGCCCTGCTTAGCTTAGTATCGTCCGCAAATACAGAGATTGCACTGCTTACCCCATCCTCCAGGTCATTTATGAACAAATTAAATAGGATTGGTCCCAGCACAGAACACTGGGGGACCTCACTACCCACCCCTGACCATTTAGAATATTCCCCATTTTTACCACCCTTAACCTAGCCTTTATAACCAGTTTTCAATCCATGTACTCACCCTATGGTCCATGCCACGTCTTCAAATGTTAGGTGGCACTGAGAGGTGGCACTGAAGGGCATTGATAGGTGGTACTGGTGGCCACTGAGAAGTGGCACTGATGGGCACTGATAGATGGTAGTGATGGGCACTAATGGGTGGAAACTCATAATTTCTCCAGGAACAGGTCAGTACATGTTGAGTGTATGATCAAACTGCAGCTAACAAAGTTTTCCCTGATTAATCAAGTTCTCAGAGGACTTAGAAAAGACTCCTCACCCACTCGTACAATATGGTACAAAAGGCATGGAAGTTTTGTTCTACAATACATCCAAGTGGTTTTGAGTTAGGCTTAAAACTTGGTGATCTCCATCCTCACTTCCAACTATTCCTCCCACTGATACCAATGATGGGACACTATTCCCCCCCACTGATACCAATGATGGGACACTAGTCCTCACACTGATACCAATGATGGGGCACTATTGCTCCCACTGATATTAATCATGGGACACTATTCCCCCCACTGATACCAGTGATGGGACACTATTCCTCCCACTGATACCAGTGATGGGGCACTATTTCCCCCACTGATACCAATGATGGGACACTATTCCTCCCACTGATACCAGTTATGGGGCACTATTCCCCCCACTGATACCAATGATGGGACACTATTCCCCCCACTACCATGGATAGGGCACTATTCCCCCCACTGACACCAACATCTGGCCCTCCTACAGTCTGAAGGACAGTAAACTGTCCCTTTGTCGATCGCTGTTCTGTGACAGGAGAAGACAGAGATCCTGTGTTTCTGCATAGCAGGAGCACGGATCTCTGTCTTCTTGCAGTATAAGACTGAGTATTAGGGCTCATTTCCACTGGTGTTTTTACAGCCACTTTTCTGAGCGTTTTTTGCAGCTTAAAAACGTCTCTCCATGTTAGTCTATGGCCTCATGCCCACCATGATGTTTTTGAGCTGTAGATGGCTGAGACGTGATGGCTGAAAATGCAGGACCAGTGCGTTCTGAAGCTCCAGCAATAGAGCTGTAAAAACGCCAGACATTAAAAAACTTTCAAAAACGCTGCCGTGGCGTTTTTGAGCTCCAGCTCAAAATGTTTCTTTTTTTTCTAAAATAAACATGGGCAGGCGTTTTTAAGCTGTAAAAAATGCTCAGAAAAGTGGCTGTAAAAACTCCAGTGGTAATGAAGCCTTATTGAATATGTGGGTATAATATGTATGTGGATGAAGTACAGTATATGTGGATTTAGTGGATTTTCATCTCACAGAGGATAGTGCACATAGTTTGTTTTCATTTTAGTTGGTGTCTTGTATTCAGACATCCTGATATAATTATTTTCTCACGAAGCACAAAGATTTTTTTTTTATATATTTAAAAAAAAACGAAAAAAAAACACTACAGTATGTATTTTGTAAGCGAAATCTCTTCAGTCAATGACAACTCCTCTACAGGAACTGTGAGAGGAGAAAGCCTTCTTTTGTTCTTTTTGTTTACTTTTTATTTCAGTATATTTAATATGACTCTGTGGCGCAACGGTAGCGCGTCTGACTCCAGATCAGAAGGTTGCGTGTTCAAATCACGTCAGGGTCAAGTAATCTTTTAAAAGCCGCGTTGACTATTGTCCTCGGTCTGCCTTCAGAATAGAAGGCAGAATACAAATGCTGCAACTCTCAGAATTGTTGTGTCTGTATACAATGGAATTAAAGTCTAAGTTCGCATTTAACCACTTGCTTACTGGGCACTTAAACGCCCAGTACAATTTTCATCTTTCAGCGCTGTCACTCTTTGAATGACAATTGCATGGCCATGCTACACTGTACCCAAATACAATCCTTATAAATTTTTTCACAGAGATAGAGCTTTCTTTTGCTGTTTTTTTTTGTTAAATAAAACAATAACTAGCGAAAATTTGGAAAAGAAAACAAAAAACTGTTTCATAGTTTGTTATAACATTTTGAATACAGGTAATTTTTCTCCTTCACTGATGCGTACTGATGAAGCTGCACTGATGAGGTGGCACTGATAGGCGGCACTAATATGTGGCACTGATAACTGATGGGAGGCACTGATAGGCAGCACTGATCTGTGGCACTGATTATGAGACATTGATGGGTGGCACTGTGGGCACTGGTAGCTGACACTGGTGGGCACAGAATATGCAGCTGGAGCTATCTGTGTGAGAGACCAATATCCCTCTAACAGAAGCCAGCGATCAGCGATTACCGAGCTTCTGTTTACATCACGTGATCAGCCGTCATTGGCTGACAGCTGATCACATGGTAATGGGTCGGGATCGACCCCTTACTCGTATCTGTGATCAGCCGAGTCTTATGATCACAGAGCGTGCTGCGTGCGACCCGCAGGGACGCGCAGACAGCGCTTGCTCGGGAGAATGTCCATGGACGCCCTCCCAGCAATTAAGGCCCGCGCTATAGCCGTCTTTCGACTACAGCGCGGGCGGCAAGTAGTTAAGAAAAAAATTATAAAAAAAAAATTTTGTCTAATGAACTTAGAGTACAATCAGTAGATCATTGGTGCAATGTAGGACTCCTGCAGACACTGCACCCAGCTTGCATGCCCGTACCTCCATACGAGCCGGCAGTTAGAAAGCTGGACGATGGAACTACGAGAGTGATCATTAGTGCCTTTGCAGTTCATTGAGAACTACAAGCCATCTGCTGCAGTAGCAAAGGGGACTCGTAGTTCATTCATTAACCACTTTAGCCCTGGAAGGATTTGCCCCCTTAATGACCAGGCCATTTTTTGCGATTTGGCACTGCATCACTTTAACTGACAAATGCGCGGTCGTGCGACGCTGTACCCGAATAAAATGTATGTCCTTTTTTCCCCACAAATAGAGCTTTCTTTTGGTGGTATTTGATCTCCTCAGTGGTTTTAATTTTTGCGCTATAAACAATTTTGAAAAAAATACAATATTTTTAACTTTTTGGTAAAATAAATATCCCCAAATAAAAAAACATCTGCATCAGTTTAGGCCCATATATATTCTTGTACATATTTTTGGTAAAAAAAAATGCAATAAGTGTATATTGATTGGTTTCCGCTAGGGCTGTGCAAATTAACTTTTAATCGATCGATTAATCTTTAATTTTTTTGATCGATCAAAATCTTTTTGATCGATTAAAAAATTCTTATGACTGGTACTCACCTCTCTGCCGGCTTCTGGGCCTTCAGGGAGTTCTGTCAGAGATCCGGTGACATCATGGACACCGGCGGGGCTTGCCGTGTCCATCTGAAGGGCTTCTTTGCTGTGCCTTCATATCTGCATGCCGGCGGGACCTTACTATCTGCCACACGCAAGCCAGGGCCGTTTTAATAGCATCTTGGGCCCCTGGGCAAAGAAATGCTCTGGGGCCCCTACAATAATGACAGTGCAGGTAAACAGACATCAAGTAGGTAGAAGGCAGACTGCCTCCCCTGTGTATCTATCACTCTCAGTGCCATCATGGGGCCCCCAATTTCGGGGCAGCGTAGGCTCAAGGACCAGCTGCTTTGGGCAAATTGCAGGGCCCCCCAATGCAGCTGGGGCCCCTGGACAGTGCCCAGGTGTGCCCTCTCATTAAGACAGCCCTGACGCAAGCGCTGTTGCACTTCCCTCTATTACTTCCCTCTGTCAACCTGGGATTCTACAACCATCCACTGGGAGTTGTGATAGTTCCCTTCATGGGACATCTACATGCCGATGGAGTGATGTTAACCCCTCCTCATCTGGATTCAGCAGTGGCATCGTTGTACACATTTTTATACCAGTATCATACTTAGCTACAGGTTTTTATGACTGCTTTTGGTACCATTTGGTATTACTCGCACCATTTTTACAGTTTATGTAGCGACATCGATTTTATCTCCAGTGCAATATTTATTTTGTTACCTACTTGAAGACTATAAAAGTTTTAATGCTATTCCCATCGAGCGATGCCTTTGTGTGTTTTTTGTATCCTGCTATCCATTTTTCCAGTGATTGGGATGCTGCAATGGGAATCGGCCTGCAAGGAGATCAGCTAAAAGTAGTTGGATCTGTATGTGTGTTATAATTAATCGAAATTAGTCGATTAATCGATTAAAAAAAAAAACGATTAATCGAACACAAAAATTTTGATCATTCACAGCCCTAGTTTCCGCAAAAGTTATAGTTATAACAAAATAGGGGATATATTTTTGACATTATTATTATACATTTTTTTTGCTAGTAATGGTGGCAATCTGTGATTTTTAGGGGAAGGGATCACCGCTCCAGGTAGATGTGTGGAAATGGCACTCTCCTCAAGGTGTAAGCAACAGGTGCAGGCTAGCTATGACTAAGCACTGTTGAGAGTGTGAAACGCGTCAGTTTTTTAAGTATCCTGCTGTAGTTTGTACTTTTGTCATTTTACACAATAAAGGTGTTTTTAATGGAGTGTGGCTGTCCAGACCTTCGATCTGCGATTTTTTGCGGGACTGCGGCAGTTCGAACGATTGACACTTTTTTGGGACCAGCGACATTTATACAGCAATCCGTGCTATAAAAATGCACTGATTACTGTATAAATGACACTGGCAGGGAAGGGGTTAACACTAGGGGGCAATCAGATGTGGTCATTTTGATTAGCTCAGCATGAAAAAAGCTTTCCTTAAGCATTTCAGTCCCTGGTAGTGCAACTGAAACAAACAATCCACCATGGGTGGCAAGGCATGCCCTTCTGCATAGTAACCACTAGAGGGTGCTCCCTCAGTACCGTACTTAGTACTCAGTACTCACTATTCAGACAACGCCTTGCATTTTCCTCAAAGAATGCAAAGCATTCTTTGATTAAATGAGGTGGAGATTGTTGCATCACCCCCCACACCTTGTCCATTTAAAAAATCTATAGATTGCAATCTAAAATAAAATAATTTACGCAAGACAATGATGCCAAAATAAATGTATGCATTACCCTGTTATCCTCGTTTATGACAAGGTTATTGCCACATAAGCAGGCTTGTCGTGCCAATGAAAACCATGCTGTGATTCATAAGGGATGTACAAGAGCCAAAGTAATTTAGCCAAAACTTAAAGTGAGTCTGTGAACTGCAATAATAAGCACCAATGTCTTAAGTTCTTACATTTTATCTGAAAGGTGTGGTATTTTTTGTTTTATAATTATGTTATGTACTAAAAAAAATATTATGTGTGCTATTCAGCAAAAATGTTAACAGGGCTCCATAGCTCAGGGGTTAGAGCACTGGTCTTGTAAACCAGGGGTCGCGAGTTCAAATCTCGCTGGGGCCTAGCTGTGTTTTTTGCCAACTGTATCTTGTATAATATTATAATAATAACAACTGTATAATAATATTTTTGCAGAAAACTCCTGGATTCTTAGAGTCCAAGAGTCTTAAGGTCAAAGGCCTTTCAATTATAATAATAATCTTCTTAAAAATATTGACATAGGCATTATCTACTACAAACACTGGCAGGACTATTTTTTAGCTGCGTGCTAATGTCATATCTAATGTCAGGATACTCTCTTTTCTACGTGGCCTTATAGTAGGAAGATTACTTTCACACGTGAATCACATGGTTTGTATTAGACTTGTGCAATTGGTTTTGTTTCATAGGTTGTTTTTTTTTTAATTTCAACACATTTGTTAATTTGGAAGTATCCGCATTAATGAAAACCCGTTTAACAAACTTTTCCAAATATTCGTAAACTAGAATTCGAAAAAAAAATCTTGAACTCAGAAATAAAAAAAAAAATCTGAAATTCAGAAACTCAAAAAAAATCTGAAATTCGTAAAAAATCTGAAATTGGGAAACTCCCAAAAAATCTGAAATTCAGAAATTTCTAAAAAAATAAAAAAATTTTTTGTAAATTTGTAAATGAAAACAAAAATTAAATTCGGAAACTCCAAAAAAAATCTGAAATTCTGAAATTTGAAAAAAATCTGAAATTCGGAAAAAAATCTGAAATTCGAAAACCCGAAAATCTAATAACTAACTAATAATATCTGAACAATTACTAGCTATTAAATTATAGGTAATGGATTTTACTTTTAAATTTGGCTGTTGGTGACATAAAATAATTTTTTCAAAGTTACAAATTAACCAAAATAACGAATGCCGTATCTAACAAATTAATAATAATAAATTACAATACTAATAATGAAAACATTTTATTATTTTTTATTATTAATTTGTTCCGTTCCATTTGTTTTGATGCGGCACTTGTTATTTTGGATAATTTGTAACTTTGGATAAATGCCTCATGCACAAGATCGGAATTTCCATTGAAAAAAGTCCGACTGACTTTTTCCATCGGAAATTCCGACTGTGTGTATGCCAATCTGCGTTTTTCCATCGGATATTCCAATGAATTCCATCGGAGTTTAGATAGAGAACATGTTCTCTTTTCCTCCGATGGAATTTCGTTGGAATGTGAATTTGGTTGGACAAAGGTCTGATCGTGTGTATAGGGCAGGGGTCGACAATATCCGGGAGCCAGGTCGCAATTGCAACAAGAATTTGTGACCTGACCTGGCGCCCGCTGGTAATTGAGGCCGCGCCTTTGCGGCTTACAAAGTCGCAAAGCCGCGGGCTAAATTACCGGCCGCTGCGGCCTGCCGCGGGAGCGTACGGAGGCACAGGATCCAGTTTTTCCGTGGGCCACCACCTCCCCCGCCGTGCGATCGCCCGCGATGGCCGGTAATTGAGGCTGCGGCCTTGTGAAGTCCCAAGCTCTTCCTTCTGTGAGCTGGCGCCATCTGGTGGTGGCCGTTGGCATTACAAGTTAAACAGCAATTGTAATGTGTCATTTTTCACTATTTTCACTGCAATCTCCTTCCCTCTAATTAGAACCCCCAAACAATTTTTATATATATATATATATATATATATATATATATATATATATATTTTTTTTATTATTCTAACACCCTAGAGAATGAAATTGTTGCAATACTTTCTGTCATGCTGTATTTGCGCAGCGGTCCTACAAGCGCACTTTTTTGGGGGGAAAATACACTTTTTTTTAATTAAAAAATAAGACAACAGTAAAGTTAGTCCAATTTTTTTATATTGTGAAAGATAATATTACGCCAAGTAAAATGATACCTAACATGTCAAGCTTCAAAATTGCACCCACTCGTGGAACGTTGACAAACTTTGACACTTAAAAATCTCCATAGGTGATGTTTAAAAAATGTCTACAGGTTACCAGTTTTGAGTTACAGAGGAGGTCTAGGGCTAGAATTATTGCTCTTGCTCTAAGGATCGCAGCAATACCTCACGTGTGGTGTGAATACCGTTTACATATGCGGGCGCTACTCACGTATGTGTTCGCTTCTGCGTGCGAGCTCGTCGGGACGGGGCGCGTTTTCTGGCTCCTAACTTTTTTAGCTGGCTCCTAGATTCCAAGCAAATTTGTCAAACACTGGTATGTGGGATATTACAGTGAGGAAAAAAAAAGTATTTGAACCCCTGCTGATGTTGTACGTTTGCCCACTGACAAAGAAATGATCAGTCTATAATTTTAGTGGTAGATTTTACCATTAAAAATATCCAGAAAAACGCATTTAAAAAAAGTTATCAAGGGTTTCGCATTTTAATGAATGAAATAAGTATTCGACCATTTTGCAAAACAGAACTTAGAACCTTGTGGCAAAACCCTTGTTGGCAATCACAGAGGTCAGACGTTTCTTGTAGTTGGCCACCAGGTTTGCATCTCAGGAGGGATTTTGTCCCACTCCTCTTTGCAGATCTTCTGCAAGTCATTGAAGTGGAGGTTCTCCTAAAAATAAACTTTTAACATTGTATTTATGAGATTAATGACAATTAGAATCGGCTGTTTTTAAAAAAAATACGTCCGTACATACCGTTTCCTATATGTATTCTCATCGCCGCTTCCGGGTATGATCGTCGAGGCTGGGTGTTCCTAATTGATTGACAGGCATCCGACCAACGCATACATCGCGTCACGAGATGCCGAAAGAAACCGAACGTCGGTGCGGCTCTATATGGCACCTGCGCACCGACGTTCGGCTTCTTTCGGCATCTCGTGACGCGCTGTATGCGTCGGTCGGATGCCTGTCAATCAATTAGGAACGCCCAACCCGACGATCATACCCAGAAGCGGCGATGAAAATACTTATAGGAAACAGTATGTACGGACGTATTTTTTTTTTTTTAAAACAGCCGATTCTAATTGTCATTAATCTCATAAATGCAATGTTAAAAGTTTATTTTTAGGTGAACCTCCACTTTAAGGTTTTGAGGCCTCGAACCTTCAGCTCCCTCCACATATTTTCTATAGGACTAAGGTCTGGAGACTGGCTAGACTACTCCAGGACTAGGGATGAGCCGAACATCCCCGAGTTCGGTTCGCACCAGAACCATCGAACATTTAGAACCCCATTGAAGTCTATGGGACTCGAACGTTTGAATTCAAAAACGCTAATTTTAAAGACCAATATTCAAGTTATTGTTGGAAAACGTCTTTGAGAACCCGGGTCTTGCCCCAGGGGACATGTATCAATGGAAAAAAGTTTAAAAAACGGTTGTTTTTTCAGGAGCAGGACTCCTGAAAAAATGACCGTTTTTAAAACTTTTTTTTCCATTCATACATGTTCCCTCGGGCAAGACCCAGGTTCTGAAAGACGTTTTCACAGGCAAACTATAGACACCCAGCAGGTACAATATTTAAAGGAATTTTTCATTTTTTTCTTCTAAATAGCTTCCTTTACCTTACTGCAGTACTGGTTTCATGTCCTTATTGTTCGTTTTTGCTTTGAAGTTGCTGTAATCCTGCCCTGTTCTCCACACTTCCTGCTTGTCTGTTTCCTTATAACCACAGTGCTGGGAGCTTTCTCACGGTGGTCTGAGCTGTCATTACTGTGTGTCTAAAACTTCCCAGAACCAGATTAATTTTAAAAACAAAACACTGCCCTGGATTTGTTTGTTTTTGTTCTGTGTCTATTTCTACTTCACAGAAACATGAAGCCAGTTCAAAAGTGAAACTAACCTGCAGGCACAACATATGATTGATTTTTATATATTTTTAATCATTTAACTTTTATGTCTCTATACCCTGTAAACAGTCATTTCAGCAAAAAAATTTTTTTCCTTTAGTGACCCTTTAAGCATCATTAAAATCACTGCTCCAGGAGCAGTGATTTTATTGATGCTTAAATTAAAAAAAAAGAAAAATTCCTTTAAATATTGTACCTGCTGGGTGTCTATACCTGTGATAATATCTTAAAATGGCACAATCACCTGCCTGCCAGTAAATTAGGAAGAACTGATCTAGCTAAGCTATACAGTGTATAAATATATGTACAACTCCTAGGGATGTATATATATTCTCTACACACTGTAAATTAAGCGGACTAGCCTGCCTGCCTGCTCTATCTAGCTATCTAAAAAGACAATCTCTCTGCCTCTCTGACTGCTTTCATTAAAAAGCCGGAACACACTACACGAGGCCGCCCAGCAGGCGGCCTTATATAGTGTGGGGCGTGTGCTAAAGCCCTGAGCCATAATTGGCCAAAGCCACCCAGGCTTTGGCCAATTATGGCTCTTCGTTTTTTGCGCGCTGTGATTGGCCAAGCATGCGGGACATAGAGCATGCTTGGCCAATCATCAGCGCGCAATGCCGCAGTGAATTATGGGCCATTTTGCGTCACCTGAATTTGGTGCGAACGACCGCTTTTGTTCGAATTTCGTCTAACGTACGAACAGACAATGTTCGAGTCGGACCTTAATGTGCTTCTTCTTGTTTTGGGACACTGTCATGCTGGAATACCCATCCATGACACATTTTCAATATAGATCAGACAAAAATGAGGGACAATTGAGGAGGAAAGATGGACAGAGGGACTTTTTTCCAAATCAGGGACAGCACCTCAAAATCAGGGACAGTAGGGAGCTATGTGTTCAATATGCAGAAATACATTCATCCTATGGGATAGAGGCAAGTCAGATTTCATGCATGTCTGTAGCACTTCGCGAGAAAAATATTTGGCCCGTACGGGGATCGAACCCGCGACCTTGGCGTTATTAGCACCACGCTCTAACCAACTGAGCTAACCGGCCAACTGCTGAGGAGTCATTTAGGAGTTTTATGAAAATGATTACCTTCCGCAAGGTTGTATTATATTGTGCTAGATTTTGTGTTTTGTGTCTTATCAATAATTAGAGTAGTTATCAGCTGATGATACACCTGCTTCATGACTTGTGAAAAAAAACTCAGGAGCTGCGCACTAAAACACTTCAGCAATTTGTTTAATGTCCCCACAGACAACTCAAGTCCCAACAACAGTGAAAAAGGCACAGGTACCAGTACCAAAATGTTAGAACAAAAGGGGAAAGGGAACTGGGATTATGATTATGCCTAAGCAGTAGAAATTACAAATGGCCAGCACCGAGACCGTCGAATGGCCATCCCGGCCTGGTCTCTTGTGTTTGTTTTTCGCGGGGGTAATTTCAGGTTGGAAGATATGAGTCATGTTAGGCTGACAGTTCAATACATTGAAAGATGTAGAGGATTACATTTATAATAATAATTTGTATGTTTTTTATGACTATTTAACATGTTGTATTCTTGCCTTTTTAGAGCCATTTATACAATACTGGTTACTACTATTTCCCCTGAAGAAATCAATGTTTGGCGAAATGTGTAGGGATTATTGAACTGTAATCGTAGTAGGCCATTAATATCTTGGCTAGAAGAAGATCCTGGACTGCCGCACTCCTTAAAGGGGTGTTCCACCCAAAAAAACGACCTTAGCTTACTCCACTCCTCACCCCCATACATGCCACATTTGGCATGTAATTTTTTTGGGGGGGGAGTGGGGGCTTCAGTAGGAGTGGGACTTCCTGTCCCACTTCCTGCTTCCGCCGAGGGGCTGGTTAGGCGATTAAGCCTTAATCGCCTACACCAGCCCCTCCCTGTAGGCGATCACATGGGACACTGACAGGTCCCATGCGATCGCCTCTCCAATCAGCGGCGAGCCGCGCCGCGCACACATGCGCAGTACGGCTCGCGCATGCGCAGTGGGTGCCCGGCCGTGAAGCCGAAGGCTGTCACGGCTGGGTGCCCACAGTCAGGATGGAGACGCCGGCCGGGCAGGGGGGAGAGGAGCGGAGCCCCGGTCGGCGCGTCGCTGGAACGCAGGAGCAGGTAAGTGAGTGTTTATTAAAAGCCAGCAGCTACACTTTTTGTAGCTGCTGACTTTTAATAAACACAACTTAGGGCTGGAACACCCCTTTAAAACAAGGTCTTTATTGTACAAATAATAATAATATCTTGGCCAGTATTAAATGTATACTATTGCCATGCTGTTTTCATGCACCTATGAATGTATTGTATGTCATAAACAATTTTGTATAAAAATATGAATATTTACTACCATTTGTAATTTCTACTGCTTAGGCACTGTCAAAAACCAATTCCCTATCCCCTATCCCCTTTTGTTCTAATAAATACTCAGGGTGAGGAAATTCAAATGTAGGCTCCTATACCTGTACTTGGAGCAGAAAAAAAACGAATACATTTGCTCTCCAACAACTAAGGCTCCATCACAAGAAAGCCGTCCATCAGCTCTAAAAAATGGTACAACTCTTTGAAGCAGAAGGCCATTTATATGCGTTATGTCAGCATGACGGGGTTAAAAAAAATTGACCTATACAGGCATAGCCATGAGAAGTTAATGTATGTTTATGTTTGAGAGAATGTTAACAGGGCTCCATAGCTCAGGGGTTAGAGCACTGGTCTTGTAAACCAGGGGTCGCGAGTTCAAATCTCGCTGGGGCCTAGCCTACTTTTGGCAACTATATTTCGCATAGTAACAGAAAATTTTCCAAAATTACCCAAATTTTCCTTTCACTGGGCCAGTCCATGACAAGATGCATGTCACAGCATGCAGCCATGATTGCACCAGAAAAAAATGGAAAATTGTCTCAAATACTTACCCCAATTTTCCCTTCTTGGCCCCAGTTCCCAGCAGCATACTACCCTATGTATGGCCATGCTTGGGCCAGGAAAATCAGTTTCTTGATTAGTCCACAGGAATGTTCAGATTATAAATGATAAAAAGGCCTTTAGATTACGAAAACCTGGAAATAGTGACATAGGAATTATCAACTGGAAACACTAACAGGACTTTGTGTTGAAGCAAAATTAAATTTGTGGTGAAAATGTGATATCTTATGAATTATAGGATGCTAATTTTCTGAGTGATCTTGTATTAGGAAACTACTTTCGCACTTGAATGACATAGTTTGTATTTGGAATCTTATGTAAGCCCTGGATGTCCCTCATTTTTCACAAAAGTGACTGCCGGCACTCCGGCAGCTGCTCCAATGTACAATTACATGTCATTGATATGTAGACAAAGGGATGACCTTTCATCAGTTAAAGTAACCCAAAAATAGATAAAAAATGTTTTTCTATTTTCCCCTTATTAACCGGTAATTTTACCCTAGTCAGCCCTTTTTATTTCCTTCCTACCCTTTTTTTCCCCTAGTTATTATTTTTTCGAATAAATTTCATAGTCTTATAGTCGGTAAGGCTGAAAAAAGACAATAGTCCATCCAGTTCAACCTGTGTAGGTGTTATGTGTGTCAGTGTCTATAATGATTTCCCATATCCCTGTATGTTGTGTCCATTAAGATGTATATCTAAAGCCTCATACACACAATCGGACAAACAAACTTTTCCATGGCATTTTGTTTGAAGGGCATTGCATACTAGGGATGAGCTTTGTGTTTGATTCGAATGTATGTTCGACTCGAACATTGCATGTTTGACCGTTCGTCATAAATACGAAACAAAACCCGAAATACGAACAAAACGGGTCGTTCACGCCAAATTGGAGTGACGCACCACGGCCCATAATCCACTGTGGCATTGCACGCTGATGATTTACCAAGCATGCACTATGACCCGCATGCTTGGCCAATCATAGCGCGCAAAAAACGGAGAGACATAATTGGCCAAAGCCAGGGTGGCTTTGGCCAATTATGGCTCAGGGCTTTAGCACACGCCCCACACTATAAAAGGCCACCTGCAGGGTGGCCTCGTTTAGCGTGTTCCAGCGCTGGTTACAGATCAGGCAGAGAGAGAGAGAGAGAAAGATTGTCTTTTTCTAGCTAGATAGAGCAGGCAGGCTAGTCAGTTAAATGTACAGTGTGTAGAGGATATATATACATCCCAGGAGTTGTACATATATTTATACACTGTATAGTTTAGTTAGATTACTTCTTCCTAATCTGTCAGGCAGTTGATTGTGCTAGCTGCAGTGTTCTCACATGTTGTATTGCCCGTGTGCTCAGTGCACCTAAACCAACTTGCAGTATACTGCAAGTTTGCGCATTACTTTGCAACTGAACCCACTTGGTGGTGCATAGTGCAAGTGTGCTTATTACTTTGCAACTGAACCCACTTGGTGGTGCATAGTGCAAGTGTGCTCATTACTTTGCAACTAAACCCACTTGGTGGTGCATAGTGCAAGTGTGCTTAGTACGTAACTTGACTTTGGACTTTATGGTCAGTGTAGGAGTTTGTGGGTTAGATATGGGGAGAAAGCTTAGTAAGTAGTAGAGGCTTGACTGACATTAGCTTTTTTTGCTTAATTTTGACTTGCAGAAATAATGGAGGCCTTCAGGGAACAGGAGTTCTTCACAGAATTTGTTCAAAGGGGCCCCAGATGGCAACCCCCCTTTTTTCTAGAATTTTTATTTTCCAAAGAAATAATTTATTCAGCCAAGATCTGGCATTGGAATGCCCCCCCCCCCCCACCCCTAAAATAATCAACATATTGTTGCCGCACAGCACATGCGCTTTGGGGGGCCAAGCCTGTATGGCCAGGCTCACAGGCCGCCACTGGAACATCAATGGCCTCATCAGGCACAAGTGTCATGTAGTTTGTTGAGGGTTTCTTTAGGAAATTGTGCAATATGCAGCAGCAAAGTATGACATGGTTCAGATTCTACTTAACAAACCTACAGTCCTTGTCTTGTTTGCACCGCCTGTACATTGCTGTATACTGCTGTTAAAAGTACATAGGGCCAAAGGATCTTGTAATGACCTGGGGGAGTAGTGGCAGGGAAACCCATGCTATTTTTTTTAGTGATTTTCATCCATATTGCAGGGACCAAGCATTACATTAAAGCCGCAAGAAGTATTAAATTACTTTTTTCTTATAATAATCTCATTTTGTGCAGGTACAGTTTTAAACACGTGCCACCTCACAGGCATACTATAGACACCCAGCAGGTACGATATTTAAAGGAATTTTTCATCTTTTTTTCACTTTAAGCATCATTAAAATCGCTGCTCCTGAAGAAACTACCGTTTTTAAAACTTTTTTTTCCATTGATACATGTTCCCTGGGGCAAGACCCGGGTCCTCAAAGAAGAAGAAGGGGTTAACAACTAGGGGGCGCTAAAGGGGTTAAGTGTGTCCTATTGTGTGTTTCTTACTGTAGGGGGCGTGGCTGGACATGTGATGTCACTGATCGCCGTTTCCTATGACAGGGAACAGACGATCAGTGACAAGCCACAGAGAAGAACGGGGAAAGGTTTGGTTACACTCACCTCTCCCCGTTCTTCAGCTCCTGTGACTCGATCGCAGGACACCAGCTGCAATCGGGTCTGCGGCTCCCTCGGGTGCGGTCACGCACTCATGACCCACGGCTGGGCTCTTAAAGGCGACGTACCTGTACGTCCATATGCCCAGCTGTGCCCTTCTGCCGTATATCGGCGTGAAGGGGTCCTTAAGTGGTTAAAGATATCCATACTCCCTGCATCCAGCACCAATTGTGGGAGAGAGTTCTGCATCCCTGTTACCCTAACAGTAAAGAACCCCCTACACAGAACTGAATGGAAAACTCCAGATCTGATCAGAGATTTATAAAGTGTTAGAATTATAGTTTTGGAGTATATCCCTTTTTTTATGCATGCTTATATTCTGCCTGCTTTGGCAGCTGCAAGCTTGGCACTGCATGCTGTTGCTCAATCTGTCATCTATAAGCACCGTTTGATCCTTCTCCATCCTTGATTCCCACAGCTGATCCCCACCTGGTGAATATTTTTCATTTTTTTGGTTTTGCCCCAAATGCATTACTATACATTTCTCCACATTAAACCTCATTTGTCATTTGTCTGCCCACTCTTTTATTATGTTCATGTCATTCTGCAAACTTTACATGTCCTGATTTGAGTTTATAAGTCTGCTTATCTTTGTGTCTGAGACTGAAATAGTTATCCCATACTCTATATCATTTATGAATATGTTGAATAGAATTGGTCCCAACACAGAACATTGGGGTACCCCACTCGCCACTCCAGACCAGTCAGAGTACATGTTGTTTATCACTACCCTTTGGACCTGTCCCTGTAATCATTTTTTTACCCAAGCACAAACAATATGGTCCAAGCCTGCGGACCTCAGCTTGTCATTTTTTTTTTATGGGGGGGGAGTTGTATAAAATGCTTTTGCAAAGTCCAGATACACCACATCCACAGGCCTCTCTATATCTAGATTGCTGCTTACTTCTTGGTAGAATGTTAGCAGATTGGTCTGGCAGGAATGTCCTCCCATTAACCCATGCTGATTACCACTAATTATATTCTTCTCCTCAGTAAAGCTTTGGATATAATCCCTAATCCACCCCTCCAATAATTTACCCACTATTGATGTTAGGCTGACTGGCCTATAATTCCCAGGAAAAAGCCTCTGTGTTTTTTTGAATATTGGTACCACTTTAGCTTTTCTACAGTCAGCTGGTACCAATTCTGTCAGTATGCTGTCAACAAAGGTTAGGAACAATGGCCTGGCTTTAACTTGACTGTTCTCTGAAGACTCGCAGGTGTAAGCCACCTGGTCCTGGTGATTTATTTGTGTTAATTAAGTTTATTGAGTCTTAAGTTGACTCCGGCCTCTGTTAGCCATGTGGGTATGTCACTGTCAGTAAACCCTTATTTTTCCTGCGTAAAAACTGTGGAGAAGAAGGCATTTAGTACAGTTGCCTTCTTTGTGTAATCTGTAAGCATCCTCCCATCCGTGTCTTTTAAGTGTGCAATTTTGTCTTTTTAATGTTAATATATATTTTCTGCGGATTGGGATTCACTATTTGATATCTTTGTTTAATATGTCCCTAAAGAATTCCCATTTCTCTTCTGTGTTCAATGATTTCAGAATTTGGTCCCAATTAATGTCATATAGCAATGACCGTAGCTCAGAAAATTTTTCTCACTTTAAATGTTGTGTTTTTGTACTACCATATGCCTCTTTTGCCTATGATTTATGGTATACGCGATCATCCTACGATCACTAGATCCCAAGTTATCGCGTATCTCCACATCTGAGATCAGACTTAGATCGTTTATAATTAATAGACCTAACAGGGCATTGTTTCTAGTTAGGGAATCCACCTTTTGGGACATGAAGTTGTCCTGTAAAACATTCATGAAGTGACGGGCCTTTAGTGAGTAAGCTGTTCCCTTTGCCCAGTCGATATCCGAATAATTGAAGTCCCCCATTATGATTACATTATCCTGTTTCCCTTCCATTTATAACTGAGATAGTAATTCTAGCTCCTCCTCCTCCTTCATGTTGGATGGCCTATATTATACTCCCACTATTACCGGACTCACCAAAGTGTTCTGTGATTGAACGAGCTAGGCTGGATAAATGTATGCAGCGCCCTCTTGCTTCCAGCATGGGCACTACGCTAAAAACTAGTTGACTGGGAGAGTTACCTTGCTCCTGGTCGTGATTTGTTTAGGTTAATGGCCTGTGTCATTCTGGAAAGGTCCACTGGCTCGGACTGCATTCTGGAGATGTGAGTATCATCTTTTGCCGGCAGTGGGAACCAGAGGGATTTCTCGCAGATGGAGTCTTCCGCAGCAGGCAATTGGAAAGGGTTTTTTCCGCTGGGCATGCTGGGGAGGGGTATATCTGGGATGGAGGTCATGTGTTCTGGGTTCTCTTCCTTCTCCTGCGTGGGGTCCCGGAGCTGGGGTGCGGCACCCACTTTCAGGGTGTGCGCATCCATGGACCCTGCCAGCGTGGCCCACCTGGCCAAGCTTCCAGGCCTTCCTGAGTCTCAATTGGAGACAATACTAAAGGGGCCCCAGTGACTTACTGGGTTCCTAATGCCGTAGAGAGGATCCGGTACCTGGGCCATAGACAGGTATGCTCTGCTGTCACCCGGTGATTTGTGCTGAGATAACTGCTGGGAGGATTTGCTCTATTCGGACATTTACAAACTATCTAAACTACACTGGCCTGTGGCAGAGGCCTAGAGCCAGGTCAGTGAGAGAGAGAGACCTGTTCCTCCCAGCCAACATTTAAAGGTGGCTTCCTGGCTGCCGGATCTGTCCGGGAGACATCCCACCCACTCAGGCATTGAGTGGCGGCGCGTGCAAAATTGTATTTTTCAAGGGGCTGATTTTGCTGTACATGTATCCAGGCCTGACATTGAGAATCTCTTTTTTCCCCCCATCAACCTATTCTCCTTTCACCGAGTTGATGTTTGGCTATGTTGGCCTGGAATTAAAGCATTGAGAAAATCTTTATTGACTGTGTGGACACTCAATTACTACTACTAGTGGCTTCTGGTGCACTCCTAGACCAAGCAAGGGTAACTTAATCTGCCGATCCCATTATTGATCCAGTGGCCCTTTTGGGGGTGGCGCTGCATGTAACTATGCAAATATGTCTGTCCCTGACCTGCAGCAGTGTTGCCAACCTACCAGATGGAAATTTACTGTCACGACACCCGAAATTTACTGGCGCAGCCACGTTTTTACTGGCATTTCACAAAAGACAAGGTAGATATCATGGTTATTTTCAATATAATAAGGGCAAATTATTTAGTCACATCATCCCCTGCCACCCCCCACCCCCCCTGCGGTGCCACAATCTTCCCCTTCCTCCAATCTTCCCCTGCCTCCAATCTCCCTCTGCCTCCAATTTCCTTCTGCCTCCAATCACCCCCTGTCTCCACCCCTTCTGCTGTGCCACCTACACCCCCTGCCTCCAATCTCCCCCTGCCTCCATCCCACTCTGCGGTGCCACCACAGCCACCATCACCCCCTGCCTCCAATCACCTCCTGCCTCCAATCTCGATGCGCAGTTTCTAGCCAAAGCGATCTTGGGTATTTTTACTGGCTCATTCCCACAACTACGGACATTTACGAACGGGGGTAAAAGTGCCAGTTTTTACGAACTGTCCATAAAAATTTGGATGGTTGGCAACACTGACCTGCAGCTTTGATGCATAAACATGTAGTTCCATGTCTTTAACATGCAAGGTTCCTGGTATCTTTTATCCCACAAGACTTGTATTCAAAACTGGTTAGCCAGCTGCTGTTGAATCAATTAGCTACACACCCA
Source organism: Rana kukunoris (assembly GCA_029574335.1). NCBI lineage: Eukaryota > Metazoa > Chordata > Amphibia > Anura > Ranidae > Rana > Rana kukunoris. The sequence continues at coordinate 518,241,962 of CM056051.1, read as the reverse complement.
GCCAGGTCATCTCCATTTCTATTCAAGCTAGTCTCATTGCCCCAGGCATGGCCACAACAGCTATTGATCCTAGTGGCAGGATCCTCAATGTCTTTGTATTTCCAAGAAGATTCCTAGTGATCCCCAGTACTTCCTAGTGTTCCTGGGTTCTGGAGAAAATTTCTTGTACCCTCCTTGCACTTTTTTCCTGCCAGTGATAGGAAAATGTTGCCAGTAAAAAATATGACTGCGACGTTTGGCTCCGAACTACGCATGCACAGTTCTGGCCTGGAGCTGGCTGAGACCATCTAAGTGCCTTCTACAGTGTGTTGGGGGGGGGGTCTGATGAAGGTGGTGCCTGAATGTGTTATGTGATCTCATGGTGCAAGGGTGCCGAGCAGAGTGGCCTGGAGCCTTGAGTGTGCGTCTGCAGGACAGTAGTAAGGCAAGTCAGGAGCGGGACTGTCAGTATTGTTTGCATTGAAGCGGACTTAAGGTACCACCTGGCATTGAGAGAGACTGTCATTGTGACTGGGACGACATTTGGGAGTATCCCATGCAACAGTTGGTCTCTGCCAGAGACTGATTGGATCAATTAAAAATTATCCATTGAGTATACTTCACCTTTCCTAGCCGACTGTACAAATGCATTCTCTGCCCGCTCCTGTCACACTACCCCCTGCTGTCATACTGCCCCCTCCCATCACACTGCCCCCCCTCTCACACTGCTCCCCTCCTGTCACATGATCCTCGCTCCTGTTGCACTTCTCCCCAACTGTCACACTGCCCCCTACCTTCCCATCACACTGCCTCCCTTCGTGTCACCCCCTTCTTTCATATGGCCAACCTCCTTTCACACGGCCCCCTCCTATCGGGGGGTGGGTGGCCCTTCATGGTTTCTTGGACAAGGGCTTTGAAGATTCTAGTTATGCCTCTGCTTGCTGAAACTAGTCTATCAAAGCCAATAGGAAAATGTCTCTTATATTAGCGGTCAGTGGTCAAAATGCCACCATTTAGCTACAAAGACCATTGGTGTTATTCTACTAGCTCTGCCAAGCGGTGAAGGACCTTGAAATATGCAAGCACCATCAGATTGAGGTCAACCTGACACTCTTCAAGGAACACTAAGCAACATCTTGTGGAACCCTGGTTAAGAAAGGCTGCATTCGAGAGACCCTGTTTTTGTTGTATCGTGATATAGAGCAGTTATCCCCTCACTTAACGACAACATCAGTTCCTTTGAAAAAATGGAGTTGTGCTCTAATTCCTCATACACAAGGTCAGACTTTTGACCATGCAAATGTCCGCAGTGAGTCCGTCGGAAAGTCCGACGGAAAGAAAGAGAACAGGTTCTCTATCTTAGGTCCGTCAGACTTCTGACAGACTCCCGTGTGACTTTTTTTCTCGTACTAACTGTAATTTTCCTTTCCTGATTACTCTTTGTGGTAGCCTAGGTTTCTGCCCTTTTAAGGTATATTTATAGAACACTGTAAAGCCTCATACACACAATCGGACTTCAAACAAATTATTCCTTGGATTTTTGTCCAAAGGGATTTGGCCGGGCACACCCATAGCATACACACGCTTGGACTTTTCTACAAACTTTCCTAAAACTTTCCCAAAATCACGTGTTTTTTCTGCTCTTTACCGCCACCCTTTGGTCAACTTCTGCTATTGTTGGTTGATGCATGGGCATCCGTATTTGCACTTTGTACAAGTGTCCGATGGCTTGCTGTACACACTGTCGGACTAGGCACCATCGGACTTTTATTGCCGAAAAGTTTGTCTGTTTGCAGAGCGAACTTTTGTCCGACTAAAACCGAAAAAGTTTGTCCAAAGGAGGTCGGATTTTTTTGCAAACTTGCTCATTTTGAAGTTTGTTGGCCTTTAGTGTGGAGAAGGTCAGATAGAGAGCTAATCCTATTTGGTAGTAGAGGTGCAGTAACGAGTCAAAGGCATGCTACCATGGGGAATAGTCAAGAAATTACAAATTCCGACATGTCTTTGGTAACAATGTTCCTAATCTCAGTTGACGATACACCTGTTGCAGGAGCCATGTGAAAAGATACCTTCAGCCATCTGGAGCTGTCTCCAATAGTTATCAATGACCTTGTGGCGCAATGGCAGATAAGAATGTTATGTCGGGGTCAGCTAGTCTTTTTGTAACATGGCTCCGTAGTGGGCGTAGGAGTGCCACCCCCTCTCTCCTACACCCGTCAATCAACAATATCTATTGAATCTATTGTCGCTGCTGTCGCCCACTATTCAGGTGTCTGGCCCCTTGTCGAGTGCCGGCCATCTGAATTACAGCGGTGGGGGTGTTTTGGAAGTGCCTGATTAGAGCCATAGGCTGTGGGCTCTAATAGGCTTCCAAATTGTTAAGCAGCGGGCGCACGGCTGTACGTTCGCTGTTTAAACAGTCCTGGGTTAGGGAATCGCTTCCCTAACACTGACCCGCCTCTCAGCCAATCATGTGCACCGGGTCTGGTTACCGGTCACCTGATTGACTGAAGCGACGGGCACTGTAATTGGATGCCTATCAGGCGTCCAATCATAGCAGAGATGAGGAAGCATGGAGGAGGACGGCGCTGACCCGAGAAAGGTAAGTGCCGGGCGGGGGGGCAAACTGGCTGCATTTGATGGGGCAAACGGGTGGCGTTTAATGGGGCAAACTTGCGGAGTTTGATGGGGCAAACTGGCGGCATTTGATGGGGCAAACTGGCGGCATTTGATGGGGCAAACTGGCGGCATTTGATGGGGCAAACTGGCGGCATTTGATGGGCACAGTGGTGGAAATTGATGGGCACAGTGGCAGCAGTTACTGGGCACAGTAGCTGCGTCTGATGGGCACAGTGGCTGCAATTGATGGTTTTTTCAGCTTGTTTATGCCACCGAAAAAAATTTGAGCACCAGCCACCACTGATTCTGTCGCAGTAGATGTACAAAACAAAAAACAAAATCATGAGCCCTATGGGGCTATATATAAGGCATGTCACTGACTGTAAGCGATTTTTGTAATTTTTGCTCCCTGTGGCTTTTGTCACTCAATGTCGATGAGGCTGGGCAATATCCCACCTGTTTACCATATCAAGGGCCAAGTTGGAACCTGAAGCTTTAGGGCTCTTTTACACGGGCGGATCAGTATTGATCCGCCCCGTCAACCTCCGGTTGCTTAGCGGGGATCGCTTCGTTGATCCACGCTGAGCCATCGGATGACAGGGCGGTCCCTGCACACTGTGCAGGGATCGCCCTGTCTTTTCTTTGCTCTCCCCTATGGGGGCGATCGGATAAACATGGAACGTCTGTCCGTGTTCACCCGATCCGATCCGCCAGACGGATGGAAAAGTAGGTTTTTCCTCCTCGGCCATACATTATACCATCGTGTTGAACAAATCATGCGAGAAGCACCTGGTTTTGGCCGGTTAATGGTGAAATGCTGTTCTTTTCACATCCAGATTATGTGTTTCCTGGAATATTCAGAAGTTTAGAAGTCCTTCTCTAACTAATGCTATCAGTATTTTTTTACAACAATAAGGTTGCAACGGGCTTGAGGGAACTCTTTGCTTTTACCCATGATGTTTCTTATGTGACACCTTGGAAAGGGTCCTTTCACACGTACGGACTGTTCGTCCGTTTTTAACAAGTCCGTTTACGGACTTGTAATGCATCCCTATGGGATCACGTCCATTAGCGGATGATGCATCCACTAACGTCCGCAAAGATCCGCATCCCCAAAGATCCGTTTTTCGGACGGAAGAAAACCTTATTTTTCTTCCGTCTGAAGGATCGGATCGGATGAATACGGACACACGGTCCGTATTCATCCGATTCCCCATAGGGGAGAGCGGAGGAGAGACAGGGCGGTCTCTGCACAGTGTGCGGGGACCGCCCTGTCCGCCGACAGCTCAGCGGGGGATTTACCGATGATCCCCTCTGAGCCGACGGACACACACGGGGCGGATCAAAAACGGTCCGCTCCGTGTGAAAGGACCCTAAGACACCTTTTTATAGGCCATCAGTTGAGACTGAACCAGCAAAATTAATTTGCACTGACAAGAGGCAGGATTGCTTTCTAATTAGTAATTGCCAATCGATTTCAACTGGTGTCTTGGCTTTCCATGCCTTTTTGCACCTCCCTTACTTCATGTGTGCATTACTTTTTCCCTGTGTCATTCCATTTTATTACACATAACTTCATTTCTGAACCTATTTGTTTTGGTGTCTTTGTATGTATTGATTGCATGACTTATTACCGACATGTGGTGAACATTTTATGTCAATAGCACCTTTAGAAATATATTCGCCTAGAAAAATAGTGACGTGTTGAATACATTTTTTTTACCCGTAGTATATAACTGTACCACTATCTAGGATAGATAGAGAGAGCGTAGTTATTCCCTCAGCTGATAACACCTTTGAGTCCATGAGTCATGAGAAAGAAAACTTTCAGCCATAAAGAGCTTGTGTTCCGTGTCAATGAACTTGAGTTACAATGTCTGAAGCCAGCTGAAAAGATTCATAGTGGAAATCATGTGAGCTTCAGCATGACCTTGAAAATGAAACCTGTCCTGCGTTAGGGGTGGAAAATATGCATTAAAGGGGTTGTAAAGGTAATTTTTTTTGTTCCCTAAATAGCTTCACTTACCTCATTCTTCCATTTTGCTTTTAAATGTCCTTATTTCTTCTGAGAATACGTCACTTTCTGTTCTTCTGTCTGATGTGGAGAAAGCCTCTTAAGGGGGGAGGGGGCGAACAGGAGTGTCAGGACACCCACTAACACACAGCTCCTTTCTCTATCTGCAAAGAAGAGAGTGTCCTGATTTGCCTGCTCGCCCCCTCCCCCTCAAGAGGCTTTCTCCACATCAGGGAGAAAGCCTTGCATTACTGTGTGGAGTTACAGACAGCAGAACAGGAAGTGAGGATTTTTCAGAAGAAATAAGGACATTTAAAAGCAAAATGGAAGGATGAGGTAAGTGAAGGAGGACTGCACTAAGGTAAAGGAAGCTATTTAGGGATTTTTTTTTTTACCTTTACAACCCCTTTAAGAAGATGAGATTATGTTTTAAAGGGAAGTTGCCCCCTACCCAAATATGTGGATCAGAATGGCTGAGCAGTCTATGGAGCTGCATAATCTCTCCTGAAGTCATAGAATTTTGTACGATTAGGTCACCAACAAATGATGACATGTGTAAGACAGCTTCATTTTAGGCAAATTTAGATTGAGCTCTTTGTACCACAGCAACAAACCATTGAAATAGTTTTATCTATATTTGATTAATCTGTCGCTTTATGCCTGCATCTGTAGTGAAATATATACATGTCTTAGACTGTGTATGTGAGGCTCCATAGCTCAGGGGTTAGAGCACTGGTCTTGTAAACCAGGGGTCGTGAGTTCAAATCTCACTGGGGCCTAAGTTTAAGTTTTGCCAACTGTATCCGCCAAAGTACATACTATAATTTCCCGAAGAGTCCCAAAGTGGAATTTCAGAATACAACAAACTAATCTTAACCACTTCAGATCCCGCCCATAGTCAAATGACACCCACAGATAATCTTAACCACTTCAGATCCCGCCCATAGTCAAATGACATCCACAGATGGGATCTCCCATCCTGGGTGGACGTCATATGACGTCATGGGCTTCCCGGCCGTCTAGGAGTCGTGCCCGCGGCATTTCTCGGGACCCCGTGCGCATGCCCGACTGCCGTGATGTACGCCGGTCACCCGCAATCACGGCAGGATTTTTTATTGCATTTGAGTGTAATTATCTTTTTGACCCCTCATATTTAAGAGTTCCTGTCCTGTTTTTTAGGGATGGTGTAAAATTAAAATAAAAAAAGTAAAAAAAATAATAAAAAAAATTCAAGTGCCCCGTCCCTCCATGATTGCGCGCAGAAGCGAACGCAAGTCGCCCCCGCATATGTAAACGGCGTTCAAACCACACATGTGAGGTATCGCCTCAATCGTTAGAGCAAGAGCAATAATTTTAGCCCTAGACCTCCTTTGTAACTCAAAACTGGTAACCTGTAGACATTTTTAAATGTCGCCTATGGAGATTTTTAAGTGTCAAAGTTTGTCGCCATTCCACGAGTGGGTGCAATTTTGAAGCTTGATTTGTTAGTATCAATTTACTTGGCGTAACATTATCTTTCACAATATAAAAAAAGTTGGACTAACTTTGCCGTTTTCTTATTTTTTAATTCAAAAAAGTCTATTTTTTTCCCAAAATTTGTGTTTGTAAGACCGCTGCGCAAATACGGTGTGACAAAAAGTATTGCAACGACAGCCATTTTATTCTCTAGGATGTCTGGAAAATATATATGTTTGGGGGTTCTAAGTGATTTTTTATTTTAACTTGTAAACATAGGCGTGCGCACAGGGTGTGCCCAGGCACACCCTAATCACCCTTTACTGCACAGATTCCCCCTACTGCCATGGCTCTCCCTGCCCCTTGCAGTGCTACCAGTTTCCCTCCTCTCCCGCCAGCTGTTGCTGCAAGGATGTTTTAGGATGAGTGGAGGAAGGGGCCGGTAAATATATAATTGACCATCCCCTTTCTGAATTAACATAGTGAGTGATCAGTAGTGTGTGCTTGAGCTTTGGGGTGCACACCCTAATGCAATCTGCTGCGCACACCTATGCTTGTAAACACCAAGTGTAAAAAATAGGCTTGGCCCTTATGTGGTTTACTGTTTTTCTGAATCTTAAAAAGCGACTCTGGTGGGACTCGAACCCACAACCTTTGAATTGCTACACCCTCTAGAAGTCCAATGCGCTATCCATTGCGCCACAGAGCCCTTCCTGGCAACTTCCCCCATTACCTATAATATGGACCATGGCCTCAGAAGCCTGCAGAAGGGGTCTTTCTTTCATCAAATCAAAAACACTGGCAGGATAGCAACAGCATTCCAGAAATCTCCCACTTACTGAACCATCTTTCAGCCTACCCCTCCTACACCTTCCACACTAATGACTGGGAGTCCACATATTGCATCTGAGGATAATACCAGAGAACTTAAAAGTGTACGATCACCTTGTAAAATAACCCAAATTCGTAAAGTCGAAAATTAGCAAATTCAAAAATCCAAAAGTTCTTAAATTCGAAAACTAGCAAATTCATAAATTTGAAAAGTTGAAAATCTGAAAATTTTCAGATTCCAAAATCCAAAAATACATAAATTTGAAAATCTGAAAATTAGCAAACTCAAAAATCCGACAATTTGTAAATTCGTAAATTTGAAAATCTGAAAATTCATAAATTAGAAAATTAGAAAATTAGAAAATCCAAAAATAAGAAAGAAAATGTCAAGAATTCTAAAGAACGAAAATCCGAAAATTCTAGATGATAACTAACTAACTAATAATAACTACCTATTAAATTATAGGTATTGGAATTTCCTTTCAAATTTGGCTATTAGTTAGTGAATGTAATGAATCTGAATTTATCCAAAGTCCCGAATTATCCGAAATAACAAATGCCGCATCTAAACAAATGGAACAGAACAAATAAATAATAAAAAATAATAACAACGTTTTTTTAATTATTATTATTGTTATTCATTATTATTAATTCGTCACATTTAGATACTGCATTCGTTAATTTGGATTACGAATATTCGTAACTTCGGGTGAATTCGTATTCCTACCAGCCAAATTTGAAAGGAAATTCCAATACCTATAATTTAAAAGATAAGTTATTATTAGTTAGTTATTATTTCAGATTTTCAAATTTTCGGGCTTTCGGATTTTCAGATTTTCAAATTTACTAATTTTAGAATTTTCTAATATTTTAATTTACGAATATTCAGAAAAATTAATTAAACAAATTTTTGTTAATTTGGATATTTAGAAATTAACACATTTTTCAAAATTCATTAAAAATCGAATTTAGAACAAAACGAATTACACGTGTCTAGCAGTTGCCTGTATACACATAGTTACATTAATCTAGCTTGGACTAATGTAAAACTATCCATACTTGGAATTCTTCTTTAAAACTTTTAAAACAAATGGGCTGGAGTTCCCCCTAAATGTAAATATCTGTTATACTTTTGCTTTGATTTCTGCAGGTAATTCGTCTTTTTGAAAAATTTGTATTTACATTTTTAATCTTTTTAATACACAATTATTATCATATATCATACATTCTGTAAAACTGGTGTACTGATAGCTGTAGACGCTCCTTTTCAGTACTAGCCTTATGTGTGATGTCACCTGTCAGTGACAGGTCCTACCTGTTCTGTCACTCTGGTCTACGTTGGAAGATTTCCTAATTTTTTATGTCTGATCCTCAAATGATTGTCTCTTCTGTGAGGTCACTTCCTATGTACTGTCACCGCTGTTATCGTTAGCACAGTTCACTGAGGAATGTTCAAGCACCGTGCAAAGTACAGTCCCTGTAAATCAAACCAGTCCCCAACATTTTCATATTCCTGATATGGGTCTGTTGTACTGTGTACTTGTGTTTAAAAGTACCCTGATCTCCTTGCATTGCTTGTGTGAAAATACCTGCCGATCTTGCCAGTCCCTCTGCTTTCCTATTTCAAACTGACCACACTAGACATAGAAGCTCATCTATAGTGCCTCATCATCAGTGTCATTTGGGAGGAATAGCGCCTATCATTGGTGTCATTGGGAGGAATAGTGCCCCATTGCTGGTATCAGTGGGAGGAATTGTGCCCCATCATTGGTGTCAGTGGGAGGAATTGTGCCCCATCATTGGTGTCAGTGGGAGGAATAGTGTCCCATCATTGGTGTCAGTGGGAGGAATAGTGCCCCATTGTTGATGTCATTGGGAGGAATAGTGCCCGATCTTTGGTGTCAGTGGGAGGAATAGTGCCCTATCTATGTTGTCAGTGGAAGGAATAGTACCCCATCATTGGTATCAGTGGGAGGAATAGTACCCCATCATTGATGTCAGTGGAAGTAATACTATAGTACCCCATCATTGGTATCAGTGGGAGGAATAGTGCCCTATCTATCTTGTCAGTGGAAGCCATAGTGCCCCATCATTAGTGTCAGTGGGAGGAATAGTGCCCTATCTATGTTGTCAGTGGGAGGAATAGTGTCCCATCATTGGTGTCAGTGGGAGGAAAAGTCCCCTATTGTTGGTGTCAGTGGGAGGAATTATGCCCCAAGGGTCAGATAAAGGCAAGCAGTTTGGAGACCACTGCTCTGAAAATGTAAGACAGAGTTCCACCCTATTTAGCAACTATGGCCTCACTGGTAGCCTCACCCCTCTGCCTTTACCCTTTGGGTATTTTTTATTTTTTTTTTCATTTTGTTTAAATACCTTTCTCCTCTCTCTTCCCCTCTGCAATCGCTGGGAGAACGGCTCCAATCTAACCCCGCCTGCCGGCGGTGCTCGCTTCCCTCCCAGGCAGCCCACAATCGCCAGACATCTTTTTCTACTCGAGTGGAAAATTTGAGGGCTGATAAAAGAACATGCTGCAGCAAAAACTTTGGGCCAGATTCAGATACACTTAAATTTGCACAGCGTAATCAAAATACTCTACGCTGCTGTATTTCACCAGGCTCTACATCAAATTCTGGTAGATTTTTGCCCGTACGATACAGCGGCGTAGTCTATTTATCGCCGCGTAATCGAAATACGCGATTAGGGGGCGTGAAGCATTTAAATTAGGCGCGTCCCTTCGGCGATCGAACTGCGCATGCTCCGTTCAGAAATTTCCCGCCGTGCATTGCACGAAATCACGTTGTTACGTCATTTTTTTTTGAGTAGCGTCGTTTACGAACATTCCTATTCCCGGACGACTTACGTAAAAAATAATAAAAGATGTCGCAAAAAGTTGAAATTCGACGCGGGAACGACGGCCATACTTAACATGGGCTGTCTAATATTAGACCAGCAAAAAGCTGGTATAGTGTTACGCAAAAAAAAGATGACTACAGATGCCGTAAGAGATTGCGATTGAAGATTGTAATTTCGGGGATCGCCGGCAAAAGCTCATTAGCATACCCCGACGCGGAAAACGACGGGAAGTCCACCCAGTGGCCGCAATTTTATTGCAGCGTAGATCCGAAGGCGTACTAACACGTAATTCAGTCGAATTGAAGCCCGCAGCCGTCTATTCATGGTTTGAGGTTTTCGACTAGCTAGAAAACGCGCATAATTGGAAATTACTCCAGTCTAACACCAGTTAGACAGGCGTAATGGCTCTGTGAATCTGGCCCTTTATTTATAAAGAAAAAAAAAACGGTCAAATCTCATTTAAATTGACTCACGGTTGCAGTTGCCGACCTACCGATGTAAATCCATCATCAATGGCGCCGCCACATAGTACCTCTACCCATTCACCAAAAAAGTGTCAAAAGGTAATACAAACACAGGGACAGTTTTTGACAATTCCTATATTAAAAAATAAAATAAAAACAGTGTCCCCCAATGTAAATCCATCGTCAATCAGGTAAAAGGTAAACTCAGTCTCAAACAATTGTTTCTGGATATCTTTTTTTTTTTTTTTGGTATTTTGCGCAAGCCAATCAATAAACGCTTATTACGATTTTTTACCAAAAATATGTAGAAAAATACATATCGGCCTCAACTGAGAAAAAAAGTTTTTTTTATATATATATATTTTTGGGGATATTTATTATAGCAAAAAGTAAAAAATATTGCTTTCTTTTTCAAAATTGTTGCTTTTTTTTGTTTATAGCGAAAAAAAATTAAACCGCAGAGGTGATCGAATACCACCAAAAGAAAGCTCTATTTGTGGGAAAACAAAGGACATCAATTTTGTTTGGGTACCACATCGCACGACCGCACAATTGTCAGTTAAAGCGACGCAATGCCAAATTGCCAACAGTGCTATAGTCAGGAAGGGGGTAAATTCTTCCGGGGCTGAAATGGTTAAGCACAAGCTGATGGCCATTTGTGCCCGTTTTTCTTCATTTAGCTCCTGTCTGTAAAATAAAAGTGATCCAGGTGTCTGTATAGCCCTCCTGTGCGGTTCCTGGGCTCTCCTGCTCTTACCACTCACTTTCTGTCTCTCTGACAACATTTGTCAGAATTAAAAAATAAAGTAAAGGGACATGTCCCAAATGAGGCATTGGGAAGCAGTTATAATATGATAACATTTCTAACCCTTTACCATTCAAACATAAAAAAATGTAAAAATAAAAATGGTTGAATGACACATCTGATCAGTGCCAGCTGGTGCTCAATTTTTTTGGGGGGGTGCAAACGGAAAACTTCTGAAAAAAAACAAAACTCCATCAATTTCAGCCTCACTTTGCCCATCAAACACAGCCACTGTACAAAACATAGCCACTGTGCTCATCAAATGCAGCCACTGTACCATCAAACGCAGCCACTGTACCATCAAACGCTGCCACTGTACCATTAAACGCAGCCACTGTGCTCATCAAATGCTGCCACTGTGCCCCAAATGCTGCCACTGTGCCCATCAAACACGGCCACTGTGCCCTAAATGCTGCCACTGTGCCCATTAAATGCTGCCACTGTGCTCCAAATGCTGCCTCTGTGCCCATTAAACACTGCCACTGTGCCCCAAATGCTGCCACTGTGCCCATTAAACGCTGTCACTGTGCCCCAAATGCTGCCACAGTGCCCATTAAATGCTGCTACTGTGTCCCAAATGCTGCCACTGTGCCCATTAAACGCTGCCACTGTGCGTCGAATGCTGCCACTGTGCCAGTCGAATGCTGCCACTCGAATGCTGCCACTGTGCCAGTCGAATGCTGCCACTGTGCCTATCAAACACGGCCACTGTGCCCCAAATGCTGACTCTGTGCCCATTAAACACTGCCACTGTGCCCCAAATGCTGCCACTGTGCCCATTAAACGCTGCCACTGTGCCCCAAACGCTGCCACTGTGCCCATTAAACGCTGTCACTGTGCCCCAAATGCTGCCACGGTGCCCATTAAATGCTGCCACTGAGCCCCAAATCCTGCCACTGTGCCCATTAAACGCTGCCACTGTGCGTCGAATGCTGCCACTGTGCCAGTTGAATGCTGCCAGCGTGCCCTCCACCCGCCCGCCATCTGCCTACCATTTACCCTGTCTTGGGTGGGCAGTGAGTGACGGCGGCAGGCAGCGAGCTGTGTCCTCCATTTCTTCCTCTGTGTCTTCTCCCGCTCCCGTCCTCTCTTATGATTGGATGCCTGATAGGCATTGGGAAGTGATGTTGTTAGCACAGCATTCAAAACAGAAACAACTTTATTGTAAAGAAGCACTTGCCTGATAGGTGTCCAATCACAGCACCTGTCGTTTCAGCCAATTAGGTGACTGGTATCAGACCCGAGCACCCGACTGGCGGAGAGGCGGTTCAGTGTTAGGAAAGTGAATATTTATTCGCTTTCCTAACACACAGCTGAGTGAACTGCGAGTGCTCCGGTCTGATACCAGTCACCTAAATGGCTGAAACGACAGGCGCTGTGATCGGACACCTATCAGGCATCCAATCATAAGAGAGGACGGGAGCGGGGAAGACATCGAGGAAGAAATGGAGGACACCGGACACCGTTTGCCGCTCGCTGCCTGCCGCCGTCACTTATGGACGCACCGACACTGCATTTGATAAACTGCTGAAGTTTTTTTTATTCATAAAACTATTACAATATGTTTTACCTAAATTATTTTATAATTTTTGGTACTTGCAAGTGTGTTGGTCTGTGCAAACAATTACAATGTAGTTTCATGCCCTTGTACAATTCAATGGTTGACATCTCTATCAATTAAAGTGCTTCTTTACAATAAAGTTGTTTCTGTTTTGAATGCTGTGCTAACAACATCACTTCCTGTGCTGCTGTCAGCTTCGACACTGTCACAATGGGTTATAGAGGAATCTTCCAACTAGTACGGAACTAGAGAGCAACCAGGAAATTCCTTTCTTGGGTTTGGCCAGGGAAGAGATCTTGTGTATATAAACGATAATGGAGCTTACTAGGAATATGCATAGCTACAGACCAGAGCACAGATTTCAGAAGAAATAGATAAGGTCTACATCTGCAAATATGGGTGCCACCCTCAGCAGCCTTTACCAAGCTCTTATGAGCTTCTCTGGCACCAAGGCTCGGATCCTGATGTTGGGTCTGGACGCTGCTGGAAAGACCACTATCCTCTACAGGCTAAAGTTGAATGAGACAGTCTGTACAATCCCAACCATTGGATTCAACGTTGAGACTGTGGAGCCCATCCGTAATGTGACCTTTACTGTCTGGGATGTACCCGGTCAAGGAAGACTTGTTAACCTGTGGAGACATTACTTTGCCAATACAGATGGGTTGATTTTTGTGGTGGACAGTGCTGACCCAGAGAGGTTTGATGAAGTCAGGACAGCACTCAATACTATCCTGGAAGATGATAAAATGAGAGGTGTGCCCTTCTTGGTGATGGCCAATAAGCAAGATCTCCCAGTTGCTAGGAAACCTATGGAGCTTTCGGAAGAGTTGGGACTGGCGAAGACAAAAGGACATCCGTGGCACATCCAGGGCTGCTCTGCAACCAATGGGGAAGGACTGGTGGAGGGGCTGGAGGTCTTCACCAACTTTGTGAAGCAGTTTCAGAAGAACAAGACTTGCCAAGAGGGCTAAATTCACGTCTATCCATGTTATGTTGTCCTTTCTTGTCTAAGGAGCTGTATGAGTGTACAGCATTATTACACGGTTATCAACTTGTTCTTCACAAGCCAAGGAGCGGAGGAACCGTGCCAGCCAAAGAGCTCCAGCTCCTCCTGTTATCTCTACCATGTAAGACTCTCAAAGGAAAGGTTTTGTGACTTCTGACTATCTAGTACTGTGGAAAACCCCATTTAAAGGACTGGTTGTAGGTTCTAAAACAAATTGTAGTTCAAAAATGTAAAATTTGTGATTTCACTGACAGATTTAAAATTGGAGGGTCTTATTAATGTAGCACCTGGCAACTTTTAGAGCGGGTGCTATGTTAAATTTAGGGGGAGAATTCAGAGAAATAGTTAGCTCTGAATTAGTTTGATTGTTTAAATGTGGGTCTCTGCTCTGGCTTGGCTGTTTTGTGGGCTGGCCTTTCGTTCGGGGGACTCCTGTCACCCCCGGACGGCAGGTGGCAGCAGTGGGGTCAAGTGAGCCTGAATATCTCTCCTTGGCGGCCAGTCAGGGGTGGGCCACCTCGCTGTGCATGCTGGGGTGGGGTATAATGGGGGCAGACGCCATTGCCTTTGAGGTTCTTCCTCATGTGGCACCCACCATTGGGGTAGCCATTTCACGACACCCCCACATATGCCTCTCCTGGCCGGGGTGTGTGTGGGTAGCAGTGTTTTTGGTTCCGGGACCACGTTGGTCTGGAGCAATTGATCTGCTGTGCGGGCCCAGTGACTGGGTCCCCAATTAGGAGGGGGTCCCGAGCTGTCCGTCCAATTGGAGGAGGCTGACCGATGAGGAGTCTGTCCGAAGGATACCAAGCACGAGGCTAATGTTCCAGGAGGGGCCTGTCCATTCATCGGGGGACTACCTGGGTTCTGACAGTCTGGATGTTGGTCGCCTGTCAGAATCTACTGAGAGAGGATTTCAGACCATAATTGTCTCCATTCTTTTGGGAGGGTCTGTGGCAGAGACTTGATCCTAAGTTTGAGTGACATTCTGGCTGCCAGGCTTGCGAGAGAGGCCTATCCAGGTGCACTACACCCACTCCGGCTGGAGTGGCGAAGTAAAGTGTTGTTGAAAGCAGGACTGTTTCCCAATATGCAGTTACACCTGAATCTGCTGTCTCCTATTTGCTATTCCTTCAACTTTCTACTGTTTAATGGTTATTACCCGGCTGTGGACACTCCCTTTACTACAACTCTCATCAAGTACCCTAAACGGCGGAGATACAGAGGTAACATGCCACCCAAAACAAACCAACAGCTCCTCCGGGAGTTGTGCTACACTAAGTAGAAAATTATTTCTGCTATACAGTGGAACCTCGGATTATGAGCATAATCCATTCCAGGAGAATGCTCTAATCCAAAGTACTCGCATATCAAAGTGAGTTTGCCTATTGAAGTCAATGGAAACTAAAATAATTCACTCCGCATTGACTTCAATGGCATGCAATACCGCATGCGGCCAGAGGTGGGGGGGGCACTGGAGAGCCTTGGGAATACATGGAAAGGCCCAAGGACAGCTCGGCTGACCTCGGCAAATCTCAGAAAGGCCCGAGTATTTCCGAACTGCTCTGAAACAGCGACAAACAGCTCGGATAGGTGCCGTTCGACTCCGCTTAGCTCCCGCCCCCCCCCCCCCCACTTCAGACCAAACACGGTACTGCACATCAATTTGGCTTGAATCCTGCTAGTTTTGCGAGACAACACTTGCAAACCGAGTTAAGATTTTTTTAAATACAGTGCTCGTATTGTGAAATGCTCGTTAACCGCTTTACTCGCAATTTGAGATTCCACTATATCTGGTACTGTGGAAAAAAAACTTTTTTAAAGGACTGGTTTTAGGTTCTAAAATAAATTGTGGTTCAAGAATGTAAAAAATTGTGATTTCACTGACAGATTTGACATTAGAGGGTCTTACTAAGTAGAAAATTATTTCTGCTATATTTGGAAGTAAAAGATATGTATATTGTTTTAGATATTGTATTTATACACTGTATTTCAATAAATATATATTTTTTAATAAAACAAGATATGTCTTGAGCAAATATTTGTTGTATTATTCATCCCTACTCCACTACTTTTCTGGGGCTCCATGTCTGACAGGCATTCCAGAGCTGCATTACCCACTCAGAGTGTTATCGAGGCCTCCTGTTGAAATTGAGCACTCTGTCAGGAAAATTAGGCTGCACACCATATCTACTGTGCTTATAAGCACACATTTTGTCCAACGATATAATGCATCTTACCTATCACTCTATTTCTTGTATATCCCCAAGTAAACAGACATTACCATAGCTCACGTTCTCAGCTCCATCAGCATGACTGCCCCAGTGACCAGTGTGCTTGGCTTTTTATTTCTAAATCACAAAAGCATTGATAAACAGGAAGTGATGGCTCCAGCAGCCAATCGCTTCCTCCATGGAAAATGACATCACAGGAAAAAAAAAAGAGAAAGGTTCCCCAGCGGGGTTATTAGGCAGCGGGATAAAAGGATTACACAGTTTCCATATAAAACGATATTTATTGACCGATAATATCGGATATCACAGCGAGTATGGGTAAATGTTAAACAATATATAAAAGAGAGGGTACAAAAGTTTCTCAATCCTTGTTGCAGTAGACATAAATATTTATACATATCGTAAAGTTGCAGATGAATGCACAATGTGGATCCCCGACGCGTTTCGACCGTTAGATCGGTCTCTTCAGGGGGACAGGCATTCTAAAATATAAATTATAGGGGTTCAAAAGTATTACAAAGCATAAAAACATACATCATGGTGGGTCTATCACAATGATATAGTTACCGCTAAAACAAGGAATCAAGCATGCTGGTCACCGCTGGGTAGCTGGGGGGGGGGGGGGCCTTGGGCTGCCTCCATCCTCCCCAATGCGAATGACGGCCCATCCTCGAGGGCCTACAAGGAGCCAGAGTGTGGACACCCTCCAGGAGGTGGAGGAATCGGGACCTGCAATGGACACCCATAGAATTGTGTATAATTAGGAAGGATTAGATAAATCCATTCAACATAGCTGCCAAAGTGACAGCATAGCAGTATATATGGTATTAAGGGGACTAAAGGCAGTTGCTAAGTGCCAATATAAAATGGATGTCAGGGCAGCTTATAAAGTCCATTAAAGTTATTCAGTAAGTAAGGAGTATGCAATAATATGCAATACATCACAGGAAATCCTTCCAACAAGATGAGTTAATACAAACAACCAATTAATAATAGCTAACGGAGTCTTATGGGTGTGTCTGAGCAGAGATAGGTGCATGCATGTTTTTTCTGTCCCCTGTACCAGGAAGCTAAACAAAAGAAGGCACATGGCTTTCAAACATGGACTCTGTCTCTGACCATAACAACTCAAAGACTCCCGTATTTCCGCTGATCCTTATTTTGCATTGTTCCAGAGAACAACACATACTCAGATTATACTATCGTTCCTTGTGGATAGGAGGCTATCTGCAGGTGTAGGCTATGAGACTCAACACATGCTGATCAGACACAGCAGAGACAAGAGCGTATATCCGCCTATAACTGATTATGTCTGACCATAAAGCTGCTTGGTAAAGTCTGGCAGACAACAAAAGCTCTGTTGGGATACATGAGTTTACCCCCCTTTGGAACAATAAAAACTTAGCAGAAATTGAGAGTGTGGAGAAATCTAAAATCTGGGAGAGACAGGGAATTAAGCGAATATCCCACCTATATGAGGGTAACCTTATGAAATCATTCTCAGACCTGCGACATGAATTTGACATACCAAATAAAACATTTTTTAAATATCTTCAGATCAGGAACGCAATACAGACCCAGTTTAAATCCCAGTTAATGATTATGACCCAAACTCCCATCCTCACCAAAATAGCCCAAACAAATAAAGCAAAAGGCCTAATTTTCAGAGCTATACAATAAATTAGGGGTTAAGGCTATAAATCAAACAGGTATGCATAGGAGCAGAGAAAAGTGGGAAAGAGATCTGGGGTTGATAACGTCAGAGCAGTGGAGTAGAATCCTAAATAGAGGGGCCCTGGTATCTATTGCCCCAGCACAGAGATTGTTCCTAATACATCGTGCCTACTATACCCCTAAAAAAATGTTTCAATTGGGTTGGAACCAGAAAGATGAATGTCCTAGATGCAAGGCTACAGGCGACCTTGTCCATATGTTCTGGAGATGCCCCAAGCTCTTCAGATATTGGACAGATGTCAAACAAACTGAATAACATCTTTAAGACCTCACTAGAGCCAGATGCTAGAACCTGCCTTCTAGGAGACATGGAAGACTACAGAGTAAGTTAATTGCTCAGAGATGGCAGGCACATGCCCCCCCTTCTGTTAGGAATTGGACCGAAACCATCAACACTCTGATTGGGAGTGAGAGAGTGGCCTTTATTAAACAAGGGAACCACAAAAGGTTTGAAAGAGTGTGAGGACCCTGGCTGAGAGATATAGGATTCCCTCTCTAGTGGCAAACTGTCTGTATGGCCCGTAACTTCCCCCAGTCCTCTGTCTCAGAAGACAGAAATATATTAACATTATAAGGAGGATTAAACTCGGACCCTCTCTTAGACAAAATTTTATTCTTGTTTTTTCTCTTTTTTTTTTTTTTGAATGGGTTCGCCTCCTGCTGCTCTCCCTTTGGACCCCTTTCTCTATTCCTTAGACCGCAGGGAACCATTTAGATTAATGTATTTTTACAACAGGTAACAAAGCAAAACCAAAGTAAAAATAGATGTATGGGGGGGGGGGTAGGGGAGGGGGGGTAGTATTAGAGGGGTGGGAGGGAGGGAAGATGGGGGGGTGGGCAATGGAATGCTAATTTACTCTGTGTACACAACACTCAGTGATGGTGTTTACTTGTTCACTTTTATGCACAATGCACTTTTTGAAAATTTGTAAGTAAATATGACATTTTTAAGATTGAAAAACAATAAACATATTGAATTTAAAAAAATAACTGATTATGTCCTTTGTAAGCTGGGGATTGGTAGCGGGTACAAAAGCTCCCTGGGATGAGCAGGCACAGATACCAAGATACCAAGTCCATAAGATAAGTGAACAACAGTGGGATGTTTATTGGTTCTATACAAAATCTATTTACAGGTGCTGTACAGTGTGCAGAAAACAAAACAAACAAAAATAGTTAAACAAACACCTAGCCGTGTCTCGGCTCTAACTATACGATATATGCAGGCCCTAACTACCAAGCTTAACAAGCCTACGGCTTGTTAGCTCAAACACAAACTTCTCACCAGTTTTTCACCAACCTCCTTGCTCTCACAGATCCACGTTATCTGTTTCCCAGGACAGAGCCCAGTCTGTCTGCTCAGATGAGCTTAAATTGGCTTGGGGGAGAGGGCCAACACCTGACCTGGATCAGGGATCAGCGAAAAGAGGAGCCTGGGAGAGGTATAAACCCCGAACTGGACTTTCCCAGGCTCTCTCTGGGACGCTCTGCTACACCTTGCAGAGTGAACATATCTCCTCAGACGATCATCTGTGCAATGCACAGGGGCCCTTTCGCTGGCGGACATACTCCCACTCTGCAAACACATTTCTCCAACCTCAAGAAGTTTTCCACTACCAGATGGGACTCAACCAGTGTTAGTCTGCCCCAGTCAGCTCTTTAGAGTGGGCTGCGGGATTATTAACACTGGAGCGACACTATGACAATACATATTAAATATATCTTCATACAATTTCCACAACAACATGTACTAGGCCCAGTAGTGTATTTAGGTTTTGTGCTGCCCTAGGCCTGACTAAACGTGTGCACCCCCTAATTTAAATATGACCCACCCCTTCCTGTCAAGGCTGAACCCATTTCTGTTTAAGACCCGCCCTGACATTTTCGAGTAGGGACACCAGTCCTTAGGGCCTGTGGGGGAGGCATTGGATTCCCTTAATTTGCATAGATTTCCTCTGACTTCCTGTTTGGTTATGGGGCAGGAAGTGAAGGGAAATCTTTGCAATGGCACAGGGATGGTAAAAAATAACTGACAGGGGCTATAATCCTCCCTTACTCTATCCAAAATGAAAAAAAAAAAGTGATGCCTATAGTTCTACTTTATGCACACATTTCTGATCATTTTATGGAGAGGACCAAAAAGATATAACCATGCTAATGGTGCAGCAGAAAACATATAGCACAGTGAGGAAGGTTTGTGGTCCAGGATGATAAGACAGTCAAAATTAGAAGCAGCTTGCGTTATATTAACAGTGTAGCGCAAGCTGGCGTGGACTCTTTCCGTGCTACCCCCCTGCAAAGTGCTGCCATAGGCTTGGGCCTTGTTGGCCTAGGACAGGATACAGCGTTGACTAGGCCAATTTAGTAAGTATCCGATAAACCAACTAGCATGTCTTTGGAATGATGAGTACAAAGAGAACATGTAAACTCCATGCAAATTGTGTCCTAGCCTATGTTTGAATCATTGCCGCAAACTGTCCTCGCCCCTGTTTAATTATTTTAGGTGTTAAAATAGCACGGACTGGGGACTACCTAAATGTCATTCATTGCTACTCTACTGTCTTGTAGAGTAGCAATGAAAGAAAAATGATGGTAAGTATTTGGTAACAACTTTTCCATAATCATTATAGCTGATGACGACACCTCTGCTAGGAATCATGTTAAAAAAAATTCAGTTATTTGGTGCTATTACCATGCTTTATCAGTGATCTTGTGGTAGCATATCTGACTCAAGGTCACCTAGTTGTGTGTTTAATTCATGTTGGGGTCTGTAAAGCATTGGAAAGCAAACATGTCCATTGTGTAATGTCTTATTTCACCATAGAAGAGATATTGTAAACACATATGATGTATACTATATTAACAAAAGTATTGGGACACCTGCCTATACAGGCACGTGAACTTTAATGGCGTCTTAGTCCGTAGGGTTCAATATTGAGTTGGCCCACTCTTTGTAGCTATAACAGCTTCAACTCTTTTGGGAAAGCCGTCTATGGGAATGTTTGACCATTCGTCCAGAAGCGCATTTGTGAGGTCAGGCGCTGATGTTGGACAAGGAAGTCTGGCTCGCAGTCTCCACTCTAATTCATTCCAAAGGTGTTCTATCAGGTTAAGATCTACTCTCTGTGCAGGCCAGTCAGGTTCCTGCACCCCAAACGCTCATCCGTGTCTTTATTGACCTTGCTTTGTACTGTTCTGCCATTTTTGGGTCTCAACAAATGAAAAAGGCTGCAGTACCTCAAGATTGATCGATTTTCAGATATATAACATAGTTTATGGACACTATAACTCTCCTACTGACTAAATAATATACACCAATTTGGGCTTTTTTCACCAAAGAAAGGTAGCAGAATACATTTTGGTATTTTTTTATTTATTTAGCAAAAAAATAAAACCCCAGTGGTGATTAAATTCCACCAAAAGAAAGCTCTATTTGTGTGAAATAAATTATACAAATTTCATATGGGTACAGTGTTGCATAACAATGCAGTTGCCATTCAAATTATGACAATTGACCTGGGCAGGAAGGGGGTGAACTTGCCTGTTATAGAAGTGGTTAAAGTGACACTAAAGTCTTGTTTTTTTTCTTTAAAAATAATAAACATGTCCTACTTACCTGCTTTGTGAAATTAATTTGCACAGAGCAGCTCGGATCCTCCTATTCCCGGGTCCCTCTTTGGGGCTCCTGGCCCCCTCCCTCCTGTTGAGTGCCCCCACAGCAAGCAGCTTGCTATGGGGGGCACCTGAGCCGAGCCACAGCTCCCAGCTTCCGTTCGGCCCCACCCCTTCTCTCTCCTGATTGGCTAACTGACTTTGATTGACAACATCGGGAGCCAATGGCACTGCTGCTGTGTCTCAGACAATCAGAAGGAAGAGTCCCGGGTGGCCGAGGCACTCGTGGACATCGCTGGACAGAGATGGGCTCAGATAAGTGTTAGGGGGAATGCTGCACTCAGAAGGTTTGTTATCTTAATACATAGAATGCATTAAAATAAAAAACCTTCTGCCTTTACAACCACTTTAACCGCATGCGGACCGCCTCATGCATATATACTCCGGCAGGACAACAGCTCTGTGCCAGATCCCGTACCTAGTACTGGATATCACACTTCTGGGTCTGGGCCGCACGTTAAAGTGACGCAGTGTCGTAACGCAAAAAAATGGCCTGGGCATTAAGGGAGCAAATCCATCTGGTCCTTAAGTGGTTAAAGGGATGCTGAGACTGGGTTGGAAGAGGTTAACCTAAACCTGCAATTTTATATTTTGCAGCTTTCTGAGCATTGTAGTTATAGCTAAAGTTGTTAATGTATCTGAACCCAATACAGAAATGTTATATATTTCGATATATGATTACAGATATTTTTTACAAAATATATATACACACACATAAAAAAAATAGAGAGACTTACTAGATTACTTAACCAGAAAAGGGGAATGCTAACCCACCAGTGCAGGGCGCTGTGGCTTAGTTGGTTAAAGCGCCTGTCTAGTAAACAGGAGATCCTGAGTTCAAATCTCAGCAGTGCCTGCCTTTTCTTAAAGCGGGGGTTCACCCTTAAAAAAAATTCTAACATTACATTGAGCAGACTCCTGAGAGTGAAAGTATGTTGCTCTTTTTTTTTTCATACATACCGTTCTACCAATATTTTCACCTCCGGCTTCCGGGTAGTGAATCCCGCGGGACTGGGCGTTCCCATTCACAGGCTGTGATTGATGTGATGCCGACCGACGCATACACCGTGTCACGACTTGCAGAAAGAAGCCGAATGTCGGTGCGCAGGTGCCATATAAAGCCGACTCGACGTTCGGCTTCTTTCGGCAAGTCGTGACGCGCTGTATGCATCGATTGGCATCACGTCAATCACAGCCTGTGAATAGGAACGCCCACTCCCGCGGGATTCACTACTCAGAAGCCAGGGGTGAAAATATTGGTAAAACGGTATGTATGGAAAAAAATAGAGCAGCATACTCTCACTCTCAGGAGTCTGCTCAATGTAATGTTACATTTTTTTTTTTAGGGTGAACCCCCACTTTAAAGAGTCAATTTCACTACAGAAAAATGGGCTTTGCAGTTATAAAATGTCGGTTGATAAAAACAAACTGTGTGCTGCTATGAACAAAATCCAATAATTTACCTGTTACTGTTGTAGGTTGTTTTCACCCCTCATCTACAACATACACTGCAGTTTACACAGTGCACTGTTTATGAGTATGTAAGGCAGTGTTGCCTACATTATTACTGAGCTCTGCTGTACAGAAGACTGCAAGGGGGGTTGATTTAGACTCAATTCACACTTGTACGACTCCTAAGCAGGGCCAGTGCTACCACATGGCAAACTAGGAAGCCGCCTAGGGCACACTGCTGCCTAGGGGCGCCCGGCCACTGGTGTTCCCACTCTCTTCTCTCTGCAACATGCAACCAAGTCTCTGCATCGGTAGGCAACCGCCGCTCTGTTCGCACATAGTGTCCGAGGCGCAGTGGCAGCAAAGGACTGTGTCACCACAAGGCAAACTAGACAGCCGCCTAGGGCACACTGTTGCCTAGGGGCGCCCGGCCACTGGTGTTCCTACTCTGTTCTCTCTGCAAAATGCAACCAAGTCTCCGCATCGGTAGGCAACCGCCGCTCCGTTCGCACATAGTGTCCAAGGCGCAGTGGCGGCAGAGGACTGTGTCACCACAGGGCAAATTAGGCCCCGCCTAGGGCACACTGCTGCCTAGGGGTGCCCGGCCACTGGTGTTCCCACTCTCTTCTCTCTGCAACATGCAACCAAGTCTCTGCAACGGTAGGCGCAGTGGCGGTAGAGGACTGTGTCTGTGTCTGTGTGAATGGAAGCAAAGTGAATGAATGAAAGCAAGCAAACATTAGTAGGCACTAGTAGGCTGCATTGATGGACGCTGGTGAGGCTACATTTGATGGGCGCTGGAGAGGCTGCATTGATGGGCGCTGGTGAGGCTGCGTTGATGGGTGCTGGTAGGCTGCGTTAATTGGCGCTTGCATGGTTCCTTTGATGTGCGCAGGTGAGGCTGCATTTGATGGGCGCTGGTGAGGCTGCATTTCATGGTCGTTTTATTAAAAAGGTGGGGTATATATAGGCAGGAGAAAGGGGTTGGAGTCAGGGGGGGTGCGGCAAAAAGAGGTTTCGCCTAGGGTGTCTAAAATCCTTGCACCAGCCCTGCTCATAAGTTGCGCAGACTTTGGAGTGCAAACTTTGTATGGCTGACACTTCGGCTATCCAAAGTTTGCACGCACAGTGTGGTGAAGACTTTTGGAGGATGGCATTGTGTCAAGAAGGGCAGCAAAGAAGCCACTTGCATGGGGCAGGGTCAGAGCATCACTGGTGCTCTGGCCCTGCCCCCCCCCCCTGCTGGCTGTAAAATAATAGGTATCATTCTACACAGCAAGGTGCACCACTGCCAGCCTGCCTCCACTGTGTATCCATCACTCTCAGTGCCATCATGGGGCCCCCAATTTCAGGGCAGCGTGGGCTGAAGGACCAGCTGCTTTGGGGAAAGTGCAGGGCCCCCCCATGCAGCTGGGGTCCCTGGGCAGTGCCCAGGTATGCCATCTCATTAAGACAACCCTGGGGGTAAAGTCATTTTCTCTGATGAATCCCCTTTTCCAATTGTTTGGAGCATGCAGGAAAAAACCTTGTCCAGAGAAGAAAAAGTGAGCACCAACATCAGTCCTGTGTCATGCCAACAGTAAAGCATCCTGAGACCATTCATGGGTGGGGTTGCTGCTCAGCCAAGGAAGAGTCTCACTCACAATTCTGCCTAAGAACACCGCCATGATGCTTTTTCAACAAGGCAGATGAACAAAAAAAAAAGCATTTATAATCTGAAAAAATTCTAACCTTTACCATTCAAAAAATAATAAAAAAAATGGTTAAATGACACATCTAATAAACTGCTGAAATTATTTGTATTCATAATACAATAAAACTAGGATTACCTAAATTAATATATGTAGCGTGGGCATTTTTGCTTCTTAAATTTGTACTAATGTTATAAATTGGTATTTGGCACCATCTAGTGGCCAAAACGTGAAATGGACTTTATTTATTTTCATTTTTCAGAACATGGTGAGATACTATACAAATATGCAGGGCTCCAGATGATGTCATTAGACGAAACCGGTCGAGCGTGATAATCTTTCAGTCGTACACACTCGTGGATCACACACTTTATGATACGCCTGTTACTTTATGCTTAAATGTGAGTACCTGACTTTTTTGTCTACAATAAAAACTTGGCATACTGTATTACGCTATGTGGGCACTTTTTCTTCTTTGAGCCGTATTAGACCCAAAGCACCTGAAGCCAGAGGAGACTGCCACAGAGCCACACAGGGGCTAACACTGTGAAAGCCTTTAACCCCTTGTGGGTACCTGGATATGGTGAGTGAGGGACCTATCAGAGCATGAGGAGAGGGAGCACTGAATGATCACAGCCATTTGAATTATTTCATGAAGCACTAAGCACTTTTTTGCATGGACTGCCTAAATATAACTTCAATCCAATTTTATGGCACAGAGCACCTTATAATACTATATTATATCATCTATTAGCACGTTTTTTTACATGTGTATATTTATTTATTTTTGTATTCATTTTTATTATTTATTTTTATGGTTTACCCAATGTGGATGTAAGCACATATTTGTTTTAGGGCTGCATTGTATTTACCCAACATCACTTTTTCATATAAAGAGGCGCCAACACCTACTACCTCACCCCCACTCACTATGCAAATAACCTACCCATGAACCCTCAGGTCTGAAGTGCATGCTGGGTAGGGGATAAAAGGCCCTGTGGTGGCCATCTTGGGTCTCTCCGTGATGTGTGGCCTGCCTACAGGGAGCTGTGAGGAGGTGATCTGGGGAGAGGGGCCAACAAAACTGTGGGAATGAACATCCAGTGATCCCATGTCAAATCCCTGAGCTTACCTTGCTTCTCTGCCTTTTGGCAAAGATCAAGTGTAGTATCTGTTCTTATTAGTTTCCAGAGGAGCGCTGAAACACCTCCGTTGGGAGGGTGGATGCAATCCAATGGTGTCATAGCACCTGGAAGGATGGTTTCGGTAGGGACTACGCTGAGCCGCCCGAAAGATACTGGGGGCTGGCCAATGGTCGAGTCTGAGCCATCCGGAAGGGTGCTTCTGGTGAGGATGGAGAAAGCATGTGGTCGAAGCTGAAGGGCTGGGCTTCTGGCCTGGATTTGATGCGGTTCCTAACCTGATCCTGCCAGTTGCTCTAGAGGGAACGTGGACCTCGCTCTTCGGGGTGAGGTCTCAGGGTTCGCTAGTACCTCGATGAGCATAATTAGGTAAGGAGCGAAAGGGGCGTAAGGTGCACACTTATGCCTTGAGTAGTTCCTGATCCTTCCTGGTGGAGTTGGGGAAGGGGGCCGTGACTGTCCGGGCTGTGGACCAGGATCCATTGAAAAGCCTTTGGAGATAGTGCCCCTGGAGTGGCAGTCCAAGGGTGCCATACATTGCACTGAGTGTGTGAGGGACACTCAACGTGTGGCACCTTTTTGGTCACTAACCTCCACAACACACTTTTCACACCTGCCTCTAGGGCCGGGCCTTTTGGCTAGGACCAGAGGAATTTTTGTTTCCTGGCCGGAGGGCCGGCCAATGTATTGCACATTGGTCACTTTCACTCACCTCTCCCACTTCCTTCTTCCCCACTTTCTATTTATTTTTTACCTGTGTGTCACGTTTCTTCTTTTTATGTTGGTGCACTGCACTTTATGTGTGATCAGTAGGGTGCTGGTCCTCGGGCCTGCCCTGAAAGTCTTGGGAGTGGGTGGACATGGCCTTCTGGCTTAGTTCACCTGCTGTTATGGGGTCTCCCTTCGGGGGAGCCTCACCGAGGAGGGTTCTGTTTCGGCAGTCCCTCCAAGGATGTTGGGTCCGTGTCGGCTTCGGCTGCATGGGCCTTTTTGGGTCTGTGTGGCTTCGGCTTCATGGACCACAGTTACCTTAGTCCCTGTCAGGAGCCTAACCCCCCGGGGTATCAGGGTTGGGCCCTCTTAGGAGGGCCATTTGACGATGCACCCGTCACAGTTTTTTGTTGCACCTCTTTATGTGTGTGCACATTTTTCCTGCACCGGGTGGAGTTTTTGGGTTGTGTTTTGCACGCCACAGGCTTTTAAAAAAAAATAAAAATAAAAAAATAAACATCCCTGAGCTTACCTGGCAGGGGAGACACCATGATCATGAAGGTGGTTCTCCCAGGGCGAGGCTCGGCCATTGTACTCTGGCTGGGCTGATCGGGGTGTCTTCCCTGCCACTGCTCGGCCTTTTGGCTAAGATCGGGTGTGGTATCCGTTCTCATCAGTTGTTAGAGGAGCGCTGAAACACCTCCTATATGTGGAGGGTGGATGCAATCCAATAACGTCATTGCACCTGGAAGGGTGGTTTCAGCAGGGACTATGCCGTGCTGCCCGACAGATACTGGGGACTGGCCAATGGTTGTGTCTGAGCCACCTGGAAGGGTGCTTCTGGTGAGGATGGGTGGCTGTGCCTGGTCTGGTCTTTTTGCCGGGTTCTGGTCTGGTCTTTTTGCCGGGTTCTAGTCTGGCCTTCTGGCTGGCTAGTGCAAGTGCCGTCCCTGTCAGAGATCTGGTAGGAGGAGCTGGAACTGCCCTGGGATGAGACGGGGTAGGACCATGCAAATCCTGCTGGGTTGACAGGGAGTCTGGAAGGGTTAGTATTGGTGGAGGCTGCTAAGTGGGGGCAGCTTTCCCCCAAGAAAACCTTGAAGGGCTCTCTATCTGGCAGGGGTGGAGGGCTGCACTGGCCGGTCGGGGGGTTGGATTTGGAACGGAAAAGCCTATGGTGCATGTGCCCCTGGAGTGGCAGTCCAGGGGTGTCTGAGAATCACTGTGAGTGGGGGTCACTTTGATTTAAAGACACCACGGTCACTGCACCAGCTACACGCTTTTTTTTTAGCACCTGCCTCCTGGGCCGGGCCTTTTGGCCAGGACCGGAGGAATTTTTTATTCCTGGCCAGAGGGCCTGGTCATTGTTGAACACAATGACCACTTCTTTCATTCTCCTCTCCACTATCCCTTTCCCCCACTTTATTTAATTTATTGCCTATGTTTGTCACGTTTTTGTCTTTTTTTGTTTGGGCACGTTTTGTACACAGTGTGATTAGTAGGGTGCCGGTCCTCGGGCCAGCCCTGAACGTCTTGGGAGTGGGTGGACATGGCCTTTTGGCTTAGTTCGCCTGCTCTCACGGGGTCTCCCTTCGGGGGAGTCCCACCTAGTACTAGTACTTTCGGCAGTCCCTCTAAGGAAGTTGGGTCCGTGTCGGCTTCGGTTGCTCGGACCACAGTACTTCAGTCCCCGTCTGGAGCCTAACGCCCCGGGGGATCAGGGTTTGGGTCCCTTCTGCACAGGAGGACCACTTGACGTTGCACCCGTATGCACGTTTTCCTGGCTCCTCCCATCACGCAGTTTATCAACCAGTCTTTTCTGGAGGGCAAAGTGCCCACACAGTTGAAAGAGGGTATAATCCAACCCATCCTGAAGAAACCCTCCCTGGACCCCAAGGACCCACTCCACCGCCGTCCCATAACAACCCTCAACGTACTTTCTAAGATAATGGAGAAAGTAGTGGTACAACAGCTGCAACAGCATCTAGATACCTACAAGCTACTTGACCCATTGCAATCAGGCTTCCGTCCCGGACACGGGACGGAAACAGCACTGCTGAAAGTATAGGACGATGTTCTCAAGGCCGCAGACGAAGGAGAATCTTGTCTTCTAGTTCTGTTGGACCTAAGTGCAGCTTTTGACACTGTAGACCACAAACTGTTACTGACTCGGCTTGCTGAAGTAGCCAGAGTCGCAGAAGGCGATTTATCTTGGTTCTCCTCTTTTCTGGAAAACCGATCGCAAACAGTAAAGTTAGGACCTTTTACGTCAGAAAAACGCACAGTAACATGCGGAGTCCCTCAAGGATCGCCTCTGTCACCAGTGCTGTTTAACATCTATCTTCGTCCTCTTTTTGAGATTATCAGCAGCAAAAAACTGCTCTATCACTCATATGCAGACGACACACAATTGTATTTCCGCATCTGCAACAGAAAGGATCACCACCTCAATCTAGAGACATGTCTCTCTTTGATAGAGGACTGGATGACAAAGAGTTATCTTAAACTCAATGGAGCGAAAACAGAACTTCTTCTGTTTCACGCCAAGCGTAGGAATCAACTTTCAACAGCGTGGACCCCCCCGCCTATTCTGGGCAAGCTCATCACCCCTAGCGCCAAAGTCAAAAGCCTAGGGGTCATTTTTGACTCCTTTATGACAATGGACGCACAAATAGGGTCAGTAGTCAGCGGATCTCACCATCTACTGCGCCTACTACGCAGACTCACTCCGTTCATCCCTAAAGAAGATTTAGCGGTCGTGGTGGGAGCTATTGTAAACTCCAGACTGGATTATGCAAATGCCCTTTACCTCGGCCTCCCCAAGTACCAAATCGCTCGTCTGCAAGTCGTTCAAAATACAGCCGCCAGACTTGTGACTGGGAAAAAACCCTGGGAATCAATCTCACCTTCACTGAGAGCCCTTCACTGGCTGCCAGTTAAAGACAGAATTGCTTTTAAAGCTCTCTGTCTTACGCATAGATGTGTCCATGGGAATGCCCCCCTTTATTTATGCGAAATAATAAAAACGCATAATCCCAATCGTGTTTTGCGATCCACGAATCAGAACCTGCTCCAGGTTCCGAAAGCCAACTTCAAGTCCAAAGGAGAAAGAAGATTCGCGATCCAAGGCCCCAGACTATGGAACGCTTTACCAACCAGCATTCGGTTGGAGGAGAACCACCTAGCATTTAGGAAAAAGGTCAAGACTTTTCTCTTTTAATATCAAAGGAGACAGGAACAACAAGCGCCCAGAGGCGATTCAGTTCGCATGTGCCGCGCTATACAAGTTTTCATTCATTCATTCATTCACTCTTTATGTGTGTGCACTTTTTTTCTGCACCGGGTGGAGTTTTTTGAGTGTGTTTCACACGCCATAGGCTTTTCAAAAAAAAAAAAAGTCCAGAGACATCTGCGGGTTCCAGCCATCCTGTGAAGCTAAGCAGCGTGCTTGTGCTGACTGAAAGCAGGACCCAGGGACAGCCAGAGCGGAGGTTTTCGAGTTCTCCCAGGCCCAGTGTGGTGAGCAGGGCAGCCACCCACAGTTGCTTGATACGCTCTTATACTTAGGCCTCGTACACACGATTGGACATATCCGATGAAAACGGTCCGCGAACCTTTTCATCGGATATGTCCGATCGGGAGTTTGATCCGATGGCGTGTACACACCATCGGATCAAATTCCCCGCCGCCGGACGGCGCGGTGAGGCGGCGGTGACGTTGACGCCGCCACATCATCGCCACGTCACCGCACCAGGAAGTTAAACACTTCCGCACATGCGCCGAATCCATTCGGCGGCGGCGCGGCGGCGGTGGGGGACGACATGTCTGCTGGTAAGTGTACTAACCAGCAGACATGTCGGGCGGACAGATTCCACCGGATGGATTTCAAAGCATGCTTTGAAATCTGTCAGGTGGAGAAATCTGTCCGCTAGCCCATACACACGAGCGGAGATGTCTGCTGAAACGGTCCATCGGACCGTTTTCAGCGGACATATCCCCTCGTGTGTACGAGGCCTTAGACTTACTACCACAATGTTGTTGGAACTTGTAGTTCCTCTGAGAAAATTTCACTAAGTTGAACTGAGTTACAAATAGGCCTAAGTTCCACACTGCTTTGGGGACTGATATTGTGAGATTAATAGACAATTATACCGGGAGAAACAATAAACGTTTCAGCACTAGTACAGTTCAATACAGTTACGTGTGTATAGGCCTCAAGCATAATTTAATTATCAAGTGACTGATGCTGGAAGTATATTCCCAGGAAGGAGTGCACAGATACTTTGCACAATTTAAGTTACTGTTCTATATTGTTCTACATTACTTCATTGATTAGGGAAACCCTTTGGATTAGATATTAGTTAAAGTGCACCAACGTATCTATCTACAATAGACTTCACCACTGAGGAACATTCTGGAGTTATCTGGGCCATGCCTAATTGAGATTACCAGCAACTATACTTAAAGGAATTGTCCACTAGGGGGAGCTCACGAGCATAGACTACTTATAACTACTTGCAGATTTGATAACATTAACATTTTAGTTTTGTTCTTATTGACTCTTGCAAGGGCCCTTGCAGAGTCAGCTATATATATATATATATATATATATATATATATATATATATTTGTAATCTGATGTTTGCTCTTTTATCTTGTTACATGCCAAGTAAAGTTACCCTTGGTTTACTATATTGATTGTGTGAGGTGTATTTGCTCCTGAGGACTGCATTCAGAAGAAGGTAACATTATTGCATGTCGTGTATTTTAAATGTGGTATTGTGGTTCTAGCAACACGTGGGACTCACAATACATTTACATTTGCCTGTTGTGTCAAGGGAGGGTTCGAGCCACTTAAAGAGGCTGATAGGTAAGAGAGTAGACCCAAAACTAATCAGCAGCTTCTACCGAAGTACCGCTACATATATATATATCGTACTTGGTCTTTGCAAACAATTACGATGTTGTTTCATGCTCTTGTACAATTCAAAAGTTGATGTGTCTATGATTAAAGTGGTTCTTTACAATAAATTTTTCTGTTTTGAATGCTGCTGTCAGCTTTGACACTGTCACAATGAACGATAGAGGAATCTTCCAATGTAGTACGGAACTAGCGAGCAACCAGGAAATTGCTGGGCAACTTGGGTTCGGCCAGGGAAAAGATCTTGTGTGTGTGTGTGTGTGTGTATATATATATATATTTATATATATATATATCTATATATATATATGGCAATGGAGCTTACTAGGAGTATGCAAAGCTACAGACATCAGAGCAAACAGATTTCAGAAGGGACAGTTAATCTACATCTGCAAATATGGCTTCAATGGTTGACGTCTCTATCATTTAAAGTGCTTCTTTACAATAAAGTTGTTTCTGTTTTGAATGCTGTGCTAACAACATCACTTCCTGTGCTGCTGTCAGCTTCGACACTGTCACAATGGGTTATAGAGGAATCTTCCAACTAGTACGGAACTAGAGAGCAACCAGGAAATTCCTTTCTTGGGTTTGGCCAGGGAAGAGATCTTGTGTATATATACGGTAATGGAGCGAACTAGGAATATGCAGAGCTACAGACATCAAAGCAGAAACATTTCAGAAGAAATAGATAAGGTCTACATCTGCAAATATGGGTGCCCTTCTCAGCAGCCTTTACCAAGCTCTTATGAGCTTCTCTGGCACCAAGGCTCGGATCCTGATGTTGGGTCTGGACGCTGCTGGAAAGACTACCATCCTCTACAGGCTGAAATTGAATGAGACAGTCTGTACAATCCCAACCATCGGATTCCACGTTGAGACTGTGGAGCCCATCCGTAATGTGACCTTTACTGTCTGGGATGTAGCCGGTCAAGGCAAAATTCGAGCCCTGTGGAGACATTACTATCCCAATACAGATGGGTTGATTTTTGTGGTGGACAGTGTCGATACAGAGAGGTTTGATGAAGCCAGGACAGAACTCAGTGCTATGCTGGAGGATGATGAAATGAGAGGTGTGCCCTTTCTGTTAATGGCCAATAAGCAAGACCTCCCAGGTGCCATGAAACCTATGGAGCTGGCGGAACAGTTGGGACTGGCGAAGATAAAAGGACATCAGTGGCACATCCAGGGCTGCTCTGCAACCAATGGGGAAGGACTGGTGGAGGGGCTGGAGGTCTTCACCAACTTTGTGAAGCAGTTTCAAAAGAACAAGACTTGCCAAGAGGGCTAAATTCAAGTCTATACATGTTATGTTGTCCTTTCTTGTCCAAGAAGCTGGAAGAGTGTACAGCATTATTACACAGTTATCAACTTGTTGTTCACAAGCCAAGGAGCGGAGGAACCGTGCAATTCAAAGAGCTTCAGCTCCCCCTGTTGTCTCTACCATGTAAGACTATCAAATCAAAGGTTTTGTGACTGTGCTTAAAGTGGTTGTAAACCCTGCAAGACAAAGGCATAATGAACTAGTATGCATAGCATACTAGCTCATTATCAATTACTTACCTTACATCAAAGCCCCCTCAGCTGTCCTTGTCCCCCCATTCGGCAGCGACAATTCTCCTGAAGTGACTTCTGGGTATTGCGGGCTCTGGCACTGTGATTGGCCAGAGCCGCAAAGGACGTCACTCCCGTGCATGTGCGCTGGAGCCGCCAGTAACAGCACACAGACTGAAGCAACGGCACATTGCTTCAGTTTGCCCCAGTGCGCATGTGCTGATGACATCGGCACATGCAGGGGACAGGGGATATCTCCTAAACTGTACAGGTTTAGGAGATATTACAGGTAAGCCTTAATATAGGCTTATATGTAGCACAAAGTCATCTGTAATGGTTTACAACCACTTTAAGAGATCAAGTACTGTGGAAACCCCCATTTAAAGGACTCCTTGTAGGATCTGAAACAAATTGTAGTGCAAAAATTAAAAAAAATTGTGATTTCGCTCAACGATTTATTAATAAAGGGTCTTACTGAGTAAGTAGAAAATAATTTTTGCTCCAAAACCACACAGATAAAAACACACATTGAAATAGAGGTTTAAGGATTATGGTTTTCATGCTTTGATTTTTTACAATTGGATTAATTAATTCACTGAACACTTTAACCGCTTGGCATCCGCACGCCTTCAAATGACGGCGGGCGGAATACCCTATTGTTCTGACAGGACATCATATGACGTCCTGTCATTTAAAGCCGCTAGGGGGCGCGCTCACAGGGGCACCCGCGATTGCCCAGTAACTGAGCTCTGTGTGTAAACGCAACGCAGTGCCGGAAGCTAAAATTTTGTCTGGCCAGGAAGGGGGTGTAGGTGCACAGTAGGCAAGTGGTTAAGGAAGAAATTAAATCATGTTGATGGCACTGTTTATATATTTTTGATTTGAATATGGATTGCAATAATTAGCGCCACTGTTTATATATTCAACACTTTGTCCCATTTATATTGGGAGTGTGCTACCAATACTTTTATTTAATTTTTTATAATTTTTGGGGGGAAATTGGAGGATTTAGTAACATATCTGTTCTACTGAGTCTATATTGATTCCCTATTTGAGCTATGCAGAATGCGGATAGAATGTTATTGATTTAAATGAAAAATTTGATTAAGACATTGCAAAGTGACAACGGAATTTGCTTCTAAAGTAACATACAGTATGGAAATACATTTGGTATTAGGTTGATTATCTGTGGTTAAACCACTTGCCAACCAGCCACCGCAGTTTTACTGCAGCAGAATGGCACAGCTGGGCAAGACGACGTTACTTTACATTGCTCCACTTTTTTCGCACATGCGCCCGCAGCATGTGACTGTGTGTTCATACTAAGTATGAACATTGATCTCTCTCTTCCCCTAGTCAGTCCAACCCCCCCTACAATTAGAACACACATTAGGGAACACAGTTAACCCATTGATCGCCCTCTAGT
Organism: Rana kukunoris; assembly: GCA_029574335.1. Taxonomy (NCBI): domain Eukaryota; kingdom Metazoa; phylum Chordata; class Amphibia; order Anura; family Ranidae; genus Rana; species Rana kukunoris. The sequence continues at coordinate 518,207,838 of CM056051.1, read as the reverse complement.
ATTAACCCCTTTCATGCCAGTGACATATGCACAGTAATCTGTTTATAGCACTGATAACTATATAAATGCCAATGATCCCAAAAAAAAAGTGTCCGATAAGTCCGCCATAATGTCACAGTCCCAAAAAAATCACAAATCGCTGCCATTACTAGTAAAAAAAAATAATGCCATAAATCTATCCCCTATTTTGTACAGGGGCACTATATTTTTTTTTAGAACTGATTTCTGTAATGATGTCACTGGTTCCAAAAATGGGTCAAAAGTTTTAAATATGTATCCGATTTGTCCACTGCAATATTGCAGTCCTGCTAAAAGTCACTGATTGCCACCATTACTAGTAATAAAAAAAGAAAAGAAAAATAAAGAAAAATATCTCATAGTTTGTAGATGCTATAACTTTTGTGCAAACCAATCAATATATGCTTAATGCATTTTTTAATACCAAAAATATGTAGAAGAAAACATATCGGCCTGAACTGAGGGAAAACGTTGCTTTTTAAAAAAAAAATTGCGGCTATTTATTACAGAAAAAAAGTACAAAATAGTGTTTTTTTTTTCCAAAATATTTTTGTTGGTAGGGTAAAAAATTTAAAAGGACGTCAATTTTGTTTGGGTACAGCATCGCACAACCGCGCAATTGTCAGTTAAAGCGATGCAGTGCCGTATCGCAAAATATGGCCTGGTCATTGAGCAGCCAAAGCCGGAGCTGAAGTGGTTAAGGAATGTGTCGCTGAAATTTTATGTTTTTCATGTTTTGATTTTTCTCAAGTGGATTAATTAGTTCACTGCACACTTTCAGGAAGAAATTAAATAATGTTGATGGCACTGTTTATATATTTTTGATTTTGAATATGGATTGCAAACTTTAGCGCAACTGTTTATTTATAGAAAATTTCTATTGTTTTGTTTATACACTGTATTTCAATATATATATATATATATATATTTTTAATAAAACAAAATATTTCTTGAGCAAATATTTGTTGTATTATCCATCCTTACTCCACTACTTTTTCTGGGCTCCATGTCTGTCAGACATACCAGAGCTGTATTAGCCACTCAACAGATTGTATAAGCCTGTACACACAATCAAATTATTCAACAGGATTTGTGTGATGACAGGCTTTTGTCGAAATATCCGACCATTTGTATGCTCCATCAGACAATTGTTGTTGGATTTTCCGTGGATAGCAAGCTTTAAAATTGTCCGCCAACAAATGTGTGTTTTCGGATTATCCGATCGTGTGTACACAAGTCTGCAATACAAGTTCACGGCCAATGCCCTTCGGACAAAAGTCCTACTCTTTGATGAAAATCCAAACGTGTGTACGAGGCTTTACCAGGGTCTGCTGTTAACATTTTTAGACCTGAGCACATGTACCTGGCACATTTACTCAGTAGCCAAATAACCTGCTGGCATATCGTTGGAATGACAAGTACGATTACAAAGAGAACATGCAAACTCCATGCAGATAGTGTCCTGGCCTATATTTGAACTATTGCCGCAAGCCACTGTGGTTAAGGTATCTAAACCAAATCTAAAATTATTATATATTTCAATATATGATCACAGATCTAAAAAAAATGTACTGTATACAGGAACACACACACACATTAAAAAAAATATATAACAACTTACATACTAGATTACTGAGACAGAGAAAAGCAGAGATACAATTGTCTGCACTGTGCAGGGCGCTGTGGCTTAGATGGTTAAAGCGCCTGTCTAGTAAACAGGAGATCCTGAGTTCAAATCTCAGCAGTGCCTGCTTTTTCTTAACCTATATGCAAACATGCGGCCTCTTGGCACCTGGTCCTTAGAGCTGAGGGGGCCGCGTACTTGGGTGAATTGCTGCCAATACACCTGTGCTGAGAGCACACACGCTCCCGAAACAGTTACCGCCATTTCACCGAAAGCTTGTGATTGGAAGTATTTGGATCACGTGACCACTGTGGCAGCCAATCAAAGTGGTCACATGATATTAAGCCACACTCCGCCTCCCAGTGTCATAAAACTCTTAAAGGCCCAGGAGGTGCTGGTGCTAAGAGGTTAAAGGGTTGCAGGTAAAAACAAACTGTGCTGCTATGAACAATATCTAACAATTTACCTGTTAGGCCCCGTACACACGGCAGAGAACCTCGACGGGCAGAACAGATCGTTCATCCTGTCGAGGTTCTCTGCCGGCCGTCAGAATCGGCGACCCGCCGGTCGGGAAAGGCAACCAGCCATTCATCCTGACGGGCCGTCGAGCAAAAAGAGAACCTGTTCTCTATTTGCTCGACGGGTTTCCCAACGGGCGGGGCTCGCCGAGAGCGTACACACGGCCGAGGTTCTCGGCAGAACGCGGCTCCCAGCGAAGGTTCTCGCTGGTTTCTGCCGAGAACCTCGGCCGTGTGTACGGGGCTTCACTGTTGTAGGTTGTTTTCACCCCTCATCTACAACACTCACTGCAGTTTACACAGTGCACGGTTTATGAGTAAGGCAGTGTTCCCTACATCATTACTGAGCTCTGTTGTACAGAAGGCAGCAAGGGGGGTTGATTTACTAAAACTGGAGTTTGCAAAATTGGGTGCAGCTGTGCCAATCAGCTTCTAACTTCAGTTTGTTCAATGAAGCTTTGACAATAGAACCTGGAAGCTGATTGGTTACTATGCATGACTACACCAGATTCTGAGTGCTCCAGTTTTTGTACATCTCCAAGAGTCCGATACCAAGTGAGGATTGTCGTGTTGGAAGGTCATAGTTTATCATTATTGATGATGGATTCACATAAGGTAGCAGAGGGGGAATAGGACCCAAACTTGAGGGTACAACTGGGGAGATGGGACTGTGGAATCACGAGATGGAGGGGGGGGGGGGGGTAAATGGGAAGAAAACCCACATGTATTTCTAGACCTTTTTACAGTACAGGATATGATAAATATAAAAAAAAAAAGACAGAAATATAAAAGTAATTATAAGCCACAAATGATGCGCAGACTAAAGTGGTAAGCGAAGGGAGGTATAACCCGTGAGCCATTGGACGGATCGTATCCAGAGTCTAGTCTGATGTGGGAAAAAAAACAGTGCATTAACCCTACGCGTTTCATCTACCCTGGATGAAGTCTTTGTAGATGAAACGTGTAGATGGATTCACCACCAGAGGAAGGGGTTTGAATGCTTCATCTGTGGAGCTCGATTCAATGTCTATGGTTCCATGCCTAACAAATCCACTGCCGTATGGAGAGTTGGGTCCACTACTTTGGGTAAGAGTACCTTCTTCTCTCCCCCATCCCTTGAAGGTACTCCTAGGCATGTTTAACCACAGCTCATCACATCTATCCGAGAGACTGGCAAACATCTGCAGCAACAGTGCGTTTTTCTCATATGTTATGCTGAGGCCCTAACCTCATGGACTAACAATCTCCATCATAATTTGAATCAGCCCTGTTATGCTTTTTCACATATCTAGGGCCATACCTTGGTTTGTGTTACTGAACAGAGTCACCAATGACACAATATTTACGTTTTTGCATCCATGATCACATTTGAGTTCATTATATTGTTTAGGATATTGGTGTCTCTTTATAGCACCACTTCTAGCATTGTTGTGTGTATGACCTTTTCGCGCCTCCATAGCGCATGGGGTCCTTTACATATAATCATTGTTGCTATAGGTCGTACTCTATTATGAAAGACAGCATTTTTACACTTTTTGTTTTTTTATTACTTAGCCTGCCCAAGGTTTTGTAAGGTTGATTCATCATGCACATTTCTAGCGCTACACTTTTTACTGCACATTTGTTCACAATTAGCCTTGTGGTGTTGGCTGCTCACATTTGGAGTTGGCGCAGTATTTTTCTATATTTATATCTGCCATTTAGTAATGCCAGGTATAGGTTTAGACTAAGGTGACCAGATTTTTAGAACGACATCCGGAGACTTTTTTACCTAATAATGGCAGCAATCAGCAACTATCGCCCGCATCACAGCCTGTTAAAGGTGTTATAAACCCTTGTGTTCCATGCATTAAGGTGAAAAAACACCTTGCAGTGACTGGCCCCCTAGTATCTCCCCCTTCTACAGGATCTGTGCTCAATTGGCTAGATTGACAGGAGTGCGAGCCAATAGCTGCGCTGCTATCAATCAAAACCTATGATGCGTGTGCCAGGAACAAGGTAACGCCCCGGGAGAGTGTTTCTCCTATGTGCATTTCTGATGTGAAGAGGACCCACAGGAGGGACTGCAGAAGTCGGTGTTCAGGACCACTCTGCAAAAACGAGCTGCACAGTGGAGGAAAGAATTTAATTTTTTTTCTAAATAAAGATCCTTTACAATCACTAAGTCTTACTCTTCAGGGCCCTGGCTACTACTTGGGGGGGATTGGCAGAAGATCACTCCTCCAGGGAAGGTGAGGCAAAAGGCAGGTGGCCGGCCAGGACTTGAGCCAAGGTAGAAGAAAATGCGAGCTGGTCACCCTAGTTTACAGTTCTCATTGAACGTATAGATGCACTGTATTGCCAAGATAGGGCCAGGGCTACAACTAGAGAACCCCTCCTTAGACCCCTTTCACACCTGGGCATTTTTCGAGCAAAACTTTATCTGCAATCCCAATGTGCTGGTAAAGTACCTCAGTGTGAAAGGGTAAGGCGTTTTTATAGCGCTTTCAATTCATTTCAATGGAGAGGGGTGTTTTTGGAGTTTTCCAGCACCCAAAAGCTTTGCCAAAGATGCTGCTTGCAGGACTTTTCTTAACGCCCGCCAGTGCAACGCTTTAGTATTAAAAGGGGTCTAAATGTATGGGCAGCTTAATATACCCCCTTTTCAAACCCGACAAGCCATTGAAGGTTCTCTAAGGACCAAGCGAATAAGGCTGCATACATTGTACATGTCAAACAGTTAGGTCAGAACTCCAGACAGTTTGATTTTAAATGCAATATGAAGACTTACTATTCAGGGAGATTTCAGACTATTCAGGGAGATTTCAGTCTATCCTCACTTTTTTTGTCCAATTAGTCATGGCAAGGTCTCCGGTAAAGGGACCCAGACTAGCGAGGTAAAAAGTCTGCGAGGTAAAAAGTCTGCGAGGTAAAAAGTCTGCGAGGTAAAAAGTCTGCGAGGTAAAAAGTCTGCGAGGTAAAAAGTCTGCGAGGTAAAAAGTCTGCGAGGTAAAAAGTCTGCGAGGTAAAAAGTCTGCGAGGTAAAAAGTCTGCGAGGTAAAAAGTCTGCGAGGTAAAAAGTCTGCGAGGTAAAAAGTCTGCGAGGTAAAAAGTCTGCGAGGTAAAAAGTCTGCAGACCACCACAAAATGGCTACCAATGGAAGTTTTCAATAGAGAAAGCAGGCAAACCAAAAATGGTGTCGGCATTGCAAAAAAATGGTGTCCCCCACAGGTACACCCTGGTTGCAGCGGACCCAAGGGCAGGAGGGGGAAAGAAGGGAACAGGAGAACCCCTTAATGCCAGGAATGCCCAGTTGTTTCATCCTGCCAAGGCAGGAGAAACTGTACTTACCCGTCCTTGCGAGGACTTGCTGGCACGTCCCTGACAGACCCACAACCGATAGTACAGAGTAGCTGTCGGCCCGGTCCACTGTGAGTGAGACAACAGCAGCCCAGTCATGTGGACCCTGGAGCATATGCTCACTGGCCACCCCTGGAGCATGTCGTGGCCGACCCAGCGCATAGCCAAGGACTGTTCCACGCCCGATGGCCAGACTGTGGAGACAAGGATTTATAATATCCAGCCGGCAGTTGATAGAAGAATCACAAAAATACATTTTTCTTCAGGACTGTGCCCAAAAGGAGCAATGTCCTTCTCTGCTAGGCAGAATAATAAATAACACTGAGCTACACGCTGCAGGAGGGACCACCCCCTGGGTGGGGCTGTTTATTTCTGTTAAATTTACATGTTTTAAGACATGTTCTGCCTAGTCCTCACCTATGAGCAGGAACATAACCCAAATGTCAATATTTAAGGGGCCGTGTCTGTCCATGGGCGATGAGAAATACCGGTTACGTTTTTTAAGTAAACCCCAATTCTATGAGAAACAGAAGGTAAACAAAAAGCAGTAGATCTGTAGATTTTATTGTTGCACAGACAGCACATACTGTGGCTTTTTCAGAGATTTCCCAATAATTATTGCACATACAAGGACAATAAGAAGACCGACACATCCAACAGCCACCCACACCCAGAGCTCCACAGGGGCAGGCTCTTCTGTTGCGACTGCAGCTGAAACATCCCTTTGTTTGGGCCCAATCACAAGCAGAGGTCCTAGAGTGGTCACAGATTGTTGTTCCTCTTCTGGGTGGGGTTCTGTAGAGAATAAAATGCATACAATTCAGGTTTTTCCACAAGTGTCCAAAAGTTAGCACCCATTATAGATCCAAGATTAGGGTGACCAGACATCCCTGGTTTCAGGGGATAGTCAGAGTAAGGACACTGTCCCCGGACTGGAGTTTAACAGGGGCAGTTTCAAAAAGACAGTGCAGAATTAAAATACATACAATTACACCGCCGCTCCTACTAGCTTAGAATCTCAGGGTTTTTACCCACTGAGCCTTTTAAAAGCTATCCTGTTCTAACAGAACAGTGAGGGAAAGCCTCACCTGGTGCCACAAGCAATATAAAAAGTCACCCACGTCTTAGATCTGTTTCACTTGTCCTAGTTAAAAGGTGGAGAATCTTACAGATGCCCAAATTTCATTTTAAGTATAGACAATACTTGAAAGCCTTGTCAAGACCCACCCAAAATGTGTCCCCTATTGGGAACTTTAGTTCCTGCAAGCAGAAGAGAGAAGTCAGTAATCAGAACATCCTATTGAAAGCTCCCTCACTTTCAACCCTTGAGTGCAAGTCTTCCTACTGGAAAGGAACACATAACTGTCAGTACTAGCATTTCCTCACCACCCAAAGAAAATACATTGCTTTACCATTGCCGACTGCCACACAAACTTACACGGCGACAGAATGTCACAGCTGGGCAAATGTATATACATCCCTTTAATATGCCACCGGCAGCACACCCGCAACCCTGTCACGAGCTCCGTGCCCTCAGACTTTATGTCCACCGCAATCAGGTCAGAGCTGAAGATCGGGGAGATGTCAGTGTAAACACATCTCCCTGTTCCTCCTAGTGACATGTCACCGATAGTCTGTTCCCTCTCACAGCGATCAGTGATGTGTCACTTGTAGCCACACCCTTAACAGTTAGAATAACCCTGTCAACAGCCCCATAGGTTAACCCCTTCACTGCCAGTGTAATTTACAGTAAAAGTGCATTTTTATAGCACTGATTACTGTAAAAATTACAATGGTCCCAAAATGGTGCCAAGTGTCCGTCATAATGTCACAGTCATGACACACACTTTGTAGATACTATAACTTTTGTGCAAACCAAATGCTTGTGTTTTTTAACCAAAAATATTTTACATATGGGCCTAAACTGAGGGAAAAATATATATGTGTGGATATTATAGTAAAAAGCTATTTTTTTTTAAATGGTCGCGTCATTTGTGTTTATGGTACAAAAACTGCAGAGGTGAGCAAAAATAAAAAATTTGTTCGGGAGCCATGTCGCACAATTGTCAGTTAAAGTGAAGCAGTGGCCAATCGCAAAAAGTGACTTGGACTTTGGCCAGCCAAATGGTCTGGGGCTCAAGCATTTGTTACCCCCAACATTTTATATTCCCGATATGTGCCTGCTGTACCATGTACTTGTATGAGAGTCTCCCGCCCTTTGTATCGTTTCCTTTGTGCGAAAGCCCTGGTGCTCCTGCCAGTCCCTATACTTTCCCATTAAGAAAAGTGACCACTCCATGGTCCATTCCTCAGCTCTGCTTGGAAGTCTCCGTTTTCCCATTGACCTACTGCCATGCAATTAATGTATATAACAGCTGCAAGAAAACACAAAACTCACCATCCAAGGCTTCCCTCTTCCCAAACACTCTTGGTCTTCCAAATCGGCCCCTTCCTCCTGAAACCAGACCAGTAGGGGTGCTGCAGGTGCCTGTACTACAACACTGGCAGATACCGCTGGGGCCCTCAACTGCAGCCTAACTAGAGAAGACGATAATGTCAGAACACTGCTGAAGACATACTTCTATTATAGACACATAGCTCCCAACATTGAGATGAGAATGAGGGACACCTAGCAAATGTAGTCATGACTAGTGTTGAGTGGAATACGCCATATTCGATTTCGCGAAATATTTCACGAATATATAGTAGAATATTCGTGATATTTTATAAAAAAAAAAAAGTTTGTGAAATTTCGCTAATGCAAAATTGATTGCGAAATTCTCGTCAACACGCAAAAACGGAGATCAATTCCTGGATTACTAAACTAATATGCACTAAACACCAACGTTCTTACACAAACTTATATGACTAAACTAAAGCTAAAAAAAATTTATTTTTTTATACACAAAACACAGAAGGGCAGAGAAAGTATTCGCGAATATTCGTAATACGAATATTCGCATTGCGAATATTCGGCAACATAAAAGGATCGCTTTTAGACGTCGATGGAGATCACTAGGATGTGATCCATTTTAAAAATAAATTTGAAAAAATACAAATATTCGCAATATCGAATATTCACCGCGATATTCGATTTATTCTCGAATATGCAATATTCGTAATGCGAATATTCATGAGCAACACTAGTCATGACATGCCCCCTGCCACACCCCCTTAGAGAACCAAAAAAGGGCAATAAAGCCTTACTTTTTACCACTACTCCTTTATATTGGCTGTTAATTTACAAAATGCAGCAATTTAGAAATTGGATGAAAGATTTAGCACTGGGAACATTTTTGAAAGATAAAAAGTACATTTCATATACAACTGTATAGATCAGACCAAAATGGAGTGACAAATTGGGGGAGATATTGCTCCAAATCAGGGACAGTTGGGAGCAATGTAGACTTGTCCCCCTTGTTGGCCTGTACACAGCCTATAGCCTACACGAGATGCTATTAAATGTGTGTTGAGGCAGCTGGACACTTAAACTTCCCCTGAACACATACAATGTTATCCTATGTCCATGCACACAGGCTCATTTATTGCCATTTTTTAGGCAGTTGCGTTTAACCTTTTTTTCTTCTGGAAAAACAAGTTAAGACGCAAAAGTTTCACGTTTCAGATGCAAAATGGTTATGGTGTCAGGATGACTTAAAGGGGTTGTAAAGGTTGGTTTATTATTTTCTAAATAGGTTACTTTAAGCTAGTGCAATGTTAGTCCACTTACCCTTTTCCTTTCCCTTCTAAATGTTTTTTTCTTTGTCTGAATTTCTCACTTCCTGTTCTTCCTCAGTAAGGTGTTCAGTAAGCTGTTCTAAATGACTTTCCACCGCTCAGATGGTGGAAAGCTTACTGAGCAGAAACAGGAAGTTAGAAATTCAAAGAAAAACATTTAGAAAAGAAAATTGAAGGAAAAGGTAAGTGAACCAACAATGCACTAGCTTAACCCCTTCCATACAGGGCATTTTCACCCCCTTCCTGCCCAGACCAATTTTTAGTTTTCAGCGCTGTTGCACTTTGAATGACAATTGCGCGGTCAGGCAACACTGTACCCAAATTAAATCGTTATGTTTTTTTCCCCACACAAATAGAGATTTCTTTTAGTGGTATTTGATCATCTCTGCGGTTTTTATTTTTTGCGCTATAGACAGAAGAGCGACAATTTAAAAAAAAACACCATATTTTTTCCTTTTTATTTAATACATATCACAATATATATTTTTTTTTTTTTAACTTTTTTTCCCCTCAGTTTAGGTCGATACGTATTATACGTATTTTTGGTTAAAAAAAAAAAAAAAAAAAAAAAAACGCAATAATCGTATATTGATTGGTTTGCGCAAAATTTATAGCGTCTACAAAATAGGTGATAGATTTATGGCATTTTTTTTTTTTTTACTAGTAATGGCGGCGATCTGCGCCGTGACGTTGCGGCGGACATATCGGACACTTTTGACACGTTTTTGGGACCATTCACATTTACACAGCGATTAGTGCTATAAAACTGCACTGATTACTATGTAAATGTGACTGGCAGGGAAGGGGTTAACACTAGGGGGCACTGAAGGGGTTAAAATGTGTCCTAAAGTATGTTCTAACTGTAGGGGGGAGGGGGACTCACAGGGGGAGCGCTGACAGATCCACACTCCTGACGTGATTGCCGAATATCGCGTGTGCCCGGCGGCAATCGCAGCCGTCGCGCGCGGGATCGCGAGTGGTGCCGCCGGTGCGCGCGCCCTAGAACGCCGTGAAGACAGGACGTTGTGCAACGTCCAGTCTCATTGGTGAGGGGATGACCATGACGACAATCCCCTATGGCCAGGTAAGGAAGTGGTTAAAGGAACCTATTTAGAAAATAAAAGACAAACCTTTACAACCCCTTGAAGTGCATTATTTCCATTAGGACATTGAATATAAAATGAAAGTTCAACTCGCCAAAATGTAGAATCAGTGGGAGCCTCGAGTGTGTCACTTGTCAGGTTGCCTGCCACCAGGTGTCCCCAGCGGAGCCCCTCCTTACATCTATCATGTATTTTAGCAGTGTCTCTGCCGCCATTAGAGAATAGAAGCCGAGAGGAACAAAATAGAGGCGGGGCCCTGCCACATGGTTACAATAGATTGCAGAGCCACCCATCCCACAACAGGTCACAGACTGGCAGTGGAGTGTGTGGGTGGTGCTGCAGCTCTATCTATTGTAACCACGTTGCCAGCCTACTTCTGGTCTGCTTGAAAATGGCAGCCGACAGACATGGTCTCCACCAGCCGCAGACCTCCGCTGTGAAAAACAATAAGATTTCTCGGGAAACGATCAGGAAAAGGGTCTAAATCCCAAGAAAATCTGGACAGTTGGCATGCATGTGAAGGCTCTAAAAAAAATAAAACCATGGACACAGCTCTTAGTTATGACCAACAGCCAGAAATCAATGTACATGTATGATACAGCAGAAAGTGGCATGTGTACCCCATTTTACATTTATTCATGAAAATCTCCCATTGGTTTACCAGTTTCTGGTCGCTAGATCCAGTTCTTTTGCAGAAGTTGGTCTTCGTTACACATGTTAGGCACAATTGCCATGGAGAACATGCAATAATACATGGAACTACAGAAACCTTTGATCACCATCTCACCTTTTTGTGGCTTTGCTATAGGAACAGGCCTTGTTCATGGCATCAGGGACCTGGGTGGTTGCAGCAGCTCTCAGGTAACAGGTTATGTAGATCTGAATTAAGAAGTAGTAAAGGGATTGAGTGTAATTAGTATTATTGGTTCTTACAAGGCACCCATCTGTTGCAACAATGCAATTAATACTCACCAGAGAGGCATCATTTCCTAGGAATCGGAAAGCATCCACTGTGAACTGTAGCCTGTCTGGCTCAACCCTTGGAGTGATGAAGGCTGAAGAGGAGTCATCTTGCATGCCATCAATTAAACACCTATAGAGAATGGTCAGTTAGGGGGGGGGGGGGGGGGGGCCCCCAAGATTGCTATAATAAACCCACTCCAACTGTTCTGTCCACCAGAGGTCTATGCTGATTATCTGTGTTGGTAAAATAACTTGTAAGGTTTGTAATTTACATCAGACAATCATATGCGTGCAGGCTCCATCTAGTGTTCTTTTTTGGTATTGCTGCAGTTCTGTTTGATTTACTGTATGTGTAGTAAAGAGGGGGTTCACCCTTAAGGCTGCATTCACATCTATGCGGCAAGTAACGCCGCATACGCGGCTTTACTTGCCACGCTTCGATTCATTTTATTTTTTTTAAACAAATCTCCCCATTGATTTCTATGGCCGAACGCCAATGTCGCTTGAAAAAAAGGGTCTGGGACTTTTTTTCAGGCGACAGGCGTTCGGTGTTTCAGAGATGTGAACCATCTCTATAGACATCAATGGGATTTTTCCCCTCCAGCGGCACGAGCGACAGGCGTTTTGTCGCCTAGATGTAAATGGAGCCTAAAACAACTGTGTCATCCCATCCAGCATACTGGCGTCAGCATGCCGTTTTTTTTAATCTCTGTACTTACTGTTTAATTGATCATTTTATTTTGTCCCTACCGTGGGGGAATGGCGTGGCTATGGAGCGCCATGGCTTCCGAAAATAGCCGACTAGCACTCGGGTCTTCCCGGCGCTATACGGCGCCTGCGCACAGACCTAGGAGCTGACTGCGCAGGCGCCGTATATATCCGAGTCCAACGGCTATGGCGCTTCACGCCCCCTGAAAAAAGCCGAAATAGGACTCGGATATATACGGCGCCTGCGCAGTCCTAGGTCTGTGCGCAGGCGCCGTGAAGACCCGAGTGCTAGTCGGATATTTTCGGAAGCCGTGACGCTCAATAGCCATGCCCCGCGGTAGGGACAAAATAAAATGATTTAACAGCAAGTACAGAGATTTAAAAAAAAAAAAATAAGCATACTGGCGCTGACGCCAGTATGCTGGATGGCAAGACAGTTGTTTTAAGGGTGAACCCCCGCTTTAAGGAGGTTGTTAGTAAGCAGGGAATTCTGGGTAGAGTCTTCAGAGGAAGTGAAGCAGCCACCATTCTTTGAGAAGATGCTGCAGGAAGCAAGACATGCATTTCTCAATCACCATCACCCCTTAGATAACTTAAGTTTTTACCATCTAATCCTATATTGTAGTTTCTGCAATGTATGCAATTTTGTACTTATTGTGGTCTATTTGCTATTTTGTAGTTTCACCTGGCTTGTTCTAATAAAACTAAGAAATATGGTATCTAAAGTTTATGGGACAAGAAGGTTTAGCTATACATCCTTGAGACAGAACACTAACCACCCCTGAAAGAACATACCCATTGTATGCAATGATGTCATAACTAGGAGCAGAGGCGGGGTCAGGCGATATGGTGGTCACACAGCGGTCAATATACAGGATCAGTCCAACATGGTTCCGAGTATCCACAGAGGCCTCTATGTAGAGGATGTCTCCAAGCTGATAGATGGGAGAACTTCTAGGGCCACTCCAATTCTCTATAGACAAAACAGAGAATTAGATTGCAAAGTTCTAACACCCACCTCCTAATCTTTACACAACTCACCAGTCATTAGCCTCAAGGAGAAGGACAGCCTCTCTTCTAAGGACACTGTGCTGCTGAATGGAACCCATGTTGGCTCAATGGCCTTGCTGCTCACATTGGCATGCCTATACAGACAGAGTGAGGGTCAGTAATGGGTTAGAAGAGCAATCATGTTAAATGCAGAGAACCATATTAACCATTTAAACGGCAAGTGCTACTTCTAAATGTTAGAATATCAGTATGGTGGCAATGCCATCAGATTGTGGGCAACGTCAACTTGCGGGATGGTTCTTTATCATGAGGACACAGTATGGAGGTTGGTAGTCAAGACTGGCTTCTTTTGCTGGGCAGCAACTCACAAGATGGCGATGCCAGATTCACTACAACATCCCTAAAGCCCATACAGCCACATTAAAGCGAGCAATAGCAGCTCAGAGTAGTATTGACAAGATCCCTTTTGCAACAATGAAGTTAATGGATTCCTGACGGACAACTGAACACTACCATCTTTACAATGGGGTCTAAAGCTACGAGGAGACTTGAAGGTGCAGCGGCAGTACACAGAACTTTATTGAAGTTCAGTAATGCACAACATGCCTGCAAGGAAGACAACCCAACCGGGAACACCAACAGATGTACAGAAAGTCGTAGCCGTAGGTCTCAGATGTGCCATCAGCATTTGTCTTTAAGGGCTGAATTCAGCCTGGCCATACCCGAGTGGGGGGTTTGGGGCATGCAGAATGAATGGTGTGTCCCTGCACTTCGCCTACTTGTATGAAACCACTTCCTGATGCCACTGAGACAGGTGACCTGTCGTCCCTATTCTAGCCACATGCAAAAATGTGCACCAAACCCAGGGTCTTGATAGATTGCCTGACTCAAAGTTGCCCCCAAAGACACCATTGTAATGTGTAGTTCATGTGTAACTACAAGCAAAGACTTTAGGGCCCATTATAGTCAATACAACCCAGCCAAACATTGAATTGTGGTGCACTGCTTTCATGGAGTAGAAGGCTTAGAGTTAAGCAAGTTTTTGCTGTCTGTAACCAAGGACATTAGTAACCAGACAATGCAAGGAAATAAAAGAAAAAAAATATATAGTTTCTGTGGTGACCAAGAGGCTTAATGTAGCACCCTGCTACTTTCATAGCGGGTGCTGCCTTAAATATAGAGGGTAGTCAGAGATTTAGTTGCCTCTGACCGTGTTACTTTTATCAAATTTGGGCCTCTGTTCCAGGCATGGCTGTACTGTGAGTGACCACTATTGTCTGGGGTGTTGTTACCACCCCAGGCCAAGGGTGGCAGCAGTCGAGTCAGGGCGTATTGGGTGTTTTTCCTCAGCAGCCAATCAGTGGGGGTTGATTGCCTCGCTGTGCATGCTGGGGGAGAGTACTTAAGGGGACAGACTTCCTTGGTTCGTGTTCAATCGCTGGTCTGTTGTCCACCTACCCCCGTGTGTGGCCCTCATGGCCAGGGGTGCATGTTCAATTGTTCCCAACTCTAGGACCACGTTGAATCAGGGTTGTGATCTACCGTGTGGACCTTGTAGTCAGACTGGGTCTACAGTTGCAGAGTGGTCCTGCATGTCCGTCCTGACGGAGGAAACTGCCCGATGAAGAACCCGTCTTGGGGAGTACTGAGCACGTGGCTGGTACTTCAGGAGAGGCCTTGAAGAACGTCATCGAAGGACACATGCTTGCTGAGAGGCTGAATGATGGTCACCTGTCAGTTCTGACTTTGCTAAAGTTTACAAGAGGGAGATCCGGGTGCCTAATCCTGTGTCAAGAAGGATTCTGGACCGAATACATCTCCACCTTTGGGAAGGTCTGTGGCAGAGACTTTGCTAAAGTACCGTGTGACACTCTGGCTGCTAGGCTGGTGAAAGGGGCCTATCCAGGTGCACAACACCCACTCTGGCTAGAGTGGCGACAAGAGTTTTATCGCAGGAAGCAGGACCGTTTCCGAACAAAGTTATACACCTGAACCTACTTCTTACTATTCTTCCTACCACTTTTATTATTTTACCCTGTTGGGTAATCAAGCACAGAAAAAAAAAAAAAACACTACACCTAAAGTGTGGAAATTGCAGTTCTCATCGTACACCCTAGACAGCGGAGGAGCAGAGGTAACATGTCACCCAAAACGCTCCTTTGGGGGTAGTGCTACAATAGGTAATGCCAAGGGACACTTGTACAGGACTGGATAGATTCACTCTCCATTGAGCCTACAGCACAGGATGTTATGGGACAAAAGCAAAAACCTGACTGGTGTACTGTTCTCTGGTAAAATGTTTGTAGAGATTGATCAGTAAAAATGCATAGTTAGAGCCTGCAGCACCCCTAGTGTAGACTCACCGGTGATAGTAGCACATTATGGGGACCACAGCTGAGTTGGTTCTAATGATTGGAATGGAGGAGGTTGGGCTGTAGGTCAGGTTGGTAGCATAGATCACCCAGTCTTGAATCATCTGTGTAGATAAGAGCAAAACATTACATAAAACACAGAAGCAGCACTACCCGTGAGAATCCATCATTGACCATCCCTTCCATAGACTAGTCACCAAGCCATCAAGCTGATGAGGCTTAAAGCGGAGGGGGGGGGGGGGTTCACCCTAAAACTTTTTTAGCATTACTATGAGCTCACTCTTTACATTGAAACTATGCCTTTTTTTGCTGTACATACCTCCGTACAGCTATTTTCATCCGTGGCTTCCGGCTTGTGAATCCGGCGGGACTGGGCGTTCCTAACAAGCTGGCGATTGACGTGATGACAAAAAAAAAAAAAAAAGCTCCCCCGTCGCATAAGGAGCGTCATGATTGCAGAAAGAAGCCAAACGGCGAGTCTGCACTATACTGCGCACCGCCGTTCGGCTTCTTTCGGCAATCGTGCTGCAATCGGCAATCGTGCTGCAATCGTGCTGCTCCTTTTGCGATGGGGGGGGGGGGGAAAGCTATTTTGCCCAGTCCCGCCGGATTCACAACCCGGAAGCCGCGGGTGAAAATAGCTGTACGGAGGTATGTACAGCAAAAAAAAAAAAAAAAAGTTAGGCAAAGTTCAATGTAAAGAGTGAGCTCATTGTAATGCTAATATATACTTTTAGGGTGAACCCCCGCTTTAACCTTTTCAGGTTAAAAAAACCAAAAAAAAAAATAGGTTAGCAACCGGCATTTTTAGGGGACCTTTATCTTGTAACAGTTCCTCTTTAAAATGGTGTCAGGTTCTTGAGCAGTGGTGGCTGGTACTCAACATTTTTGGGGGGGCACAAAGACTGAAAAAAAAAAAATTGCCACCACTGTGCTCACCAAAAGCAGCCAGTGTGCCCCCCCCGGCACTTACCTTCCTCCTTTACACTCCCTTGATGTCTGCTCCCGTCCTCAATGTTGCTTCAGCCAATCAGGTGAGTGGTAACCAGACTCAGGGCACCCAATTGGCAGGTCAGTGTTTGGGAAGAGATTCCCCAACACAGCCATGCAGCCTCTGTTTAACCATTTGGAAGCCAATTAGAGCCCACAGGCTCCAATCAGGAAGCCTATTAGAGCCAATGGCTCCAATCAGGCACTTCCAAAACACCCCCACTGCTGTAAATAGATGGTCGACACGCAACAGGGGGTCGGACACCTGAATAGGGGGGGCAGCAACGATAGATACATTCATGAATATATCTATTGTTGAGTGACAGGTGCATGCAGGAGAGAGGGATCAGCGCTCCTGCGCCCACTATGGACGTACCACCACTGTTCTTGAGAGGAGGACACCAAGTTAAAAGTACATTACCTTCAGAAAGTTTTACTTCCCAGGGGAAGTATAGCCAAGTGTGGACCCCCTATATAAGATTCAGAGAGCGAGACCTTTGAAGGAGGATTGGAGGAGTTCTTTTTTTTTTTTTGGGGGGGGGGGGGGGGGGGATGGATGGGGAATAGCGACTTAGAAGGAAGGGTAGATATGGGGAATAGGAAGTGTATGATGCTATAGCTATATACAGTAGACATGATGGCAAAATTTGGGAATCTTGTTAAGAAGCACAATGACCAATGAGAAAATGTTTAAAGAAAAGTGTCAAATTGTAGTCATTTACTTTCTTGTTTGTATAAAGAGGAAATAAGAGTGGAAAATGCTATAAAATAAAGAATTATAAAAAAAAAAAAAAAGAAGAAAGTTTTACTTCCCTAGCACAGCTCCCTCACACTTCGAAGCCCTCTCCTAAAAAGGGTCTAGTTACTTTGCTGGCCCAGCTCCTCCACCCATTTCTTACATAACAAGCTACTGGCCCGTAACCAAGCCAATTTCAGCTACAAGAAAGGCAGGCGTCTACTTCTTTGTTACCTTCAGTGTACATGTAAACAAGGTCCAGGTTCCCCTTTAGAAGTACAAGAGCCCCCCCCCCCACACAGGCAACAAGGTTTACAAGAAGCAAAGTTAAGATTTGAAGCGTAATAATGAGATTGTAGGGGGTGGGGGAAGGGATTACCTGCACAGTGTTGCCACAATCCTGGAGACCAATCTGGAAGATGACATCAACAGCACTTTGGGTGTTCGGTTTGCAGCCTTGGGGTCCCAGGCTCAGATCAGAAGGTTTCACCAGCTTTCCATTCCCATAAAAGTCCACCATGACACTGACCACCATGCTGTCCTCTTCACACTGGACACTGATGGGGGAACTAGAAATTACAGTCGGGGGCTGCTGGCGGGGCATCCCACCAGGTGAACCCCGCTGAGCACCACCTCTAGAAGCACCAAACCCAAATACAGGCTCTCTACCTCCCCAGTAAACATCTCTAGAACCCCCTCTTGGAGAGCCCTGGCTCTTGGCGGGTACAACCCGTTGGTTATTCCTCCACCAGTCTGACTGGCGCCTGTGTCTCATGCCATCTCCAAACACTGGCCCATAAACCAGGCCCAGGAGCAACACCCACCTAACATAACTCCTCTCTCCTAAACCCATCCTGCCAACAAGCAAAAGTACAATGAGAGAGGAAACGAGAGAGCTGCCCTTTATACCCCTCCTTCCAGCCAGTAATACCCCAGCTGGGGCAAATCATCACCACACCCAAACGGCTGCCTCATTCAGCACTGAGCTAAGCTACAGACATGGGTGCTCCCGATGCTGAGAGAGGTAACCACCTGCTAGCAACCACTTCATTTGGCTGGAGAATTTCAGTAGCTTAGTTCTGATGCTAAAATCGCTAGCGAGCAATCAGCAGGAGCAGCAAATGATTTCCAAACAGATGACACAAATGTCTCTCCATGGAGGACTGCTGCTTCACTCATTGATCACTACAAGATGCTATTACATACTACTAGTGGAGCTTACACCATAGGGGCTACTTGTTTCCGGGCCCATTTATATATTTGTGTTGTGTTTAATGAGCATGCACCAACCTTCCTTGGGTCCAGGGCTGGTGCAAGGATTTTTTACACCCTAGGTCAGTGATGGCAAACCCTGGCACCCCAGATGTTTTGGAACTACATTTCCCATGATGCTCATGCACTCTGAAGTGTAGTGAAGCATCGTGGGAAGTGTAGTTTCAAAAAACCTGGGGTGCCAAGGTTCACCATCACTGCCCTAGGTGAAACCTCATTTCGCTGCTACCCCCTGACTCCACCCCCTTTTCCTTGCCCTTGTAACCCCCATCTTTTTATAGAGCGCACATCAAATGCAGCCTCACCAGCGCCCATCAATGCAGCCTCACCAGCGCCCATCAATGCAGCCTACCAGCACCCATTAATGTAACCTCACCAGCGCCAATCTAATGCAACCTACCAGCACCCATTAATGCAACCTCACCAGCGCCCATCAAATGCAGCCTCACCAGCGCCCATCAATGCAGCCTCACCAGCGCCCATCAATGCAGCCTCACCAGCGCCCAACCAATCAATGCAGCCTCACCAGCGCCCATTAATGTAACCTGACCAGCGCCCCATCAATGCAGCCTCACCAGTGCCCCATCAATGCAACCTCACCAGCGCCCATTAATGCAACCTCACCAGTGCCCATTAATGTAACCTGACCAGCGCCCCATCAATGCAGCCTCACCAGCGCCCCATCAATGCAGCCTACCAGCGCCCATCAATGCAGCCTACCAGCACCTATTAATGCAACCTCACCAGCGCCCATCAAATGCAGCCTCTCCAGTGCCCATCAATGCAGCCTCACCAGCGCCCATTAATGCAACCTCACCAGTGCCCATCAAATGCAGCCTCACCAGCGCCCATTAATGCAAGCTCACCAGCGTCCATTAAATGCAGCCTCACCAGCGCCCATCAATGCAGCCTAACCAGTGCCCTTTAATGCAACCTCCCCAGCGCCCATTAATGTAACCTAACATGTTACCATCAAATGCAGCCTCACCGACGCCCATCAATGCAGCCTACCAGCACCCATCAATGCAGCCTACCATTGCCCATTAATGTAACCTCACCAGCGCCCATCAAATGCAATCTCTCCAGTGCCCATCAATGCAGCCTCACCAGCGCCCTCATCAATGCAGCCTACCAGTGCCCATTAATGCAAACTCACCAGTCCTTATTAATGCAACCTTACCAGCGCCCAACAAATGCAGCCTACCAGCTCCCATTAATGCAACCTCACCAGCACCCATCAATGCAGCCTCACCAGCGCCCATCAATGCAGCCTCACCAGCGCCCCATCGATGCAACCTACCAGTGCCCATCAAATGTAGCATCACCTGCAACCATCAAATGCAGCCTACCAGCGCCCATTAATGTAACCTCACCAGCACCCATCAATGCAACCTCACCAGCGCCCATCAAATGCAGCCTCACCAGTGCCCATCAATGCAGCCTCACCAGCGCCCCATCAATGCAGCGTCACCAGCGCCCCATCAATGCAGCCTCACCAGCGCCCATCAAATGTAGCATCACCTGCACCCATCAAATGCAGCCTACCAGCGCCCACCAATGCAGCCTACCAGCACCCATCAATGAATGTTTGCTTGCTTCCATTAATTCGGGAGTCGGGATACAGACACAGTCCTTCCCCACCACTGCGCCTCTGACACAATGTGCGAACAGAGCGGTGGCTGCCTGCTGATACTGAGACTTAGTTGATTGCTGGAGAGAGAAGAGAGTAGGAACCACAGTGGCTGGGCGCCCTAAGCAGCAGGGTGCCCTAGGTGGCTGCCTAGTTTGCCTAGTGGTAGCGCTGGCCCTGCTTGGGTTAATGCATCCTATTCTGTTTGCACCACAGAAGCAAAGCTCATTGGGGTGTCATTCAGAAGGGCAACACTTGTAAATCTGGCCTCAGTGATCATTTACTTGTCTTAGTGAATAATCCCTAGCAGTGTTAGTGGCAGTCTCCTGTGTAGGTCTAGTCCAGGGATCCTCAAACTACGGCCCTCCAGCTGTTGCAGAACTACAAATCCCATGAGGCATTGCAAAACTCTGACATTCACAGACATGACTAGGCGTGATGGGAATTGTAGTTCTGCAACAGCTGGAGGGCCGTAGTTTGAAGACCCCTGGTCTAGTCTAATCTTGTTTTTTTAAACACTGATTTTTACATACTCTCCCAGGTTTTACTGAGGCTGGCAATCCTGATGGGGCCCCCTAGTGGCATGGGGCCCTCGGGCAGTGCTCGAATTGGCTGTATATAGAATGCACTTTTTCCGATCAAAGTTTGTTTCCCAGTGCTAAATCTTTCATCCGATTTCTAAATTGCTGTTGTTTTTTGTACAGTTCTCCTTTAAGGGGGTGTGGCTGGGGGATGTCCTATGCCTGCATACTTTTGGTGATAGGTGTCCCTCATTCCCATCTCAAAAACTTGGGAGGTATGCAAAAACTGCTGATCTACTGTGATTTTCACACACAACCATCCCTAGGGTTTACAGAGAATGGTACGAAAAAAGAAACTATCCAGTGAGCAGCAGTTCTGTGAATGAAAATGTCTTGTCAGAGGAGAAGGGGCAGATGATTGAGATGATAAAAGGTAGCAGTAGCTCAAATAACCACTTGTTACAACCAAGGCATGCAGAATACCATCTCTGAACACACAATACATCAAACCTTGAAGCAGATGGGCTACAGCAGCAGAAGACCACACCAGGTGCCACTCATGTCAGCTAAGAAAAGGAAACTGAGGCTACAATTCACACAGGATCAGCAAAATTGGACAATAGAAGATTAGAAAAACGTTGCCTGGTCTGATGAGTCTCGATTTCATCAGCGACATTCAGATGGTGGGGTCAGAATTGGTGTAAACATGAAATCATGGATCCATCCTGCCTTGTATCAACAGATCAGGCTGGTGGTGGTGTAACGGTGTTGGGGGGATATTTTCTTGGCACACTTTGGGCCCCTTAGTACCAATTCAGCATCGTTTAAATGCCACAGCCTACTCAAGTATATAGCTTTGGGATGTGGTGGAACGGGAGATTTGCATCATGGATGTGCAGCCGACAAATTTGCAGCAACTGTGTGATGTTAGCATATCACTTTGGACCAAAATCTCTGCGAAATGTTTCCAACACCTTGTTGAGTCTATTGAGTCTATGTCACAAAGAATGAAGGCAGTTCTGAAGGCAAAAGGAGGTCTAACCCGGTACTAGCAAGGTGTACCTAAAAAGTAGCCGGTGAGTATATATACACTATATTGGCAAAAGTATTGGGACACCTGCCTTTACACACACATGAACTTTAATAGCATCCCCGTCAATATTGAGTTGGCCCACCCTTTGCAGCTATAACAGCTTCAACTCTTCTGGGAAGGCCGTCCACAAGGTTTAGGAGTGTGTCTATGGGAATGTTTCACCATTGTTCCAGAAGCACATTTGTGAGCTCTGGCACTGATGTTGGATGAGAAGGTCTGGCTGGCAGTCTCCACTCTAATCCTGGAAATGAAGATAGGAGGGCTTCAGTTGCCCACAGCTAACATGGAACCTGCCTGTTTCCGAGATCAGTAAGTAAAAAACTATTTTTAAAGAAAGTAAAATTGCAACACATACAAGTAGGTATGACTTGTTGTAAATGTTAATGTACATGTTGCACCCAGGTGCTAAGTGTAGGGTTGTGTGTTAGCTGCCAGTACAGGTAAATTTAAGCAGGCCTATGCTGCGAGCTAGGCCTGTTTGTTTTTTATTTGGGGGCAGGGTAGTGGTTTAGTGTAGCAGTGGGTGACTGACATGTACTTTGATTCTTAGGCACCTCTTCTGTTTCCAGGGAGCCGGTTCTGGAAGAGGGGCAGGGCTGAGAGCTAGAGTGACATGAAGTACACGTGAGGAGCTCTGACCAATCCCCAACTAGGATTGGCAGCTGGCAGGCCTCCTACATATAGTCAAAGAGGAGTGTATCGCCTCAATTATAACTAATAAAAGGTGTATAGTGTGCCATCATCCAGAAAATATACTTGAAAAAATTGGGATCAAAGAGTATAGGAAAAAAGGCTGCTTGAGGCCTCCTACATACAGTATACCCATGGTTAGCATGCTGGGGGAGGAGTTATCAGCTGGGTGAACTGAAGGATGGAGTGCTAGACTTTTTATTTATTTTTTGAAAAGCCTATGGCGTGTAAGCACATCCAAAAACTTCACCCGATGCAGAAAAAATTTGCGGCCACATAAAGAGTGGTTACAAAAACGTGCAGACGGGTGCAACGTCAAGTGGTCCTACTGTGAAAAAGGACCCAAACCCTGATCCCCCGGGGCGTTAGGCTCCAGACGGGGACTAAGGTACTGTGGTCCGAGCAACCGAAGCCAACACAGACCCAACTTCCTCGGAGGGGCTGCCGAAACAGAACCCTCCAAGTACTAGGTGGGGCTCCCCTGAAGGGAGACCCCATGAGAGCAGGTGAACAAAGCCTGAAGGCCATGTCCACCCACTCCAAAGACGTTCAGGGCTGGCCCGAGGACTGGCATCCGAATAGTCACACAGTGAACAAATAACGTGCACAAACAAAAATAAGACAAAAACGTGACAAACATAGGCTTCAATAAAATAAAGGGGGGAAAGGGATAGTGGAGAGGAGAGTAAAGAAGTGGTCATTGTGTTCAACAATGACCAGGCCCTCCGGCCAGGAATAAAAAAAATCCTCCGATCCTAGCCAAAAGGCCCGGCCCAGGAGGCAGGTGCTTAAAAAAAAAAAAAGAAGAAGCGTGTAGCCGGTGCAGTGACCGCGGTATCTTTAAATCAAAGTGACCCTTACTCACTGTGATTCTCAGACACCCCTGGACTGCCACTCCAGGGGCACATGCACCATCAACTTTTCATTCCAGATCCAACCCCCCGACAGGCCAGTGCAGCCCTTCAGGATTTTTTTAGGGGGAACTGCCGCTCCAGTAGCAGTCTCCACCAATACTAGCCCTTCCAGACCCCCTGTCAACCTGGGGGATTTGCATGATCCTACCCCGTCTTACCTCAGGGCATTACCAGCTACTCCTACTGGATCGCTGACAGAGATAGCACTTACACCAGCCAGCCAGAAGGCCAGACTAGAACTCGGCAAAAAGACCTTGACCAAGCACAGCCACCTATCCTCACCAGAAGCACCCTTCCAGATGGCTTAGACGCAACCATGGGCCGGCCCCCAGTATCTATCAGGCAGCACGCCGTAGTCCCTGCTGAAACCATCCTTCCAGGTGCAATGATGTCATTGGATTGCAACCACCCTCCCCATGTAGGAGGTGCTTCAGAGCTCCTCTGACAACTAATAAGAACAGATACTACACTTGGTCTTAGCCAAAAAGCCGAGAAGCGACAGGGAAGACACCACGATCAGCACAGCCGGAGTGCAATGGCCGAGCCTCGCCCTGGGAGAACCACCTTCATGATCATGGTGTCTCCCCTGCCAGGTAAGTAAGCATGGAGTGCTAGACTGCCATGCAGGAGGGACACCTCCACCTTGGGGGGGAGGGGGGGTGTAACTCCAGCGGAGGAGCTGGGAAGGAGCCTCTCCTTAAGCGGTCATATAGAGGTGTCCTGAAACAGGAGCTGGAAGAGGCAGTTGGTCCGCACATCTGGAGAAAGTCCTTCAGAAAGGATCCTGGGCAGATGTCGATGAGTGGAAAGCACAGTGGAGAGATCTGAAAGAGACATGCCAGGGGAGCTGGATGCAGAGCCAGAGGGAGAGACTGTGGAGTTTGTGTCAAATCGATGCAGCCACGAGGGCAGGCAGGATTTACAAGTCGAGCTTGCTGGGATCAGTAGTTCATCACTATTAAATCTTTTCAAGTAACCGGTTGCTGCCATGAATGGGTACTGCAGGCCCCGGCCTACAACGGTTTCATCTACTAAATTAACTGGGAATTATTTAGTGTGAGACCTATGGGCTGATTTACCAAGCCTGTGCGCCAAGACTCATGGTGCACAAGCAGGAGTAAACCTGTTTTTGACATTTACAAAAGAAACACGCTGCCAGTGCAGCGTGTTTCCTCATTTACTAAAGTGCCTAATGCGCCCAGAAGAGGGCGCACAGCACGCCAGTACAGAGCTGGCGTGCGGCATTTAGTAATGTAAACATCGGGGATTCGGGCGGGAGTTTATGAGGGGAGGGAGGGGGGTGATGCAGGGGAAGTGTAGTGACATGTGTTTCAACTTGTGTGGCGGGCCGATTTGAAAGGGAAAGTGACTTTTGGGACCCGATCCCCGTGCCCTTGCAAAGTACGCTAGAACCTCGGAAGGTTCACTTGCATACTGGGCATGCGCAGAGGGAAAAATCGGAGCTCACCGCGCGCCTCTTCAGTACGCCGGGAAATCCTTGGTAAATACCAGGCGGCGTAGCAGTGTTTGCACTGCCTGGAGCGGCGCACGGCAAGCTCCGAGCTGTTCTCGGGCTGCGCTGACACTGAAGGGGAACTCCGCGCCAAATTTCAAATGTGAAACCGGCGCGGCTTCCCCCCCAGGGGTACAATAGGCTCTCCGGCTTGGTCCGGAACGTGAGGGGTTAACCCACGCCAAAATCGGCGTGGGGTTCCCCCCCAGATCCGTACCAAGCCCTCATCCCAGGCATGCAGTCTGGCCGGACAGGAATGGGGGTGGGGACGAGCGAGCGGCCCCCCCCCTCCTGAGCCGTACCAGACCACATGCCCTCGACATGGGGGAGTGTGTGCTTTGGGGGAGGGGGGCGCTGCCCCCCCACCCCAAAGCACTCTTGTCCCCATGTCGATCGGGACAAGAGCCTCTTCCCGACAACCCTAGCCATTGGTTGTCGGGGTATGCGGGCGGGAGCCAATCAGAATCTGGGAGCCCCGTTTAATAAGGTGGCCCCCAGATTTCGGGCCCCCACCCTATGTGAATGAGTATGGGGTACATCGTACCCCTACCCATTCACCTGGTGAACGTTTTCACTTTTGAGGGTCTTCCGCCGCCCCCTTCAAATTCTTCTGCCTGGACGGGGGTCGTACATCCCATCCAGGACTTGGACGTGGCGGGCTTCTCGTCGCTGTCTTCTGCCGCTGCCCCCTTCACCACGAAGCTCCGTGCTTGTTTGATGAGGGCAGCGGGCTTCCGTCGTCTTCTCCGGGGCGAGGGTCGTACATCCCACCCCGGATTTCGTCGCCGGCTTCTGCCTGGCTCCTACTAGGGGCCAGGGCTTCTTTCGCCGTCTTCCGCCGGAGGGCGCCACTCTCCGGGCTTCTCGACGTTGTCTTCCGCCGCGGGGGCCAGGCCTTCTTCTTTGCCGCCCCCCTCGATTTTTTCGGCCTGGACGGGGGTCGTACATCCCATCCAGGACTTGGACGTGGCGGGCTTCTCGTCGCCGTCTTCTGCCGCTGCCCCCTTCACCACGAAGCTCCGTGCTTGTTTGATGAGGGCAGCGGGCTTCCGTCGTCTTCTCCGGGGCGAGGGTCGTACATCCCACCCCGGATTTCGTCGCCGTCTTCTGCCGCTGCCCCCTTCACCACGAAGCTCCGTGCTTGTTTGATGAGGGCAGCGGGCTTCCGTCGCAGTCTTCCGCCGCGGGGTGACACTCGCGGGCTTCTTCTTCCATTCGATGTTGACACGGCGAGGTCCGGCGCTGAAATGCCTTCTGAGCGGCGGGCAAGGACTTATATTGGCATTGGGCGTGGGCGTGGTTATGCCAACATGTGACCTTAACCCATGTGACAGTGATGTCACGTCACATCACTGTCACATGGGTTGAGGTCACATGTTGGCATAACCACGCCCACGCCCAATGCCAATATAAGTCCTTGCCCGCCGCTCAGAAGGCATTTCAGCGCCGGACCTCGCCGTGTCAACATCGAATGGAAGAAGAAGCCCGCGAGTGTCACCCCGCGGCGGAAGACTGCGACGGAAGCCCGCTGCCCTCATCAAACAAGCACGGAGCTTCGTGGTGAAGGGGGCAGCGGCAGAAGACGGCGACGAAATCCGGGGTGGGATGTACGACCCTCGCCCCGGAGAAGACGACGGAAGCCCGCTGCCCTCATCAAACAAGCACGGAGCTTCGTGGTGAAGGGGGCAGCGGCAGAAGAGAGCGACGAGAAGCCCGCCACGTCCAAGTCCTGGATGGGATGTGCGACCCCCGTCCAGGCCGAAAAAATCGAAGGGGGCGGCAAAGAAGAAGGCCTGGCCCCCGCGGCGGAAGACAACGTCGAGAAGCCCGGAGAGTGGCGCCCTCCGGCGGAAGACGGCGAAAGAAGCCCTGGGAGGAGCCCGAGGTGGGGCGACACCCCCGTTGTTCTCCGCTGTGTTCGGCCGGCCCCCCCGGATGTAAAAGAGCTTCATTTTGGGGTGGGGGCACAGTCGAGCATGGCGGAGAGCATGGGTGGGTGTTTCCCCCCCCCGGCAGAAGACGGCTAGAAGACCGAGGAGTGGCGACGCCCCCGTTGTTCTCCGCCATTTCCGCCGGCCCCCCCCGGATGTAAAAGAGCTTTGTTTGGGGTAGGGGGCCTGGCCGAACATGGCGGAGAGCATCGGTGGGTGTCTCTCTCCCCGGCGGAAGGCGGCGGCGAAGACCGGGGGGGGGGTAGGTGTACCCCCCCGGCGGAAGGCGAAGACCGAGGAGGGGTTTCGCCCCCCGTTGTTCTCCGCCATTTCCGCCGGCCCCCCCCGGATGTAAAAGAGCTTTGTTTGGGGTAGGGGGCCTGGCCGAACATGGCCGAGAGCATCGGTGGGTGTCCCCCCCCGGCGGAAGGCGGCGGCGAAGACCGGTGCGGGGCTGGAGCCCCCCCGGCAGAAAACGTCTGGAAGACCGAGGGGCTCCGCCCCCGTTGTTCTCTGCTTCTTTCGGCCGGCCCCCCCCGGATGTGAAAGAGCTAATTTTGGGGTGGGGGCCTGGCTGGACATGGCGGAGATCATCGGTGGGTGTCCCCCCCCCGGCAGAAGACGGCGAAGCCCGGGGCCCAATGGGCTGGTGGTGGGGGGTCCCGGCAGAAGACCCCCGGAGCTGACTAATAAATTATTTTTTTCTGTGTGTTTTTTTTTTGTGTTTACACTTTTCCACCCGGTGAATGGGTAGGGGTACGATGTACCCCATACTCATTCACATAGGGTGGGGGGCCAGAATCTGGGGGCCCCCTTAATATAGGGGGCTCTCAGATTCTGATAAGCCCCCCGCCCGCATACCCCGACAACCAACGGCCAGGGTTGTCGGGAAGAGGCTCTTGTCCCTTTCGACATGGGGACAAGAGTGCTTTGGGGTGGGGGGGCAGTGCCCCCCTCCCCCACAGCACACACTCCCCCATGTCGAGGGCATGTGGTCTGGTACGGCTCAGGAGGGGGGGGGCCGCTCGCTCGTCCCCACCCCCATTCCTGTCCGGCCAGACTGCGTGCCTGGGAGAAGGGTTTGGTCTGGATCTGAGGGGGAACCCCACGCCGTTTTTTGGCGTGGGTTTAACCCCTTATGTTCCAGATCAAATCTAAGAGCCTGTTGTGCACCAGAAGGGGGACCCCCACGCCGTTTTTTTTTGGTAATTTGGGGTGGAGTTCCCCTTTATCCCGGTCCTGTCAGGGGGGGGGGGGAATGCCTGCTCGTCTGTCCCTACAATGTATGAACAGCGATCTGTCATTTCCCCTACACAGTCCCACCCCCTTTACAGTTAGAACACACCCAGGTAACATATTCAACCCCTTCCGCGCCCCTAGTGTTAACCCCTTCCCTGCCAGTGTCATTTTTATAGTAAGCAATGCATTGATATACCATTGCTCGCTACAAAAATGCCAAATCTCACAAAAATGTGTCCGCCACAATGTCGCATTAGACAGAAAAAACAAATGATAGCCACCATTACTAGTAAAACAAAAAATTATTCAAAAAAAACCCATAAGACCAACCCCTACTTAGAACTTTTGCCCAAACCAATCAAACGCTTATTGTGATTTTTTGCAACCAAAAAGATGTCCAAGAATACTTATCGGCCTAAACTGAGGGCAAACATTTTTTGAATATATTTTGGGGGAGATTTATTATAGCAAACCGTAAAAAAGATGTTTTTTTAGTTACCAAATTGTCGCTATAGTTTTGGGTCAAGCAAAAATAAGAAAAAACGCAGAGGTGATCAAATACCACCAACAAAAAAAAAAAAATTGAATTTTTAGGGGGGGGGGGGGAGGATGAGGACGCCCAATTTTTTTGGGGGCCACGTCGCACAACCACGCAATTGTCAGTCAAAATGACGCAGTGTTGAAATGCAAAAAATGGCCCCGTCAGTGACCAGTAATATGCTCTGGGGCTCAAGTGGTTACAAATTAAGAATACACTAAAGTTAGCCCAATTTATGGCCATAATGTGAAAGATGATGTTACACCGAGTAAATAGATACCCAACATGTTACACTTTAATATTGCACACACTCATGGAATGGGGCCAAACTTCAGTACTTGAAAATACCCATAGGCAACGCTTTTTTATGTGTTTCAGGTTACCAGTTTAGATTTACAGAGGAGGTCTAGTGCTAAAAGTATTGCTCTCGCTCTAACGTACGCTATGATACCTCACATGTGGGGTTTGAACGGGGGTTCAATATGTGGGCGGGGCTTACACATTTAAGGCCCGCCCCCATATATGGAAACATTCTTCAAACCACACATGTGAGGTATCATAGCGTGCGTAACAGCAAGAGGAATATTTATAGCACTAGACCTCATCTGTAAATCTAAACTGGTAACCGGAAACAATAAAAATGCTGCTTGTTCGCTTCTGACTGCGAGCTACTAGGGACAGGGGCGTTTAAATTATTACTATTTAGGTTTGTTACGTAAAAATTCTATAAGACCTCCCGTTCAGCTTGTAAAGCATCACTTCAGGGGGACCAAAAAAAAATTTAACACCTCTAATGCTTTCATCCGCCATTGCAGATTTGATTCTGGTACTGCATTTCGAGTGAACTGGGCATGCTCGAACAGTTAGAAAAAGAAGTTGGAAGTTTCATCCTGAAAATGACTTGCATCTTTCTGAGCATGCTCAGAAAGCTTTTTTTTTGGCTTAGTAATTTAAGGACATCCTTAACAGGTGTAAGCAGTTACAAGTGCACACAAACTAGAGGCTGACATTTCTTCATGTGTTTCCAATTGGTTCATTAGCACACATGTTATAAAAAGCGTGGATACTGCACGTGTCAGCTGCCCCTCAGAGGGGGCAGATTTGCTGGCTGGAAGTAATGGCGGAGTGAAACAGAGATGTTTTGGAGCAAGTTTTGTATTTTTTGATGTTTTCTCTGCTACATAATTTTGCTAAATGTTTCTCAAGATGTTAATGACTAATGTTTTAATCCTGTGGGTCTATCCTGTTATTTCAAAAGCATGATTTATTTTCCAATGACTGTGAAATAAACGTTGGTCTTTTTTGTTTTTAGGTGTTTTTATATATTTTTGGTGTGTTTATTTGTAATTTTTTGTTTTGCTTTCCTTGTTTTGTGGACCAATAAAATTTACTTTCAAATTTTGAAGTTTGTTTTGTGATTATTTTTTTCCTGCTATGGATTTCAACCGCTGCAGCTGAAATAGTTTGGGCCTAAACCATCAAGTGTGATTTGTCTCTAAGCTCTTTCCTGGTGTGTATGCATGAAATGTTTAGTCACCAGAAAAGGAAGGACAAAGCGGTAAGTAATGTTTCCTAGAACTGATGTCCAGACTGACTTTTTAAAGCACATGTGCAAGATGTAGGAAAAGCTGCAAACAGGGCCTGTTGGAGGTGGGGGGGGGGTGGTGTGTTTTTTTTGGACAGGCTTGAAGTGCTGATTTACAGCGCTGTGCTTGAAACTAGCACAAGACAATCCTATTCTAATTGTGGGTTGTTTGAGGGAAGCCAATTGAGTGTTAGAACCCCTGCTAGTGTTTTTAGGTTGGGCTTTGTGTCCCTTTTCCTAAAATTGGCTTCACTTCCTGTCACACAGCTGAACAGGAAGTGAGGTTAAAACCCTACCAATGGTCTTTTCTTTGGGACACAGGTCAATCTAACTAGTGTCACCATTAAGCAAATTGCACTGCAGTGTACACCCCAAATGATTAGTTATTTTGGGGTTTAGTAAAGGCAAAGCCGCTCTGCAGTAGAAGCGTAGGCAATGAAAATCAGAAGGGAAGCACTGATGGTTTTTACTTCCAATCCCGCCAAGTTTTGAGTTTTCTTCCTTGCTTGTCCACTTGTAGTGCAAAGTGGATTTGCCTTTAGTAAATGGACCCCAAAGTCCAAGATTCCTACTAATTTGGGGTGTACACAGCAAAATGCCATTTCCAAAATGGGAAACTATTTATATTGATCTGTGTGTCCCCAACAAAACATTACTCAGGTGTTTCCCTCACTTCCTGTTTGGCTGTGTGGCAGGAAGTGAATGAATTAAGTAGAAAGTGACAACATTTGTGAGGTGTCTTTACCCTATCAGGGGTGCAGGCATCCCCAAAACAAACATGAAAATAGTTGATTTAACATTGGGTGGTGTTTGTGGGGGTCCCTAACACACATTCATACATATTAGCAACGCTGGATCGTGGCCTATTGGCATGGTTATATTTTCTTAAGCCTCTCAATAAAATGATCAGAAATTTGGGGTTAAACTGGAACAATAATCATCACTTTTATTTTTTGGATTTCTTTCATTTTGGATAGAGTTGGTGGGGGGGGGGGGGGTTAGAAGCTCTGTCAGTTTATTTTGTATTATCCCTGTCCGTTTGGGGAGATTGGCCTTCACTTCCTGCCCCATAGCCAAACAGGAAGTGATCGAAAAAGTAGGCAAATTAAGGGCCCCCCCAAGTCCCCCCCCACAGAACTTGTGTGTGTCCCCTGAAAATTCCTGGGTGGGTCATAAAAAAAAGGGTGTGGCCTTGACAGGAAGGGTGGGTCATTTTTCTATTAGGGGGGTGCCAAAATTTGGTCAGGCCTAGGGCAGCACAAAACCTAAATCTCCTACTGCACATTAGGGCTTATTTAGACAGGATCCAATTTACAGCATGTTTTTAGATTGTGGGAGGAAACCCGCACAGGGAGAACATGCAAACTCCAGGCAGATAGTGTCACGGGTGGGATTCGAACCAGCAACCCTTTTGCTGCTAGGTGAACATGCTACACACTACGCTACTGTGCTGAACGGAACATGATTGCAGCTGAAAGCATGAGATGTTTTTTTTTTTACCAATTCCATGCTTTCCAGCCTGGAGGACAGATGTGGGGTCTAATTGACCCCGCCTTTCTCTATAAAGAGGACCTGTCACACACTAGTCCTATTACAAGGGATGTTTACATTCCTTGTAATAGGAAGAAAAGTGAAAAATAATACAAACAAAGGGACAAACAAGTGCAAAAAATAAAATATTAAGTAAAAAAATAAAATAACAAAGGAATTTAAATGCTCCTGTCCCTAGTAGCTCGCACTCAGAAGCGAACACGCATGCAAGTCCCACCCACATATGTAAACATCCTTCAAACCCCACATGTGAGGTATCATAGCGTGCGTTAGAGCGAGAGCAATAATGTTAGCACTAGACCTCCTCTGTAACTCAAAAGTGGTAACCTGAGAAAAAAAGTCAAGCGTTGCCTATGGAGATTTTTAATAACGAAGTTTAGCGCCATTCCATGAGTGTGCGCAATATGAAAGCGTGACAAGTTAGGTATCTATTTACTCGGTGTAACATCATCTTTTACCTTATCCCTAAAAATTGGCCTAGCTTTACTGCTTTCTTATTTTGTCATTCATGAAACAGGTTTTTTTTTGGAAAGCCAAAAAAAAAAAAAAACGTTAGAAAATTTTTGGCACAAATACTGTTGGAAATGTGTCCGAAAAAATGGCCGCCACTTTATTCCCTAGGGTGTTTGTTAATAAAATATATATAATGTTTGGGGGTCCTGAGTAAGTTTCAAGGAAGAAAATATAATTGTTACATGAAGGAGAGAAGTGCCAGAATAGGCGCGGTATGGAAGTGGTTAAAGTGCACCAATAAAAGTGAAAAATTCCTTGAAATTTCGTACCATGGGGGGGGGGAGGCAATTAGGGGCGCCATCAGGAATTATGGGGCCCCTTACACAGCTTCAGGCATGGGCCCCCTGGAGCAGAGAATAGGGGGGGGGGGGTGCCGCCTGATATTAAGAAGGGGGGGGGGCTGCCGCAATTTGATAAGCGGGGGGTTCCTTTACTAAAAAATACATATAGAAAAATATATATTAAAAAGGGTGGTAGCCATCCGGGGGCCCTGGGGACCACTGGGCCCTTTAATAAAAAGAAACTTCTGGGCTCTTTAATGAAAAATAAATTACAATATCTACATATATAAAATAATAAAAAAGGGGGTTGCCTTGGGAGCTCTGGGCCCTTTAATAAAAAATAACTACCAAAAATCTAAAAAAAAAATAACATTGGGTGGGAGCTGTGGTGGCTCAACGTGAATGGCACTGCGCTGACAAACTGTTCACCTCTGCAGCCAAGGGTTCGGATCCCGGTCTCGGCTACATATGAATTGAGTTTGGTGGTGTCAGCCCAGCTCCCGGTGGGTGTGCTATGCAAGGTACGCCTGTGCTTAGTATAACCCCCCCCCCCCCCCCCACAAAAAAAACACCACACTTGCACACACTTTGGCCATGAGGTCTCCTAAAATAAAGGGAGGTGAAGGACCTACAGGGCTGGCTGGGTGGGCTACACTCCTTCATAGGGGGAGTCCCTCTGTCCCATTGGGCTCCCAAGTGTAGCAGGTGGGGTGAGGCCCCCCTCACACCCACCATTGCCACCGGGGGCATGGAGAAGGATGGCGATTGCAAGTCCAGCTCCTCTCTCTCGACTTCACGCACAAAATACACTTTAAAAAAGAAATTAAAGTAAAAAGTAACAAACCTGGGGAAAATGTTTATAACATTTTTAGAAGCAAAAAGGGGCCCTCTGGGAGCTTTCAAAATTATATTATATATATATATGTTTAAAAAAATAACCAAAAAATATATCATATGTTTTTTTTTTGATTTTTTTGTAAAGGTGGGGGGTTGTCATCTGGAGCCCTGGGGATCTCCGGGCCACTGGGGACCAGGCCACTGGGGACCTCCAGACCCCTAAACCAAAACATTGGCCCTTTAATAACAAAAAATTTGGGGGGTTGCCACCCGGGGCCCTGGGGACCTCCAGACTGCTAAAAAATATTAAATTCCAAAAATTGGCCCTTTAATAAAAAATCCTACAAAAACCAACTAACAAATATATATACAAAAAAAAAAAAGAGGGGGGTTACCATCTGGGGCGCTGGGGGGCCTCCAGGCATCTGGGCACCTCCGGACCCCCGGGCCCCTTACAGGTGTACAGGGCCGCCATCATGAATTTTGGGGCCCCTTACACAGCTTCAGGCATGGGCCCCCTGGAGCAGAGAACCGGGGGGGGGTGCTGCCGCATGAAATTGAGAAGCGGGGGGGGGGGGGGTGGTGCCACAAATTGAGGAGCGGAGGGGCCCTTTACAAAAATTTTGACAGAAATAAGAAATAAAGAAAAATATATATAAAAAAGGGGGGTAGCCATCCGGGGCCCTGGGGACCTCTGTGCTCTTTATCAAATAAAAATACAAAAGAGAGAAAATACATATATATATATTTTTTAAATATAACATTTATCGAAAAAAAGTAAAAAAACAAGGGGGTAGCCTTCCAGGGCCCTGGGGACCTCTGAGCCCTTTCCTTAAAAAAAAAAAAAAAAATAGATTAAAAAAATATATATATTTTTTTAAATATATATATTTTATTTTAAAAAAAGGGCTTGCCATCTGGGGCCCTTAGTGGCCTCCGGGCCCCTGGGGACCTTCGGAGCCCTTAAACAAAAAAAAAAAAAAAAAAATTGTTTTTTTTTGTTTTAGGGTGGTTCCCATCCGGGCCCCTGGGGACCCCCGGGCGGTGTAATGCCTGTACCCCCCTAATGGCGGCCCTACAGGTGTACTGCCTGTACCCCCCTGATGGCGGCCCTGGGTGTAATGTCAGCATGTGAAAAATGACATTCTGAAGGAAAAAAGCCATTTAAAACTGACTCGCGGCTATAATGAATTGTCAGCTCTTGGAATTTGCAGGAGAATTCATTCATTAAAAACACCAAAAAAAAAGCGTGGGGGTCCCCCCAAATTCAATAACCAGACCCTTTAGGTCTGGTATGGATATTAAGGGGAACCCCGCCATCAATTTTTAAAAAAAATGACGTGGGGTTCCCCCCAAATATCCATAACCAGACCCTTCAGGTCTGGTGTGGAATTTAAGGGGAACTCCACTCCAAATAAAAAAAAAAATGGCGTGGAGTCCCCCCTAAAATCCACACCAGACCCCTTATCCGAGCACGTTGACCTGGCCGGCCGCAGAAAAGAGGGGGGGACAGAGCGCGGCCCCCCCCCTCTCCTGAACCGCACCAGGCCACATGCCCTCAACATTGGGAGGGTGTTTTGGGGTGCCCCCCAAAACACCTTGTCCCCATGTTGATGAGGACAAGGGTCTCTTCCCCACAACCCTTGCCCGGTGGTTGTGGGGGTCTGCGGGCAGGAGGCTTATCGAAATCTGGAAGACCCCTTTAACAAAGGGGCCCCCCAGATCCCGGCCCCCCCCCTGTGTGAAATGGTAATGGGGTACCTTGTACCTCTACCATTTCACGAGAAAAAAAATGTAAAGGGTTAAAAAAGACAAGAGCCGGTTTTTGACAAGTCCTTTATTATCTTCTTTCTTCTTTTCTTCGGGTTTCTTCTTCCTCCTCCTTCTTCTTCCTCTGCTTCTGTCTTGGGTCTTCTATTCCCGCATCTTGCCCGGCGTGTTCTTCCATCTTCTGTTCCTCCCGCTGTCCTTCTCGTCCGCATCTTCTTCTCCTTCTTGTTCTTCTTCGCCGGAGCGGCCGCTTCCAATTGAAATCCCCGCTGTCTGCCGGACCACGCCCCCCCCCTCTGACGCCACGGGCAAGCTCTTAGGAGTGTGCTGCCAGTGCGTCAGAGGGGGGCGTGGTCACATGTCAGAGGGCGGCCAATTCAATTTGAAGCTCGTGCGCGGCTTTTTCTTTGCCAGAGTCGCCGCTTCCAATTGAATTGCCCGCTTTCTGGAACATGTGACCACGCCCCCCTCTGACGCACTGGCACCACACGGGGACTTTCCTAAGAGCTTGCCCGTGGCGTCAGAGGGGGGGCGTGGTCCGGCAGACAGCGGGGATTTCGATTGGAAGCGGCCGCTCCGGCGAAGAAGAAGAAGGAGAAGAAGATGCGGACGAGAAGGACAGCGGAAGAAGATGGAAGAACACGCCGGGCAAGATGCGGGAATAGAAGACCCAAGACAGAAGCAGAGGAAGAAGAAGATGGAGGAGGAAGAAACCCGAAGGAAAGAAGAAAGAAGATAATAAAGGACTTGTCAAAAACCGGCTCTTGTCTTTTTTTACACTGACACTTTTTTTTTCTCGTGAAATGGTAGAGGTACAAGGTACCCCATTACCATTTCACACAGGGGGGGGGCCGGGATCTGGGGGGCCCCTTTGTTAAAGGGGTCTTCCAGATTTCGATAAGCCTCCTGCCCGCAGACCCCCACAACCACCGGGCAAGGGTTGTGGGGAAGAGACCCTTGTCCTCATCAACATGGGGACAAGGTGTTTTGGGGGGCACCCCAAAACACCCTCCCAATGTTGAGGGCATGTGGCCTGGTGCGGTTCAGGAGAGGGGGGGGGCCGCGCTCTGTCCCCCCCTCTTTTCTGCGGCCGGCCAGGTCAACGTGCTCGGATAAGGGGTCTGGTGTGGATTTTAGGGGGGACTCCACGCCATTTTTTTTTAAATTTGGAGTGGAGTTCCCCTTAAATTCCACACCAGACCTGAAGGGTCTGGTTATGGATATTTGGGGGGAACCCCACGTCATTTTTTTAAAAAAATTGACGGCGGGGTTCCCCTTAATATCCATATCAGACCTAAAGGGTCTGGTTATTGAATTTGGGGGGACCCCCACGCTTTATTTTTTCGTTTTTTTAATGAATGAATTCTCCTGCAATTGCCGGGAGCCGACAATTCATTATAGCCGCGAGTCAGTTTTAAATGGCTTTTTTTTTTTTTTTTTTTTTTTTTTCAGAATGTCATTTTGTGCAAAGACATATTTCTAACCACAGGAAAAGTGCGCTTTATTCACCTGCTGACATCCCCCCCCCCCCCCCATGGTACGAATTTAAAAAAAATTATTCAAATGACGTGGGGGTCCCCCCAAATTCAATAACCAGACCCTTCAGGTCTGATATGGATATTAAGTGGAACCCCGCCATCAATTTTTAAAAAAAATGACGTGGGGGTCCCCCCAAATATCCATAACCAGACCCTTCGGGTCTGGTGTGGAATTTAAGGGGAACTCCACCCCAAATTAAAAAAAAAATGGCGTGGAGTCCCCCCTAAAATCCACACCAGACCCCTTATCCGAGCACGTTGACCTGGCCGGCCGCAGAAAAGAGGGGGGGACAGAGCGCGGCCCCCCCCCTCTCCTGAACCGCACCAGGCCACATGCCCTCAACATTGGGAGGGTGTTTTGGGGTGCCCCCCAAAACACCTTGTCCCCATGTTGATGAGGACAAGGGTCTCTTCCCCACAACCCTTGCCCGGTGGTTGTGGGGGTCTGCGGGCAGGAGGCTTATCGAAATCTGGAAGACCCCTTTAACAAAGGGGCCCCCCAGATCCCGGCCCCCCCCTGTGTGAAATGGTAATGGGGTACCTTGTACCTCTACCATTTCACGAGAAAAAAAATGTAAAGGGTTAAAAACGACAAGAGCCGGTTTTTGACAAGTCCTTTATTATCTTCTTTCTTCTTTCCTTCGGGTTTCTTCTTCCTCCTCCTTCTTCTTCCTCTGCTTCTGTCTTGGGTCTTCTATTCCCGCATCTTGACTGGCGTGTTCTTCCATCTTCTTCCGCTGTCCTTCTCGTCCGCATCTTCTCCTTCTTGTTCTTCTTCGCCGGAGCGGCCGCTTCCAATTGAAATCCCCGCTGTCTGCCGGACCACGCCCCCCCTCTGACGCCACGGGCAAGCTCTTAGGAAAGTCCCCGTGTGGTGCCAGTGCGTCAGAGGGGGGCGTGGTCACATGTTCCAGAAAGCGGGCAATTCAATTGGAAGCGGCGACTCTGGCAAAGAAAAAGCCGCGCACGAGCTTCAAATTGAATTGGCCGCCCTCTGACATGTGACCACGCCCCCCTCGGACGCACTTGCAGCACACTCCTAAGAGCTTGCCCGTGGCGTCAGAGGGGGGGGCGTGGTCCGGCAGACAGCGGGGATTTCAATTGGAAGCGGCGCCTCCGGCGAAGAAGAAGGAGAAGAAGATGCGGACGAGAAGGACAGCGGGAGGAACAGAAGATGGAAGAACACGCCGGGCAAGATGCGGGAATAGAAGACCCAAGACAGAAGCAGAGGAAGAAGAAGGAGGAGGAAGAAGAAACCCGAAGAAAAGAAGAAAGAAGATAATAAAGGACTTGTCAAAAACCGGCTCTTGTCTTTTTTAACCCTTTACATTTTTTTTCTCGTGAAATGGTAGAGGTACAAGGTACCCCATTACCATTTCACACAGGGGGGGGGCCGGGATCTGGGGGGCCCCTTTGTTAAAGGGGTCTTCCAGATTTCGATAAGCCTCCTGCCCGCAGACCCCCACAACCACCGGGCAAGGGTTGTGGGGAAGAGACCCTTGTCCTCATCAACATGGGGACAAGGTGTTTTGGGGGGCACCCCAAAACACCCTCCCAATGTTGAGGGCATGTGGCCTGGTGCGGTTCAGGAGAGGGGGGGGGCCGCGCTCTGTCCCCCCCTCTTTTCTGCGGCCGGCCAGGTCAACGTGCTCGGATAAGGGGTCTGGTGTGGATTTTAGGGGGGACTCCACGCCATTTTTTTTTTAATTTGGAGTGGAGTTCCCCTTAAATTCCACACCAGACCCGAAGGGTCTGGTTATGGATATTTGGGGGGAACCCCACGTCATTTTTTTTAAAAAATTGACGGCGGGGTTCCCCTTAATATCCATACCAGACCTAAAGGGTCTGGTTATTGAATTTGGGGGGACCCCCACGCTTTTTTTTCCCTTTTTTTAATGAATGAATTCTCCTGCAATTGCCGGGAGCCGACAATTCATTATTGCCGCGAGTCAGTTTTAAATGGCTTTTTTCCTTTGAAAAATGACATTTTGTGCAGAGACAGTTCTAACCACGGGAAACATGCGCTTTTTCACATGCTGACATTAGAGACCCCCATGCTACGAAATTTAAAGGAAAATTACACTTTTATTATTGCACTTTTAGCATTATTAAAATCACTGCTCCCGAAAAAACGGCCGTTTTAAAAAATAAAAAAAGCATTGGTACATGTCCCCTGGGGCAGGACTGAGGTCCCCAAACACTTTTTAGGACAAAACTTGCAGATTAGCCTTTAAAATTCACTATTAAGATTTCCCCCCATAGACTTATACAGGGAGTTCGGCGGCGGCTTTAGTTATCAATCACATCGCGCTGCTGCTGCCGCCGGTTCATGCGCCTAATTAGGGCTTCATCCAGCGCACCTATTAAGGCATGTACCGGCGCAGCGCAGATTCATTAGTAAATCAGCCCCTTAGTCATGTTCTGATGGCCTGACAGGATTACTAAGACTGTGACAGAAAGTAGTGTGCTGGAGGGAGAAGTGTTCTGAGTTAAAAGTCAGTCAAGCTGTGTGCTGGAGGAAGAAATGTTCTGAGGTAAAAGTTGGTCAAACAGTGTGCTGGAGGGAGAAGAGTTCTGATGTAAAAGTTGGTCAAGTAGTGTGCTGGAGGGAAAAGTGTTCTGAGGTAAAAGTCGGTCAAGCAGTGTGCTGGAGGGAGAAATGTTCTGAGGTAAAGGTCTGTCAAGCTGTGTGCTGGAGGGAGAAGTGTTCTGATGTAAAAGTCTGTCAATCTGTGTGCTGGAGGAAGAAGTGTTCTGAGGTAACAGTCAGTCAAGCAGTGTGCTGGAGGGAGAAGTGTTCTGAGGTAAAAGTCTGTCAAGTT
Organism: Rana kukunoris; assembly: GCA_029574335.1. Classification (NCBI taxonomy): domain Eukaryota; kingdom Metazoa; phylum Chordata; class Amphibia; order Anura; family Ranidae; genus Rana; species Rana kukunoris. The sequence goes on along the minus strand of CM056051.1, from coordinate 518,168,479 downwards.
TGGGGTCAGACATCTTGTCCTTTTTGAGAAGCGTGACACAGTTACTATATTTCTTCAAGAGTACTAATCTGTTCTATGGGCATCCCATGTCCATTTTCCCCAACCAAGTTCAATACCCTAATAAAATATCAAAAACAAGCAAGAGGCAGTTCATTGACTAAAGGAGTGTGTCTAATAGATGTCTGGCAGCAGGGTGAAATGTGTGGCTGTTGTAACTCGTAGCAACCAACTGCTACATAGACGTTTTGGACAAATGCAAAGCAGTTGTTTTTTTAAAAGGTGTTTGGGGTGCTGGAACTCTGCTTTAATATTATATAAACATAATATTTTTTTTTATGTATAGTATAAAGACAAAAGGCATGAGGCATGGCAATTGCACCAATGCAGGGCGCTGTGGCTTAGTTGGTTAAAGCGCCTGTCTAGTAAACAGGAGATCCTGAGTTCGAATCTCAGCAGTGCCTGCCTTTTCTTAAAGGTTTAATTCACCGTTTGCACAAAAAGTGCCTATATAGGGGCCACACGATGAAACAAAACTGTGCTGCTATGAACAATATTGAATAATGCAGCTGCTATTGCTTCATGCTATTTTCACTCTTCCAGAAGTCTGCTCGAAAAAGTCCCATAGCCGGCGTTTTTTACATTACTGTCCATAATGCTATGATGCTTTAGCCGATGCTCCAGCCATTAATGCTTACACCCGCAACACAAAAACACACTCTTTCTTGAATTTAAGCTTTCAGGAAGCTTTCAAATTCAGATGTGCCCCTGTCTGTATTTATCCTCCACCAATTGGGCCAGTGTCGTGGGGAAGAGTCTTTTTATCTACATGTTAACCAGTGACTGTGTCATTGATAGTTTAAACATAGGTTGTTGGCCCTCATCGCACCTTTGGTTTCTAGGACGCAGGTGGCTGTCAGTGCCCCAGCCACCAATGATGCTTGTGAATGAATGAAAACTTATATAGCGCGGCACATGCAAACTAAATCGCCTCTGGGTGCTTGTTGTTCCTGTCTCCTTTGGTATCAAAAGAGATGAGTCTTGATCTTTCTACTGAATGCTAAGTGGTTCTCCTCCAACCGAATGCTGGTTGGTAAAGCGTTCCATAGTCTGGGACCTTGGACCGCGAATCTTCTATATCCTTTGGACTTGTAATGGGCTTTCGGAATCTGGAGCAGGTTTTGATTGGTGGATCGCAGAATGCGATTGGGATTATGAGCTTTTATTTTTTCGCATAGATATTGGGGAGCATTCCCATGAATACATCTATGCGTTAGACAGAGCGCTTTAAAAGTGATTCTTTCTTTTACTGGTAACCAGTGAAGGGATCTAAGCGAAGGTGAGATTGATTCCCAAGGTTTTTTCCCAGTCATGAGTCTGGCGGCCGTATTTTAAACGACTTGTAGACGAGCGATTTGGTACTTGGGGAGTCCGAGGTAAAGGGCATTTGCATAGTCCAGTCTGGAGTTCACAATTGCTCCCACAAAACCGCTATGTCTTCTTTGGGAATAAAAGGGATGAGTCTGCGTAGTAGGCGCAGCAGATGGTGCGATCCGCTGACTACTGACCCTATTTGTGCGTCCATTGTCATGTAGGAGTCAAAAATGACCCCGAGACTTTTGACTTTGGCGCTAGGGGTGATGATTTTGCCCAGAATGGGCGGGGGACTCCAAGTTGTTGCAGGTTGATTCTTACGCTTGGTGTGAAACAGGTGAAGTTCTGTTTTCGCACCATTGAGTTTAAGATAACTCTTTGTCATCCAGTCCTCTATCAAAGAGAGGCATGTCTCTAGATTGAGGTGGTGATCCTTTTTATTGCAAATGCGGAAATACAGTTGCGTGTCATCTGCATATGAGTGATAGAGCAGTTTTTGACTGCTGATGATTTCAAAAAGAGGACAGAGATAGATGTTGAATAACACCGGCGACAGAGGGGATCCTTGAGGGACTCCGCACGATAATGTGCATTTTTCAGAAGTGAAAGGTCCTAACTTCACTATTTGCGATCGGTTTTCCAAAAAAGAGGGGAACCAAGATAAATCGCCTTCTGCGACTCTGGCTACTTCAGCTAGCCGGGTCAATAAAAGCTTGTGGTCTACTGTGTCGAAAGCTGCGCTTAGGTCCAACAGAACCAGAAGACAACATTCTCCTTCGTCTGCGACCTCAAGAGCGTCGTCCCATATCTTGAGCAGTGCTGTTTCCGTCCCGTGTCCGGGGCGGAATCCCGATTGAAATGGATCATGTAGGTTGTGGTTATCTAGATGCAATTGCAGCTGTTGTACCACTACTTTCTCCATGACCCTGGAGAGAGCGTTTAAGCCTGTTATGTGGTGGCGGTGGAGTGGATCCTTGGGGTCCAGGGTGGGTTTCTTCAAGATGGGTCTAATTACACCCTCCTTCAACTGGGAGGGCACTATGCCCTCCACGAAAGATTGGTTAATAAGCTGCGTGATAGGAGGTGCCAGGATGTCGGCGCATTCCTTCAGCAGTTTGGTGGGGATGATATCATTCGGCGCAGTGCTGTTACGCAGAGTACCGATGATTTTTTTAGTGGCTTGGGTAGAGATGGGTTCCAGCGTGAACTTACCTGGTTGTGGTGAATTACTACAGATGTTGTGTAAATAATTACGGGGGGGGGGGCTACGGGGGGAATTGTTTTGCTGAATGCTTTGCCGGATTCCCTCGATTTTATTGATGAAGTAATCCGATAATTAATTGCAAAATTCTTGTGTGTCCGAATTGGGGGCTTCAAGACAACCTGGATTCATGGTCTCAGTGACCAGCTTGAAGAGTTTGCGGGGGCGGTTTAGAAAAAAAAAAATTCTTGGCTTTGAAGATTTCTTTGTGGTATTTCCTTGTTATTGCCTTGTAGATGGAGAGGTTCTCATCTGATGTGCTTCTTTTCCAGGCGGCTTCTGCCCTTCTGCGCTCTTGCTTCAGTAACGCCAGTTGGTTGTTGAACCAGCTGGAGTTTTTTTTCCGGATGTGGGTTTTGCGTTTCGGTGCTATTAAGTCAGCTGACTGTAATAGGGCTGTGTTTATGGTATCCAGTGTTTCTTCAGCCGTTTGATGCGGCTGAATTGTTTTTATTTTTTTCCTTAACGTGGCTTTGAAGAATTCCGATTGGAGCTTCTTCTGACATCTAGTCCAGTGTGTTTGTTAAGGGGGGGAAATTGGAGATAATGAATTTGATTGCATGGTGATCTGTCCATGGCAATGTTTCATTTCCCAATATTTTTATTTCCAGATCTTGTCTGAAAATGAGATCGAGTGTGTGACCTGAAGCATGTGTGGTCCCACATACTAGTTGCTGTAGCCCTAATCCTTCCAGGTGGTCAATGCAGGCGTCGGCAACGGGGTCTTGTGGGGAGTTGGCCCAAAGGTTGAAATCCCGAGCAGCAAAAGGTGTTTGCTGTTCAGGGTATAGGTGGATATAAAGTCTGTCAATGAAGGGAGAAGCTGCGACTTAGGGCCAGGTGGCCTATAGCAGAGTAGAATCTGGACGGTCTCCTGGGAGTTTGTTTGCAGTTGCAGAGTAAGGGTTTCCATGAACGGAAGAGGGTTTTGAAGGGCTGGTTTTGTGATCGCAAGATGAATCTTATGGATCACCGCCAGTCCTCCTCCTCTTTGTCCTATTCTGTTTTCCGTTATAATACGGTAGTTTTCTGGCACCAATTATTCTAGAATGGTGTTACAGTCGACTGTGAGACAGCTCTCTGTAATAAACAGGCAGTCTAAATCGTGCTGTAGGATGAAATCATGGATTTCTAGTCTGTATTTTACTGCCGATCTTGTGTTGATCAAAGCACATGATATGTGCTTAGGTTGGGGCAAACGGCTGAGATTTTTGATAGTTGATCGTCGATCTATCCTGGCCCCCACGACAGCACCGATCCACCCAAACTGGGAGTTCACCAGCCTGCATCCTGCTGCTTGAAAGGCCGCGGCTCCACCCAAACCCTCCCCATACCCCTGGAAAGTACCTTCCACGGTTTCTGGAGGGTTTGGGTGGAGCCGCGGCTGGCACTATTTCTTCCAGGCCGGCGCGGAGGAATAGAAAACCACCCAAAAAGGCAGAAAATAGCACCGGATGGTTGGTGGATGGGCTGCTTGAGTGGGGGAGATAGCGTGGGGGTACAGGAGGGCAGTTATGGAGAGGGGGAAAGCCGAGGAATTGAGTAGGCAGCCGCGGCTTGTCCTGAAATGGACGGCTGCCTGCACCCACAGTGGATGGCTTACCTGCTGGTTCCCCTGGAGAAGGGGCGAAGGAGGGGAGCCGGGGGGGGGTCTGGTAAAGCTGGGGGAAGCCAAATGGTGAGTCTCTGGGGGGAGAGAGAGAGCCTACCTAGCAGTCTGTATGATCACTGTCTGTCTATCTGGTCCCTGGCGAGAGCAGACTCGTGCGGAAGGCCGGAGGGTCCTACTCTCCCACTGACACTGAATTCTGACCCTTACAATGGGATTTTGCTATTTAGTGCTGGTGGTGATACCAATAAATGACATTGATAATGAAGAGCATTGTGAGATGAAATCTTGTAAGTTATATGAACATATATATTTTTTTAATAATAAAAGAGACACAAATGCTAAATTACTTAGACAGTGTGAGCAAATTCACACCAGAGCAGGGCGCTGTGGCTTAGTTGGTTAAAGCGCCTGTCTAGTAAACAGGAGATCCTGAGTTCGAATCTCAGCAGTGCCTGCCTTTTCTTGAACGGTTAGTTTGCGGAAGAAAAATTGGCTATATAGTTATAGGGAACCAGTAGATAAAAATGGAAAATTGAATACCTACCTTTCTGTAATTTTCCTTTCCTGGTGCCTATCCATGGCAGCATACATATGGTTGGTGGCTCCGCCCTCATCCAACCCACAGGACCAATTATAACTCTTTAAAAGAGAGCGACAGCCTCCCCTCTGACATTCTTGTAACTAGACTCAAACAATTAAGGATTCTAAGAAAGGGAGGGCGTATGCTGCCATGGATAGGCACCAGGAAAGGAAAATTACAGAAAGGTAGGTATTCAATTTTCCATTTTCCTGGTGCCTTCATGGCAGCATACATATGGTAAATAACTCGCTTATAGGGAGGGTTGCTGCAAAAAGTATTTTAATCTCTATCCAAGAGAAAACAGCTGAACAGACTTTTCCCCCTACATCACTATGAGTAAGAGTAGACCCAACTAGGTCATGAATGCGGTGTAGAATGACCGGTTGCCTAATGGCAGGGCGCTTGGAAGATTCTAGTGTTGCTGTAGTCCAGGAAGCCGCCATTCCCCGCACAAGTCTTCTTTGACTTTGGAGCGGAGGACTACTAGCCCGGTATGTTGTCTGGATAAGATGAACCATCCAACTTGATGAAGTTGTCCTTGGTGTCCACAACTTTCTCCCCCTCTTTTTTTTTTTTTTTCCAAGGTAAGCTGGTAGCATGCCTGCCAGATCCGAGACGCCTGAAGAAGTCTTCTTCTAACTGGTTTGGCCAGTCAGGAGTTGTTGGAACATACTGAAAGATTTGGGACTACCCATTCTTAGATAAATTGGCTCGCAGAGGGAGCTCTGGACTTGAACTGGCAAGACTGCCAGATGACCAACTTGTTTAAATTGAAACATCGGAATCCTAAATACTGAGGATTGGACTTTGAGGGCCTTTGAACGGATGAGACGGTGCTTAGAAGTATGGAAAAAAGAGAGTAGCGTCTTACATAGAAGATTCTCGTGTATGTGCAAGGAAAGACTGCGAGTAAACTGAATAGCAGTGGCACATCCCCCTTTAGACGTAGTCACCCTATCTGGGGAAAAAAATGAATGATTGCCCTCGAGGCATGTTCTTATTGTGAATTTAGGTTCCATCTGATGTCTTCCAGGGCTGAAAGAGGCTTTTCTTCCTGTCAAAGGTGCTACTGGAGGAAGACTTTCTGGGTAAAAGTGCCATTTATCTTGTGGGAGTGACTGAACTTTTAGTTTTTTCCCCCCTTCTCCATTCCTGATGATTAACTCCAGGGACATCCGAAAGCGGATAGGAGTGAACTCTTTCGGATATGCGAATGTACGCAACTGGAATCGGCAGAAGGACCGAACGGGGCCTGCTCGTCTGGCAGCCTGTATCAAGATTTCCTAGACCAACCGAGGATTTGTAATTGGGGAGGTGAACCAATTCCCTTCCAAGTGCTGGCACTTAACCAGGTAGGAGGGCGTACGCCCGTATTACCCTTGAGATTGGGAAATTGTGTGAAGGAACTGGCAGCCTTTCGTGTAAAAACAAACATGCACCAAAAGGAAGAGATCTTAACTAGCGGACTAGCCCATGAGGACAGCCTCTCGGGAGGCAAGCTGAACCAATAGCTGCGTATTGGAGTTGGTATTTTCCTTCCTAGGTGATCAGCCAAATTATTTATTCCCTTCCCCTTTTTTTTTTTTTTTTTTTAAAACATCAACTGCTTGAGGCTGGTGAGATCCTCTTGGCCTTGAGTCATATCAGGAATGCTTTTGAAGAATGACGATCTGCCTATGTGCGTGTGTTCGTCCTTTGGGACTGGACTCAGGTTAAGGTCGACCTGATGCTCATCTGTGTGGGAATGGACTCGTCCTTCAGAGGTAATGTTCTGGCAGAATATTGATATGTCAGCGGTACCTGACTCCTGTATGTTGGATACCGAACTGTCCTTTTTTAAATACCAGTTGTCTTGGTCAACTGAGTCCCCTAAGGTTGCTGAAATTCAGAAGAACCACCACTGCTACAGGGATGGACCAAGGAGTAGGAACCAACTGCAAGTGGCTCCACCCACCGAGAAGACTTGATTATAGCACAGGACCGGTACTACTTCTAAAAAGTAGAATTCTCTGAGACCCGGACCTTTCCGTTAGGAAAGTCTGTTGTAACGAGGTGTAGAGATGTTAATGTTCCCACCATGCTGCCAGAGTCCAGGGGGAGGATGTAAGAGGACCCCGATATGATTCCGATTGTCATGTTCCCAGCTTAGGCTGTGGGTGGGGACTTTCTTCTCTTTAGGGGAGACATCAGTCTCTTAGGAATATAATCTTTGCATAGGCAAAAAGACTAAAACATTTTTATATATGTTTTTTTTTTTTGGTAATTACTTGACCAGATGCATTCATGCTAAGGTGAACATACACCTCTTGTATACGAGATCGGAAACCTTATTGTAATGAAATGAAGATAGAACATCTTCCTGCTCATGTGGAAAGTGCAACTTTTCCCCTCGGAAGAGATTAACACTAGATCTTTCTGCTAAGATCCGGGGCGCATGGTGTGCCTAAAGGCAGGCATCCAAATTGTAAATGAAGTCCACTAATGTCTTGGAACATAAGGGGTAGGAGAACCTGATGAAAATGCAGGTGGAAACCCTTGAGGCTTTACAGGGGCCATCTCCACTTCTGGTCGAACTGCCATGAGTCCCATTTTTTTTAAGGGATTCTCACCCGAGGATTGCCAGGTTGACAAGTTTGCTTGTAGACCTGGGATGAATTGCGTACATCTGAAGGATGGGAAAAAAAAAGAAACACACGCATTTCCTTTTTTCAAATAACCAGAAAGGGAAAAGATTTGAGAGGTATGAACCCCCAAACAGCTCACGGAACTCGGAACTGAAATCCATCATGTATGGGCTTTGTGTAAGCTGAATCAGAGTCCTGAGATCTTTTATTCTATATGGACCTTGGTGAGTAGCAAGGACATAGGAGCCTGTTGAGCTAGAAAGTCTTTTTTTTTTTTTTTTTTTCCTTTTTTTTTTTTTTTTTTTTGGTGCGACCAAGGCGAATTGTAGGGGAGTCAGTTTCCCGTTAAACCAGAATGGCAGTACGCGCTGGTTCAGCTTGAGTAAACAGGAAGTCAAAAGGGCTTCTGAATTCCGGGAGAGCTAGACGCGTCCCCTTCTTTCCTTATGTTCATGAGGGTAGCCTGGAGGTGGCTTTGCCTACTCCTATACCTCCTGGCAGTTACTGTATGCAGTAAGGCCTGAGAGGAAGATTCCAGTGTTTTCGCTGCTGCCTCGACTATAGATCCTGAAGCCAATTTAATTGCTCCAGAGAATTGAGAATTTCCTCTGGCTCGAGGCCCTGGCTCAAGGCTAATTCAAAATTGGTAGACCATGCCTTTGTTGTCTCGGCAGCTGAAGCTAAAGCGGCTGCTGATTCTCACGCTCTCTCAGCTGTCTCATATTTAGATTTGAGGCCGTTCTCAATCTTGTGACCCAATATGTCTTCTTGAGACGCTGCACCTCTTGAGGAATGTGCTGCATTTCTTACAGTAGCCGAGTGATCCATAGATGGTAAGAAAAACAGCTGAGCACTAGTGTCAGCTGGAGGGTACAGCCCACGAGGATGGAGAAAAGGCGACCTGGCCTGCTACCATATTTCGCATTAAGGCGGCCAGAAAATTATCAGGTACCCCAGAATCGTAGTGGGCCCCTTGCTTCTCGGATGCATCTTGGGAGTCATCCAAACTGGCCCCTGCACTTATCTGCTGACCTGGGATCTTGGGGGCAGACCCCTGAAAAATATCTTTTGATGAAGAGGTAGCTGGACCTTGAGATGGAGACGACTCCTGGATTGCGTCTTTAATTATTTTCCTAATGTTGACCCAGTATTCCTCCCTCTCCTTTTCCTCATTTCCGGCTGCTCCCAGAAAGCAGTAACTGCAGACCAATTTTTTTGGAAGCGCATCATCACCGCAGACCCAGCAGGCTTTGGGGGTGGCAGGGTGATGAGGAGAGGGATACTTTCTAGCCGAATGTCGGGAAGACCTGCGGCTGTCAGGTGTGTAGGCTGAAGCAGAGTGACCACTCTTTGGGACACCATGAGCTTTGGACCCCTTCTTCTGTGCCCCTCTGCGACTTGGCTGAGGTTGCGGGCTGCAAAAGAAGGAAAGGACAGAAAAATTCTGTTTTTCCTCTATAGAAGGTAGTCACGTGCTCTTTTTTATTTTGAACTTACCTGGTAGTTGCAGCCACTTACCTAGTGGTATGTTGAGGATCTTTTTGTAATACTGAGCTGCGGGGAATGGCTGTTAAAGAGGGAAACCAACAAGGTTAACCTGCGTGGTTTAACTTTTCTTTTTATATATTATTATTATTATTATTATTATTTTTTTTTTTTTTTTTTTTCTGGAACACATACCTATTTGTATAGTGTACCTACGAATATGCATATATACACCCATGAACGCATATGATCATATATGTTTTTTTTTTTTTTTATATTGAATACATAAAAACTATATATATATATATATATATATATAAATAAATAATCTGTGTATACATACATATACACATCCAGGCCTATGCACAGGCAAGGCTGAGATCCATGAGGTATCAAGGATACCCTACCTTAGTATATACATATACACGTGCACCTACACATCCATGTACATACCCATATGTACAGAAAACATCCTCACCCATTATATGCACATGAAAATATGTATTCCACAGAAATATGCACAAACATGATCCACTCCCAAATTTACCCTGGGCTGGATCCATAATATGGGGAATAAACAGGAGGAGGCAGTAGAATGTAATCTTCCCTTAACCTAGGATGTGTTGCAGTGGAGAGCTGTTTAAACATAATGAGGAAAAACATCCTCATTTATATACCGACTACTTCCGGGTATACCAAGATGGCCGCATTGGCCTCCGGAGGCTACTGCGCATGCGCGCGGTGACGTCATATCCCTGCGACACAACAGTGTCCAAGGAAGGGATAAATCAAATGCAGAGGGGGCACGCGAAGCGCCGCAGATGCTCTCCAGCAGGGGCGGCAGGAGGGGGGCCCCCCCCTGCTGCGGAAGATCGCATGCCTGGCTACGAGAGTCATAAACTCTGCCATACCTCGTTATAGCCCAGGAGTCTGCTGGCTAAGACGGCAGCATGCGTCTGGAAGACAGAGAAAGAGGTGAGGGACAGGTGGTCTAGAATGTAATCGCCCTTATAGCAAACGGCAGATTTTTTTTTTTTTTTTTTAAACAGTTGAACAAGACTTGCCCTGTAAGCAGCTGTAGAAGGCTTAATAGCCACCTGTCTCCAACAAGCCACAATCATCAGCAGTGAAAAATAGCACTGCAAAATTTGTAATCAGTCGTCTTTTACCTTGGAGCAGTGTTTTCAGTCACGGATGGAGGAAAATACCTGAACTCCAGACCCAGAAAAGATCCACAGAAAAATGGGCTCCCAAACCTTTTTGGCGCATTTAGCAGCCTAAGATATGGGACTTCATCTACAGGGGAGCATGAACCTGTAATGGCTGGCCAACACAGTGGCTTAGTAAGGGCTGAATCCAGGTGATCCATGATCCTGCAGGTTTGAGGACAGAAAAAAGAATGTCAGAGGGGAGGCTGTCGCTCTCTTTTAAAGAGTTATAATTGGTCCTGTGGGTTGGATGAGGGCGGAGCCACCAACCATATGTATGCTGCCATGAAGGCACCAGGAAAACAAATTGTGTTGATAATTATTTATTAATGTACCTGCCTTAGATGTAGGCCATTTTCGCCTTCATCAAAAACTCCCATATGGTATTTCCCCAAAAATAAGACCTACCCTGAAAACAAGACCTAGCATTATTTTCCAGGAGGCCTGCAATATAAGCCCTACCCCTAAAATAAGCCCTAGTTTAAAATGCTTGTACAATCATATAATCCACTCTATTACAGTATTATGTAATGTACAATGTGTGTGTTTTTGTAATATAATTGTGCCAAATACCTTCGTTATAGTGCCGCTCTGCGCTTCTGTGACCCGCCGGAGCTCTCTTCCTTGCAATTATATTACAGAAACAGATTTTCGTGTATGACTTATATTGCAGCCCTCCTGGAAAATAACGCTAGGTCTTATTTCGGGGTAAGTCTTATTTTCGGGAAAATATTGAAAGACTTTATACCACAGACATCCATCACCCTCTTTGGGGTGCCTTTGAAAAGAAGGACATTAATGGCGCCTGGCATTTGATGTGTTTCTTGAACCACTCCAATACCGGCACTTTCAACTTCCTGCCCAGGCCAATTTTAACTTTTAGTTCTGTTGCTGTCGCACTTTGAATGACAACTGCGCGGTCACGCAACATGTACCCATATGACATTTTTATTATTTTTTGAGACAGGTAGAACTTTCTTTTGGTGTTTTTTTATTTTCAACTGGGTTTTTTCTTTTTTTTGCTAAATTTTGAAAAAATCTTTTTCTAAGTTTCTGTAAATCTTTTTTCCAAATAAGTAATTTTTGTTCTTCAATGATGTGCACTGATAGCGCTGCATTGATGAGTCGGCACTGATGATGCTGCACTGGTTATCAGTGTAAACAATGTGCTGACAGGTTTGCCAGTTATAGGCACTCCTTTCCTCTCACAGACACAGCGTGTAAGGAAAGGACTACTGATAACTAGCAAGTCTGTTTACATATGATCAGCTGTGATTGGACACAGCTGATCAACATGGTAAAGGGCTGCTTTGAATGGCCCCTCTACTCTGATTTGACATCAGCTATGTTTAAAGAACACAGTGGTCACAGATTGTGCCCAAGGCGCAGCCTAGGTGGTGGGGTTCTGGGAGGTCATCTATGGAACTATAGTACTATCTTGTAGCCCTCGCTTGGCTACAGCGTGGTACTAAAGTTATTTTTTTTGGGGGAGATCATTTGTTATGATTGAAATTCATTATTTTTAATAAATTCGTAACTTCGGAAAAATTCAAATTCGTTAGATGCGGTATGTGTAAATTCCATAATTTGGAAATTTTAAAAGTAAAACAATTCGAAAAACCGAAATAATAACTAACTAACTAATAACTAACTAAAGTGAAACCTTGGATTACAAGCATAATCCATTCCAGGAGAATGCTCGTAATCCAAAGTACTAGAAATCAAAGAAAGTTTTCCCATTGAAGTCAATTGAAACGAAAATAATTTGTTCCGCATTGACTTCAATAGGATGCAATACCGCATGTGGCCAGAGGCGGGGGGCGCCGGAGAGCCTCGGAAACAGCCGAAAAGACCCGAGGACACTTCGGCTGACCTCGGCAAACCTCGGAAAAACTTCCTACCCGAGATTTGCCAAGGTCAGACGTGCTGTCCTCGAACCTTTCCATGCATTTTCGAACGGCGCAGATTGCCTGGGATCGGCGACATTCGGCTCGGCTTGGCTCCCCCCACCTCAGGCCAAAAGCGCTACTGCACACTGCTTTGGCCTGAATCCGGTTTGTTTTGAGAGACAACACTCGCAAACCGAGTCACATTTTTTAAAAATAAAGTGCTCGCATTGCGAAACGCTCATTAACCGCATTACTCGCAATCCGAGGTTCCACTGTATTAAATTATAGGTATTGTAATTTCCTTTCAAATTTGTCTGCTAGTGAACGTAACAAATACAAATTTATCCAAAGTTATGAATTATCCAAATTAACGAATGCCAAGTCTAAATGAATGGAATGTAACTAATTAATAATAATAAATGATAATAATAAAAATATTTTCATTTTATTATTATTATGTATTTATTACATTCCATTCATTTAGATGCGGCATTCGTTATTTTGGATAATTCGTAACTTCGGACAAATTTGGATTAGTTGCGTTCACCAACAGCCAAATTTGAAAGGAAATTACAATACCTATAATTTAATAGTTCGGAATAGTTATTATTTGTAGTTAGTAAACTGGAAAATCCGAAAAAATATCTAACTACAAATAATAACTATTCCGAACTATTAAATTATAGGTATTGTAATTTCCTTTCAAATTTGGCTGTTGGTGAACGCAACTAATCCAAATTTGTCCGAAGTTACGAATTATCCAAAATAACGAATGCCGCATCTAAATGAATGGAATGTAATAAATACATAATAATAATAAAATGAAAATATTTTTATTATTATCATTTATTATTATTAATTAGTTACATTCCATTCATTTAGACTTGGCATTCGTTAATTTGGATAATTCATAACTTCGGATAAATTTGTATTTGTTACGTTCACTAGCAGACAAATTTGAAAGGAAATTACAATACCTATAATTTAATAGTTCGGAATAGTTATTATTTGTAGTTAGATATTTTTTCGGATTTTCCAGTTTACTATCTTCTTTTCGGATTTTCATTTTATCAAATTTTTGGGATTTTCATTCTTATTTTCAGATTTCATTCTTATATTCGAATTTACAAGTTTTCGTAAAAATTCAAATTTTTGTTCATTTGAATATTTCCAAATTAACAAATTTTGTTGAAAACTGATTTTGGAGCAAATGGAATTGCACATGTCTAATAAATAAAATATATATATGTTTTTGTTCAAAAAAGTAGTTACCTGTATTGCTATCACGCAACTTTGCCTATTATTGCTGGTCTTCCAGCGCCACCTGCTGACAGTTCATGTTACACTGCAGGGCTCCCTAGCCTGTATTGCTGTATAGGTAACGTTCATTTTTAATAAAGGACTTACTGGGGTAAGGGGGAGCTGTGTGACTTTCTACACAAATGTCAGTAAAAAAAATACAAACACACAATCATGCTCTGATGTCAAATGATACATAAATTTGTAATCTTCCCATCTGCCTCTTCTGGAAAAAAAAAAAAGTCATGCTGCCAATTACAAAGATGGCAACCACTGCAGACAGATGAGCAAATTTGGCCACACCCTCTTCATGTCACTTCCTGTATGCAAATATCAAACAGGAATCATGGGAAAGGAATCCTGTGTCATTTATATTAGATCAGTTTGAGATATATTTAAAGGAATTGACTCAATAAAAGTGATACAAAGTGGAATTTGTAATTAAAAAAAAAAAGAGAATAAATAATAGAACCTATCAGTAATAATGTCTCCCTGAGCTGAATCGTGATTTCATAATATTGGGTGTTGTGTAAGATCATTACTTTGTATTGTCAGTGAGGTCAATCCTTACCTGTTCCTCCTTAGGGAGAAACAGAAATGATGAATGGAGGATGATGAGTGCTGATTACACTATCTCCCCCACTGCCTTGAATGACAACTCAGGGTGGTGTAATTCTGATACTAATCACTGGCAATCACTATCTTTCTCATTTGTTTAACAACAGAATTAACCATACTGTTTAAAGGGGTTGTAAAGGTACAAGTTTTTTTACCTTTATGCATGAAGGTAAAAAAACATCTAGCAGCACCGGCCCCCCCCCCGAGCCCCCGTTGTACTTACCTGACCGTTCGAATCTCCCGGGCGCGTCCACGTCGTCCTCTTCGGTTCCCAGCCTGGCCGTTGATTGGCTAGGCTGGGCGGATTGATAGCAGCGCAGCCATTGGCTAGCGGATGACGCGGCGCGCTGGGGGGCGGAGCCGAGTGATACAGTCGGCGACTATGGCCGCCGCTGTATCACGGGAGCGCGCTCGCAAAAGCTTTCCGCCATGCGACCGCCCTCGCATCAAGAGGGAAAGCTTTTGCGATGAGGAGCCCAGACAGCCGCCGAGGGACCCCAGAAGACAGGTTTCCGGGCCACTCTGTGCAAAACTAACTGCACAGTGGAGGTAAGTATCACATGTTTGTTATTTTTTATAAAAAAAATCCCTGCCTTTAGTGTCCCTTTAACTTTATAGATTAAGGCAGAGGCATGTTTCTTCCCCAGCCACAGCCTTCCATATTGAGATGAGATAAGGTTAGAGTCCCTCCTTGTAATATCCTGCTGTGTAGGACTGACCATGCAACATCCCGTCTAAGAGACCCCCTTGTGGCTTTCAGTTACTAGGTGTAACCGCAGATATTCCCAAGCCTCCTCAATAGACTCCTCTGGTCCCATCACTTGCTGTCATGTACCAACTGACCTGTTCCATGGTCCCCGGTCCATGGAAGAGACATGGTTCAACCGCACAGTCCAGCAGTAACAGTTCCAGGTTCCTTTCTCTTAGTATAGAATTTCTATTTTGTGGTGTTAAAGAAAGGTGGTCCTCCATCAGGACTTTCTCCTAAGCACCTGGTAGGCCCGCAGGCCTGGGGCCCTGACACAGAGACTACTGCCCCATCTTCTTCTCTCTCACAACTCCCCAGTGGCATGTTACCTCAGCTTATATAGCAGACCCGCCCCCGCCAAACCTTTTTTTTTTTAAAGATATTTTTACGCCCCCGCCAACCCTAGTTGGAGATTGGCAGATCTGCCACACAAACTGCCTTTCACCCAGAGCCTCCAGCTCCACCCCCTTTCCAGAATATTCTCCTGAAGGCAGGGGAGGAGTTTGACAGCCTAAGCATAGGTGGCCACACCCACTGCTACTCTGACACTCCCAGTCCCAGATCAAAACAACCAGGCCTAGCATAGGGCATAGGCCTGACTAGATTTTGCCTGCACTGACAGTTTAAAACAATTAAAAACTATTTTAGCACATACCAAAAGGTAGTGGGCACTAACGGTAAATAGGATATATAGAGAGGGCAAAACTCTGTACTGTAATACTGTAAAAAAAAAAAATACAACTCTCACTAACTCCCCCATAAAAAATGTTTTACCTTAAAAAAAATACAACCCTCAGTGCCGGTTCACACAGGGGCAGCAAGACTCGCCGCGCGACTCGGCAAGGCGATCTGCCCACGACTTCAGAGGCGACTTGCAAAATGACTTCTGTATTAAAGTCGTTCCTATTAGAACATTTCCATAGTACAGAATGTAGCGCAACATGTCAGGTGGCTAAGTCACCTGACGAGTCGCCCCTGTGTAAACCGTCACACACTCACTCCCTCATAAAAAAGTATTTTCTTAAAAAATATACATAAAAAATACAACCCTTACTCACTTATTCCCCCATAAAAAAGATTTGTCTTCAGTTTTTTTATCATTATTTTCACGTTTACAGTAATATGTAAGTATAATACATTAAAGAATAGTAATAAGATGTAATATTGCCAATATGAATTATGATGATATAATAAAAATATATAATTATTTATTATCTATAATATAAATAATATTAGTAATATTGTTGCAATTTCTTTCTACTATATACAGTACAGTGAAACCTTGGTTTGAGAGTAACTTGGTTTGAGAGTGTTTTGCAAGACAAGCAAATTGTTTTAATACATTTTTCCTTGATATACAAGCGATGTCTTGATATAAGAGTAGCATCATGTCACAACCGAGTATAAAAGAGAAGAGAGTCACCTCTAAGAGCCGGTTCACGCTGAAGCAGCACGACTTGCCAAGCAACTCGGCAAGGCGATCTGCCCACAACTTCAGAGGTGACTTGCAAAATTACTTCTGTATTGAAGTCAATGCAAGTCGCCCTGAAGTCGTCCCAAAGTAGTACAGGAACCTTTTTCTAAGTCGGAGCGACTTGAGTCGCTCCTATTAGAATGGTTCCATAGTACAGAACGGAGCGCGATTTGTCAGGCGGCAAAGTCACTTGAAAAGTTGCCCCTGTGTGAACCGGCTCTAAGTGTAGCAATATGCCTATATTTAATGAAGGTACAATATTTAGCAACTTATTGCTACACTTAGAGGTGCCTCTCTTCTCTTTTATACCCTGTAAATTAAAAAAAGGTTCGATATACAAGTGCTTTGGATTACAAGCATGTTTCTGGAGCAAATTATGCTCGCAATCCAAGGTTTTAGAGTCGGTTCACACACAGGCGCCTGACGTGTCGCTTTCCATGTAATGCAATGGGAGCGTTCTAATTGGAGCGACGCAAGTCTCTCCGACTTAGAAATGTACTCCCTGTACGACTTTGGGGGCGGCTCGGGACGACTTGCATTAACTTCTATACTGAAGTTATCTTGCAGAGCCGCCCCCGGAGTCGTGCCACATATGTGTAAACCGACTCTTACTGTATGTTTGCTATATGAGCTAGTTAAATTAGAATTAAAAACAAACACCAAGATTTTTAAAATCTTTTTCACTGGCCGGTTAGCTCAGTTGGTTAGAGCGTGGTGCTAATAACGCCAAGGTCGCGGGTTCGATCCCCGTACGGGCCATGTGTTTTGACACAGTCTGGTAACTTACATATAACAATATGTTAAACTTCACTGTACATTCCAATACATTTGCAGTTTTTTTAACCTTGTAATGGTTTGTGTTTTTCACTTTAAGGTTCCTCTTTTTTTAAACAACAAACACTGTGCAGCTCGTTTTGCACCTGGTCTTCTGGGGTCCCTCGGCGGCTGTCTCGGCTCCTCCCTGCAAGAACTAACTCCCCTCATGGGAGCTCTCTCCCATGGGGGTTAGTTTTTCCGGGCATACTCCCGCCATACAGCCTGCGGCCATAGCCACCAACTGTATCACTCGGCCTCGCCCCCTGGCGCGCCGTGTCATTAATTTGATTGACAGCCGTGGGAGCCAATGGCTGCGCTACTATCAATCAACCATTGAATGAGCTGAAAAACCCGGCCGAGAAGCCAGCGCTTTCACGGCGTGGGACCTTTGAGGGGTCAGGTAAGTAAACGGGAGCTCAGGGGGGCGCTAATCCTCAGATGTTTTTTCACCTTAATGCATAGAATGCATTAAGGTGAAAAAACGTGTACCTTAATCCTATGCATTAAGATGAAAAAACACCAATCACAGGCCCCCAGCCCCCCTGTTTTACTTACCTGAGCCCGTTCACCTGCTTGGCTCGTCCCTGTCACCCTCTTCTCCATGGAGTCTCAGCGTTGATTGGATAAATTGATAGCAGAGCAGCGATTGGCTCCCACTGCTGTCAATCAAATTCAATGATGCGGCCGCCAGGTGGTAGGACCGATTCCCGTCTATGGACGCCAAGTGTATGACACGGGAACACGCCAACAAGGTAACCCACTCAGGAGAGAGCTTTTCAGAGGGGGTTATCTTTTGCAGAGAGGAGCCGTGACACCCACCGTGGGACCCCAGAAGACGAGGATCTGGGCCACTTTGTGCAAAACTAACTGCACAGTGGAGGTAAGTATTTGTTATTTAAAAAAATAATAATTAAACTTTACAACCACTTTAATGCATTCTTTGTATTAAAGTAAAAAAAAAAAGAATTCCTCACTACTTGCTGACCAGCCGCCATCGTTATACAGCGCCAGGTTGGCTCCCTGCGTGAATCGCTGTAGCTGTACGGCGACCGTTTTAAGGGGTATAGGGGGCGCGTACAAGCCCACCGCATGATGTCGGAACAGATGCTCGTGGCCGGCGACCTGCGATCACTCCTGAGAGAGACAGAATGGGGATCTGTCAATGTGAAGAGACAGATCTCCGTTCTGACAGGGAAATAGAGAGAGATCCGAATACATATTGCCTTAACTGATGAAGAAATATATATAAAAAAAATACAAAATTGGGGGGATATTTATTATAGTACAAAGTAAAAAAAATATATATTTTTTTTAGGGCTGTTACTGATCAAAATTTTTGTGTTCGATTAATCGTTTTTTATTTTAATCGATTAATCGACTAATTTCGATTAATTATAACGCACATACAGATCCAACTACTTTTAGCTGATCTCCTTGCAGGCTGATTTCCAGTGCAGCTGCCAACAGCAGGATACAAAAAACACACAAAGGCGCAGCGCTCGATGGGAATAGCATTAAAACTTTTATAATCTTCAAGTAGGTAACAAAATAAATTTTGCACTGGAGATAAAATCGATGTAACTACATAAACTGTAAAAATGGTGCGAGTAATACCAAATGGTAGCAAAAGCAGTCAAAAAAACATGTAGCCAAGTATGATACTGGTATAAAAATGTGTACAACGATACCACTGCTGAATCCAGATGAGGAGAGGTTACCATCAGTCCGTCGGCATGTAGCTGTCCCTTGAAGGGAACTATCACAACTCCCAGTGGATGGTTGTAAAATTCCAGGTTAATAAAAGGAAGTGATAGAGGGAAGTGTAACAGCTACTGTGTGGCAGATAGTAAGGTCCGCCACCATACAGATATAAAGGCACAGCTAAGGAGCCCTTCAGATGGATACGGCAAGCCCAGTCGGTGTCCGTGACGTTACTGGATCTCTGCCGGAACTCCCTGAAGGCCCAGAAGGCAGCGGAGAGGCGAGTACCAATCAAAATAATTTTCTTTTTTTTTTTTGTTTACGAAAGCTTTATTGAAAGATTAAATCATAACAGAAGTGCATTACTTACAGAATATATTATGCAATATGGCATGGCAATGTTCAGAAATTATAAACAGCAGATCATTTGATTGGTAATAAGTAATGTAAGGAGTACAGTAGCGTGAAGACTACAGATAGGGAGAGTAATAGGCATGGGGTCTCTTAGTGGAGGTTATTCTAGAGGGAGAGACCAGTATACCCATTTTTTATCAAAGGATTGCATAGTATCAGAAAGCGTATGATGGATCCTTTCAGTGAGTCTGATGGACTCCATTCTGGAAAGGACTTGGGACCACAGCAGGTTATGTGATCTCCAGTTCAAGGCTATCATCCATTGGATAGCACCTATTAATGAGTGAAGAAGTTTATTACAGGGCCGAGGGATATTTGGAGCGTCTGCAAATAAGATACATACTTGTGGTGAGAGGGCAATCTTGCATTTTGAAGAAGATTCAAGTCTATTAATAACAGCCTGCCATATAGGTTGCAGAAATGTACAGTTCCAAAATATGTGGAGGTAATTGCCTTCTTCGGGACATCCCCTAAAGCAGGAGGGAGAGACAGATGGATAGAATGTGTGGATTTTAGTGGGGGTCATATACCATCTAGTGAACAATTTCAGTGGGGATTCTCTAAAGGCAGTGGCTATGTTGTTTTTACGCAAGTTATCCAGCATCTTGTACCAAGATTCTATGGGAAAGATACAGTCTAAATCTTTTTCCCAGTGGAGCATGGGGGAAGTTTTCGGAGGTTGTTAGGAATTATTTAAAAATTTGTATAATTGAGAGATAAGTCCTCTATCTCTGGGAGAGGTGATGCAAATGTGTTCAAAAGGAGTGCTAGGAGTAGAGACTTCAATACATCGATCAAAAATATTTTGATCGATCAAAAAAATTAAAGATTAATCGATTAATTAAAAGTTAATTTGCACAGCCCTAATTTTTTTCAAAACTGTCGGTCATTTTTGTTTAAAGCGCAAAAAATAAAAACCGCAGAGGTCATCAAATACCACTAAAAGAAAGCTCTATTTGTAGAAATAAAAAAGGACATACATTTTGTTTGGGTACCACGTCGCACGACCGCGCAATTGTCAGTTAAAGCAAAGAAGTGCCAAATGGCCTGGTCATTAAGGGGGAACATCTTCCAGTCCTTAAGTGATTGTAAAGCTTTCTTTAAAAAAACAAAACAAAAAAAAAACAACTATGTTATACTAACCTTCTCTGTGCAGTGATTTTGCACAGAGCGGCCCGAATCCTCCTCTTCTGGGGTCCCCCCGTAGCACTCCTGGCTCCTCCTCTTCTCAAATGCCACCTCGTAGAGCCGCTTTCCATGGGGGCACCCATGCAAGCGCGCTCCCGTGTCCTGCTGCTGCATCCATTGACACAGACAGCAGGACTCGGCCCTGCCAATGGCTCCTGTTGCCATTGTTCTGTCAAATGAGAACACGAGACAGTGGCTGGAGCTGCTGTGCTTGTCCCACATCGCTGGAACAATCAGGTTCAGATAACTAAAAGGGTTGCTGCATCACAAAAGTTTTTTCACACTTCATGCATAGAGGTGAAAAACCACAAGGATTTACAACTCCTTTAATGTCTCTTTAATATTTCTTTACGGTAAAGTGACTCTGTCATTAGAGATGTATGGGAGGGTCTGCTATTACAGCCTTCCTTCTGAAAATGCTAAATGCCTGCCTGTATCTGTAACAGCATGTTTTTAGGGGTAAAAGTAAAATAACAAGCAATTTGGCCGCATCATCTTGCGTGTCACTTCCTGTATGCAAATATCACACAGGAATCATGGGAAAGGAATCCCGGGTAATTTATATTAGATTAGTTTAAATTTTAATAATAGGAATAGACTCGTACAAGTGTAAAAAAGGGAAATTTTTGACTTTTAAAAAGATATTAAAAAATAGAGCCTATCAGTAACAAAGTCTCCCTGAGCTGTGTGATGATGTCCTAATATTGGCTCTTATGTGAGCTGGTTACTTTGTATTGTCAGTGAGGTCAATCCTTACCTGTTCCTCCTAAGGGAGAAACAGAAATACTTACCTGGCAGGGGAGACACCATGATCATGAAGGTGGTTCTCCCAGGGCGAGGCTCGGCCATTGCACTCCGGCTGAGCTGATTGTGGTGTCATCCCTGCCACTGCTCGGCCTTTTGGCTAAGATCAGGTGTGGTATCCGTTCTTGTCAGTTGCTAGAGGAGCGCTGAAGCACCTCCTATTTGTGGAGGGTGGATGCAATCCAATAGCGTCATTGCACCTGGAAGGGTGGTTTCAGCAGGGACTATGCCGTGCTGCCCGACAGATACTGGGGGCCGGCCAATGGTTGCGTCTGAGCCACCTGGAAGGGTGCTTCTGGTGAGGATGGGTGGCTGTGCCTGGTCTGCTCTTTTTGCCGGGTTCTAGTCTGGCCTTCTGGCTGGCTGGTGCAAGTGCTGTCCCTGTCGGAGATCTGGTAGGAGGAGCTGGAACTGCCCTGATGGGAAGACGGGGTAGGACCATGCAAATCCTGCTGGGTTGACAGGGAGTCTGGAAGGGTTAGTATTGGTGGAGGCTGCTAGATGGGGGCAGCTTCTTACCAAGAAAACCTGGAAGGGCTCTCTTTCTGGCAGGGGTGGAGGGCTGCACTGGCCGGTCGGGGGGTTAGATTTGGAACAGAAAAGCCTATGGTGCATGTGCCCCTGGAGTGGCAGTCCAGGGGGTGTCTGAGAATCACTATGAGTGAGGGTCACTTTGATTTAACGACACCACGGTCACTGCACCAGCTACACGCTTTTTTTAGCACCTGCCTCCTGGGCCGGGCCTTTTGGTCAGGACCGGAGGAATTTTTTATTCCTGGCCGGAGGGCCTGGTCATTGTTCATCACAATGACCACTTCTTCACTCTCCTCTTCACTATCCCTTTCCCCCACTTTATTTTATTTATTAGCCTATGTTTGTCACCTTTTTGTCTTTTTTTTTTTGTTGTGCACGTTTTGTACACAGTGTGATTAGTAGGGTGCCGGTCCTCGGGCCAGCCCTGAACGTCTTGGGAGTGGGTGGACATGGCCTTTTGGCTTAGTTCACCTGCTCTCATGGGGTCTCCCTTCGGGGGAGTCCCACCTAGTACTTGGAGGGTTCTGTTTCGGCAGTCTCTCCAGGGAAGTTGGGTCCGAGTCGGCTTCGGTTGCTCGGGCCATAGTAACTCAGTCCCCGTCTGGAGCCTAACGCCCCGGGGGATCAGGGTTTGGGTCCCTTCTGCACAAGAAGGACCACTTGACGTTGCACCCGTCTGCACGTTTTTGTGAACACTCTTTATGTGTGTGCACATTTTTTCTGCACCGGGTGGAGTTTTTGAGTGTGTTTCACACGCCATAGGCTTTTCAAAAAAGAGAAACAGAAATACTTACCTGGCAGGGGAGACACCATGATCATGAAGGTGGTTCTCCCAGGGCGAGGCTCGGCCATTGCACTCCGGCTGAGCTGATCGTGGTGTCATCCCTGCCACTGCTCGGCCTTTTGGCTAAGATCAGGTGTGGTATCCGTTCTCGTCAGTTGCTAGAGGAGCGCTGAAGCACCTCCTATTTGTGGAAGGTGGATGCAATCCAATAGCGTCATTGCACCTGGAAGGGTGGTTTCAGCAGGGACTATGCCGTGCTGCCCGACAGATACTGGGGGCCGGCCAATGGTTGCGTCTGAGCCACCTGGAAGGGTGCTTCTGGTGAGGATGGGTGGCTGTGCCTGGTCTGGTCTTTTTGCCGGGTTCTAGTCTGGCCTTCTGGCTGGCTGGTGCAAGTGCTGTCCCTGTCAGAGATCTGGTAGGAGGAGCTGGAACTGCCCTGATGGAAAGACGGGGCTAGGACCATGCAAATCCTGCTGGGTTGACAGGGAGTCTGGAAGGGTTAGTATTGGTGGAGGCTGCTAGGTGAGGGCAGCTTCTTCCCAAGAAAACCTGGAAGGGCTCTCTTTCTGGCAGGGGTGGAGGGCTGCACTGGCCGGTCGGGGGGTTAGATTTGGAACAGAAAAGCCTATGGTGCATGTGCCCCTGGAGTGGCAGTCCAGGGGTGTCTGAGAATCACTGTGAGTGAGGGTCACTTTGATTTAACGACACCACGGTCACTGCACCAGCTACACGCTTTTTTAGCACCTGCCTCCTGGGCCGGGCCTTTTGGCCAGGACCGGAGGAATTTTTTATTCCTGGCCGGAGGGCCTGGTCATTGTTCATCACAATGACCACTTCTTCACTCTCCTCTTCACTATCCCTTTCCCCCACTTTATTTAATTTATTAGCCTATGTTTGTCACCTTTTTGTCTTTTTTTGTTGTGCACGTTTTGTACACAGTGTGATTAGTAGGGTGCCGGTCCTCGGGCCAGCCCTGAACGTCTTGGGAGTGGGTGGACATGGCCTTTTGGCTTAGTTCACCTGCTCTCATGGGGTCTCCCTTCGGGGGAGTCCCACCTAGTACTTGGAGGGTTCTGTTTCGGCAGTCCCTCCAGGGAAGTTGGGCCCGAGTCGGCTTCGGTTGCTCGGGCCATAGTAACTCAGTCCCCGTCTGGAGCCTAACGCCCCGGGGGATCAGGGTTTGGGTCCCTTCTGCACAAGAAGGACCACTTGACGTTGCACCCGTCTGCACGTTTTTGTGAACACTCTTTATGTGTGTGCACATTTTTTCTGCACCGGGTGGAGTTTTTGAGTGTGTTTCACACGCCATAGGCTTTTCAAAAAAAAAAAAAAAAAAGGGAGAAACAGAAATGATGAATGGAGGATGATGAGTGCTGATTACACTATCTCCCCCACTGCCTTGAATGACAACTCAGGGTGGTGTGATTCTGATATCAATTGCTGGCAATCACAATCTATATTGGTTTAACAACAGAATGGTTATGTTGATTACTCCATAGACTCAGACTTGTGTAATGTGGAACCCACAACAATTTCAGTGTGGGTTCCTGAATTGCAGGCAATTCTCTGTAAACTGCTGTGTGCATCAATGTAAAGTTGATGATGCCCCCAAATCGGTTTGCAGAACGCCGTGCGATCTGTGAAATCGGATGCAATTCAGTCGCATCAGTGTGGAAATACGATTCCACCATTTGCATCATTTTAGTATGAATGCGATGCAATTTCAGCTGTTCAAACTGTAGGGCTGAATTTGCATCACATGCGATGTGCACAGCAATGTGGTGCGAACCGCATGCAACGTCTGGCAACACAGAAGTGTTGACCCAGCCAGGTAAAAAAAAATTTTTTTCTTGAGTCATTTGTATTAGATCAGTTTGAATTGTATTAAAAGGAATAGACTCAAAACAAGTGTAAAAAGAGGGAATTTGTAATTTTGGAAAATAAAATAAATAATATAGCCTATCAGTAATGTCTCCCTGAGCTGAGTGATGATGTCATAATATTGGGTGTTATGTGAGATGATGACATGGTATTGTCAGTGAGGTCAATCCTTACCTGTTCCTCCTTAGGGAGAAACAGAAATGATGAATGGAGGAGGATGAGTGCTGATTACACTATCTCCCCCACTGCCTTGAATGACAACTCAGGGTGGTGTGATTCTGATACTAATCACTGGCAATCACAATTTTCGTTGGTTAAAGAACAAATTAAACGTATAAGGATTTTTTTTGCTCATTTGGGGAAATTTCCCTTCTCTTCCTATTCCATAGCCCAGGGGTGTCTAAACTTTTTACAAAGAGGGCCAGATTTCATTAAGTGGACATGTGTAAGGGCCAACCATTTTGTCTGACTTTTTTCTCTATCTATCTCTCTCAAAAGGAAAGGAACCGCATTCCAGTTTGATGTGGCCCCCCAAGTATATCCATCTGTGGCCCCCAAAGCTTGAGAGTGTTATGTTTTGTATGCTGTTAATATATCCATCTTCTTTAGCCTGACAAATCCCAGAGCATCACGCTCATTCTTAGTATGGGCCGGGCGTGTTCACAAGTCTATGTGCCCGAGCCCGCAAGGAAGCTGGCAGCGCCACCGCCTATCACAGGCACAGTGACATTTCCCCGATCTCTGCATCTGCGGTTCGCTTCATAGCGGCTCTGGCACATAGACTTGTGAACACGCCCCGGCTCATTCTAAGAATGAGCGTGGCGCTCTGGGATTTGTCAGGCTAAAGAAGATAGATATATTAACAGCATACAAAACATAACACGCTCAAGCTTTGAGGGCCACAGATGGATATACTTGGCGGGTCACAGATGTATATACAGGTCATTCTCAAAAAATTAGCATATTGTGATAAAGTTCATTATTTTCTGTAATGTAGGGGAGACACCATGATCATGAAAGTGGTTCTCCCAGGACGAGGCTCAGCCATTGCACTCTGGCTGGGCTGATCGAGGTGTCTTCCCTGCCACTGCTCGGCCTTTTGGCTAAGATCAGGTGTGGTATCCGTTCTCGTCAGTTGCTAGAGGAGCGCTGAAGCACCTCCTATATGTGGAGGGTGGATGCAATCCAATAGCGTCATTGCACCTGGAAGGGTGGTTTCAGCAGGGACTACACCGTGCTCCCCGACAGATACCGGGGGCCGGCCAATGGTTGCGTCTGAGCCACCTGGAAGGGTGCTTCTGGTGAGGATGGGTGGCTGTGCCTGGTCTGGTCTTTTTGCCGGGTTCTAGTCTGGCCTTCTGGCTGGCTAGTGCAAGTGCCGTCTGTGTCAGAGATCTGGTAGGAGGAGCTGGAACTGCCCTGGGATGAGACGGGGTAGGGCCATGCAAATCCTACTGGGTTGACAGGGAGTCTGGAAGGGTTAGTATTGGTGGAGGCTGCTAAGAAAACCTTGAAGTGCTCTCTATCTGGCAGGGGTGGAGGGCTGCACTGGCCGGTCGGGGGGTTGAATTTGGAACAGAAAAGCCTATGGTGCATGTGCCCCTGGAGTGGCAGTCCAGGGGTGTCTGAGAATCACTGTGAGTGAGGGTCACTTTGATTTAACGACACCACGGTCACTGCACCAGCTACACGCTTTTTTTGCACCTGCCTCCTGGGCCGGGCCTTTTGGCCAGGACCGGAGGAATTTTTTATTCCTGGCCGGAGGGCCTGGTCATTGTTGAACACAATGACCACTTCTTTCACTCTCCTCTTCACTATCCCTTTCCCCCACTTTATTTAATTTATTTCCTATGTTTGTCACGTTTTTGTCTTTTTTTGTTTGTGCACGTTTTGTACACAGTGTGATTAGTAGGGTGCCGGTCCTCGGGCCAGCCCTGAACGTCTTGGGAGTGGGTGGACATGGCCTTCTGGCTTAGTTCGCCCGCTCTCATGGGGTCTCCCTTCGGGGGAGTCCCACCTAGTACTTGGAGGGTTCTGTTTTGGCAGTCCCTCCAAGGAAGTTGGGTCCGTGTCGGCTTCGGTTGCTCGGACCATAGTAACTCAGTCCCCGTCTGGAGCCTAACGCCCCTGGGGGATCCGGGTTTGGGTCCCTTCTGCACAGGAGGACCACTTGACGTTGCACCCGTCCACTGGCGTAGCATGAGGGGGGGCAGGGGGGCTGTTGCACCGGGCGAATTAATTTAGGGGGGCACCGCGCCAGTGGATTGTGTGTGTGTCTCTCTTCTATTAATAATTTGTTTTTCCCGATCGTGACACTGTCGGCCGCCATGTTCAGTCTCGACATGGCTCGCCGGCGTGCTGTGATTGGGTTACGGCGGGTCAGGTGACCACAGGCCTGAGCTAGCCTGTGATTGGGTCACGGCAGGTCATGTGGCCACAGGCCTGAGCTGGCCTGTGATTGGGTCACCGCGGGTCATGTGGCCACAGGCCTGAGCTGGCCTGTGATTGGGTCACGGCGGATCATGTGGCCACAGGCCTGAGCTCGAATCGCCTGTCTGTGACGGCGGGTGGCGCATGCGGTGGATGATGCGCGCGCCTGGACTCGTCTCCCGCCCGCCTGACACTCTCTGAGATCAGAGCTCAGCTCAGCCGCTGATGCAGCTGTCATCTCCCCCGCGGAGGCTCCGCCGGTCCAGATCAAGTCAGAACCGACCGTGGCACTGCAGGCAATAATAGCAGGTGAGGACAGTGAGACATGTGTGGCAGTGTCTGGGGGGGAGCGGCCTAGTCTAGTGCTGGGGCTGGCAGTGGAATGTGGAGTGTGGAATCAATAATCCACTCTGTAGTGTGGATACATTCCTCAGTCTTGGCTCAGACGGTAGTGGGTGGCTTATTAAAGCGGGGGTTCACCCTGAAACAAAATGTCTAACATTACATTGAGCCGAGTTGTGATAATGAAATTATGCTGACCTTTTTTATTTTCTTGCCGTACATAGCGTTTTATCTATATAGGTTATCGTGCGGGACTGGGAGTTCCTATTCACATGCTAATTGATTGACATGCTGCCCACCGGCGCATACAGCGCGTCACGACTTGCCGTTTCTTTCGGCAAGTCGTGACGCGCTGTATGCGCCGGTGGGAAGCATGACAATCAATTAGCATGTGAATAGGAACGCCCAGTCGCGCACGATTACCTACCCAGAATCCACGGTAAAAATATAGATAAAACGCTATGTATAGGGGGTGGGGCGAAAAAAAAATTCTGCCCGGGCGCCCATAACCCTGGTTACGCCACTGCACCCGTCTGCCCGTTTTTGTGAACACTCTTTATGTGTGTGCACATTTTTTCTGCACCGGGTGGAGTTTTTTTGAGTGTGTTTCACACGCCATAGGCTTTTCAAAAAAAAAAAATAATAATTTGTAGCTGCTGGCTTTTATTTATCGCGCTGGTCCAGAACACGGTCCAGTACATCCATGGCCACCGTGTGCACGCGGCCCTGGTCAGTCTTGACCAGGAGAAGGCCTTTGACCGCGTCTCCCATGAGTTTATGTGCAGAACTCTGCGCAGGTTTGGTCTTGGGGAACTGTTTTGCTCGTATGTGAATGTTATGTATAAGGACATTTGTAGTTTGGTGTTGGTAAATGGCTGGAAAACTGACCCCTTCAAGGTTCTCTCAGGGGTCAGACAAGGCTGCCCTCTCTCACCTCTGCTTTTTGTTTGCTGTATAGAGCTATTCGCCCAAAGCATCAGACGGAACCCAGAGATCAGAGGGATCACCGCCCTAGGACCGGAAAGACGGGAGGTCAGGTGCTCGCTCTACATGGATGACGTGACGGTGTTCTGTGCTGACCGGCGCTCCATCGACACACTCGTCCAGACGTGCGAGGACTTCGGCCAAGCTTCAGGGGCAAAGGTCAACTGCGGGAAGTCGTAAGTCATGCTCTTCGGAAAGTGGTTCCTGCCTTCTTCTGCACCCATACCGTTCAGCATCAAAGCGGACTTCATCAAAATTCTTGGAGTCTGGTTTGGAGCGGAGGGCGCAGCCCTGAAGTCCTGGGAGGAAAGACTGGCCAAGATGCGACAAAAGTTTGGACTTTGGAGCAACAGAGATCTTACCATCGAAGGGAAAACACTGGTACTCCGCAGCGAGATTCTCCCTGTGTTGCAGTACCTCGCCCAGGCCTGGCCCCCCCGGGTCAACACCTGCAAGGCCATCACCAGGGCGGTGTTTCACTTCATCTGGAACTCCAAAATGGACAGAGTAAAGCGGACTGTTATGTTCAAGGAACCTCTCAAGGGCGGTAAGGGCGTGCCCGACATCGCCACATTACTGAGGGTGTTCTTTGCTTGTAACTGCATCCGCAGGACTTTGGTTGACAGAACTGTGGACTCTGGCGGTAACTCCATGTCCCGTTTTTTCCTCCTGCCTCTTTGGAAGTCGCTTGGATGGGACAAATGGGACAGTTCCGTCCCCTACAACTGGGACACTCCATGGTATTACTTGGATACCTTCAAGTTCATCAAGGAGCTGGGGCTGCATGGAGTTAAGCCCGACTTGTGGAAGCCAAAAACTATCTACAAGTTGATTAGAGCATCGGACATCTTTGAGACTATTCCAGGCCTCCCTTCAGCCACTTGCAAAGTGGTCTGGAGGAATGTTTCTTCAAAGAGACTCACCAACAGGCACAAAGATCAGGCATGGATGGCAATCCAAGGGGGATTGCTGCTCAGGACATTCCTACATGCCAGAAACCTGTGCAGATACAGGCACTGCCCCTTTTGCATCATCCAGGAGGAAACAGCATATCATGTGTTCTGGGAGTGCCCCTTTGCACAGGGCCTGTTGAGTGCCTTGGAACCTGAACTTAAAGACTTTGTACCACAGACTGCTATTACACACTTTGGTGTGTTAAACGGACTCTTCTGTGGAACTCATTCACAGGAGGACATTGACAGTGCGTGGCGGGTTCTGTGTTGCTTTAAGGATGCCTTATGGTACGCCAGAAATCGCCGCGTCCACAACCGGCAGAGGATGTCCATCGAGGACTGTCGCAGACTGATCTTCAGCCTGCTGAGAGACTATACCTTGATGGACTTTAAGGAGGAAGAGGACGTCTGAAGATTTCCCCCCCTCCCCTAACTGTACGTTTACACTGGAAGACTTTGCCCCCCCCCGGGCATTTTGACAGTATATGATATGGACATTTCTTGACACGTTTTTGAAGTGCTGTTTTCAGGGTAATGCAGCGTCATGCACGATGTGATGTTTTGGGGTTTTTACTACTCTGCGCAACACATCAGGCATCATACCGCAGGATGGATGAATGTAATTTAATTGTATGCTTGGGACTGTATTGCTATGTAGTGTATTCATGCGCTGCGTCGCAATACAAAGTAGAATGTACCCTGTTGAAAGTATTCGATTTTTGATTTTTGTATATTTGCTTTGCAAAATAAACTTAAATATTGCCAGGACCGGAGGAATTTTTTATTCCTGGCCGGAGGGCCTGGTCATTGTTGATCACAATGACCACTTCTTCACTCTCCTCTTCACTATCCCTTTCCCCCACTTTATTTAATTTATTAGCCTATGTTTGTCACCTTTTTGTCTTTTTTTGTTGTGCACGTTTTGTACACAGTGTGATTAGTAGGGTGCCGGTCCTCGGGCCAGCCCTGAACGTCTTGGGAGTGAGTGGACATGGCCTTTTGGCTTAGTTCACCTGCTCTCATGGGGTCTCCCTTCGGGGGAGTCCCACCTAGTACTTGGAGGGTTCTGTTTCGGCAGTCTCTCCAGGGAAGTTGGGTCCGAGTCGGCTTCGGTTGCTCGGACCACAGTAACTCAGTCCCCGTCTGGAGCCTAACGCCCCGGGGGATCAGGGTTTGGGTCCCTTCTGCACAGAAGGACCACTTGACGTTGCACCCGTCTGCACGTTTTTGTGAACACTCTTTATGTGTGTGCACATTTTTTCTGCACCGGGTGGAGTTTTTGAGTGTGTTTCACACGCCATAGGCTTTTAAAAAAAAAAAAAGGGGAGAAACAGAAATGATGAATGGAGGAGGATGAGTGCTGATTACACTATCTCCCCCACTGCCTTGAATGACAACTCAGGGTGGCGTGATTCTGATATCAATCACTGGCAATCACAATCTTCATTGGTTAAATAGCAGAATTATTATACTGATAAACAAATTGAGTAAAGCTGTGTTCACACAAGTGTGATGAGGTGCCACGGCGATTTCTGTTTACTGCAAGCTGCTTCTGGTGTTACTATAGTTGCTAACACTCCCAAATCTGTTTATGGAAGACAGTGTGACGTGTAAAAATGAATGGAATTGAGTAGCATGAGTGTGAAAATCTGATTCCAGCGTGGACAAAAAAAAGGGTCCTGTACCATTTCAGTGCAATGCGATTTCAGCCATACAAACCATAGGGCTGAATTTACATCGCACAGACATCGCATGTGATGTGCACAGCAATGTGGTGTGAACCGCATGTGATGTCTGGAAACTAAGGATGAGCCCCCCCCCCCCCCCGTACGCAGCAGAACAGACAAAAAATTTGTTCAAACACGTGTACACCATTAAACTCTTTGGGACACAAACATGAAAAACCAAATGTGCTAATTTTAAAGGTTAATATGCAAGTTAATGTCATAAAAAGTGTTTGTGGCCCCCCGGTCCTGCCCCAGGGAACATGTATCAATGCAAAAAAAAGTTTTAATAACTAACGTTTTTTCGGGAGCAGTGATTTTAATAATGCTTAAAGTGTAACAATAAAAATGAAATATTCCTTTAAATATCGTGTACGGGGGGTCTCCTTAATATGTCTGTAAAGTGGAGCATTTTCCCCCGTGTTTAGAACAGTACTGCAGCAAAATTACTTTTTTTAAGGACAAAAGTAATTTAAACTACTGGCGGCTATAATGAATTGTCTGATCCCGGCAATACATAGTTACATAATTACATATTTAGTCAGGTTGAAAAAAGACACAAGTCCATCCAGTTCAACCACAAAAAAATAAACAAACAAAATAAAAAACACAGTACAATCCCATACACCCAACCCCATACCCACAGTTGATCCAGAGGAAGGCAAAAAACCCCAGCAGAGCATGGTCCAATTTGCTACAGCAGGGGAAAAAATTCCTTCCTGATCCCCTGAGAGGCAATTGGATTTTACCCTGGATCAACTTTACCCATAAATGTTATATTATGTACATTTAGGAAAGAATCCAGGCCTTTCTTAAAGCAATCTACTGAGCTGGCCAGAACCACGTCTGGAGGGAGTCTGTTCCACATTTTCACAGCTCTTACGGTGAAAAAATGTTCCCGTATTTGGAGATGAAATCTATTTTCCTCTAGATCCTGATAAGCCCGCCGCCTGCAGACCCCCACAATCACTGGGGAAGGGTTGTGGGGATGAGACCCTTATCCCCATCAACATGGGGACAAGGTGCTTTGGGGGCGACCCCAGAGCATCCTCCCCATGTTGAGGACATGTTGCCTTGTACAATTCGGGGGGGACACACAAAAGAGCTCTTTTCCTGCGGCCTGCCAGGTTGCGTGCTCAGATAAGAATCTCGTATGAATTTTGGGGGGACCCCTAAAATATTTTTTTAAATTTGGTGCAAAGTTCCCCTTAAAATCCATACCAGGCCTTAAGGGCCTGGTATGGATTTTGGGGGGACCCTACACACTTTTTTTTAATGTTGATGCTGGGTTCCCTGTTATATTTTTACCAGACCCAAAAGGCCTGGTAATGGACTGGGGAGGGGGGGGGACCCATGCCATGTTTTTCAATACATTTTATCTGTATTGCCAGAATTTGACAATTCATTACAGCCGTGAGCAATTTTAAATTACTTTTTTTTAGGGCTGGGGAAATTAAAGATTAACTCCTCGATTATTCTTAAATTTTATTGATCTGTCAAAATTCTTTTGATCGATCAAAATTCATGACGTCACCGGACAGCCTGGACAGTGAGACTTACACTGCTGGATGCGAGCAAACTGGACCCATTGGATTGAGGTACCATTTCATCTGTGGAGCAGGAGGATGCATCAGGCTCCATCAGGGGAAGGGGGCAAAAATAACCATTGTTTTCCTGTCCTAAGCAGTTTTGTGCAGACAATTCTTTGCGTATCGGCAACATCTGTTCCGTGCGAAAGACTGTTCAGTTCTTCAGGGTATATTGTCAATAAAATTTGATCATGTCTGCTTCCAGAAAATGTAAACACTCTCGTATGTCTGTGTAACTGGCTAAAGTGATGTCTACTTGCCTACTATAAAGTGACTGACAGTCAATATACCAGATAAGTTTTATAATTAAAGTTAAACTGACTTTCTACGTTTTTCTTAAAGTTTAATAAGAAAAAATGACTTGCGTCAGTGCTACAGTTTGAATTTAAAACATATTTGTGTGAAGTTAAGTCATGGATTTTGGAAACTAACTAGTGTCGGGTGATTGTATATAGTGTATACCACATTTACCACTGACTAATGCAGAGTTGCAATGCAAGCAGATCAGCTAAAAGTAGTTGATATAATTAATTGAAATTAGTAGATTAATCGATTAAAAAAAAACGATTAATCGAACACGGAAATTTTAATCAGTAACAGCCCTACTTTATTTCCTTTAGAAATGTCATTTTGCTGCAGTACTGTGAATAATACGGAAAAAATGCACCACTTTACAGGCATTCTATAGACACCCCCTCACTTTAAGTATTATTAAAATCACTGCTCCCGAAAAAAAGGCAGTTTTTAAAACTTTTTTGCATTGATACATGTACTCTAGGGCAGGACCCGGGTCCTCAAACACCTTTTATGACAAAAATTTGCATATTAGCCTTTAAAATTAGCACTTTTGGTTTTTCATGTTTGTGTCCCATAGACTTTAATGGTGTTCGAGTTGAACATCAGGCTCATTCCTACTGGCAATGCATAAATGTTGACCCAGCCAGGTAAAAGGGTTATTTATTTTTATTTTTACCTGTGTCTTTTTAAAAAGAGAATTAAAAAATTAGAGCCTATAGTAATATTGTCTCCTTGAGCTGAGTGATGATGTCATAATATTGGGTGTTGTGTGAGATCATTACATTGTATTGTCAGTGAGGTCAATCCTTACCTGTTCCTCCTGAGAGAGAGAGAGAGAGAGAGAGAGAGAAACAGAAATGATGAATGGAGGAGGACGAGTGCTGATTACACTATCTCCCCCACTGCCTTGAACGACAACTCAGGGTGGTGTGATTCTGATATCAATCACTGGCAATCACAATCTTCATTGATTAAAGAACAGAATAATTATATTACATAAGAATGTATAGCTAAATGCAGAAGGAATTTTGTGCTCATTTGAGAAGTATTTTTTTCTCTTTAGAGGATATATAGGGAGAGCAAATCTCTGTAACACATAATCTCTCTCCACTCCATCCCCCCCAAAAAATCAATTGCATGTAAAACAAAGATCAGAGTAAAAAAATTACAGCTTTTCCACACTGAGAAATTGACATAGAAGACCCCCACTTTTATGGCCGGTTAGCTCAGTTGGTTAGAGCGTGGTGCTAATAACGCCAAGGTCGCGGGTTCAATACCCGTACGGGCCATATGTTTTGACACAGTCCTTTGCTTCTGACATAACAATATGTTCAACTACACTGAAAATTAAAATATATTTGCAGTGTTTTTTTGCCTTAATGCATTCTTTGCACTTAGTATCATTTTAAGGTAACCACTTGCCCACTTGCCGACCGGCCACAGTATATTAACTGCAGCAAAATGGACTGGTCATTAAGGGGGCTGAAGTGGTTAAAGTGACTCTGTCATTAGAGAATGGGGGGGGGGGGCTGCTATTACTTTCTTCTGAAAATGAAAAATGCCTGGTTCGGAACCAGTATGCTGTAAATCTTTGGTCTCCAAACTGTAGCCTGTTGCTGCCTTTATATGGCCCTTAGGGGCACTTTTCCTACTACTCACACCAACAATGAGGCACTATTCCTCCCACTGACACCAATGATGGGACACTATTCCTCCCACTGACAACAACAATGCGGCACTATTCGTCCCACTGACACCAACAATTCGGCACTATTCCACCCACTGACTCCAATGATGGGACACTATTCCTCCCACTGACACTAATGATGGGACACTATTTCTTCCACTGACACCAAGGATTGGACACTATTCCTCACACTGACATCAATGATGGGACACTATTCATCCCACTGACACCAATGATGGGGCACTATTTCACCCACTGACTCCAATGATGGGGCACTATTCCTCCCACTGACACCAATGATGGGACACCATTCCTTCCACTGACACCAATGATGGGACACTATCCCTTCCACTGACTCCAATGATGGGACACTATTCTTCCCATTGACAACAATGATGGCACACTATTCCTTCCACTGACACCAATGACGGGACACTATTCCTTCCAGTGACATCAGTGAGGGGGCACTATTCCTCCCACTGACATCAATGATGGCACATTATTCCTCCCATTGACAGCAGTGATGGGACACTATTCCTCCCACTGACTCCAATGATGGGGCACTATTCCTCCCATTGACACCAGTGATGGGACACTATGCCACCTCCTAATGACCACAGCCGGTGTCTTTGTTTTCTAATAACATTGGCCACAGTCCGGTTCCCCTAAAGTCTCAAGGACAGTGAACTGGCTCTTTGTTTAGAAGATCCCTGCTCTAAATGAACCAAGAACTCAGGGAGTGAGATATTCTGACACCAGTAACTGGCCATCAATATATTCTATTTAAGGCTGAACTCCAGGAACACATTCACATAACAGACTGACTGTTGGCCAGGCTGGTTGGATCCAATACATCACACACCATCATGGTCTGCCGCTGGAGATGCCACAATGGACAGTATGTTGCAGGTTTGATTGGCCAAGGTGGAGAGGCGGGGTGGATGACATCGTGATCTCCACATTGCCCAATCAGACCCAGCCTAGTATTCACTGGCAGAAATACAAGGCAGTTACTTAGAGGGAGAGGGATCAGAGCACAGACACTCTGTCTAGTCTATTGTTGGTCCTTTACAGGGTGGGGCACTGAAAGTATTTTTGGTTCTGGACATCAAATTTAAATGTAAAAAAGGCCGAAATTTGTGTAGTAAGGACAATTAAATACAAAAAAAAATATGTGAATACAATACATTAATAAAGTAATAATAATACAAAGAATTACATTTTTCAAATAATGTTTTAAAAGCACGACTGCAGTCAAGCTGCCACAAGATCAAAGTCTCAGCTGACGCTATATTGCATTGTAATGAGATGAACAAATCTACCTCAATTTGGTTAGTCTTGGGAATCCCAAATGAAGGAATCTTTGTATAAAATATTCACAAATTCAGAGCAAAAATTGCTGTATTGTCTCTGATGTACACAGTTCCTATATCATCAGTGCCATCTAGTGGCCATAGTGCTTTCCCCACCAGAAATTAGACTTAGAGGCGCCTCTCTTTTTGCTTCTAATCCCCTTGTGGAGGCTTCCATTTGTGGATGGACATTTTATGGTTACACAACCTGGTCACATTGCCATAATATTTCTATATGGATTATAAACTGAAGGACATATGAATAAATGGTTGTGCAATGAATCATCTGAGTTTACATTATTTCTTATGGGGAAATTTGCATTGATATGCAAGTGCTTTGCATTACAAACATGCTTCCAGGACGAATTATGCTTGCAATCCAAGGTTTTACTGTACTTTTTACTTTTATTTTTCATTTTTCTTACCCCCCCTTCTCCCCCCTCCCCCTTTGAGGATAGATAGACAAGGGTACATGCCAGCACTTTTAGTGTGATGAGTAGGGTGCTGGTCCTCGGGCCAGCTCTGAAAGTCTTGGGAGTAGGTGGACATGGCCTTCTGGCTTAGTTTGCTTGCTCTCATGGGGTCTTCCTTCGGGGGAGCCTCACCGAGGAGGGTTCTGTACTGGCAGACCCTCCAAGGATGTTGTGTCCATGTGGCTTTGGCTGCACGGACCAAAGTTTACTCGAGTCCCTGCCAGGAGCCTAACGCCCTGGGGGATCAGAGCTGGGTCCTTTTTGGAGGACCAATTGACAATGCACCCGTCACAGTTTTTTGTTGCACCTCTTTATGTGTGCGCACATTTTTCATGCACTGTGCAAACTGTGAAATCAGATGGAAATGAGTCACATGAGTGTTAAAATCCGATTCCAACGTAGACAAGAAAAAGGGTCCTGCACCATTTCGGTAAAAATCCGATTTCAGCCATACAAACCGTAGGGCTGAATTTGCATCGCACAGACATTGTATGTGATGTGCACAGCAGAATAGGCAAAAATTTGTACGAACACACAAACACCGTTAAAGTCTATGGGACACAAAGATGAAAAACCAAAATGGCTAATTTTAAAGGCTTATATGCAAGTTATTGCCATAAAAAGTGTTTTGGGAAGTGAGTCTAAAAATGCTTAAAGGGAAAGAATAAAAATGAAGAATTAAAATATTGTGCCTGGAGGGTGTCTATAGTATGCCTGTAAAGTAGCGCATCTTTACCATGTTTAGACGAGTACCACAGCAAAATTAAATTTCTAAAAGAAAAAAGTAATTTAAAACTGCTCGCGGCTCTAATTAATTATCGGGTCTCAGTAAAACAGATAAAAAATCATAAAAACATGGCACCAAAATGTAAAAAAAGAGGCGAAGGGGTCCCCCAAAATCCATACCAGACCCTCATCTGAGCACACAACCTGGCAGGCCGCAGGAAAAGAGGGGGGATGAGAGAGCGCCCCCCCTTCTGAACCGTACCAGGCCACATGTCTTCAACATGGGGAGGATGCTTAGGGGTCGCCCCCCTTGTCCTCATGTTGATGGGGATAAGAGCCTCTTCCCCACAACCCTTGGCCTGAGGTTGTGGGGATCTGCAGGCGGGGGGCTTATCAGAATCTGGAAGCCTCCTTTAACAAGTGGACCCCCATCTCCTGTACCCCCCTATGTGAATGGGTATCGGGTACATTGTACCCCTACTCATTCACCCAAAAAAGTGTCAACATTTTTAAAATTACAGGACAAGTCCTTTATTTAATCAGCGGGACTTTAAAGTGTTCTGTGGCTTTCGAATTCGCAGATCATCATTTGAGCTGGTGTCCCTCTTGGAAGATTTCTCCTCTATTCCTCTTCTGGGGACAACTCAAAATCTTTTATTGGTAAATAGTATATATAGAGATGCAAAATCTCTGTAACACCTAATCCCTCTACACCAGGGGTGTCAAACTCAATTTCATAGTGGGCCACATCAGCATTATGTTTGCCCTCAAAAGGGCCGGTTGTATCTGTAAGATTAGATGTCCAGAGCATCCCCTTCCCTCACATTAGATGTCAGGAGCCACCCCACCATCAGAAGTTGGGTCCCCCACTCTCCCTTTCATCACAGTGCACCCCCTTACCTTATGCTGCTGCAGGGAAGAAGATGGATGCATTGCTTGAAAGCAGAAAGTAAGGGTCTGAAGTAGTACCAGAGGAGGGCTGGAGCTTTCCTGCAGCTGCAGGAGAGGTCTGAGGGCCAAATGAAATGGCCTGGAGGGTCTTGTGTTTGACACCTGTGCTCTACACCCTAACCAAAAAAATACCTTTTATTATCAATTGCAATTGAAACAGAGATCAAAGAGTATAAAAATGACAGCTTTTCCACACTGAGATATTGACATTGAAGTCAGATTATTTCTATGGCCGGTTAGCTCAGTTGGTTAGAGCGTGGTGCTAATAACGCCAAGGTCGCGGGTTCGATCCCTGTACGGGCCATATGTTTTGACACAGTCCTTTGCTTTCAGTACCTTCTGGAGACTAACAATATTGTTAACTTAGGCCTCGTACACACGACCGGTTTTCTCGGCAGAATCCAGCAAGAAACTTGTTGGGAGACATGTTTTGCAGAGGAAACTGTCGAGAAACTCGACGAGCCAAAAAGAGAGCATGTTCTCTTTTTCCTCGACGGGAATGGAGAAAATTAGCTTGTCGAGTTCCTCGACAGCCGAACAAGGAACTCAACGAGGAAAACGATGTGTTTCGACCGACGAGTTCCTCGGTCGTGTGTACGAGGCCTCACACTGTGTATTCAAATACATTTGCAGTTTTTTTTTGCCTTGAGTGCCGGTTCACACAAGGGCGACCTGTCCTGCAACTTAGCCATCTGACAAGTCACGCTCAATGCATTGCAATGGAACCGTTCTAACAGGAGCAGAGAAGGAACTTGTACTACTTTTGGGTGACTTCGAAGTGGCTTGCATTGACTTCTATACAGAAGTTGTTTTGCAAGCTGCACTGAAGTCGTGCAGTACTGGACAGCTTCTAAATCGGACGACTTTGAAGCCGCCCTTGTGTGAACCGGCACTAATGCATTCTTTGCACTACTTGCCTTAACCACTTAAGGACCCCCGCACGCACATATACGGCCACAGAATGGCTCGTACAGGCACAAGGGCGTAAATTTACGTCCCCGCCTTCGTGCGGTTCGGGGGTCCCATCGGGACCCCCTCCGCGGCGTGCGGGGGTCCCCCTGCCTCTGGGAGCGATCGCCGACGAGCGGGCGGATGTCCGTGATTTCCGCCCCCCCCGCGATCGCTCCCAGCCAATGGGAGCGCGCTCCCATCGTGTCAGTTCCTCCTCCTGTGTTTACACAGGAAGGAGGAAATGATGTAATCTCTCATCGCAGCGCTGTTTCCCAGCGCTGCTGATGAGAGAAGACATCACAAGTAAGTGTGCACCAACACAACACTGACACACACTCACATAGGCAAATTAACCCCTTGTGATCGCCCCCCCCACCCCCCTGTCACAGTGTCACTGAATGCAGTGATCTAATCACTGCATTTAGTGTCAGTGTGACAGGCAGTGTAAAAAACAGTTAGTGTTAGGTTCAGGATAGCCCCCCCACCCCCCCTAATAAAGTTTTAACCCCCTGATCACCGCCCTAGTTAACCTTTTCACTCCCTATTGCCAGCATCACTAAGCGATCATTTTTCTGATCGCTGTATTAGTGTCGCTGTTCCCGCTAGGTAGCTATTTTTTTTTATTGCGATTTTTTTTTTTTACTAAAGACATGTGGCTGAATTAATTTTGGCCTAAATGTTTTACTAAAATTTAGTTTATTTGATTTTTTTTTATAACAAAAAGTATATTGTTTTTTTTTTTTCAAAATTGTGGCTCTATTTTAGTTTATAGCGCAAAAAATAAAAATCGCAGAGGCGATCAAATACCACCGAAAGAAAGCTCTATTTGTGGGAAGAAAAGGACGCAAATTTTGTTTGGGAGCCACGTCGCACGACCGCGCAATTGTCTGTTAAAGCGACGCAGTGCCGAATCGCAAAAACACCTTGGGTCATTTACCAGCGTATTGGTCCGGGTCTTAAGTGGTTAAAGTAGAGGTCCACACAAAAAGTGAACCTCCGTTTTTCGGAACCCTCCCCCCTTCGGTGTCACATTTGACACCTTTCAGGGGGGAGGGGGTGCAGATACCTATATAATACAGGTATTTGCACGCACTTCCAGGAATAGACTCGCACATGCGCAGTAGGAAATCGGGCAGTGAAGCCGCAAAGCTTCACTTCCTAGAGATGTGAAGGCCCAGAAATTTTTTTTTTTTTTTTTTCTGAAGGCTTTTTTGTTTTTTTTCCCCAAAAATCGGAAATATTGAAAAAAGAAAAAAAGTGGAATATTTTATTTTAACATGATGAATAAAATGTTTTAAGACAGCGTGTTCAAATATTTTCCAAATCATTTCTAAAAAAAATGTGTGATATCAGATTATTCTAATTTCTGTCCTAGGTAACAAACTGAACCCTCCAATGCAAGAACAGTATGCATTTCTTCCTTTAGGAGGTGCTGTGCTGCTATTGTAACAAGAAAGAGGTTAAAGTTTTTCTTTTGCATGTTAGTGGGTGTGTTTGGTTTGTTTCTGTCCTCTTCATTAGGCCTCAAAAGCATTGGAATAAAATACAGAGCAACAAAAAGGACCTGAAAATATATACTTAATTAACCACGTTAAACCCGCACGCCATCATATGACGTCCAAAAAGGGGATCTGTTATCCCGAGTGGACGTCATATGACGTCCTGTATTTGTGGGGGGATATCTGAATGACACCTAGAGGCATCATTCAGATATAATTTTCTTCCGGCGGCGATTCTGTGCACCGTAAGAATTATCATAGCGTCGGTTCCACCGCTTGATCGTTTTAACAGGTGGTGGGAGGATACATCCCCCCTCCCACCGCCATCCGGTGCTTCTCCGGGCTCTCCCGTCTCATCAGGGGCACGGAGAGATGATTGCCGTCCACTGGATGTGCAGCATAGAGATGACTGGTGACCAGATGGTCACCAGTCATCTCTATGACTGTTAGGCCGCGTACACACGAGGAGACATGTTCGCTGAAACTGGTCCGCAGACCAGTTTCAGCGGACATGTTCGATCGTGTGTACGGCCTAGCGGACAGGTTTCCAGCGGACAAAAGTTTCTAAGCATGCTTAGAAACTTGTTAGCGGGAAACCTGTCCGTCGGTCATGTCCGATGGTTAGTACGCCCAACCATCCGAGCGAAATCCCGCGCATGCGTCCAATTGATTTGACGCATGCGTGGAAGCATTTTGAACGTCCGTGTTTCAGCACGTCGGTGTCTTCTATGTCACCGCGTTCTGGTCCGTGGGGATTTTGGTCTGATGGTGTGTACACACATCAGACCAAAATATCCCTTCAGACATGTCCGATGAAAACGGTCCGTCGGACCTGTCTCATCGGACATGTCTCCTTGTGTGTACGCGGCCTTAGAGGCCCGGGCGCAATGTGATCACGTCACGCCCGGGTACCCGTAAGTAAACGAACTGTAATTGCGGCTAGTAAGAACGACATCTGTGATTTTTTTTTTCACGGTCTCATTCTTTTCAGCCGGGAGAAGAGATGTATTGACCCTGCATCTCTCCTTAAAGTGGAGTTCCACCCTTAAAAAAAACTTTTCACCAAAAATGTAAAAAAAAAATGTTTTACTTACCCTAAATAGCTGTTGCTATGCGGAAGTGCTGAATCTGCCTCTTCATCCTCCGCGGTCGATTCTCTTCTTCCCCCTACACTCGGTTTCTTCTTGTGAATGGGGCGCCCTACATTCTGGGGACTGTGTGTATCCCAGAAAGCAACCGACCCATTCACAAAGTGTCGCGCTGCTCGTGCATGCGCAGTAGGAAACAGTGCCTGTTTCCCTTACTGTGGATGGCGGTGCCTGGAGCTGCCAGGATCAAGGATCGGCCTCGGCAGGGGCCGAAATTGCTGGCGACTAGGACGGGTAAGTGTCCTTATTAAAAGTCAGCAGCTACAGTGTTAGTAGCTGCTGACTTTTAATTTTTTTTTTTTTTTTTAACGGACCTCCTCTTTAAAGAGGACCTGTCACACACTATTTCTTTTACAAGGGATAATTACATTCCTTGTAATAGGAAAAAAAGCGATTGGAAAAAAGTAAAAAAAAAGCGTAATAAATAAATAAATAAATAAAATAAAAAATAAATAAATACAATTATAACACCCCTGTCCCAAGTAGCTTGCGCTCAGAAGCGAACGCACGCGTAAGTCTCGCCCATGTAAACGTCGTTCAAACCACACATGTGAGGTGTCGCCACGTGCGTTAGAGCGTGTGCAACAATTCTAGCACTAGACCTCCTTTGTAACTCTAAACTGGTAACCTGTAAAAAATTTAAAGCGTTGCCTATGGAGATTTTTAACCCCTTCCATACAGGGCATTTTCACCCCCTTCCTGCCCAGACCAATTTTTAGTTTTCAGCGCTGTTGCACTATGAATGACAATTGCGCGGTCAGGCAACACTGTACCCAAAGTAAATCATTATGTTTTTTTCCCCACACAAACAGAGCTTTCGTTTGGTGGTATTTGATCATCTCTGCGGTTTTTAATTTTTGTGCTATAAACAAAAGAAGAGCGACAATTTTAAAAAAAACACAATATTTTTTCCTTTTTTTAATACATCTCACAATATTTTTTTTTAAAAAACCTTTTTTTCCCCTCAGTTTAGACCGATACGTATTCTACGTATTTTTGGTTAAAAAAAACCCGCAATAATCGTATTGATTGGTTTGCGCAAAAGTTATAGCGTCTACAAAATAGGTAATAGATTTATGGCATTTTTATTTTATTTTTTTTACTAGTAATGGCGGGGATCTGCGTTTTTTTTTTGTGACCGTGACGTTGCGGCGGACATATCGGACACTTTTGACATGTTTTTGGGACCGTTCACATTTACACAACGATTAGTGCTATAAAACTGCACTGATTACTGTGTAAATGTGACTGGCAGGGAAGGGGTTAACACTAGGGGGCGCTGAAGGGTTAAAATGTGTCCTAAAGTATGTTCTAACTGTAGGGGGAGGGGGACTCACAGGGGGAGGAGATCGATGTGTGTTCCTCAGTACTGGGAACACACATCAGTCTCCTCACCGCTGACAGGAGGTGGATCTGTGTGTTTACACACACAGATCCACACTCCTGACGTGATTGCCGGAATTTGCGGGTGCCCGGCGGCAATCACGGCTGTCGGGCGCGCGCGCGCGCGCCCTAGAACGCCGTGAAGACTGGACGTTGTGCAACGTCCAGTCTCATCGGCGAGGGGATCACCATGACGTGATTCCCCTATGGGCTGGAAAGGAAGGGGTTAAATAAAGAAGTTTGGCGTCATTCCATGAGTGTGGGCAATTTTAAAGCATGACATGTTAGATATCTATACTTACCTGGCAGGGGAGACACCATGATCATGAAGGTGGTTCTCCCAGGGCGAGGCTCGGCCATTGCACTCCGGCTGTGCTGATCGAGGTGTCTTCCCTGCCACTGCTCGGCCTTTTGGCTAAGATCAGGTGTGGTATCCGTTCTCGTCAGTTGCTAGAGGAGCGCTGAAGCACCTCCTATATGTGGAGGGTGGATGCAATCCAATAGCGTCATTGCACCTGGAAGGGTGGTTTCAGAAGGGACTACGCCGTGCTGCCCGACAGATACTGGGGGCCGGCCAATGGTTGCATCTGAGCCACCTGGAAGGGTGCTTCTGGTGAGGATGGGTGGCTGCGCCTGGTCTGGTCTTTTTGTCGGGTTCTAGTCTGGCCTTCTGGCTGGCTGGTGTAAGTGCTGTCCCTGTCAGAGATCTGGTAGGAGGAGCTGGAACTGCCCTGATGGAAAGACGGGGTAGGGCCATGCAAATCCTGCTGGGTTGACAGGGAGTCTGAGGGCAGCTTCTCCCCAAGAAAACCTGGAAGGGCTCTCTTTCTGGCAGGGGTGGAGGGCTGCACTGGCCGGTCGGGGGGTTAGATTTGGAATGGAAAAGCCTATGGTGCATGTGCCCCTGGAGTGGCAGTCCAGGGGTGTCTGAGAATCACTGTGAGTGGGGGTCACTTTGATTTAACGACACCACGGTCACTGCACCAGCTACACGCTTTTTTTTTAGCACCTGCCTCCTGGGCCGGGCCTTTTGGCCAGGACCGGAGGAATTTTTTATTCCTGCCCGGAGGGCCTGGTCGTTGTTAAACACAATGACCACTTCTTTCACTCTCCTCTCCACTATCCCTTTCCCCCCACTTTATTTAATTTATTTCCTGTGTTTGTCATGTTTTTTTGTCTTTTTTTGTTTTGTGCACGTTTTGTACACAGTGTGATTAGTAGGGTGCTGGTCCTCGGGCCAGCCCTGAACGTCTCGGCCTTTTGGCTAAGATCAAGTGTAGTATCTGTTCTTATCAGTTGCCAATAGGTGGCGCTAAACTGACTGTCCCCAGTACTCGGCGAGGGGGAAAGGGATGGCAGTCGGTGGACGCTAAGCCTGTTGGCGTAGAGGCGAAAGCCTTCTGATCGGGGCAGAGAGGCATGAGGTCGAAGCTGAAGGGCCGGGACCCTGGCCTTTGGCCTGGATTCGGTGGTGTCCGCCCCAGTCAGTTGTTCGGCGAGGGAACCTTTGCTAATCCCTTCGGGGAGAGGCGGGTAGTACTTCCCGAATGTAATTAGGTGGGAGAGTTGGGGGTTGTGGGTAGTAGTCGGCTGCGGCTGGCTCTCCCCAACCTCTTCTCCTACCTTCCTGGCTGGGAAGGGTGCTGCCGGTCCGGACCGGGGGTCAGGGTCCGTTGAAAAGCCTGTGGAGATAGTGCCCCTGGAGTGGCAGTCCAGGGGTGCCATACATTGCACTGAGTGTTGAGGGGCACTCAAACGTGTGGCACCTTAGGTCACATATCTCCACATACACCTTTTTAACACCTGCCTCTAGGGCC
The DNA here is from genome assembly GCA_029574335.1 of Rana kukunoris. Taxonomy (NCBI): domain Eukaryota; kingdom Metazoa; phylum Chordata; class Amphibia; order Anura; family Ranidae; genus Rana; species Rana kukunoris. Next base: position 518,123,879 of record CM056051.1, on the reverse strand, counting down.
GAGCCTTTTGGCTAGGACCAGAGGAATTTTTGTTCCTGGCCGGAGGGCCGGCCATTGTATTGCACAATGGCCACTTTCCACTCACCATTCCCACCTTCCTTTTCCCCCACTTTCTTTTTTATTTTACCCCCTGTTTGTCTCGTTTGTCACTTTTTTTTGGTTGGTGCTGTGCACTTTATGTGTGGCGAGTAGGGTGCTGGTCTTCGGGCCTGACTCTGAAAGTCTTGGGAGTAGGTGGACATGGCCTTCTGGCTTAGTTCACCTGCTCTCATGGGGTCTCCCTTTCGGGGGAGCCTCACCGAGGAGGGTTCTGTCTCGGCAGTCCCTCCGAGGATGTTTGGCCATGTGGTTTCGGCTGCATGGGCCATAGTGGGGTCCTAGTGGTTTCGGCTGCTTGGACTCCAATACTCTTTTCCCTGCCTGGAGCCTAACGCCCCGGGGGATCAGAGCTGGGTCCTCTGCGGAGGACCAATTGACGATGGCACCCATCGCAGTTTTTTGTGTTTCACTCTTTATGTGTGTGCACATTTTTTCCTGCACCGGGTGAAGTTTTTGGGTTGTGTTTTGCACGCCACAGACTTTTCAATAAAAAAAATTAAAAATAAATGTGCCCCTGGAGTGGCAGTCCAGGGGTGTCTGAGAATCACTGTGAGTGAGGGTCACTTTGATTTAACGACACCACGGTCACTGCACCAGCTACACGCTTTTTTAGCACCTGCCTCCTGGGCCGGGCCTTTTGGCCAGGACCGGAGGAATTTTTTATTCCTGGCCGGAGGGCCTGGTCATTGTTGAACACAATGACCACTTCTTTCACTCTCCTCTCCACTATCCCTTTCCCCTACTTTATTTAATTTATTTCCTATGTTTGTCACGTTTTTTGTCTTTTTTTGTTTTGTGCACGTTTTGTACACAGTGTGATTAGTAGGGTGCCGGTCCTCGGGCCAGCCCTGAACGTCTTGGGAGTGGGTGGACATGGCCTTCTGGCTTAGTTCGCCTGCTCTCATGGGGTCTCCCTTCGGGGGAGTCCCATCTAGTACTTGGAGGGTTCTGTTTTGGCAGTCCCTCCAAGAATGTTGGGTCCGTGTCGGCTTTGGTTGCTCGGGCCACAGTAACTCCCCGGGGGATCCGGGTTTGGGTCCCTTCTGCACAGGAGGACCACTTGACGTTGCACCCGTCTGCATGTCTTTGTGAACACTCTTTATGTGTGTGCACATTTTTTCTGCACCGGGTGGAGTTTTTTTGAGTGTGTTTCACACGCCATAGGCTTTTAAAAAAAAAAAAAAAAATTTGTAGCTGCTGGCTTTTATTTTTTGTGGGACCTCCGCTTTAATATCATTTTAACTTTAAGTAGTGTTCTAGCCATTTTTATTTTTTTATTAATCCGAGCATTAATAACTATTAATTAAAAAAAAGTATACAATTATTGTTTTGGATGTTTCTAAAAAACTAAATGTCATACTCACGATTGTCCCTCCTGTTGTGCCCGTTTCCATCATGATTGTGGGCATTTGAAGCCCAATCACTAATTCTTCCTGGATAAGCTTTGCACCTTTCGATCTCGCGCATGCGCAGCAGTTCACCGATGGTTGATCATAGTACTGCCCAGAGACTCATGGTAAATGATGACACATCATTTTCCAGGAGCACAGGCGAGGCAATAAGTGACTACGAGCGTCGTGGACCAGGATGTGGCAGATTAGGAGAAATGCCCCAGTACAACGTCAATTGTGACAAAACGCACAGTTGGGAGCGGCGTGCTGACATCACCGCGTTAACACAAGTCCCGGAAGTAACAGGCAGCTATCGAGAGCCGGCCAGCTCAACCATTTTTTTTACATGCTATTTTATCTACTGCAATTATAAGTACAATCTTTTAAATTAATAAACTTTTAAGGATTTTTTTTTTTCTATTGAAAAGCCTGTGGCGTGCAAAACACAACCCAAAAACTTCACCCGGTGCAGGAAAAAATGTGCACACACATAAAGAGTGAAACACAAAAAACTGCGATGGGTGCCATCGTCAATTGGTCCTCCGCAAAGGACCCAGCTCTGATCCCCCGGGGCGTTAGGCTCCAGACAGGGAAAAGAGTTATTAGAGTCCTAGCAGCCGAAACCACTAGGACCCCACTATGGCCCATGCAGCCGAAGCCACATGGCCAAACTTCCTCGGAGGGACTGCCGAGACAGAACCCTCCTCGGTGAGGCTCCCCCGAAGGGAGACCCCATGAAAGCAGGTGAACTAAGCCAGAAGGCCATGTCCACCTACTCCCAAGACTTTCAGAGCCAGCACGAGGACCAGCACCCTACTCGCCACACATAACGTGCTCCAACCAAAAAAAGTGACAAACAAGACAAACAGGGGGTAACATAAAAAAGAAAGTGGGGGAAAAGGAAGGTGGGAATGGTGAGTGGAAAGTGGCCATTGTGCAATACAATGGCCGGCCCTCCGGCCAGGAACAAAAATTCCTCTGGTCCTAGCCAAAAGGCTCGGCCCTAGAGGCAGGTGCTAAAAAGGTGTATGTGGAGATCAGTGACCTAAGGTGCCACACGTTGAGTGCCCCTCAACACTCAGTGCAATGTATGGCACCCCTGGACTGCCACTCCAGGGGCACTATCTCCACAGGCTTTTCAACGGACCCTGACCCCCGATCCGGACCAGCAGCACCCTTCCCAGCCAGGAAGGTAGGAGAAGAGGTTGGGGAGAGCCAGTAATATTGTCTCCTTGAGCTGAGTGATGATGTCATAATATTGGGTGTTGTGTGAGATCATTACATTGTATTGTCAGTGAGGTCAATCCTTACCTGTTCCTCCTGAGAGAGAGAGAAACAGAAATGATGAATGGAGGAGGACGAGTGCTGATTACACTATCTCCCCCACTGCCTTGAACGACAACTCAGGGTGATGTGATTCTGATATCAATCACTGGCAATCACAATCTTCATTGATTAAAGAACAGAATAATTATATTACATAAGAATGTACAGCTAAATGCAGAAGGAATTTTGTGCTCATTTGAGAAGTATTTTTTTCTCTTTATAGGATATATAGGGAGAGCAAATCTCTGTAACACATAATCTCTCTCCACTCCATCCCCCCAAAAAAATCAATTGCATGTAAAACAAAGATCAGAGTAAAAAAATGACAGCTTTTCCACACTGAGAAATTGACATAGAAGACCCCCACTTTTATGGCCGGTTAGCTCAGTTGGTTAGAGCGTGGTGCTAATAACGCCAAGGTCGCGGGTTCGATACCCGTACGGGCCATATGTTTTGACACAGTCCTTTGCTTCTGACATAACAATATGTTCAACTACACTGAAAATTAAAATATATTTGCAGTGTTTTTTTTGCCTTAATGCATTCTTTGCACTACTTGCCTTAGTATCATTTTAAGGTAACCACTTGCCCACTTGCCGACCGGCCACAGTATATTAACTGCAGCAAAATGGACTGGTCATTAAGGGGGCTGAAGTGGTTAAAGTGACTCTGTCATTAGAGAATGGGGGGGGGGGGGGGGCTGCTATTACTTTCTTCTGAAAATGAAAAATGCCTGGCTGGGAACCAGTATGCTGTAAATCTTTGGTCTCCAAACTGTAGCCTGTTGCTGCCTTTATATGGCCCTTAGGGGCACTTTTCCTACTACTCACACCAACAATGAGGCACTATTCCTCCCACTGACACCAATGATGGGACACTATTCCTCCCACTGACACTAATGATGGGACACTATTTCTTCCACTGACACCAAGGATTGGACACTATTCCTCACACTGACATCAATGATGGGACACTATTCATCCCACTGACACCAATGATGGGGCACTATTTCACCCACTGACTCCAATGATGGGGCACTATTCCTCCCACTGACACCAATGATGGGACACCATTCCTTCCACTGACACCAATGATGGGACACTATCCCTTCCACTGACTCCAATGATGGGACACTATTCTTCCCATTGACAACAATGATGGCACACTATTCCTTCCACTGACACCAATGACGGGACACTATTCCTTCCAGTGACATCAGTGATGGGGCACTATTCCTCCCACTGACATCAATGATGGCACATTATTCCTCCCATTGACAGCAGTGATGGGACACTATTCCTCCCACTGACTCCAATGATGGGGCACTATTCCTCCCATTGACACCAGTGATGGGACACTATGCCACCTCCTAATGACTACAGCCGGTGTCTTTGTTTTCTAATAACATTGGCCACAGTCCGGTTCCCCTAAAGTCTCAAGGACAGTGAACTGGCTCTTTGTTTAGAAGATCCCTGCTCTAAATGAACCAAGAACTCAGGGAGTGAGATATTCTGACACCAGTAACTGGCCATCAATATATTCTATTTAAGGCTGAACTCCAGGAACACATTCACATAACAGACTGACTGTTGGCCAGGCTGGTTGGATCCAATACATCACACACCATCATGGTCTGCCGCTGGAGATGCCACAATGGACAATATGTTGCAGGTTTGATTGGCCAAGGTGGAGAGGCGGGGTGGATGACATCATGATCTCCACATTGCCCAATCAGACCCAGCCTAGTATTCACTGGCAGAAATACAAGGCAGTTACTTAGAGGGAGAGGGATCAGAGCACAGACACTCTGTCTAGTCTATTGTTGGTCCTTTACAGGGTGGGGCACTGAAAGTATTTTTGGTTCTGGACATCAAATTTAAATGTAAAAAAGGCCGAAATTTGTGTAGTAAGGACAATTAAATACAAAAAAAAATATGTGAATACAATACATTAATAAAGTAATAATAATACAAAGAATTACATTTTTCAAATAATGTTTTAAAAGCACGACTGCAGTCAAGCTGCCACAAGATCAAAGTCTCAGCTGACGCTATATTGCATTGTAATGAGATGAACAAATCTACCTCAATTTGGTTAGTCTTGGGAATCCCAAATGAAGGAATCTTTGTATAAAATATTCACAAATTCAGAGCAAAAATTGCTGTATTGTCTCTGATGTACACAGTTCCTATATCATCAGTGCCATCTAGTGGCCATAGTGCTTTCCCCACCAGAAATTAGACTTAGAGGCGCCTCTCTTTTTGCTTCTAATCCCCTTGTGGAGGCTTCCATTTGTGGATGGACATTTTATGGTTACACAACCTGGTCACATTGCCATAATATTTCTATATGGATTATAAACTGAAGGACATATGAATAAATGGTTGTGCAATGAATCATCTGAGTTTACATTATTTCTTATGGGGAAATTTGCATTGATATGCAAGTGCTTTGCATTACAAACATGCTTCCAGGACGAATTATGCTTGCAATCCAAGGTTTTACTGTACTTTTTACTTTTTATTTTTCATTTTTCTTACCCCCCCTTCTCCCCCCTCCCCCTTTGAGGATAGATAGACAAGGGTACATGCCAGCACTTTTAGTGTGATGAGTAGGGTGCTGGTCCTCGGGCCAGCTCTGAAAGTCTTGGGAGTAGGTGGACATGGCCTTCTGGCTTAGTTTGCTTGCTCTCATGGGGTCTTCCTTCGGGGGAGCCTCACCGAGGAGGGTTCTGTTCTGGCAGACCCTCCAAGGATGTTGTGTCCATGTGGCTTTGGCTGCACGGACCAAAGTTTACTCGAGTCCCTGCCAGGAGCCTAACGCCCTGGGGGATCAGAGCTGGGTCCTTTTTGGAGGACCAATTGACAATGCACCCGTCACAGTTTTTTGTTGCACCTCTTTATGTGTGCGCACATTTTTCATGCACTGTGCAAACTGTGAAATCAGATGGAAATGAGTCACATGAGTGTTAAAATCCGATTCCAACGTGGACAAGAAAAAGGGTCCTGCACCATTTCGGTAAAAATCCGATTTCAGCCATACAAACCGTAGGGCTAAATTTGCATCGCACAGACATTGTATGTGATGTGCACAGCAGAATAGGCAAAAATTTGTACGAACACACAAACACCATTAAAGTCTATGGGACACAAAGATGAAAAACCAAAAGGGCTAATTTTAAAGGCTTATATGCAAGTTATTGCCATAAAAAGTGTTTTGGGAAGTGAGTCTAAAAATGCTTAAAGGGAAAGAATAAAAATGAAGAATTAAAATATTGTGCCTGGAGGGTGTCTATAGTATGCCTGTAAAGTAGCGCATCTTTACCATGTTTAGACGAGTACCACAGCAAAATTAAATTTCTAAAAGAAAAAAGTAATTTAAAACTGCTCGCGGCTCTAATTAATTATCGGGTCTCAGTAAAACAGATAAAAAAACATAAAAACATGGCACCAAAATGTAAAAAAAGAGGCGAAGGGGTCCCCCAAAATCCATACCAGACCCTCATCTGAGCACACAACCTGGCAGGCCGCAGGAAAAGAGGGGGGATGAGAGAGCGCCCCCCCTTCTGAACCGTACCAGGCCACATGTCTTCAACATGGGGAGGATGCTTAGGGGTCGCCCCCCTTGTCCTCATGTTGATGGGGATAAGAGCCTCTTCCCCACAACCCTTGGCCTGAGGTTGTGGGGATCTGCAGGCGGGGGGCTTATCAGAATCTGGAAGCCTCCTTTAACAAGTGGACCCCCATCTCCTGTACCCCCCTATGTGAATGGGTATCGGGTACATTGTACCCCTACTCATTCACCCAAAAAAGTGTCAACATTTTTAAAATTACAGGACAAGTCCTTTATTTAATCAGCGGGACTTTAAAGTGTTCTGTGGCTTTCGAATTCGCAGATCATCATTTGAGCTGGTGTCCCTCTTGGAAGATTTCTCCTCTATTCCTCTTCTGGGGACAACTCAAAATCTTTTATTGGTAAATAGTATATATAGAGATGCAAAATCTCTGTAACACCTAATCCCTCTACACCAGGGGTGTCAAACTCAATTTCATAGTGGGCCACATCAGCATTATGTTTGCCCTCAAAAGGGCCGGTTGTATCTGTAAGATTAGATGTCCAGAGCATCCCCTCCCCTCACATTAGATGTCAGGAGCCACCCCACCATCAGAAGTTGGGTCCCCCACTCTCCCTTTCATCACAGTGCACCCCCTTACCTTATGCTGCTGCAGGGAAGAAGATGGATGCATTGCTTGAAAGCAGAAAGTAAGGGTCTGAAGTAGTACCAGAGGAGGGCTGGAGCTTTCCTGCAGCTGCAGGAGAGGTCTGAGGGCCAAATGAAATGGCCTGGAGGGTCTTGTGTTTGACACCTGTGCTCTACACCCTAACCAAAAAAATACCTTTTATTATCAATTGCAATTGAAACAGAGATCAAAGAGTATAAAAATGACAGCTTTTCCACACTGAGATATTGACATTGAAGTCAAACTATTTCTATGGCCGGTTAGCTCAGTTGGTTAGAGCGTGGTGCTAATAACGCCAAGGTCGCGGGTTCGATCCCCGTACGGGCCATATGTTTTGACACAGTCCTTTGCTTTCAGTACCTTCTGGAGACTAACAATATTGTTAACTTAGGCCTCGCACACACGACCGGTTTCCTCGGCAGAATCCAGCAAGAAACTTGTTGGGAGACATGTTTTGCAGAGGAAACTGTCGAGAAACTCGACGAGCCAAAAAGAGAGCATGTTCTCTTTTTCCTCGACGGGAATGGAGAAAATTGGCTTGTCGAGTTCCTCGACAGCCGAATAAGGAACTCAACGAGGAAAACGATGTGTTTCGCCCGACGAGTTCCTCGGTCGTGTGTACGAGGCCTCACACTGTGTATTCAAATACATTTGCAGTTGTTTTTTGCCTTGAGTGCCGGTTCACACAAGGGCGACCTGTCCTGCAACTTAGCCATCTGACAAGTCACGCTCAATGCATTGCAATGGAACCGTTCTAACAGGAGCAGAGAAGGAACTTGTACTACTTTTGGGTGACTTCGGAGTGGCTTGCATTGACTTCTATACAGAAGTTGTTTTGCAAGCTGCACTGAAGTCGTGCAGTACTGGACAGCTTCTAAGTCGGACGACTTTGAAGCCGCCCTTGTGTGAACCGGCACTAATGCATTCTTTGCACTACTTGCCTTAAAGTAGAGGTCCACACAAAAAGTGAACCTCCGCTTTTCGGAACCCTCCCCCCTTCGGTGTCACATTTGACACCTTTCAGGGGGGAGGGGGTGCAGATACCTATATAATACAGGTATTTGCACGCACTTCCAGGAATAGACTCGCGCATGCGCAGTAGGAAATCGGGCAGTGAAGCCGCAAAGCTTCACTTCCTAGAGATGTGAAGGCCCAGAATTTTTTTTTTTTTTTTTCTGAAGGCTTTTTTGTTTTTTTTCCCAAAAATCGGAAATATTGAAAAAAGAAAAAAAGTGAAATATTTTATTTTAACATGATGAATAAAATGTTTTAAGACAGCGTGTTCAAATATTTTCCAAATCATTCTAAAAAAAATGTGTGATATCAGATTATTCTAATTTCTGTCCTAGGTAACAAACTGAACCCTCCAATGCAAGAACAGTATGCATTTCTTCCTTTAGGACAGGGGTCTCCAAACATTCTAAACAAAGGGCCGGTTTCTTGTCCTTTAGACTCTTGGAGGGCCGGACTTTGGCCAGCGGGAGTGGAAATTTTCCTGGCATCATTGTTAGTAAAAATCTGGTATTAGGGGGAGGGATAATGCCACATTGCTGGTATCATAGGGAGGAATAGTGCTCTATTAGTTGTGTCAGTGTGAGAAATGGTGCTCCATTGTTGGTGTCTCCTATCAGTGGGAGGTATAGGGCCCCAAGGGCCGGATAAAGGCAAGCAAAGGGCCGCATCCAGCCCTCGGGCCGCAGTTTGGAGACCACTGCTTTAGGAGGTGCTGTGCTGCTATTGTAACAAGAAAGAGGTTAAAGTTTTTCTTTTGCATGTTAGTGGGTGTGTTTGGTTTGTTTCTGTCCTCTTCATTAGGCCTCAAAAGCATTGGAATAAAATACAGAGCAACAAAAAGGACCTGAAAATATATACTTAATTAACCACGTTAAACCCGCACCCCATCATATGAAGTCCAAAAAGGGGATCTGTTATCCCGAGTGGACGTCATATGACGTCCTGTATTTGCGGGGGGATATCTGAATGACACCTAGAGGCATCATTCAGATATAATTTTCTTCCGGCGGCGATTCTGTGCACCGTAAGAATTATCATAGCGGCGGTTCCACCTCTTGATCGTTTTAACAGGTGGTGGGAGGATACATCCCCCCTCCCACCGCCATCCGGTGCTTCTCTGGGCTCTCCCGTCTCATCAGGGGCACGGAGAGATGATTGCCGTCCACTGGATGTGCAGCATAGAGATGACTGGTGACCAGATGGTCACTAGTCATCTCTATGACTGTTAGGCCGCGTACACACGAGGAGACATGTTCGCTGAAACTGGTCCACAGACCAGTTTCAGCGGACATGTTCGATCGTGTGTACGGCCTAGCGGACAGGTTTCCAGCGGACAAAAGTTTCTAAGCATGCTTAGAAACTTGTTAGCGGGAAACCTGTCCGTGGGTCATGTCCGATGGTTAGTACGCCCAACCATCCGAGCGAAATCCCGCGCATGCGTCCAATTGATTTGACGCATGCGTGGAAGCATTTTGAACTTCCGTGTTTCAGCACGTCGGTGTCTTCTATGTCACCGCGTTCTGGTCCGCGGGGATTTTGGTCTGATGGTGTGTACACACATCAGACCAAAATATCCCTTCAGACATGTCCGATGAAAACGGTCCGTCGGACCTGTCTCATCGGACATGTCTCCTTGTGTGTACGCGGCCTTAGAGGCCTGGCGCAATGTGATCACGTCACGCCCGGGTACCCGTAAGTAAACAAACTGTAATTGCGGCTAGTAAGAACGAGATCTGTGATTTTTTTTTTCACGGTCTCATTCTTTTCACCCGGGAGAAGAGATGTATTGACCCTGCATCTCTCCTTAAAGTGGAGTTCCACCCTTAAAAAAAACTTTTCACCAAAAATGTAAAAAAAAAAAAATGTTTTACTTACCCTAAATAGCTGTTGCTATGCGGAAGTGCTGAATCTGCCTCTTCATCCTCCGCGGTCGATTCTCTTCTTCCCCCTACACTCGGTTTCTTCTTGTGAATGGGGCGCCCTACATTCTGGGGACTGTGTGTATCCCAGAAAGCAACCGACCCATTCACAAAGTGTCGCGCTGCTCGCGCATGCGCAGTAGGAAACAGTGCGTGTTTCCCTTACTGTGGATGGCGGTGCCTGGAGCTGCCAGGATCAAGGCCTTGCTGGCGACTAGGACGGGTAAGTGTCCTTATTAAAAGTCAGCAGCTACAGTGTTAGTAGCTGCTGACTTTTAATTTTTTTTTTTTTTAACGGACCTCCTCTTTAAAGAGGACCTGTCACACACTATTTCTTTTACAAGGGATAATTACATTCCTTGTAATAGGAAAAAAAGCGATCGTAAAAAAAGTAAAAAAAAAGCGTAATAAATAAATAAAATAAAAAATAAATAAATACAATTATAACACCCCTGTCCCAAGTAGCTTGCGCTCAGAAGCGAAGGCACGCGTAAGTCTCGCCCATGTAAACGTCGCTCAAACCACACATGTAAGGTGTCGCCACATGCGTTAGAGCGTGTGCAACAATTCTAGCACTAGACCTCCTCTGTAACTCTAAACTGGTAACCTGTAAAAAGTTTAAAGCGTTGCCTATGGAGATTTTTAAATAAAGACGTTTGGCGCCATTCCATGAGTGTGGGCACTTTTAAAGCATGACATGTTAGATATCTATTTACTCGGCATAACATCAGCTTTAATATTTTACAAAAAAAATTGAAAAATTATTGCGCAAATACCGTGCAAGATAAAAAGTTGCAATGACCGCCATTTTATTCCCTAGGGTGTCTGCTAAAAAAAACATATATAATCTTTGGGGGTTCTGAGAAATTTTCTAGCAAAAGAATGATTTGTACATGTAGGAGAGAAGTGCCAGAATAAGCCCGGTATTGAGGTGGTTTTTAAAGCCCAGTATTGAAGTGGTTAAAAAAGGTAAGAGTTTGCATTTGTCTTACACTACTTACAGATGGATGGACAAATGTGATAGGAGAAGGAATTATACATTTTGTTTTAACAACACCCCAGACAGTTTTTTTTTGACAAAAGCATTGAAACAGTAGAGAACAGACATACTGCAGAGTATATTAGCTGTAAAATCTGTGATGTCCTACAGACAATTAGGAGTGGTAAAGTATTTGCTTCACTTACTGACAATGCCAGCAAAATGAAAGCAGAATAGGAAATCATAATGGAGAGGTATCCACATATTACTGCGATAGGATGTGCAGCCCATGGGCTAAACATGCTTTTTAATGATATTATGAAGTTGGACAGACTTCAAATGCTCTATAGACAAACATGTAAAAGGTACTCTATTGTAGCTGCAGTTTTCAAGAAGAAGCAAGTTGACAAAAATGCATAGAATAGCACAGTTGGTGCTGAAGTTCTGTAGTAAAACTCGGTGGGCTGGAGTGGTGATCTCCTTTGAAAGTTTACTAAAAAAACAAAGAAGCTCTTCAAGAAACAGTAATATGAGATAAAAAGGAACCAAATGAATCCGCCCTAAGGCTCCATTCAGACCTAGGCGTTTTGTCGCCCTACGCCCGACGCTGCAGCAGCCTGTGATACGCTGGAGGGGCGAATTTACATTGTCGGCTATGGAGATGGTTCACATCTCTACGCCGAACGCCGAAACGCCATACGCCTGAAGGCTGAAACAAGTCCTGGACCCTTTTTTTCAGGCGTATTCGGCATTCGGTCATAGCCGACAGTGTAAAATTCTGCCCTCCAGCAAAAAAGCAATAGGCGTTTTGTCGCCGCAAATCGCGGGGACAAAACGCCTATTGCATGTCGCCCGAATACGCCACTGCCGTCGACGCCTAGGTCTGAATGGAGCCTTACTATGTTCCCACCACTGCGCTTGTAAATAATAGATCCTAAGGAAAGCAGCCAATATAAGTAAATGAACATGTGAAAAAAGTGATAAATCTAAAAATAAATAATCTAAAAATAAATAATCAGTGGCGCTAAAGTAATGTGACCAGACTTATAATATGAAATCTGGGGACATATTTTTTTTTTTACTCGTAATGGCGGCAATCGGCGACTCTCTGCCTGTCGTCTCAGAGCCTCTCGAGTCTTACTCTCCGGGCCCCGGCTACTACTTGGTGGGGAGTGGAGGAAGATTACTCCGCCAGGGAAGGCAAGGAGATAAGCAGGCAGACGACTGGCTGGGACTTGAGCCAATGCAGAAGAACATTTCAGGCATGATCCTGAAACTGAACATTTTTCCCTCTGCTCCGACCAGCACATGATCATCAGAAAGGGGCTCAGATAATGGAAACAAATAAACCCCTCTACGCTAGTATGAGTAGCGGAGCGGGGGGGTGTAATTCAGATTTTTTTTATTAATTTTGCACTGACTGTCTTTGAAATTGCCCCAGCCCCTGTTCAAATCCAATCTGGGGACAGAACTGGGGACAGACTTGGTCCGGGGACAGTGTCCTCAATCCAGGGACTGTCCCCTGAAACTGGAGATGTCTGGTCACCCTACGCTGTTTAACAAACTATACAGTGATATGATCTTTCAAAAATTACACCCTGTGACATGAGTGATTATGTGCACAAATAAATGTCATATAAAGTCCCAACAATGTATAATTAAATCCAGTGTATGAGATCTCTTCTAATATTCCACCACACCCAGTGTTCGGTGATTCCTCTCTCGTCAGATGCAAAACTCACCACAGCAAGTTGCCCTACACTCTCGTGCTTGGCGTGTAAATCGTAAATAGGCATAGCCATGTTTTCCAGATTCCAACCAAATGACTGTCAAATTACCCCACATGTAAATATGTAAAAGAAGCTCTAATAGCGTGATACCGTAAAAATATGTTTTAATAACACACTGTAAACACTTAAAATATTGCACTTACATGAATCTCAAAAACTTGAGCATTGAATCATAGCAAACATGTGAAATAACTGTACTTAAAACAGAGTGTATTGGTCGCGGCGGACCCAAGGTAAACCACTGATCTCTCACCGCCTCCTTGCAGTCCCCCTGAGCCTCCACTGCCTAGTTTGACTTTGTGACACATTCCTTCTTCCTTTGCCACACAGCCAATCCCATGATTAATCTACACAACGAAACATGTCGGGGCGTGGCTGTACGGCAACCGTCGGAAGGAACGTGTGACGTCACAAAGTCAAACTAGGCAGTGGAGGTTAAAGGGGACTGCAAGAAGGCGGTGACAGATCAGTGGTTTACCTTGGGTGCACCGCAACCAATACACTCAGTTTTAGGTACAGTCATTTCACAAGTTTGCTGTGAATCAGTTTTTAGAAGTTCCTAATTGTGATGACGGACAAAAAAAGAGTAGCTGCAGAAGCAGAGACAGATACTGACAATTTCAGCTCACAAAATGATTGTGATTAAATGCCCATTAAAACTTAGTCCCATTCTTTTCTTAACACTTCCCCGTCTTCAATTCTTTTTATGAGAATGGGATTTTTATTTGTATTTAATACTGTGGGGAGGAAATATGAAAAATTGTTACTTTTGGTTTTGAAAATTGTTTTATGGAGGCTTTTTGGCTGTTCCACATAAACTAGTAAGCAGTTCAGGAGATTGCTCCCTTTGTTACCAAAAAATGTTATAAAAAAGTAAATTCTGTTTGTGATAACTGTTTGGCTACACTATATTTTTAATATGCTAGTTGTCATAATTTTATGCCAAGTCAAATTGTCTATAGTCATATTTTATGTGCCTTAAGGAACAGAGTGACTTTCAATCTTTTCAGAAAATGTTTTATTTTCGAGCTTCAAAATTTCTGAAAATTTACTGATTCCCTCACCGAAGATGGCTTTGGCTGCCGACATCGCGGGCACCCTGGACAGGTACAGTGTCCATTTATTAAAAGTCAGCAGTATTTGTAGCTGCTGGCTTTTATTTTTATTTTTCGTGGGACCTCGGCTTTAATATAATTTTAACTTTAAGTGGTGTTCCGGCCTTTTTTATTTTTTTATTAATCTGAGGATTAATAACTATTAATTTAAAAAAAGTATACAATTATTGTTTTGGATGTTTCGAAAAAACGAAATGTCATACTCACGATTGTCCCTCCTGTTGTGCCGGTTCCATCGTGATTGTGGGCATTTGAAGCCCAATCACTAATTCTTCCTGGATAAGCTTTGCACCTTTCGATCTCGCGCATGCGCAGCAGTTCACCGATGGTTGATCATAGTACTGCCCAGAGACTCATGGTAAATGATGACACATCATTTTCCAGGAGCACAGGCGAGGCAATAAGTGACTACGAGCGTCGTGGACCAGGATGTGGCAGATTAGGAGAAATGCCCCAGTACGACGTCAATTGTGACAAAACGCACAGTTGGGAGCGGCGTGCTGACATCACCGCGTTAACACAAGTCCCGGAAGTAACAGGCAGCTATCGAGAGCCGGCCAGCTCAACCATTTTTTTTACATGCTATTTTATCTACTGCAATTATAAGTACAATCTTTTAAATTAATAAACTTTTAAGGATTTATACTATGCAAGCCCTCCATACTTACATGGGGACCAATTGATCATTTTGAACATTGAGGACATCCATAGAGCAAGAGCTTTGGACTTGCTGCTAAGCACAGAGACCCGGGACTGGAGAATAAGCCACAGACATTTTTTGATCTCCTTTAACAAGGGATCAATTCTAGCTGGTAAGCGGCCGAGATTTTAAAGGTGGAGGACCTTTCCTATCTTACCCTTTCATAATTTTTTTCCTCAGAATCACATTTGAGCTATTTGGACACATAGAGTGTTTTTCAGCTTTTGCTTAATCCATACATACATTTTTCAATGCTTTTTGTGTCATATCATCTAACCAATATAATTTAGCAGAGTAGCATACTTTTAATTTAGATTAGGAGGACTACATAGCAACAGGGCCATTCTGGTAAATAAAACATCTTTTTTTTAATGCTGATTTTTTTTTACCTGTTCATTATTTCATGTAATAGACAGCGGGTCTCCCTGAGCTGAGGGATGATGTCATAATATTTATGTGAGGTTGTTTTGCTATATTGTCAGTGAGATCTATTCTTACCTGTTCCTCCTTATGGAGAAACAGAAATGATGAATGGAGGAGGATGAGAACCTATTACATGATCTCCCCCACTGCCCTTAATGACAGCTCAGGGTGGTGCAATTCCGACACCAAACACCATTTTCAATGATTTAGTAGTAGAACAGTTATATTGATTAATGAATATACTAAGACATATACTTACCTGGCAGGGGAGACACCATGATCATGAAGGTGGTTCTCCCAGGGCGAGGCTTGGCCATTGCACTCCGGCTGGGCTGATCGAGGTGTCTTCCCTGCCTCTGCTCTGCCTTTTGGCTAAGATCAGGTGTGGTATCCGTTCTCGTCAGTTGCTAGAGGAGCGCTGAAGCACCTCCTATTTGTGGAGGGTGGATGCAATCCAATAGCGTGATTGCACCTGGAAGGGTGGTTTCAGCAGGGACTATGCCGTGCTGCCCGACAGATACTGGGGGCCGACCAATGGTTGCGTCTGAGCCACCTGGAAGTGTGCTTCTGGTGAGGATGGGTGGCTGCGCCTGGTCTGGTCTTTTTGCCGGGTTCTAGTCTGGCCTTCTGGCCGGCTGGTGCAAGTGCTGTCCCAGTCAGAGATCTGGTAGGAGGAGCTGGAACTGCCCTGATGGAAAGACGGGGTAGGGCCATGCAAATCCTGCTGGGTTGACAGGGAGTCTGGAAGGGTTAGTATTGATGGGGGCAGCTTCTTCCCAAGAAAACCTGGAAGGGCTCTCTTTCTGGCAGGGGTGGAGGGCTGCACTGGCCGGTTGGGGGGTTAGATTTGGAACAGAAAAGCCTATGGTGCATGTGCCCCTGGAGTGGCAGTCCAGGGGTGTCTGAGAATCACTGTGAGTGATGGTCACTTTGATTTAACGACACCACGGTCACTGCACCAGCTACAGGCTTTTTTTTAGCACCTGCCTCCTGGGCCGGGCCTTTTGGCCAGGACCGGAGGAATTTTTTATTCCTGGCCGGAGGGCCTGGTCATTGTTCATCACAATGACCACTTCTTCACTCTCCTCTTCACTATCCCTTTCCCCCACTTTATTTAATTTATTAGCCTATGTTTGTCACCTTTTTGTCTTTTTTTGTTGTGCACGTTTTGTACACAGTGTGATTAGTAGGGTGCCGGTCCTCGGGCCAGCCCTGAACATCTTGGGAGTGGGTGGACATGGCCTTTTGGCATAGTTCACCTGCTCTCATGGGGTCTCCCTTCGGGGGAGTCCCACCTAGTACTTGGAGGGTTCTGTTTCGGCAGTCACTCCAGGGAAGTTGGGTCCGAGTCGGCTTCGGTTGCTCGGACCACAGTAACTCAGTCCCCGTCAGGAGCCTAACGCCCCGGGGGATCAGGGTTTGGGTCCCTTCTGCACAGAAGGACCACTTGACGTTGCACCCGTCTGCACGTTTTTGTGAACACTCTTTATGTGTGTGCACATTTTTTCTGCACCGGGTGGAGTTTGAGTGTGTTTCACACGCCATAGGCTTTTAAAAAAAAAAAGAATATACTAAGACATGGGTTTGTACTTGAGCAATAGAAATTCCTATGTGGGTCTAGAATTGTAGGCAGTTCTCTGCTAAGGGCTGTGGGTGTCAATATAAAGGTAATAACACCGCCAAATCAGTTCGCAGAACGCAGTGCGAACTGTGAAATCGGATGGAATTGAGTGTGAAAATCCGATTCCAGTGTGGACCAAAAAAAGGGTACCACACCATTTTGGTGCAAATGCGATGCGATTTCAGCCGTACAAACTGTAGGACTTAATTTGCATCGCACAGACATCGCATGCAATGTGCACAGCAATGTGGTGCAAACTGCATGTGATGTCTGGCAATGCATAAGTGTTGACCCGGCCAAGTAAAAGTTTTTTTTTTTTTTTGCCTGTGTCATTTATATTATATCAGTTTGAATTGTATTAAAATTCATAGATTTAAAAAAGTGTAAAAAGGGGAATTTGTAATTATTGAAAATAAATAATAAAGCCTATCAGTAATAGAATATCAGTCTCCCTTTTTTTTTGAAAAGCCTATGGCGTGTGAAACACACTCAAAAAACTCCACCCGGTGCAGAAAAAATGTGCACACACATAAAGAGTGTTCACAAAAACGTGCAGACGGGTGCAACGTCAAGTGGTCCTTCTGTGCAGAAGGGACGCAAACCCTGATCCCCCGGGGTGTTAGGCTCCAGACGGGGACTGAGTTACTGTGGTCCGAGCAACCGAAGCCGACACGGACCCAACTTCCTTGGAGGGACTGCCGAAACAGAACCCTCCAAGTACTAGGTGGGACTCCCCCGAAGGGAGACCCCATGAGAGCGGGCGAACTAAGCCAGAAGGCCATGTCCACCCACTCCCAAGACGTTCAGGGCTGGCCCGAGGACCGGCACCCTACTAATCACACTGTGTACAAAACGTGCACAAACAAAAAAAGACAAAAACGTGACAAACATAGGAAATAAATTAAATAAAGTGGGAGGAGAGGAGAGGAGAGGAGAGGAGAGGAGAGGAGAGGAGAGGAGAGGAGAGGAGAGGAGAGGAGAGGAGAATTGTGTTCAACAATGACCAGGCCCTCCGGCCAGGAATAAAAAATTCCTCCGGTCCTGGCCAAAAGGCCCGGCCCAGGAGGCAGGTGCTAAAAAAAAAAAGCGTGTAGATGGTGCAGTGACCGTGGTGTCGTTAAATCAAAGTGACCCTCACTCACTGTGATTCTCAGACACCCCTGGACTGCCACTCCAGGGGCACATGCACCATAGGCTTGTCCGTTCCAAATCTAACCCCCCGACCGGCCAGTGCAGCCCTCCACCCCTGCCAGAAAGAGAGCCCTTCCAGGTTTTCTTGGGAAGAAGTTGCCCTCATCTAGCAGCCTCCACCAATACTAACCCTTCCAGACTCCCTGTCAACCCAGCAGGATTTGCATGGCCCTACCCCGTCTTTCCATCAGGGCAGTTCCAGCTCCTCCTACCAGATCTCTGACAGGGACAGCACTTGCACCAGCCAGCCAGAAGGCCAGACTAGAACCCGGCAAAAAGACCAGACCAGGCGCAGCCACCCATCCTCACCAGAAGCACCCTTCCAGGTGGCTCAGACGCAACCATTGGCCGGCCCCCAGTATCTGTCGGGCAGCACGGCATAGTCCCTGCTGAAACCACCCTTCCAGGTGCAATGACGCTATTAGATTGCATCCACCCTCCACATATAGGAGGTGCTTCAGCGCTCCTCTAGCAACTGACGAGAACGGATACCACACCTGATCTTAGCCAAAAGGCCGAGCAGTGGCAGGGAAGACACCTCGATCAGCCCAGCCGGAGTGCAATGGCCGAGCCTCGCCCTGGGAGAACCACCTTTATGATCATGGTGTCTCCCCTGCCAGGTAAGAATATCAGTCTCCCTGAGCTGAGTGATGATGTCATAATATTGGGTGTTGTGTGAGATCACTACATTGTATTGTCAGTGAGGTCAATCCTTACCTGTTCCTCCTTAGGGAGAAACAGAAATGATGAATGGAGGATGATGAGTGCTGATTACACTATCTCCCCCACTGCCTTGAATGACAACTCAGGGTGGTGTGATTCTGATACTAATCACTGGCAATCACAATTTTTGTTGGTTAAAGAACAAAATAAACGTATAAGGATTGTTTTTGCTCATTTGGGGAAATTTCCCTTCTCTTCCTATTCCATAGCCCAGGGGTGTCTAAACTTTTTACAAAGAGGGCCAGATTTCATTAAGTGGACATGTGTAAGGGCCAACCATTTTGTCTGACTTTTTTCTCTATCTATCTCTCTCAAAAGGAAAGGAACCACATTCCAGTTTGATGTGGCCCCCCCAAGTATATCCATCTGTGGCCCCCAAAGCTTGAGAGTGTTATGTTTTGTATGCTGTTAATATATCCATCTTCTTTAGCCTGACAAATCCCAGAGCATCACGCTCATTCTTAGTATGAGCCGGGCGTGTTCACAAGTCTATGTGCCCGAGCCCGCAAGGAAGCTGGCAGCGCCACCGCCTATCACAGGCACAGTGACATTTCCCCGATCTCTGTATCTGCGGTTCGCTTCATAGCGGCTCTGGCACATAGACTTGTGAACACGCCCCGGCTCATTCTAAGAATGAGCGTGGCGCTCTGGGATTTGTCAGGCTAAAGAAGATAGATATATTAACAGCATACAAAACATAACACGCTCAAGCTTTGAGGGCCACAGATGGATATACTTGGCGGGTCACAGATGTATATACAGGTCATTCTCAAAAAATTAGCATATTGTGATAAAGTTCATTATTTTCTGTAATGTACTGATAAACATTAGACTTTCATATTTTTTAGATTCATTACACACAACTGAAGTAGTTCAAGCCTTTTTTTTGTTTTAATATTGATGATTTTGGCATACAGCTCATGAAAACCCCAAATTCCTATCTCAAAAAATTAGCATATCATGAAGAGGTTCTCTAAACAAGCTCTTAACTTAATCATCTGAATCAACTAATTAACTCTAAACACCTGCAAAAGATTCCTGAGGCTTTTAAAAACACCCAGCCTGGTTCATTACTCCAAACTGCCGACCTGACTGCTGTCCAGAAGGCCATCATTGACACCCTCAAGCAAGAGGGTAAGACACAGAAAGAAATTTCTGAACGAATAGGCTGTTCCCAGAGTGCTGTATCAAGGCACCTCAGTCTGTGGGAAGGAAAAAGTGTGGCAGAAAACGCTGCACAACGAGAAGAGGTGACCGGACCCTGAGGAAGATTGTGGAGAAGGACCGATTCCAGACCTTGTGGGACCTGCGGAAGCAGTGGACTGAGTCTGGAGTAGAAACATCCAGAGCCACCGTGTACAGGCGTGTGCAGGAAATGTGCTACAGGTGCCGCATTCCCCAGGTCAAGCCACTTTTGAAGCAGAAACAGCGGCAAAAGCGCCTGACCTGGGCTACAGAGAAGCAACACTGGACAGTTGCTCAGTGGTCCAAAGAAAATTTTGCATGTCATTCGGTAATCAAGGTGCCAGAGTCTGGAGGAAGACTGGGGAGAGGGAAATGACAAAATGCCTGAAGTCCAGTGTCAAGTACCCACAGTCAGTGATGGTCTGGGGTGCCATGTCAGCTGCTGGTGTTGGTCCACTGTGTTTTATCAAGGGCAGGGTAAATGCAGCTAGCTATCAGGAGATTTTGGAGCACTTCATGCTTCCATCTGCTGAAATGCTTTATGGAGATGAAGATTTCATTTTTCAGCACGACCTGGCACCTGCTCACAGTGCCAAAACTACTGGTAAATGGTTTACTGACCATGATATTACTGTGCTCAATTGGCCTGTCAACTCTCCTGACCTGAACTTCCATAGAGAATCTGTGGGATATTGGGAAGAGAAAGTTGAGAGACGCAAGACCCAACACTCTGGATGAGCTTAAGGCCGCTACCGAAGCATCCTGGGCCTCCATAACACCTCAGCAGTGCCACAGGCTGATTGCCTCCATGTCACGCCGCATTGAAGCAGTCATTTCTGCAAAAGGATTCCCGACCAAGTATTGAGTGCATAACTGAACAGAATTATTTGAAGGTTGACTTTTTTTTAATTAAAAACACTTTTCTTTTATTGGTCGGATGAAATATGCTAATTTTTTGAGATAGGAATTTTGGGTTTTCATGAGCTGTATGCCAAAATCATCAATATTAAAACAAAAAAAAGGCTTGAACTACTTCAGTTGTGTGTAATGAATCTAAAATATATGAAAGTCTAATGTTTATCAGTACATTACAGAAAATAATGAACTTTATCACAATATGCACATTTTTTGAGAATGACCTGTATATGCAAATTCCAAGTGGGGGCCATATCAAACCGGGACGCGGGAAGCAAATGGCCGTGGGCCGGACTTTGGACATGTCTCCCATAGCCTAATGAGGAAGTGAAGGATTCTCGGATTATCATCTGAGCTGGTGTCCTCATTGGAAGATTTCTCCACAATTCCTGTTCTGCTGTCAACTCAGAATGTGTTTTTGGTAAATAAGATATATAGAGAGGGCAAATCTCTGTAACACCTAATCCCTTTCCACACTTTTCAAAAATGTAAAACAAAATTGCCTTTTATTATCAATTGCAATTAAAACAAAGATCAAAAAGTATGAAATAAGAGCTTTTTCACACTGATATTGACATTAAAGACCCTCACTTCCATGGCCGGTTAGCTCAGTTGGTTAGAGCGTGGTGCTAATAACGCCAAGGTCGCGGGTTCGATCCCCGTACGGGCCATGTGTTTTGACACAGTTAAAGTTGCTTTTAGTACCTTCTAGTGAATGATAACAATATGTTCAACTACACTGAAAATTCAAATACGTTTGCAGTTTTTTTGCCTTAATGCATTCTTATAGTTACATAGTAGGTGAGGTTGAAAAAAGACACAAGTCGGTCAAGTTCAACCTATTCACTACTTGCCTTAATATCACTTTTAATATCATTTTAAGTAATGTAGTAGAGGGGTGCAGGGGATGAGTGTGAGATAATTATCACCCCACAAAGGTACCGTCCTATAAAGAACATATACCAAACTAGAACAAAACTGAGTGGGATTTTACATGCACCTTGTAGGGTTTAAAAAAATGCACAAATCAAGGAGATTTAAAAGAAAAATTAGGCAAATTTGTATCTTACACATACAAGTAGTTAGGTTAAAAAGTTAGAGACAAAACTGGTTAAAATCACAGTTACAATTTGGTTGTCCAGGGTGTTGTTATCCTGGCTAAGGAATCCGAAAAATCGTCCCACGTGTTTCATGGGATGACCCGCTTCATCAGGGCCTCAGATTATAGTACAAATTATATCAATACTGTAATGATATATAAATCCCTTTCATGCCTAAGCCTATTTCTGACATTTAGTGCTTGCAAGTTAAAGGGGTTGTAAAGGAAACTTTTTTTTCATAATTCATTTATTCGCAGACATTCCACTTTTTACTTCCTCATTTTTCTTTTTTGCTCAGAAGTTGCTCTATTTTTTCTCTGTTCTGTTTACTTCCTGCTTGTCTGATTTTACTGACCACCGTGAAGGGAGCCTTTACTGCGGTGGTCAGTGATGACGTGCTCGCCCCCTCCTGGGAACTACATCTGTGCGGCAGGAAGCTCTCTACGTGTTGGAGACTTCAAGGAGGTATGAATTACTGGGCGTGCCACAATTCATACTGGGAAATGTAGTTCTTACATGAACGAGCACCGCAAACCAGGAAGTGAATGAGAGAACAGAAACTAGATTGCCGGAGGTGATATAGATGAAGGAATTTAATAGGTATTTACTCGTTTGTTAACAGAATCATTACACTATTCTGTCTGTCTACCTTGCAGACATTAATTTTAGGCAAAAAACTCCTTTAAATTCTGGATTTTTTGCTAGAAAATTACTTAGAACCCTAAAACATTATATATATTTTTTTAAAAGAGACTCTAGAGCAGTGATGGCGAACCTCGGCACTCCAGATGTTTTGGAACTACATTTCCCATGATGCTCATGCACTCTGCAGTGTAGTGAAGCATCATGGGAAATGTAGTTCCAAAACATCTGGGATGCCGAGGTTCGCCATCACTGCTCTAGAGAATAAAATGGCGATTGTCACATGGTATTTGCGCAGCGGTCTTTCAAACGCAATTTTTGGGGAAAAAAGGCACATTCATAAATGAAAAAAAAACAGTAAAATTAGCCCAATTTTTTTGTGTAATATGAAAGATGATGTTACGCCGAGTAAATAGATACCAAACATGTCAAACTTTCAAATTGCGCACACTCGTGGAATGGCGACAAAAAATTTAATAGTTACCCTGGATTTATTGCTCTCACACTGATGATCACTGCGATACCTCACATGTATGCTTTGATGGGGGTGCTTTATTTTTATTTTTTTACATTGTCTCTTTTAAAAAAAAAAATGTTATCACTTTTATTGCTGTCACAAGGAATGTAAACATCCCTTGTGACAGTAATAGGTGGTGACAGGTACTCTTTATGGAGGGATCGGTGATCTAAAAGACCCCAAATCCCTCCTTTGCACTTCAATGAATTTATATTGACAAAAATGGCGATTTTGAATACTGTAGTATTTTTTTCTAAACTGTGCCATTGGCAGCCGAGTAAACCGGAAGTGACGTTGTGACGTCGCTTCTGTGTTTACACCTAGGAGACTCGAATGAAGTAGTTTCCGGCTTCCTTTCAGTCTTAGCCCAGGTTCACACTGGGTACGATTTGGTTCGATTTGAGATGCGATTTCACATGTGAAATTGCATCTTAAATTGGCGGCATTTGCCGGCAATTGTCGGCAATGACACCGTCCTAATCGGTGCGACGCTGCATCTGCGGCGCTGCACCGATTTCAAAAAGTAGTTCCTGTAGCTGCACAGATGTCTCTTAATCGCGGCCAAAATCAGGACTGCCGGGCGGGAGTGAAATTGTGCGAGTTAAGCTGAACTTGCACGGCTTCACTCCCGCAGCCCAGTGTGAACCAGGGCTCACTATAGCCGGCGGCAGTGCCGGATCACAGATCGGGTCTCCCGTGGGACGGGAGGCCTGGAAGAGCGGCTGAAAAGGGAGACATCCCCTCCCGTCCCTTTGGGATAACAGCCGAGTGGCTTTTAGCCGCATTGGTTATTATCCCTAAAGAGTTGACCGTCCGCTCTAAAAAACGGTACCGGGCCGTTCCTGCAGCTGCATATCGTCCTGACATTTATTAAACTCTACCAAATGTATATATATGTTTGGTATATATCATTTTAAGTTAACTTGCCAACTGGCCACAGTATATATATATATATATATATATATATATATATATATAGCGGCATAATGGCTCAATTGCACGAAACAATGTACCTGTATGTCATTTCATGCAATAGACAGCGGATTGTGCAGGCGCACCACTGGAGGCGTGTGCAGATTGGCCAGAGGGGGAGCCAATCAGAGAGTCTGGCAGACACGATGTCTGCTGGCCACCCGCGATCGCTCCACAGAGAGGCAGAATGGGGATCTGCCTATGTAAACAAGGCAGGTCCCTGTTCTGACAGGGAAGGACACAGAGGTCAACTGTTCCTGCTAAGTGTGAACACGAATCTCTGTGTTCATCCAGTGAGTTGCAAGTATGCACATGCCATGTGAGAGAAATAACCTATTAATATGACATTTTTGTGAAAAAAATAAAAATGTATATTGCAAAGAATTCTGGTAAAAAAAATGCAACTTCAAAAACTCACCATGCCTCTTAAAAAATACCTTGGAAGGTCTACCTTCCAAGGTCCAAGTTCATTTGGGGGGTATTTGTCCTTTCCTGGCTTGTTAGACCCCTTTCACACCGAGGAGCTTTACAGGCACTATAGCGCTAAAAAATGTCACCTGTAAGGCAAAAGGCATAAAAGCACTGCATACTAGCTCATTATAAAAAATACTTACCTTAGAACCAAGCGTCAGTAAATTACCTGGTCCACGCTGAGGTAGCTGACATGTTGCCTCGCGTGTCTTCTGGGTATCGTGGCTCAAGCGCTGTAAGTGACTGGAGCCGCGACTTCTTTCCAACAAAGTCGGGCATCTGCCGGGCCTTCATCTGAAAATCCCCTGTGCGCATGTGCTACTGCAGTCAGCGGCTCATTGCGAGGGGATTTTTACCAACAGGTAAGCCCTAAAGCTTACAGCTTAGGCCCTAAAGCCTACAGCCTACAGCTTAGGCCCTAAAGCCCTAAGGGGAATATCTAAGGGAGATATTTTTTTACCTACGGGTAAGATTACCTGTAGGTAAAAGTTCCAATAATGACTATACAACCACTTTAACTAATGCTAATTCTAATGACAACAAGCTAAGTTCACCTGGAATCAGTAGAACACAGCAACAAAAACCTGTCACTCGACGAGGATGGGATTCGAACCCACGCGTGCAGAGCACAATGGATTAGCAGTCCATCGCCTTAACCACTCGGCCACCTCGTCTACATACAGAATGTTTTTAAAATTTTTAATTTTTTGTAAATGGAAAAATGACTGGATTTAGAAATGATTTTTTTAGAAATGAATGTCATTCTATTGTGTTAAAGGGGTAGTTCACCCAAAAACCTTTTTTTTTAACATTGATTGAGGCTCGTTTTGTCAAGGGGAATCGGGTGTTTTTTTTTTTAGAGTCGAAGCAGTACTTACCGTTTTAGAGATGCATCGTCTCCGTCGCTTCCGGGTATGGTCTTCGGGAATGGGCGTTCCTATTTGATTGACAGGCTTCCGACGGTCGGATACCTCGCGTCACGATTTTCCGAAAGTAGACGAACGACGGTGCACAGGCGCAGTATAGAGCCGCACCGGCGCTCGGCTTCTTTCGGCTATTCGTGACGCGATGTATGCGACCATCGGAAGCCTGTCAATCAAATAGGAACGCCCAGACCAGAAGACCATACCCGGAAGCGACGGAGACGATGCATCTCTAAAACGGTAAGTACTGCTTCGATTCTAAAAAAAAAAACCCGATTCCCCTTGACAAAACGAGCCTCAACCAATGTTAAAAAAAGGTTTTTGGGTGAACTACCCCTTTAAGTGGACATGCAAACACCAAGAGAAGACTAGGAAGGGAAATCATTGTCTGGCAGCCTGTCAGAGACAGTCTGATATTGCTATATATACACAGCAACCATTTTTTTTTGCTTGAAAATTACTTAGAACCCCCAAACATTATTATTATTTTCATTTTTTTTTACCACAGACCATAGAGAATAAAATGGCGATTGTTGTAATATTTTATATCACACAGTATTTGTGCAGAGCTTTTTCAAATGCAATTCTTAAAAAAAAGACACTTTAACCACTTCAATACCGGACACTTTCCCCCCTTACTGCCCAGGCTCTCACTTTTTAAATGACAATTGCGCGGTCATGCTACACTGTACCCAGACAACTTATATTGTTCCCACAAATAGAGATTTTTTTTGTTGGTATTTGATCAGCTCTGTGGTTTTTATTTTTTGCTAAACAAATAAAAAAAAAGTTTTTCTCTATTTCTGTTATAAAATGTTGTAAATATGTAAATTTTCTCCTTCACTGATGGGCACTGACGAGGCTGCATTGAAAAGAAACATTAAAAAAAGCTAAATAAATAAATAAAAAAGTTTACTCCCACCCTAGACCAGAAGTGAGGTCACGTCGTTGCTCTGGTCCTCCAAGACCACAGAGGCAATCAGAAACTATCTGGTCTCTAGCAACCTTTATTGGCAGCTGTGTGACCCGTCGGATCATTTCACATGCGTGCCGGTAATAACGGTAAGCCTAAGAAACACTGCTGAGCGGCGGGGGGGGTCGAGCGGCCAAAAGGCCAACGGCCAACTAGCCACTCAAACTGCTCTGATGAGAAAGCCACAATGTATATAGACATATTGCGGTCGGTGAGAGAGAATTAGAAAAAATACTAAGGTGGACCCAAAAAGATTAGGATGTTACAGCATAAACAAATCCAACCTCAAGAATTTAGAGTTTTAATAAAGCTCTAACCGGAAAACTTGGCATTATTACTACCAGGGCTAAATAACCAGAGTTTGCTGAGTTTATCATGGACCATCAATGAGTATAAATGATTGGATGTCCCATCTAAATGCTACTGGTCTACATAGCAAAGGTCTTATTGATGGACAAGGACAGATGGTGTTCTAAATATGTAAAAATGGTGTGACAAGCATTTATTCTATATGACTCTGTGGCGCAACGGTAGCGCGTCTGACTCCAGATCAGAAGGTTGCGTGTTCAAATCACGTCAGGGTCAAGTGGCATTTTGATAAGACCTGATACTTAAAGTGGAATGATGACATAAAGGAAATGCGAGCAGGCAGTATTTTTAATGCAGAAGACACATACTACGTCTCTTCTGCATTCATTTTCCTAACCTGCGTGTACGCACTATAAACTGACCAACCCCTTACCAATGACAGCTAATCACATGATGTAAACAGAAGATCAGTAATCTTTTTTTTTCTCCTGACGCGTTCACCGGCTTCTGTGCAAGGGACATTGGTCCAGAAGAGGAACATGCACAACTGCCTAATCTGTGCCAACCAGTACCGCCTGCCAGTGCCCAAAGTGCAACAAATCAGTGCCCATCAGTGCATAACAGTGCCAGCAATCAGTGGCACCTATCAGAGCCCATGAGTGCCACCTATCAGTGATTCCAATCAGTGCCTTATCAGGTCCACATAGCAGTGCTGCCTTTATGTGTCACCTACCAGTGCTGATCAGTGCCCATCACTGCCACCGATAAGTGCCCATCACTGCCTGCTATCAGTGCCACTTCTCAGTGCCCACCAGTGCCGCCTATCATTGCCCATCAATGCTGCTTATCAGTGCCCATCAGTGCAGCCTATCAGTGCCCATCGGTGCAGCCCCATCAACGTACATCAATGAAGGAGAAAAAATACCGGTTTTCAAAATTGTATCTATAAATATAAGACGATTTTATATTTTTTGTTGCTCTTTTTTACTTTTTTAACAAAAAAAGCTCTATTTGTGGGGAAAAAAGTTAAAATGTCATTTTGGTACAGAGTTGTATGAACGCGGAATTGTCAATTGTCATTCAAAGCGAGCTGAAAGCTGAAAATTGGTGTGGGCAGGCGGGGGGGTTTAAGAGCCCAAACTGAACCCTGAGTGAATCAATACAACACAGGAACAAAAGCATCAATATTCATGGAGGATGGGATTTGAACCCATGCGTGGAGAGAAAATGGAGCTACAGTGCATCACCTTAAGGCCCTTTTCACACTGAAGGATTATTCTAGCGTTTTTTGAGCGTTATTACAGCATTATTCGAGCATTATTACAGCATTATTCGAGCGTTATTCGAGAAAAGCCTTATCTGCAATCCCAATGTGTTGGTAAAGCACCGATAAGACCCTAAAGTTTTAGGGCGTTTTTGCAGTGCCTCTGTGTGAAAGGGTAAGGCGTTTTTACAGCGCTTTTCAATTCATTTCAATGGAGAGGGGCGTTTTTGGAACGTTATTTTCAGCACTCAAAAGCTGCTCCAAAGATGCTGCTTGCAGAAAACTTGGTGTGAAAAGATCCATTGAGATGCATGAAGAGTGTTTTATGAGCGTTTTAAGAGCGCTATTTTTAATCCTAAAATGCTGTAATAACACTTGAAAAATGCCCCAGTGTGAAAAGGGCCCCTTTCACATTTATACGACTTCAAAGACGTGCGATTTTGTGGCCGCTATTTTACCGCGATTTTGCCGCGATTTTGCCGTGATTTTAGCGCGATTTTGCCGCCGCGATTTGGGATCAGTACATCTTCGACTTTGCCACAACTTTGGCATTAGCCCTGGTTCACACTGGGTACGATTTGAGATGCGATTTCACATGTGAAATTGCATCCCAAAATCGGCAGCGCAAGCTGCAACGATTTCAAAATGTAGTTCCTGTACTACTTTTTGCGATTTGAGGCTGTGAGAGAGCCCAGGTTCACACTGGGCTTCGGGAGTGAAGCCATGCGAGTTCAGCTGAACTCGCACGATTTCACTCCCGCTGGCAGTCCCGATTTCGGCCGTGAGACATCTGTGGAGAGACATCTGTGGAGGTTTCTGCACAGATGTCAATGTAAATTGCGGGCTGAAATCGCAAAAAGTAGTACAGAGACTACTTTTTGAAATCAGTGCAATGCCGCAGATGCAGCGTCGCGCTGATTAGGACAGTGCCATTGCTGGCAATTTGCGGCAAAATCCGTCATTGTGACATGCGATTTGACATGCCAAAATGCATGTCAAAACGCACCAGTGTGAACCAGGGCTACTATAATGAAGAATGAGAAGAATGATCCTTACATTGGTGATCAGTGGGAAGAATGTCCCTTACATTGGTGGTCAGTGGGAAGAATGTTCTTTACATTGGTGATCAGTGAGAAGAATGTTCCTTACATTGGTGATCAGTGGGAAGAATGCTCCTTACATTGGTGGTCAGTGGGAAAAAATGTTCTTTACATTGGTGATCAGTGAGAAGAATGTTCCTTACATTGGTGATCAGTGGAAAGAATGTCCCTTACATTGGTGATCAGTGGGAAGAATGCTCCTTACATTGGTGGTCAGTGGGAAGAATGCTCCTTACATTGGTGATCAGTGAGAAGAATGTCCCTTACATTGGTGATCAGTGGGAAGAATGCTTCTTACATTGGTGGTCAGTGGGAAGAATGCTCCTTACATTGGCGATCAGTGGGAAGAATGCTCCTTACATTGGTGGTCAGTGGGAAGAATGCTCCTTACATTGGTGATCAGTGAGAAGAATGTCCCTTACATTGGTGATCAGTGGGAAGAATGCTTCTTACATTGGTGGTCAGTGGGAAGAATGCTCCTTACATTGGTGGTCAGTGGGAAGAATGATCCTTACATTGGTGATCAGTGGGAAGAATGTCCCTTACATTGGTGGTCAGTGGGAAGAATGTTCTTTACATTGGTGATCAGTGAGAAGAATGTTCCTTACATTGGTGATCAGTGGGAAGAATGTTCTTTACATTGGTGATCAGTGGGAAGAATGCTTCTTACATTGGTGGTCAGTGGGAAGAATGCTCCTTACATTGGTGGCCAGTGGAAGAAGAATGCTCCTTACATTGGTGGTCAGTGGGAAGAATGCTCCTTACATTGGTGGTCAGTGGGAAGAATGCACCTTACATTTGTGATCAGTGAGAAGAATGTCCCTTACATTGATGATCAGTGGGAAGAATGCTCCTTACATTGGTGATCAGTTGTAAGGATGTCCCCCTTCATTGGTGGTCAGTGGGAAGATTGTCCCCTTCATTGGTGGTCAGTGGGATCTTGTCTTTGTAGTTTATCTTGTCGTTGTAGTTTGGGTCACACAATCAATGGGAAACCGCGGTAATAACGCCCACAATGTGCCTCTAGATAAATACCACGGTATAGCAGCGCTAAAAATCGCGCTGCTATACCGCCACCGCGGGTAACACTGCAATGTGAAAGCAGACTTAGATAGAGGGCAATTTTCATTACTCTATCATGACCTGAGAGAGCACCCTGATAAATTCAGAATTACACACGTATGACCATTGCAACGTAAGTATTTTCTAGTTTTATATTGACACTCTAAATGCCAGTCCCGGCAGTCCCCCACCCCTCCTAGTCCTACTCCATAACATACCTCCTACTCCTCCAAACCCAATACTTTAAATCCTCCATACCCGATACATCTATTCCACTCCTCCATGCCCAAAACTTCTAATCCCAACCCTAATCTCACTTCTCTACGCCCAATACTTTTCCTTAATCTTACTCCTCCAAGCATGGTAATCCCACTCCTCCATGCCTAATACATCTAACCCTAACCCTAATCTTACTCCTCCATGCACTATACATCTAACCCTAACTCTAATCCTACTCCTCCATGCATGATACTTCTAACCCTAACCTTAATCCCACTCCTCCATGCATGATACATCTAACCCTAATCCCACTCCTCCATGCACGATACATCTAACCCTAATCCCACTCCTCCATGCCCGATAAATCTAACCCTAGCCCTAATCTTACTCCTTAATGCCCGATACATCTAACCCTAACCCTAATCTTACTCATCCATGCACTATACATCTAACCCTAACCCTAATCCCACTCCTCCATGCACGATACTTCTAACCCTAACCCCACTCCTCCATGCACAATACTTCTAACCCTAACCCTAATCCCACACTCCTCCATGCACGATACTTCTAACCCTAACCCTAATCCCACTCCTCCATGCCCGATACATCTAACCCTAACCCTAATCTTACTCCTCCATGCCCGATACATCTAACCCTAACCCAAATCTCACTCCTCCATGCACGATACATCTAACCCTAACCCTAATCTTACTCATCCATTCCCGATACATCTAACCCTAACCATAATCTTACTCCACCATGCCCGATACATCTAACCTTAACCCTAATCTTACTCCTCCATGCCCAATACATCTAACCCTAACCCTAATCTTACTCCTCCATGCACTATACATCTAACATTAATCCCACTCCTCCATGCCCAATAATCTAACCCTAACCCTAATCTTACTATTCCATGCCCGATACATCTAACCCTAATCCCACTCCTCCATGCACGATACTTCTAACCCTAACCCTAATCCCACTCCTCCATGCACGATACATCTAACCCTAACCCTACTCCTCCATGCACTATACATCTAACCCTAACCCTAATCCCACTCCTCCATGCATGATACATCTAACTAACCCTAACCGTAATCTTACTCCTCCATGCATGATACATTTAACCCTAACCCTAATCCCACTCCTCCATGCACGATACATCTAACCCTAACCCTAATCCCACTCCTCCATGCACAATACATCTAACCTTAACCCTAATCCCACTCCTCCATGCACAATACGTCTAACCCTAACCCCACTCCTCCATGCCCAATACATCTAACCCTAACCCTAATCTTACTTCTTCATGCACTATACATCTAACCCTAATCCCATTCCTCCATGCACGATACTTCTAACCCTAACCCCACTCCTCCATGCACAATACTTATAACCCTAACCCTAATCCCACTCCTCCATGTACGATACTTCTAACCCTAACCCTAGTCCCACTCCTCCATGCCCGATACATCTAACCCTAATCTTACTCCTCCATGCCCGATACATCTTACCCTAACCCAAATCCCACTCCTCCATGCACGATACATCTAACCCTAATCTTACTCCTCCATGCCCGATACATCTAAACCTAACCCTAATCTTACTCCTCCATGCACTATACATCTAACCCTAACCCTAATCCCACTCCTCCATGCTCAATAAATCTAACCCTAATCTTACTCCTCCATGCCCGATACTTCTAACCCTAATCCCACTCCTCCATGCACAATACATCTAACCCTAACCCTAATCCCACTCCTCCATAAACGATACTTCTAACCCTAACCCTAATCCCACTCCCTAATGCACGATACATCTAACCCTAACCCTAATCTTACTCCTCCATGCACTATACATCTAACTCTAACCCTAATCCCACTCCTCCATGCCTGATAATCTAACCCTAACCCTAATCTTACTATTCCATGCCCGATACATCTAACCCTAATCCCACTCCTCCATGCACGATACTTCTAACCCTAACCCCACTCCTCCATGCACGATACATCTAACCCTAACGCTACTCCTCCATGCACTATACATCTAACCCTAATCCCACTACTCCATGCATAATAC
Organism: Rana kukunoris; assembly: GCA_029574335.1. NCBI lineage: Eukaryota > Metazoa > Chordata > Amphibia > Anura > Ranidae > Rana > Rana kukunoris. Next base: position 518,091,613 of record CM056051.1, on the reverse strand, counting down.
ATCTAACCCTAACCGTAATCTTACTCCTCCATGCATGATACATTTAACCCTAACCTTAATCCCACTCCTCCATGCACAATACTTCTAACCCTAATCCCACGCCTCCATGCACGATACATCTAACCCTAATCCCACTCCTCCATGCCCGCTACATCTAACCCTAACCTTACCCCTCCATGCACATACATCTAACCCTAACCCAACTCCTCCATGCACGATACTTCTAACCCTAACCCTAATCCCACCTCCATGCACGATACATCTAACCCTAACTCTAATACTCCCACTCCTCCTCCATGCACGATACATCTCCCTAACCCTATACCCTAATATCCACACCCTCCATGCACGATACATCTAATGCCCTAACCCTAAACTCCCACTCTTCCATGCACGATACTTATCTACACCATCAACCCTAATCCCACTCCTCCATGCACAATACTCAAACCCTAACCCAAACTCCCCACTCCTAACCAATTTATGCATACTTCTAACCCTAATT